>OY759270.1:8214460-8899460 GCA_963662155.1 Lamellibrachia columna
TAATTGAACGATTGCAGCGTATACAGAACTGCGCTGCTCGCCTAATCACCAGGTCACGCAAGAGCGAACACATAACACCCGTGTTACGTGAGCTACATTGGCTTCCGGTGAAATACCGGCTCCGCTTTAAGGTTAATACCTTCACGTATAAAGTGCTCAACGGATTGGCACCGGCATACATGAGTGACATTGTGCAGAAACATCAACCAACGCGTAGTTTAAGATCAACGCAGAAGTCACTTCTCGTCGTACCTGTACTACGGACTGCAACTTATGGTGAACGTTGTTTCAGCCGACACGCGGCCATACTGTGGAACGACTTGCATGAGAACATTAAACAACTGAACACTCTCAGCTCTTTCAAGAGACACTTAAAAACATATCTTTTTAAACTGGCATACGACTGACGTGATTGTGTCACGCTCTCGTTTTAATGACATTGCTATATACCAATGACTTATTCGTTTTGTTTTATTCATCTGTGTACTATAAGTGTAATATATGTGTTTATTTATTTTTTAATGTTTAAATCAGCTCCTTACACTAGCTATTTTAAAAATAATCTATATTTTATAGTTTTATTTAATTTATGCAGTTTTATGTAAAGTATGTATTTTATAGTGTTATTTAATTGATGCAGTTTCATGTAAAGCGCCTGAGAGCATTTTGTCTTAATTGGATTCGGGCGCTATATAAATTCAGATATAATAATAATAATCAAGCCGTGTTCGCCGCGACCAAATTGTGTTGTCGAAACTTTCGAGCTAGTGAAAGACTTCTACCTGAATAATTCCATTTCCATTTTCTTTTAATTGTTTTGGAGCTGACCGCCCGTATCACTAAGCATTCATACAGTGGTTTATCAATTTCAAGTTAAGTAGTTCTCGAGTTTGCAATTTTATCACTTAAACTCTGTGTAAACTCTACATGGTCATTCCGCCACGCTGGAATTCAAGTGAAGCTTCGTGACGAGTTATCGTGCCTCGGGATAATACAGTGTTGGTTTGAAATCTCGCTTAATTACCTTAATCATTATGTGCGTGCGTGCGTGCGTGCGTGCGTGCGTGCGTGCGTGCGTGCGTGCGTGCGTGCGTGCGTGCGTGCGTGCGTGCGTGCGTGCGTGCGTGCGTGCGTGCGTGCGTGCGTGCGTGCGTGCGTGCGTGCGTGCGTGCGTGCGTGCGTGCGTGCGTGCGTGCGTGCGTGCGTGCGTGCGTGCGTGCGTGCGTGCGTGCGTGCGTGCGTGCGTGCGTGCGTGCGTGCGTGCGTGCGTGCGTGCGTGCGTGCGTGCGAATGCACGCACGCACGCACGCACGTACGTACGCACGCGTTACCATGTATATGGGGGGAATTACGAACACTGAACTTGTCAGCGCTAACAAACCTGCTAAAACGTCATGTTTACACAATAGTTTTATTGAAGTATTGTTCCTTTGAGTTGTCGTTGTTAATTTATGGCGTTAAGTCAGACCAGCCGAACATGATACATATGTATGAACAACGTTTACGACAAAATCGTTGTTGTTGACTGTTCTCGCAACGGTTGGGTGCTGAGCCAGAAGTTGTGTCTCGTCGCTGGCGTCTATTTCTCGTCAGCGATGCGATGGACGGGCGGATGTCCTGCAACACGCAATGGCCTCATTAGAAACCAGCGCGGGATATCATTAAAGGGAAACTAAAATCATGGTTTTGGGCTTATACACCTATAAGAGTTACTAAAACATAAAACATTTGCAGCTACAATTACGACTATCACGCCAGTGTTTTATTAGGAAAACCTATTTGAACACACAGCATTTTAATTTCATGGGCCGCGCCATACTGTTAAATAACCCTACGTCACTGGTGCCATAGTTAACATTCGTTCATCAAATGAAAATACATTTGTAAACACCTAATATACCTAATATACTTGCCGATAGGATATGACCATGCTGTTTGCGTCCAAACTCAACTTATGTAACATACTTTTGCCTTTGTTTACTAAACTAGTCCATTTCTTACATAGCAGCGCACTTGATTGAAGAGTCTTTAATACGTCATTGCGGTAGTCTAGGTTACCGAGTTCTGAGATCTGCGCAGGCATTTATCGGTCGCGCTGGATAACAGGTCAGCGCCCAGTTAAACTTAAAGTGAAACCAAAGGCATTTTTGGGGCCTTTGCACCTACAAGAATACTTGAAAACTAACCATTTGCAACTATAATTAAGAATATCAAGCAACTAAATATGCCTCGTTGAACACCGAAAATCTTTTTTGCATGGGCATCGCCACATTTGTTCAGAATCCTACGTCAAGAGTGCTGACTAGGTTTCCCACAACTCCAATTTTAAACGCCTTATCGTAGACATAGACGATTGTAGTCACATACTTGCCAATAAGTTTGGACATGCTGTTTGCGTCTAAAATAAACTTATTTGGCAAGAATAATTCATTCATTCATTGTTTACTAATCTTCTCGCTTTCCGATTGTCGAAGCCTTCGGCTGAGGTACATGCTGGTAGATTGTCGGTACCGCTTCAGCTTTAACGACAACTCAATGTTTAACAAGATTTAACAAGATTGCCATCCCAAACAACAAGTTCCAGATGGCAAGTGGACAAGGAAGCCGTTGGCTTATCGAGAGTCCAACAATTTTCTCATCTATGTGTAGCCCGCGTAACTCTCCATACGAATGCTCCACAGTACGGCATTGTAATAATTTTTGCTGCGTGCAAATCCAATATAAAAGCAAATAAAAATGCAACCGCACACCCCAACCACGTTAAAAATACACGCGATACACAGATTCTACGTCACAGCCGTGTCGGGGGTTAAGGGGCTGCTCGCAGCTGATTGGTCAAAATTGCAAACACTGATGAACATGTCAGCCTCCACGAAAAATGAAATTACACCAGAATTTCGCACTTTTAGAACAGATTCCCAGTTAACCATTTGCGTGATATTCTTGATTATAGTTGCAAATGGTTAGTTTTTAGGCACTCTTATAGGGGCAAAGGCCCAAAACAATGCTACAATGCTACACTTTGAGACCAACTTCTGAGAACACCACCAGAGTGATATTCTTGATTGTAGTTGCCATATACATAATATATATATATATATATATATATATATATATATATATATATATATATATATATATATATATATATATATATATATATATATATATATATATATATATTTCGTTTGTATACATAATATATATATATATATATATATATATATATATATATATATATATATATATATATATATATATATATAATTTATAAACTGCGCATGCACTTTTCGCTTGCGCTGGTTAACATGTCAGCCCCTCGATCAACTAGAGAAACGACCAGATTCTCCACTTTTACAACACATTCTGAGTAAACCACTGGCGTGAAATTCTTGATATTTGTTGCACGTGGTTAGTTTTTATATCTCTTTTAGGTGCATAGCTCCAACTTTTGTTTCGCTTTAAGCATGTCAGGTTCCTTTGCATATAGGCGCTATAGGAGTGTCTTATTATATGTTAACGAGGTTAAAAAACGGCGCCATTTAAGAAACCGGTAATTCATTAAAGTCGCTGGGGCGGCTATTCTATGTTTGTTATGAGTTGAGAGTAATTTCAGTAGACGTTTTTAAGATAAACTATGAATTTCTTCGCATTTTTAGCTGAAATACTAAATAATAATCCAAATTTTTATATAAAGTTCTTCAGTCATATTGTTGACGTTTCATGATTTAAAAAATGGCTGTTACAACTTGCTCCATATCGGGGTAAATTGTAACACTTTATTAGACTTAACAAACCATATCGTTGCGCAAATGTGTATTGAGTTAAGCATTTATTTATGCACTTACTAACTACGGTTTCGTTGGCATTAAAAACCGTTTCGATCGGGTAACAGTTCGAACCCTGAAATATACTGTTTTTGTTACAAATAGCCCCGGTCTCTCCTATTTTTACTGAGCCGTATACTTACTGAGCCAGTAGAAGCCTCGGAAGTCGAACGGGTACGGTTCCACCCGCACCCTTCTTCCATGATCCCAGACCAGCACGTCGGACGTAACGCGTGGAGCGCTGCCGAGGCGACGCCGCTCGGTTCCTCTGGCCAGCGACACTAGCGACGCAGCGAGCAGGCACGTAACTAAGAACATCTTCATGACGAACTCTAAAATGTGACCAAACATGGTGCTTCATCCATTAAGCATTGCACATTGAATATATGTATCTACTTTGTTTGTGGTCATTTATTGGGATTCATAATTTCATACATTTCAAACCGCTTTCTTTATCTTAGAGCGCAAAAAAGATCAGCATCAGCATGTCTTAAAATTTTCCAAATTCAAGCTTTATCTTTTACATCAAAGTTCATCGCAGTGACACCACAACTTGTAAGTAACTGCAATTCTAATAAATTCTCTAAAAATGCAGGATTATTAAATTATTATCTAAACCACCCAATAAAAGAGAAAATAAATACATGTAATTAATAATAAAAACTACATGGACTGCACCAACAATGAAATCCAGCTGGCCCCAAACCGAGATTAAAAGGAAGCATGATTCAATTCCGAATATATCCTAGTTACAGAAAACGTGAAAAGATTTTGATTTGGGAATTATCTGTGATTTTCCAAGTATGAATTGTCGTTTAGCTCGTTTGAGGCTTCTGTGCTCTTGGATGGTCTGTTCAATCTTTTTCATGTTATATTGGCGGGTTTCATCTTTCATCCGTTTCCTGATGGTTTTACATGTTTCTGCGTATTCTATCCTTTGATTTCCTTTTTCTTGTTTCAACCCTTTTCTCTTTTTCAGTTTGAGTGTTTTCTCAGAAAGATTTTCTGCTTTGGTGTGTGTCTTTTTCCGTGCTATCTGTAGTGCATATCGTGTCACACAGTGTGATGGGGGGGTCCGTGATTTTCTCACACCATGAATCTATGTCCGCTCCCTCTACTTCATCATGCAAAACATCAAACTTGTTTTGTAATTCTATCTGATAATCATCTGCCTTCTGCTGAATATTTTGCAAGTTTACTTGTGGGGTCTTCTTTCTCACCAGTCTCGGCCTTTCTAGATGCATGTTGATCTTGATTTTTACTCTAACTAGGCGGTGATCACTTCCAGTGTTGAACTGAGAAAGTACTGAGATGTCTTTCACAATTTCTTGGTTGTTGGCTAGATTAAAGTAAATTTCGTTCTTGGTCTCTCCATTTGGACCTTTCCATGTCAATTTCCGTGTAGGTTTCTTTTTGAAGAAAGTATTCATGATTTTGAAGTTTCTATTAGCCTGTCACCCCTTTCATTTCGTTGTCCTATTCCAAAGTTTCCCATGGTTCGTTCTTGATTGTGAGCTTTTGATCCAACTTTGGCATTGGAATCGCCCATGATGATGGTATGCTGTGTTTTATCTTGGTTCAGGATATCATTTATTTCTTCATACATAGCGTCTACTACTTCTTTCGGGTGGCTATGTGCTGGTGCGTAGACTTGAATAATACGCAACCTCTGTCTTTCTGAAAGCTTGATAATCACTTGCGCAACTCTTGAAGAAGTGCTTTTAAAACGTTTGCTGCTAAATATCGATGTACAAGAAATCCTACTCCCTCGTGGCTGTTGTTGTCATTTCCTCTGGTATAGAGTAAGTTCCCACTTTTAAGCTGCTCTAGTTTTTCCCCCTCTTCCTTGTTTCACTGATCCGAAGAATGTCCCAGTTGATATTTTCCAATTCCCTTTCAAGTTCAAGAAGTCTTTCATCTCCAAGTAGTGATCTGGTATTGTACGTTCATATTGTTAAGTTCTTCAGGGAGCCTACCCAGGGATTCTTAGCACCCTCTGCTCTCCCATCAGGGCAACCGCTCCTGTGGCGGTTGACTTGAGAACTACTGGGGACTGAGGGCCGTTGCTTTGGTCGTGCTACCATAATTGCTTAAGGGTTTATGGCCTATGCTCACCATTCTGGCCACATTTGCAGGTTGGCTAGTTTTAAACAAAATCGAACATCCAATTGGCACCATACTATAGTTCATATGGGGATACGCCTTCACCGTCAACTGGAGATCTGTGTATATGTACCCCAGATAACATATGTGGTGTCTCGATCTTTCCCGGGATCAGGCGCCTGTTTCTACGATGCCGTAGACCCTATATATGAATCAAAGCGTTTTAGTAAAAATGTCATGATTTGCATGACTACTGTCACATAGTCTTGTCATGTTGTTGCCGTCTTTATGTGTCAAATGACCCTTGTCATGTGACTGGTAGTCATCTCTATTTCTGATGCTTTGATGCCATCCTTTTGTCAAAAAGGCAAATATTAGAAAACGTCACAAAGACGAACAGCGTCGTCAAATGAGTGAGAAAGACCGGCACGAACTAGATAATGAAGTAAGAGTTCTCTAGTCGACTTCTGAAGATTCCGAAGGTACATTCAGCATGGGAGAAAATAACACTGCTATGCCTGGACAATCCACTTCTGGTATTTCCCGACCCGACCTAAGAGAGCGCGCAAAAATGTATTAAATCCCGATCTGGATGCAGCGTTGGACCTACAAAAGTAAGCGACCGAATGGCTACCTTACTGCTGGCTACAGCTACCACTACGTTCGGCAATGGTATCACTGATTTCACTATTAATAAGTTCCATCATGCGACAATGTATAAAACTTCGCTTGTAGAAACACAACAATATTCATTTAAGTTCAATGCTCCACTCACTATCCATTGGAATGGTAAACTTCTTCCACAAATAACATAATCGATCAATTCCGGTAATATTTTGATGTTAGTTTTTCCATTGATTGTAAAAGAATTGAGTCCCGAAAGGAATATTGAAATAAAATTTGTTACCCGTATATATATATTATATATATATATTGTTCAAGTTAATTAGTTCCCAATAATATGCATGGGTAAGACATTTAGCTAGAAAAGTGAAACTGCTGCATTTTCTCCCCATGCAATCCCGGGTAGCTAAGCTATTCTAATAATAATAACAATAATACATTTGTCGATATTGTTTCCCCACCGGAACCTGTCTATGAACTTCACAACGAATTACCTTGCTTACGTCTGTCAAAGACGGAACTTGTCGTTGTGATGCTGTGTCGGAATCAAGAGCAGCTTCGACTGACAGCAAACCCCGGAACAAAACTATTACGTCATACGGCAGTGTTCACCTTATATACACACATTTATATATAATAGTGTATGTGTGTGTATACCCAGCGATTCGCCCGAGACGCCAGACTCTGTGATTTGTAAGAAGAGCTGAAATGCCGAAGGGAAGTTACTCGATCGGTGTCGAACGTTCTTGATTACAACGGTGGGACAACCGGCGACGTCGCTGAAGACCAATTGTATTGACACGCGACTCCGTGGCACGAAGAGGTTGTTACTGTGTCTTCAAATGACAGTCACGTTTACAGCCAGTGGCAAGTCGACTGGATCTTGTGCTTATAGATATGATGACCGCCACCTGATATGATCGCGCTTATCGAGTTCATGATAACGTTTCAATTAATAAATTCAACGAAAGACATTTTAAGATAAGAAAGTATGAACTAAAATGTTGTTTGTGTACAATATAATGTAATGTTATACATATAGGTATATTGTTATACATATAGGCATATTGATACGTATTTAAAACCTACAATAACATATGCATATCGGTGTGCTTGTGCATTTTTTATTTAAGTTCGTCTATGTATACGTGACGGCGTGGTGTGTTATTAGAGTATGTATTTAATTTAGTTCGTCCGTATTTACGGACGCATGAGTCATTGTGAGATATGTGAGACACGCCTTACGCCTGTGTGGATACTCATCAGCTAAACCATGTGTCATTATGGAGAAGCTTTGACAGGAAATGGGGGGTTGGTCCTAAGAAATAGTGGGACGTGGGAGCTTGGCCAAAAAAATAAATGGCATGTTGGCCTAAGCAATGGGTGGGAGGTGGTATTTTGAGGTGGGATGTGTTAGAGACAGTAATCTTATAACATGATAGTTACTGTGGATTCATTTTTCATGAATTTTGAAGTGTATAATGTAACTGTTGTTTTTATTCTGTCCTTTTGGTGTTCTGCATCGCATGGCTTTCCAGGAGTCAAACCAATATCACGCATCATGGGCGATACACACCCTGAAAGGGGGGCTGTCCAGTTTCCCCAAACCACCTGGACTTCTAAGTATTGCACGCATGCACGCACGCATGCACGCACGCACGCACGCACGCACGCACGCACGCACGCACACACACACACACACACACACACACACACACACACACAAAAATTGCCCAATTAAGCGGGGCAAGTTGTTACAGCAAAGAACGTGTGGAATGCAAAGTTTTAATTTTTAGTTACCAAACGTCACTCATTCCCCGGTAACAAAAAACTGTGAATGGAATATAAATTATTAAATGGAGTATGAAATAGCGAATGCGACTTCTACTTGATTGAATGGTGCACATACGTTCGCACTCACACACACGCACACTCACAACTAACACAACTGTATTGTAACAACTTGCCCCAATACAAATGTAACAACTGGCCCCAAACACATTTTTTTACAGTTGAACGCCCGTGGACGATAACAAATCCTGAATTTCAATGTAATTTCTACTTGGCATAACCCCTTATACTATAAAGTAGACATGTTTCAAACACGAAACCTAAACAGTGGCTGCGTGAGATGATATTATGTGGGCATACCAAAAACCGTTTTAGGTGGTTAAAAAGTACTATTTTTGTCCACATCTCGTTAATTTCGTCTTCTTAACTCCCGATTTTTGGACATTGTGTATGCTTCCAACCAACTGTCGATGGTATCTCCATATGTGAGCTATGTTTTCGTAAAACGCCTTTGTAACAACTTACCCCTGTATACAACTAGCCCCTACCTAACGAGACACGATGTTCTGTAGCCTGACAGTTACCATTGCATTCCGTATGTTGCTCTGTAGCAAAGGCCTGAAATACGTGAGGTATATTCGCACCTGCCTGTGCGGTTGTGTCCCAATACCCTGAGCCATATTCGCATACCAGTCATCATTACGCATTTATATAATATACGTTTTTCTTAGTGGTGTTGAAGCTTGATAATTGGTAATGGTAAATATACGATTAAAAATATACAGATTAGCAAGGCGAAATTTAACATGTCTGGCATAAACATTTAACTAGTTATGGCACATTATATTGGACATGCCCCACCTTACCCTACATGTATCGTTGGGGAGACCGGGGCAAGTTATTACAATTTTCAGTTAGCCACTTTTTGTAAAAAAAAAAAAGCATGTTAGATGCATTATTTCTGTCAACGTATACATTAAATTTTGTATTCGTGTTAATAAAATGTACCACACCAATGATATTCCATATTGTAATTAGGTAGATATGTGACGTTTCCCAGGCGCCCTCAACTGTAACAACTAGCCCAGTAAGCGGGGCAAGTTGTTACATCATACGGGCACGTTGTTACATCTTACGGGGCACGTTGTTACATCATATGAGGCACGTTGTTACAGAATACGGGGGATGTTGCTACAGCAAAAAACGCATGGGTCGCAGAACAAGTGTCACTTGTACATGTTAGGCCTACCGTACATGTTAGGCCAACCGTACATGCTAGGCCTACCGTACATGTTAGGCCTACCGTACATGTTAGGCCTACCGTACATGTTAGGCCTACCGTTATTATATTCATTGGATTATACACATATATACATCTTATGCACAGTGTGCATAACATTATAGATGTTCACAGCTTCACGATTAAGCTTTTCATTTTTAATTACCAAAGGGGATTCATTCCCCGGATTCTTACATAACAAAAAATTGTGAATTGAATGTAAATTATTGAATGGAGTATGAAATAGTAAATGGCAATACATATATACTGCGATGTTACTTGATTAAATGATATACACACGTACGCACTCACACACGCGCGCTCAAATACAAATTAACTGCTCAAATAGGGCTGTGGCATAAAGATTTAGCAAATACTCAGGCAAGTGGATACGGAAACCATTGGCTTATTTAAAGTCCAAAAATGGTTTATCTATGTGCAACCCGCCCTTCTGAGATATTTGTTAATTTCGTTAATTTCCAAATGTGTGCTATTTTCGTAAAATGCCTCTGTAACAACTTGCCCCTGTATACAACTAGCCCCGGTCTCTCCTATTCCAAACTATATATTATAGTAATACACACATTTGTTTTCCTGGAGTACGCACGTCTCGAAGAACATTATTATGAAGGTATTTTCACTTAGTATATTATACCCTGGGGGAATGTGGCATGAGTCGCTCCGTCAAACATACGGCTAACACTCATTTATCCAGGATAGCAATTGCAACTGAAATATTTTATCGGTAGAATGTTTTAATATATTATGCTAAATGTTGTAATGTAGCAAAACTGCAAAAAGTGAATAAATGTGTTTATAATAATAACAATACAGCATTTTTAAAAGCGCTAATTCCCACTATATGGATCAATGCGCTGTACATGGTATAAAATACTATTCACACATATTTATAATATTAATTAGCTACGAAAAACATTTTCAATAGGCAATTTATTTATTGGTGATGCGCCCGCACACAAAGGTGTATCGACAAATTGTCTTCATTTGTTTCTTTCAACAAAACAACAGTTTGAGCAACGGTAGATTATGAAGCGATGCCGATGCGCAATGCGGTGGAGCGATGAGCGATGCGATGATACGTCTTCGCCTGGATGCAGAGTGTGCTTTTCATTGTGACTTAAATTATGTAAGCACTCAGATTCTGGGTGCATACATAATTAGCGAATTACGATGTAATCCGGGTATTTGGTTAATTCATAAAATAAGAGTTAACTGTTATCAGTTTATACGATGCAATTCGAATCATTATATTATTGACACAACTGACCGACTGAAAAAATAAATCAGGCATAAACAATGTTTATCGTAGCATCTCGATAATGACGCTGATTGGCTGCTGGCGATTCACGGGAACGCCTACACAAAATTTAGTGGGGACATCGAGACCACGCCTCTGTAGGCAAAGTCAATCGCCATACAATTTTTTTCTATCTGGCTGTTGCTGTTGTAAGGCGAAGATCTCGCTCGGCAGAAACGTAGGTATTTTCATGAAACGTGAAACCTTACAAAAACGCCATAAACAGAGCAATAAACACGTCTTTCGTGTCTGTATGCATTCTTATATGTACATCACTAAAGTTACCTGACAATAACCATGTAAAAGTGTGAAATTATTACGTTTTTGTCAGAACGCATATGCTTGTCAACATTTGTATACAACCGGATGTTGTTGTGAGCGAGATTACCAAACGGGATTCTCGTAGTAGATCAATATAAGGTCACGCTAAGAATTGCAAGCTGCTGGCCATAGAGTTACATCATTAATCATCCCCCTATAAGCTACTAACTTACTAACGGGTGTTTTATTTATGTATGTGCTGCTGGCCCACTCTGGCCTCATTCTACACGAAATCGCGTTTGACCATGTGACCCAAAGGCAACATCACGTGCACAGTATGGCGGCTAATTGTGAAAAGATTTCTATGTCACTGATAAAAGTACTCATAAGTAATTATTTGGAGCACATTTCTTCAGTTTCTTGACGCCCAATTGTCGGTTGTGTGTAACAGAATACTGAATACACATGTGAAACGGTTAGTGCGTATCGGTTTTAAAACTTATGTTATTAGTTCCGTAGCCATATGGCTACGGAAAGCCCAAATCGGCGAGTTGAAAAAACCCGGGGTCGACTTACGCCCCAGATAAAGAGTGGGGCGGACGATTATGCCTAACGTCTCTGCTGCCAAACTCTCTTCTCCGGGGATTCACGAAGCGGTACGGCATTTCGCAAAAACCACTGTAGTCTAATCTATCCAATCAAGACGACACTCTGCATGGTGACCCAGGTGGCCTTGTGGATGTTGGTTGTGGGAGTTTGACGAGTCGAAGAACTTTCTATAGTGACAAGTTACTGTATCCAATCTCGGATAATTCGCAGAACATCGGTACATATACGATTTAATGATAATGCACGTGTAGTGTAAATTAATTTAAATATTCGTTTGTCATTCGAAATTATATTTGTGTGATTAATACAAGAAAATATTTACTTTATCACGGTTTTTCCATTTTAAACATATTCCTCACAAAATAAAAAAAAATCTGTAGTGTATAACAATATACGGGAAACCCGCAGGGCCTGCTGTGTGTCAAGTCTGGGTGTCGCTGTCATGCCATGTTATGTCAAACGAGACAACAAACATTGCCAACCTGAATGATACTCGCGCGTTCGCCCGAACAGTCCGACGTCTTCTTCGACTCGTGTATTAGGTTTAAAGGAAATGTACGATGTGCAGTCAGACATTGAATAAAAACTAGAATTTGACAGACCAATAAATTATGAGGTGAAATTGCAGTCTCTACAGAGGTTGTAAAATAGCATTGCTTTAATTGATCGCCAAGTATTTTTGTATTTTCGAAACATTAATGGTGTCTCCACAATTCGATTTTCGCTAGGCACATTTCAAATTCATTTTGCGCAAAAAAACTACCTAGTATCCACTGCAACATGCTAGCTCATTTGTGCAACTTTTGTGTGTAGTTTTTGTGTGAAATCATCATACAAACGATTAAATTCGTAACTGTGTCATGTGATCGGCGAGAGGGTGGAAATCGTGCCCTTGATCGGCATTGACCCGCACAGCGTTTACCATTTTGGATATTCACTATAATTATAACTCTTACCAGATATAATGACTAAAGTAAATTATTTCGATGATTTTAACAAAATAGGCATTGTTTTTTATTAAATCGACTGCAGATGTTACATAAACTATTTACACACTACATATTTGGACATCAACGAACCGGATTTGCTATGGGCTAAACCAGTTGTGGATAGAGTTTTAAGATATAAAAGATCACGAGGGCCTGAATTTTCTAAAAATTAATTATCGTGCAAGGTGAAGAACAAGTAGCAAGATTAGTAGAAATGTAGGATATTGGTTAATAGACTAATCAGCCAGGCTCATGCATTCACTTCCGAGCACAAACAAAGTTAAATGTCAAACTTCAAAGACTACGTCTACGTTGTTGGTCGATTCTTCAAAAGGCAAAGTGAAAACAAGTACCTGTAATATGATATCTAAAAGGAACGACACCTCACAACTGAATGAATTGTAAAAGATGTTAACCGTCACATGATTCTAACAAAAAACTACAGTTGTCACAGTCTGTTGCAAGTCCCATAAATGAGCGGACGGACCAGAAGAAGAATGCCAGAACTCACTTCTGGCAGGTGACCACCGTCCTGGGCACGGACCACAGTCACTTTTCCCATAGACGACCATTATAACGTTCTTGCGCCTACATTGAACATTTATCCTACAATTTTTTTTTAATTCACAGCAAATGACACCCATTTAGACTGTGTGTGTGAAAATGACATACCTCGTTTTCGTACAAATTGCTTCAATGCATGACACCCCTGCATTTCTGCAATGAAATTCACCGGTTTCCAAAATAGGAGTGCATCTTGCCTGATGGCCATCGTGTCCTTAAGCAACAGGTATACCAACTGACAAATGGCATAATTTCAAAACTCAGATGTGCACAACAAAATCACTTACACTCACCCATTCACACAATTTCTGCTCTCACTAATACACCCAAACTGCACAATAATTTTTTTCCTACGGACTTTTATCGTTGTAATGGCGGATGCATTCTCACTGTGGTCCGTGCCCTCCTGCAGCTCATCTGCAACCACCTCTGCAGATGATTGCGATGCACGATCTGCAGCCACCCCGCTGTGAAACGTTTGCAACAGGCGAGGTTCAGAGTCCGTTGTTGGGCAGACACGGCGGCGTACGAGATATTGTATTTGTGCCAACAGCCAAGTAATTACCTCAATTCACTGGTGTGTGTGT
The DNA here is from genome assembly GCA_963662155.1 of Lamellibrachia columna. Taxonomy (NCBI): domain Eukaryota; kingdom Metazoa; phylum Annelida; class Polychaeta; order Sabellida; family Siboglinidae; genus Lamellibrachia; species Lamellibrachia columna. Next base: position 8,228,413 of record OY759270.1, read on the forward strand.
GTGTGTGTGTGTGTGTGTGTGCGTGTGTGTGAGATGTACTGTAAATCAAGCAAACTGCTAATTTCCCACTAATATATAAATACAAGTCACGAAAGTTTCCCTTATATAATGAACTTTATTATTCACAAATTGTGCATATGGGTCGAGTATAACCCGTGAGATATATAGAGCTCTTGATTGGTCCTCATTTCGTAACACAAACGCTGCTAACCTGTTACAAAGGAGCGTTGATAAACGAAACCAATATGCCCCGCACAGTTCCATCAATGCCAGAAACCTTCTTTATGTGGGTGAACGCATGCCTGTCAATTCATAAAATATCTGATCCTAACTATCTGATCCTAAACGGTGGGTACTCCACAAACAAGATATGAACAGTACCCAAGATGACAATGTTATTCTAGAGTGCTGAGTCTCGGATTCTGCACCACTGGCAACTGACAGCATTCCTAGATCTACTTACTGTCCTGCAACCAAATTTTTATTTCCAAGAAGTCGACTGAACAGGTTAATAAATACATTAGAATATTTGCACTACTTGAAAATGGCCAGCACGTTTGAAGAGGTCATGGTAATATGTAACGTAACACTTGGCACCACGTTCTATACTGTGATTATAATACAAGATGACCAATCATTACCAAGACTGCCTCAACAGATCTCAGCAAGTGTGTTAATGCCAACAAACCCTTATTTATACCAACACCACCAATTCATATTCACAGTTCTGCCGCCATCAAAAACCAGCATCGTTAACTTGTGCGCCTAATTAAAATCACCCCGCATGACCAAGACCAGAGCAACGATTACAAAACATCATTGCGCTTAACTGAACTGTTTGTCAGAACAATGACATAGAAATCATGTCACACCCAGATATCACTGCCAGGCTGGCTATGTCATCCTCCCAAGTAAATCCTGCTGCAACTTTACCCCACTTTAATGTCATTTAATGTCAACATCATCAAGATGGTGACATCACTGCACTGGAGGCATCCATCCTCCTTGGATGGTACTAGAAGAGGCCAAAGTTGAGTTCCATAGGCTACACGTAGGTATCACTGCTGGGCTACCATGGAGAGGCAGCCATCTTGTGTAGGGTCATATTGGAGGTCGGGGTTGAGGCGAGTCTGCAACTGAAGGATGAGTTGTCGCAGGTCCGCCCGTTTCTTCTGTACGCGGTCATCTGGGAACCAGTCTATCAGGCCCTTCACCGGAACGCTGTAGTCACTGATCGGCTTCTGCAAACGTTCAGAACAGAGTAAGTGAACAGCTCAAACCTACAGAAAATCATGCATTTAAAAGAAAATATACAATTAGATAATTAGTGCATTACAAACATGTCTGCACATCATAGCTATATTGGCAAGGGCCCCGAGCTCCTGGGGTCCCCTCTAAATTAAACCAGAAATTAAAAAAAAATCCCACCTTTCAGGATTTTCTTAGTGAGAAGATAAAGAAGATAAACGGCGAAAAATCACATTTCTGAAGTTTTGTTGTTTAAAAATGATCACCCCTACGGGTGTGGGCCTCAGTTGCAATTTGCACTAGGCCCTCAGTACCCCTTAATCTGCCACTGATGACAAGGTACTGTGGCATATTGGTTAGAGCATGTCTCTGACACTCGACATTGGGTTTCTGTATTCTTGCACTTGACATTGGGTTTCTGCAAGAATACTTTGTACGAAAGTTGAGGTTGTGTCGACCACGAGTAAACAATGCAGTGTAACAGGATGGTCCTCAGTGTTATATGAACCCTTGACTTGGGGGTCATTTACAGTTGTTAACATTCATATATTCATGCAAAGTACTAATTCTCAGACTGTCATCCCCCTCCCTGAATTAGTATTTTAAATTGTTGATGATTTTCCAGATTGAAAGACAACTATGTTTTTCTAACAACTCCATGGTGTTATATTGGTAACTGTTTTCCACAAAGTTTTGAATTTCCAAGACATGTCGGATTACAGCACCGCACAGTGAATGGTTACACAATTTAAAACAATAATATTTCGATAACAGTTCACCACGTGGTGTTGCATGACACAAAGGAGGTCACATTTCGCATGACCCCCCCCAGTACTCTTTGTACGAATAGGTAAGTGTCGACAATTGTGAATGGCTCCAAGTCTTGTCCAACAACTCACCTCAAAGAAACTCTCAACATACTGCAGGATATAGACACCACAATCACTGTAGTTGGTCTGCTGAGGACACTTAGGGTTGGCCCCACGGATGCTGTCCTTGTCAAACGTCCTAGGGCCCTCCACCTCTGTCTTCTTGACATCCCACTCCACCTGCAGGTACCTGGCAACACCAGCCATAAACAATACAATTCCCTTTTAAAACATTGCATGAACCCAAAAGTTAACCTTTGGCATTGATTAGTTTCATTTGATTTTAGCCATTACACTCTCATCTAATTTCTTTTACTACCCCACAATGCTAGAAAGATTGAATTACATGTCATATTTTTTATTTATGCTTACTAGGCAAACAAACGCCACAAAATGACAATACACAATATGCAGTATATGGGTAGAACTGCTTCTAAGCATTGTGAAATTACAGGTTAAAGCTGCACGAAGATTCTCCAGGAAAAGGCCACACATCTCAGTAATGTAGTTCACAATTATTATACATTACAAGTTTAGCGCGCTGAACCTCCCTAATCACTATCACAATCAGCCATCTAGATTCTTCTTTTTCTTGTTTCCAGTCATTTTTAATTAGGTATTACAACTCTGAGGTATATATTTCCATTGTTTACAGTGGCATTTTTACAAACTCTTCAATGCATTATGGCAAACAGACTGTAAAGTGAGTGATTATAAGGTAGAGTGCTGCTGCTGACCAGATTTCATTTGAGGCAACTGTAAAATGAGGAATGTTTGGTCATTCGTCAGAAGTAAATCAAGTAATTAAAAATTACTTGACTGCTGGTTGCATTCTAGGGGTGGCTGCAGCCAAGGAATCATGCATAGTGTCTGTAGTCCTTCTACTCATCGCTGATCAGGTTCATCAAGGTTTACTATATCCCATTAATTTCTGATAGAGATTCAGTGAACTTGACAAAGGTGCATTCAGAAGAATATCTACATGAATTTAAGAAAACGCTGCTATATATATATATTTATATATATATATGCATGTCATAGTACATACTCTCGTAAAGTCCGTACAACGCTGGAACGTGATGGTCCGGAGAGAGAGTCAAAGATCAGTATTGCAGGCCTACAAACACCAACACAGCTACAAGTAGCACCAGTTCTATAAATATATGAGATCCATATTCCAAATGTCCGAAACAGTTATTTTATTGTTCGAGTGCAAAACAAATTGTTAGAAAAATTGTTTTTAATTAAATATTCATACAATTATCTACCGATAATTAAACACCAGTTGTGATGCATGTATTATCCAATCAACAACCTTTGTTACAGTTTGTATGCTTAGGTATGCGACGTGAAGGTCACATACCTAGATGGACAAACTGCAAATCGTTGATTGGATACTCCACAGTCGGGAATGGTAGAGAGTAGTGACTGGTGACAAGTAATTTAAATGACAAGCTGGGCTTATATTACTCAACAATATTACTCAACAGCTGCACCCCAATAATTGTTCACAAATTATGATTGGTTGTGTTTTCTATTGCAACAAACTCAAGGTGGAACAAAAAATTCACACAATATTACACACTGTTTCAGAGAATATGTAACTGGTGGTGGTGTCTTCGAGTTGGTGGGTGTAGGAACAGCAGTGGCCTTTGCTACGCCAGACCCAGCACTGTCGACAGGAGAGTCTGTGTCACTTGTCTTGTTGCTTGTTGGTACAGTTGCGTCTTCACTGCCGCTTGTAAGCGGGCCACCATCACCCTAGGAAGATACACATGCTCTTGACACTCTTGGGTGCCTTGCTTATCATCAGCGTATATTATCAAGTTATACATTTGACTAGCTCGTGAACACTATAAATATACATATATAATATTTATGCAAATAATAGAGGTCTAAGGATTGAGCCCTGGGAAAGCCTATTTTGTACAGGTAAATTTATTTTTTTTATTTCAGTATACTGCTTTCTGTTATAAGTTTTGAATAAATGCTGAGCTAAGCATTCTAGTCCATAGTATTTTTAATTTATTTATTAAAATTGTGTGGTCAATAGTATCAAATGCCTTTGAAAGGTAAAGAAATATGTTAATAGGTACATCATTTTGTCCATTTCAGTTATAATTCTATAAATTAGCTCAAGCGCAGCATATTTAGATGAATGTTTAGGTCTAAAACAATACTGATTATTAGAATAACTAACCTGACTGTTATCTTCTTCGATATAACTCGACTGTAGCAATGCGATTCCTGATGGCCATTGTGATGGTGATGCAGACAATGTCGTTGATGACACAGTTGTTGATGATGGCGATGAAGATGACACCGACATCATTGACATCTTTGATGGAGTCTTAGAGATGTCCGTTGTTGAGGCAACAGAGAAGTTTGGAGATGGAGACTTTGGGGTACACTGGGGGTGAACCTCATGTATGGGCTTGCGTAGACCAGGGAAACACATGACGGCCAGATACCAGTGGGCACTGAAACACAACACGCAGTGTCACCAGACTTCACAACACTCAATGTCACCCAGCTACACAACACTCAGTGTCACCCGGATACACAACACTCAGTGTCACCCGGCTACACAACACTCAGTGTCACCCGGCTACACAACACTCAGTGTCACCAGGCTACACAACACTCATTGTCATCAGGCTATACAACATTCAGTGTAACCAGGCTACACAACACTCAGTGTCACCTGGCTACACAACACTCAGTGTCACCCGGCTACACAACACTCAGTGTCACCAGGCTACACAACACTCATTGTCATCAGGCTACACAACATTCAGTGTAACCAGGCTACACTACACTCAGTGTCACCGGGCTACACAACACTCAGTGTCACCGTGCTTCACAACATTCAGTGTAACCAGGCTACACTACACTCAGTGTCACCGGGCTACACAACACTCAGTGTCACCGTGCTTCACAACATTCAGTGTAACCGGGCTACACTACACTCAGTGTCACCGGGCTACACAACACTCAGTGTCACCAGGCTTCACAACACTCGGTGTCACCGGGCTTCACAACACTCGGTGTCACCTTGCTGTCTTGGGCAACATGTTTCTGGGAACCAGATGGGCCCATGCCTAAACTTCAAAGATCATTTCAAGGAAATGTCTATTATCCACGTTTCAACAGGTTGATCACCCAAGGGTTCTGATGTACCCGGCATCCCCCTGGTTCATCCCCTGGTTCATGAGGATGGATTGTGTCCTACTACGTCACTAAAATCAACTATAGATCTCACACATTCATCAGGTAGTCATAATTTAACAAGATTTAACAAGATTGCCATCTCGAACAACAAGTTCCAGATGGCAAGTGGACAAGGAAGCCATTGGCTTATCTAGAGTCCAACAATTTTATCATCTATGTGTAGCCCACCCTTATCAGATATCTGTCAATTCTATTTTTAAACATATTCACACTACTAGCATTAACACAATAATTTGGCAGTTTGTTCCATTCATTTATCACCCTCTGTGAGAAAGAGTACTTTCTCATGTCCAATCTACACTGCTCCTTAACTAATGCTGCTTTGTGTCCTCTGGTTCTACTGCCTTCTTTAAGTTTGAAGAACATATTCCTATCAACAACCTCATAACCGTTCACTATTTTAAACACTTCTATTTGGTCTCCTCTTAGTCTCTAGTGTCGTCAAACCACATTGTAATAAGCGACTTTCGTAACTAAGGTCTCTCAATTCTGGATTCATTTTTGTTGCTCTTCGTTGTATTCTTTCTAGCTAATAATAAAGCATCACAACCATCTCACCTAAAGTATGACATTTTGTAGCACATCAGGTACTGGAACATAGGCATTAGATACTTAGCAATGTTAGTTACCAACTCGTACATTAGGCAAACCAAGGAAGATGTCAAAGAAAAAACATGTCAGTTCTGATGTCTGTCTATTCAACTATAATGTCAGCCTATGTTCCCAATACCTTATGGTTTTGTTACGTCCAAAGTGATTGCAGTTTTTCTTGTCTTTCATAATTGCAGACCTATAATTAAAAAAACTTTAACTGGTGCAACCAAAACAACTAAAGCACTGTTGAAATTATACAAGTTCATTAAGATAAGAGATACAAATCCAGCCATACAAACCTTTCATTGATTGGTACAATGATAAAGTCCTTGTCAAACAGATCTACATGTCTGCTCCATGTCTTCACGCGGGCATGTCGTCTCTCCGCAAGACTGTTGCAACACAAAGAAAGGTCAGACTGCAGCCAATATAATAATAAATGTTTATTTGAGACAAAATTTATTTGAGACACACACACATATATGTGTGTGACCCACCATAACAAAATGAGTCGGATGTCGGTAAACATGAAACTTTGCAAATGCCTTTTTTATCAAACACTAGCTAATCCACTGATTTTGAGATTTTCTCTGAAAATGGTTCCTTAGTATTAATTGTAACAATTACCATATTTCTATACATTTAATGTATATTAGTATTATCTTTGAAGAGCTGTTCGATGTGTTCTGCTTGACTTCTGTAAAACACAGCTGAAAATGCCGATAAATAATTGTTTTTTCCCCCGTAATTTGTGGATGGTCCCTCATATATGGTCATCGAATTAACATATATTATGAATGTGTCAAATAGGAGGGCATGAAGGGCAGGCACTGTTTGTCCAGCTGTGTAAACACACCCAGCTTGTTGCTAACATGTGATCCATGAAAATTATTTTATTGGCGCAGCGACGAAATCATTTAAATAATGCCCATGGATGCATGCGCACTACGCAGTTCCACCACATCACACACCTAACCCACATAGAGAGTAAAAAAATGACGACCGATGTAGCGGGTTTGTTGATATTTTGCCCGAAGTGATCGTGACCAGATCAATACTTTGTTAGACGAGTATTTACTAGAGGAAGACCAGTGGGACAGCGAGTGAGACACTACAGTCGTTTTGTGGGGCAGGAGGCGAGGTTGTCGAGCCCGCACGATGTGTCCAATTGAGCATGAGACTGTCCCTGTTGCTGGGCCATCCAACCAGCAAGACGGCAAGCGAGACACTATAGTCATTTTGCGGGGAAGGGGGGCAGGGCGTGAGGTCGTCCAGCCCGTTAGCCATGCCACGAAAGAGAGGATGTGATGATTAACTGTTTTAAGGTGTCATTGTTTATGTACTTGTTGTTGTTGTCTTAAATATGCTATTGATTGGCATTGACATTGTTAAGAATCTCTTGTGCATTTTTACTATGAAAACTATCAGATTGAAATTTTTTTATTATAATTATTTGAAACACCTTCTTCAGTATACAATCTGTTACACAACTGGTAGAAAACATTTAAAAAAAAGTAGTTTATTTAATACATTTTTGGGTAACTTCCAGAAAAAAAATATTTTTGGTGACAAATACTGATGTAGCTTTTAGTTACATTGATAATGTGTTCTACCAGTTGTGTAAAGAAGAATAAGCTGCATATAACACTAAACACCTTACTTTGTTAGCACTATTACTTCCAGATATGAGGCGTTTTTGAGAAAACAGGATTATTTCTTGGAAGATGCATGCTTTACCCACAAATAAAAGTGATTTAGAAGTATGTAATTGTTACTGAAGTGGACATTCACATTATGAACACAATGCTCTCAAAACAGAGTGGAAACGTTTTGAATAGTAAAATAATATATTTTTTTTAAATCCACCTGCCGAGTCTCCCCTTAGGCTGAATAAGTTGCTTATTTTTTTTAATCGCAAAAATCAAGTCAGTTCTTACTGCCCCAACTGTGTTTTACAAAAGGTCACTAGTAACCATTACCTCAACTAAAATTTACCACATTATGACACTGGTGGTTTTGACATTCATTAACAATGGCGGTAATTACAAGGCAATTCATTTTGTCAAGATTTTTTTCTGACAAAGATCTTGGCATTATATTAGTAGAATTTCACGAGGATGCCTTTATCTTCAAGTGGTCCAAATATCTGTCTATATATATATATATGCTTGGTAACTAAGGTAGCTTTGGTAGTAAACATACTAAACTTTGACGGCTGATTTCTCAGTTTGAAGATTTCTACCCCGTACGTGTTTAGCGAAACATAGCTTCAGCTACTAGAGTCGAGATATCTGATTGCTTGATGCATCATGTGAAAGCTGAGATGATACTAATATCTATATGTTCAAATTGGGACATGTGACTCATTTTGTTAAGATGGGTCACACACAGACATATATATATATATGGACTTTTTTATTATTATACACATAAAATACAAGTAAAAATATATCTAAATATACACACACGTTGCGCATTAAAAGTACGTAAAAAAATATACACACATGCCGTGCTCTAAAAGTACATGTACAAAATATTATATATACATGTCATGTATTAAAAGTGAATGGGTTAGTGGACTAGTTCTAGTCCTGCTACGTCTCAAGGTCATCAACTAAATGTAATACAGCTGGGCATCTTATAGTTGCCTGTTGGGAATGTTGACGACAGTGTCACTTACGACATATTGGGGTCTTCGTCCACCATGCTGTTCTTGCGGTGTTTCTGAGTGAGGCGACGGTAGAAGAACGAACTAAAGATGTGTGTTCTTGCCTGGTCCTCCTTACTCAGATGTTCAATGAAGATGTACCTGTAAAGTCAATTTCACTGTGTTATATAAAGCGAGAGTTACTGCACAGTTGATAAAGACATTAAACCCACTAGTAATTATCTTCAAAATCTTTATATTATATGGCCTTCATGTTATCAGTCAAAATGAGTAAACATTCTTGTAACTTTAATTATTATGATACAATAACCAATTTATTCATATAATAATATTTATTTTCTATACTGCCACATACAGTGCAGTTCACATTGCTTTAGAGCAGATAATCTGTTTTAGAGTATATTGTCAAAAAAATATAAATATAATACCATAAATAAAATTATTTACCATAATAATTAAGATGATCATGCAAATAAAATCATGAGCAATGATAAAGGTTAATGTAATGGCAGCTTGAAATATAACATCATAGAATAAAATAAGTTACGTTGAATATAAAACAAACAAATCAACTAAGATAAATGTAGACATCAATAAATTAGGCTAAAATATTGCCAGTTTACTTAACCTAAAAAGTATAAAACAAATACCTTGAATGAGGAAATAACTTGATGAATGAACAATGACTCTGCTCTCTAACAGAGTAATACCACCAACTGTGTATCAAATACATGGTCATGGCAGCAGCAGCTTACTTGAGGTAGAAATCAATGATGACATCATTCAGGAATTCTCCCTCATTCAGACAGAACAAGTCTTCATTGGTTACTGTGATGCCACCTGTTGCGGGCGCTGGAGGGAATGTGAACAATCTACAAACAAAAATAGGGACAGCAAAGCTTGTTACTATGGTTTAATGCGTGACTCTCACGTTAGCAATCAATCATCGGTTTTAGTGACAATCTACCAGACAGATATACATATAATTTACCATAACTTAACATAAATCTTTATTAATTTTAAATTAATGCATTATGCAGTCACTTGCAGTATATTGTAGTTCAGTTTAAGTACTTGTTTCTGTAGAATAAATTCATTCCTATTCCTACTAGAGCATGGGTGAAAGTCGATTTCAAAAAAAGAGGTTAGGATCAATGAACACATCAAGTGTTGTGAAACTGACCGCACAAAAATTTAAATAGAAAGAAGTGACTAATTACAGGAAGAAGAATGTATTTGATCAGAAAGTTTTCAGTGATTCATAATAAAGGATGCCAATGTAAACATTTTTGTTTTAAAATATTATGTCTATGATGTTGGATATATGAACAGCAGAGTGTATGACATGGTCAAAAATAACACTTTTGTTTATTTATAATAAGGCTACAATGACACCCTCGTTCCAAGGAACCACCGATGAAGCAGATAGTAAATTACAACTGGTTTTAAAATGAAGGATATACTACTTTGTTATACTAGCAGAGTTACCCGGTATTGCATTTGGATAAAAGGCAACCATTCCAAGACCTTACGACTCCTTGTAGTGCCCAATCACAAGAAACATAAAGGTGGTGGGGGTGTTCACAGGTTTCGGTGAACGGTGGCGTTATGGCCCCACCTTTTAGGTTACAAAAATATATAGAGTAAGAATTTTAGCAAGTAGTGTAGTCCAGTGATGCAGTATATGCAAATAGGTTTGTGTCGAGTATTGTCGGTATTGGGTAATGTTTTAATGTGCTGGTGATGATGCCATGAATTGTCTTGTGTTGTAGGAATATTACTACATGTACTGTATTGCTATGTGGAAGTGTGGGCTCTGGGAGCATTGTGTCCAGGCGGCTTTGTATGAGGCTCAACCACATGCTTGGCGCATGTTACAGGGTCCACACTTCATGCTTTTAATCGGAATAATATGCCATTAGGCATAATCTTAATAAACGTCATTTATTTGGCCTTTTCATATCCTTACACCTGGCTTGCGTTGTTGGTTGCATAAAAAGGTCTCTGCCACCGACTTAAAACCAATACTGTAAATGCTATATCATAAGGGTGGGTTTCATATATTTCACATAAAAAAGTAAAGGTACATTCTTATAATATATACTGGATACCACGCTATATTATAGCGTGGTATCCAGTCCTTGGGACTGTTCAAAAACCTTTATACTTCACCCCCTGGCAGACCTGTTCATTTAAAAGCCATTTCGACTTCTCTGGGAAGCTTTCAGCCATGCTGCAATTACTGCAGAATCATGGTACAGCTAACGTAGCTATGTATAATTGTTTGCAATGCACTGCATGCTTTCTATTGTTAGTTACATAATCTACGCCAAATGTCCACATAAGTTCTTTTGTATGTACATCCCCACCCCCTGAAGAATTTCAAATTTTTAATGAATGAACCATGGGCTCTGAAGCACGCCTACTAAATCTCTGCCCCAGCGAAACTGGCGATATGATAAGATAAGAAGAACATTTGTATAGCGCCATAAATCTAGATAAATCCATTCGGAGGCGCTTATGAGGGAACAAACAAACACAGCCACAAACTGTTTTATAGTATAGAAAATACTAGAACTTGACATAATTTAGCAATATGACACCTGGTAGAAGCTAGCACTCACTTGATGATGGGTCCAGAGAAGATGTGGTGTTGGGGCGAGGGTGATCGACTCCTGTCCATTGCCTCCTCCTCATCCTCCTCTCCCCCAGACTCCCCGTCTCCCCGTCCTGCCCCGTTTCCCAGCCTCAGTGCTGATGACATGACACTGATGCCGTGGGGAAGATGCAAGATGAGCTGTCCATTTGACACGACCACTGATGCTGTCTGTGTCAGTGTCTGTGTCACAACCGACGGCAAGATTGTCTTGACATCGGGTGTCGGTGTCACTACTGACGGCAAGAGCTTCTTCACATCAGGTGTGCTACTGACAAGGATTTTGTTTGCTTGGTCCTGGCCAATCTCGTTGAGCAGCACGCCTTGACTGACAGTTGGGTGCTTGAGCTGTATCGCATGGCAGATGTTACGTAGCCCGTCCTTCTCGTTGACTGACAGCGATTCAAGTATCACTGTGATGCGCTTCTGCTTCTCATCTGAAATCACGTAGTGTTGCAGGCATCATCAGTATACCGTAAAACACTGCATACAAGCTTGGAGGCCATAACTTAACAAGGACATAGATACACTTGAAAGAATACAGAGGAGAGCAACTAAGCTGATTCCAGGACCGAGACTTTAGTTAAAAAAGTCATCTAAAATAATGTGGTTTAACAACACTATAGATTAAGAAGATCAAATTTAAATGTTTAATATATTGAATGGTTTTGAAAATATTGACAGAAGCATTTTTTTCTCACTTTAGGAAGATAGAAGAACTAGAGGACACGATGCAATGTTAGTAAAGGATCAGTGTAGACTAGATATCAGAAAGTATTAATTCTCATAGAGGACAATAAGTGAATGGAACAAATAATCTACTACAGTCGACTCGTTATCGCGTGGTGGTTGGGGTGCATGATTTCGGACCACGAGGTGTTCCCATATCTGCCACCAGGGAGCTATTAAACAACAGCAATTGCCACCCGCTTCACCAAGTCCAAGAATGCTGTTGAAGCCACTCTGTTCTTGCAGCACTGTCTTATATGCCAATACGCAGTTTACAGAGCAGACCTGGGGCCGAAGTACTCAGTACTCGAGTACATTTTTGAAATACTCGTACTCATACTCGTAGAAATTATGGTTAAGTACTCATACTCGTACTCATACTCGTGTTCAATGTACTCAGATTTGACGATTACATTATGAGTACATCCGAGTATTTCTCAATATATTGTGAAAATTATTTTATTTCTTATTTTATCAAATCATTAACAACTACAACAATAATTTCAAAAAGTATGGTAGCAAATTGTATTATCTGCATATTAATCAAATAAATTGTTTGTAATGTTCTTGCATGCAAATCAGCTGAGTTATATGTTTTCTAATGCAGGATCATTAAAAACACTTTTGTTATGTCAATTCTATTGCAACAACCATGATATTAATTGCAATGTAATAGCTCCTGATTTGTAATAATTATTATTGTTACATTTAGTAGATGTGGTTTCATTTTTACTTGGTATTGATGAGTTTTCACAAATTCATACTGTGGATCACTTTTCTGCACATTAAATGCACTGAAGTCACAAACGCTTCGTTTCAAGAGGCAGCATCTTTTGATTGTTTTCCCCATCAGAAACACCCAAGTTCATATCCATAGTTGTACTAGTTACCAGTCCATAATCCTTGTGTTTGTTTAATTAAGCCAGGAAGTCCAGTAAGTCCATAATGAAAAGGTCATTCATAAAATGCCTTTATTGTTCTCACAAGTGACAGTGCTAAGTACTGCTAGCTGAGTCTTCTTCTGAAGAAGTTTGGTGACTCAAGTCAAACAGCCTGCACCAGTATTGTCTGGTGCCAATTTGTAGTGTGGTTAAAGTACAAAGGGGATGTTGAGCCCTTGGACATTGGCAGGTGCTAATCCACCCTCTTGGCAAACATTACTCGGCACAATAACGAGGCACGACTATAATTAGGCAAATGCTAGCAGTGTGAATATGTTTAAAAACGAAACTGACAAATATCTCAGAAAGTGGGTGTTGCTTTGGATGACAATCTTGTTAAAAGCATAATCGTACTACGCCCCAGGAAAGATTACTGTAGCAATATTATGACAGCAGTTGAACAAAACAAAACATTAAACTCTAATTGTGAACACCCTAACAGCTGCATCCATGCTACAATGCGCAGTCCACGAATGTGACAAGACAGTGACAAAGAAGATCTGTGACAAGGGAGATCTGTGGACATTCTCATAGGACAGAAACACGATCACGCCAGTGACAGCTTCTGAAATCACATATTGATACTGAAAGTTTTTGTGATGATAATGTTATTGATAAATTTGACATAAATCTGAAACAGGGTGTTGCTGCAGTATGCAAATTAAAAAAAATATGTCCCAATGGTAACACTTAAGTGGCTGCAGTATTTTAATTTGACATGTGTCTAAATAGTACTTATGAACCCTCACACACAGGCAGTGCCACTATCACATTTATTTTGCTATGCTAAAAATATTTCTCTATAAGGGGCCATTCACAACTGTTGGCATTTACCTATTCATACAGCGGGTATTAAAAGGGGTCAAGACTAGCATAATAGTTTTAATTAATGTCAGTCGCATGTGAAATATGACCACTGTCACATCATGCAGCGCCGCGTGAACTGTTACGTAACTACTATTGTTTTAAATTGCATAATCATTCACCGCATGATGCTGTAATACATGTTTTTCAATCTGGAAAATTATAAACACATAAAAGTGGTAATTCCAAGAGGGCAGTCTGACAATTAGGATGCTTTGCACAAATACGTAAATGTTGATATTTGTGAACGGCCCCCAAGCTACATATGTACAATTTTTAATGCATTTTTTTGCAGTGACTAAACCTATTCAAGACATGTACATACCAGTGCTGCCTGGGTCAAACATTGGCCCGTCAGGTGCACCCATCCGGCAGATCTGGCGTAACTTAGCAGCACCCTCTGGACTCGTGTAAATGAACAATAACGGCATTATTGGGCCAAAGTGGGCAACAATCTTTGTCAAGTCAGCAGCATCGATGTGCAGCTTCAGCTTTTCGTTGTAACCTTAAATAACAAACAAAAGCACACGTGTAGCTGCCTAATCTTTCTTATATTCCAGTTAAGCCTTTACCTTATATTCTATCCACAATAACGTCATGCAGTCCAACATATTAGATAATTTACCAAAATCTCAATACAAGAAAATGTGTGTTCCTCATGGCTCAAATGACAACATTAAATTATGGCCCCATATCTTCAAAGGTCTCATTTAGCAAAAAATATAACCTACCTCGTATCGACTATGACATGCTAGCCCATTTGTGCAAATTTGTTATTTAGTTGTGATGAAATCATCGGACATGCTAAACATTCTGGGCTTAGATCATGGCTTATGCTCACATTGTATACAGAACTGCATGCCCATAGTGGACACAACGACTGGCTCCAGGGGTGTGCTGCAGAGGCTGCCAATCCGGATGCTGCGACTCGCGAGCGACACACAACTGGTGCTGCTACCCAGGGGCAACGAGGATGTCACCTCTTGTTCGTTCTTGGTCGTCTTCGTCTCACTACTAGGTGGCAGCACCACATTGCCATGCTGATGAAAGAAAGCAGTCGTTATAGTGTTTGCTGTTTCATGTTAAAACTACTTCATTGATGTGCAGGGGTGTACACGATTGAACATTGATTAGGAAAATTTTAAAATCCATCAGCAAAATAATGCTCGAACACATTTGCATAATAAAACATCTTGCAAAATTTATTTGTATAATTGAGGTCTGAATTCACATTTTTGTGTGTGAAATACAAATGTGCGCATACCCCTGATATGTGACAATATATTTTGGGTTTACATTTTACAGGCTGCCAACTAAGTAGTATTATAAATTCCTAAAAGGAAACGAATGGGAATTGAATTCACACATAACTAATCAAAGTATATGGCATAATAAGATTTCGCCATGCAGAAGCCCCAACAGAGCAATACCATAGTCAATAGGGTCATCTGATTTATTTAATCCTACACCCATTTCACAAAGGCATCCATAAAGATCCTACCAATTTAAAGCACGTGCAGCTGTGCCAAGATTCACAACATTAGAATGTTAACTTATAAACATTGTAAATATTTCCTGACCACAAAATAGACAATGTATGTTTAACAATATCACGTTGATTACACTGGTTTAGCCATCACATTACAACTGATCTCAATGCAATCAAAGAAGTTTTGTGGTTTTTTGATATGGAATTCTATGGCAACATAATGTTGTGTGTGTATTATACTTATGCACTGTATATAAGCACATAAGATGGACTGAGCATGTCACGAACACAAAAGTTCTAAATAGGGCTGGAATAGACAAGCAACTCTTCAACAAAATGCAGAAACACAAACTAATATTTTTCGGGACAGGAAAGGAATACAGGGAATAAAACGGTAAAAGAGGCAGGGGAAGAGCCACATGGACAGACAACAATAAGGCGTGGTGGAAGCATGGAGGATCTGACGAGAACGGCGCACAAGATCCATGACAGCCGATCTTCCGAGAGAGATGGCATCGCATGATGATGATTTTATACTACATGAGCCATTGTGTGCCACTGCCATGCAAACTCTTATGGTGCTGTGGATGCACTTCAGTCTTGTTAGCAGTAGATTTGATTATTGCAATTCCCTTTAGCATAATATTGCTCTCAAGGACATCTTGAAACTTCAACATGTGTAAAATTCTTTGGCAAGGGTAGTTACTTGGTCTCCTCATTTCTCTCACTCGGCACCACTTCTTAAATCATTGCATTGGCTCCCTATTCAATATCGCATTATTTTTAAGATCTGTACAATTACCTATCAAACACTTTCATCCAAGCAACCAGCATATTTACATTCACTGCTCACTCCTAAAAGACAGCTTCGATCATCTAATTCTAATCTACTTTTTGTTCCCAGTGTTAAGACAAATGTTGGAATTAGAGCTTTTTCAGTTGCTGCACCGACTCTGTGGAACTTATTCCCTGTTTGTGTTAAGTCTGTAGGAAATATAGCAGCATTTCGCCGTAAACTGAAAATCCACCTATTTAAACTTGTGTGTACCAATCCAACTATTTACACCTGGAACTACTTATCAATTATGAACTGGGTAACCCCTTTTGTTCTGGTGCGCTGCCGAGCTTGGGTTTCCCAAGGATTTTAGCGCAATAGAAGTATTTTATATATTACAATATCATAAGTAAGTAAAATAGCACACAACTGAACATATTCCTATTCTTAACATGTCAGTTATAGAATTATTACTTTTTAAATCACAATTTTTTTTTAATATGGATGCCTTAAGCGTCAGGATATGATAGGGCAGGTTAATTAATAATCCAACTTCAGAAGTGGTTGATAGGTGAAAGATTACAAAGGTGAGTTACTATTTTGCTCATCCATTTCAGAGAACTATCAACAAATCCACACAAATGCAAAACAGAATATGGTGTGATTGCAGTCAAGAAATGCTGGTTTAAACGTAACCTACTTCATCCTCCATTCGCTGCCTACGACTGATGTACTGCTGAGACGTGGTTGTTGTAGTTGCCACGGCTGGCACTAGAGGGGAGTCCGTCAGCGATGTGGTGCCACTCGATGTTGTTGCCGTAGCAACAGCATTACCTCCAGTTGCAGCGGCATGGGCTTCCTCATCGTCAGAAGACAGAATGGTAACCGTTTCTGGAAAGTCACATACAATCTCAATTTTGCTAGTTTATTACGTTTGCCCTTTTGAGTTTTAGCAAATTGTAGCACCATAGGCCTCATAATACTTCTCATTGTGCAAATATGTAGTGCATAGTCACCTAATTATGCAACTGCCATTTGCACTATTCTGCAGGAGATATATGCAGTCCTATTTACATTCACAAAGTTTCGACTGGGTAACAATTTGAACTGTAATTCTGAAAAAAGTTGCGTCTATCTAGGGTGGAAACCAGGGTTGTTTGATTTAAATCATTTGATTTAAATCATTGATATAAATCATGATTTAAATCACTAAATTTTTTTTTTTTAATTCGGATTTTTTTAATTTCTGATTTATATGAATTTAACACAAATAATTGAGAGCATCGAGATCAACAATTTTGTTGTTGTTTTTTAATACAAAAGCACAAAGTGCGCACACTTGTGTAGTTGTATTGTCACCAGATAGGCTGATAGTCAAATATTTTATGACATTGTGTATGTTTGAGCTATTCCCTTTCTGAATGCAGTGAAGCCACACAAAAGAGGAAGTATCTTTTCAAGTCAGAAGCCCTGAGTTAAAGTCCACTTAGAGCTTGTGCTAGTTGTTACCAATTCAGTATGTTGACTCAAGTGAGACAGTTTTGGTAACAATTGTTTAATACTGTACCAGTTTGTAGTCTGGTTGGAGACCCATAGAGTACACAGAGCCCTGGACAGCAAACAATAATTACCACTGCTACAGCCACAGACACACAGCATGCTTTCCTTTCCAAGACAGATTATGCAACTACAGGGGGTGAGGCCTTGTGGACATTGCCTAATGTCTTTATATAAGCCAAAATCAAGTACCCTCTGTTAAGACAAGTACCCAAATCTATTTTAATAGAACACGTTTGAAAGAGTTTATAAATATAAACATCTATATATAAATATCTATATTACCAGATTAAAAAAAAAAAAATCCGATTTAAATAAAAAAATCATGATTTTTTTCAACCCTGGTGGAAACATTTATTATACATTTGCCGTGTTGATGCTTCAATAACATTAAGGTAGTTTGGACGGCTACCATGTCAGTGAATTTTCTTCATTTTTTTCTTCATAACATGCTAGGAAATATTGAATTGAATGTCGACACCACAAATAATCACCCGGAACTAACGTCATATTTCACCAATCCATCTTTTAAAAAAACAGTCCTTTTGGAAATCCCCCCGATTTCTTAGAAATGCTGACGATGTTTCCATAGTAACAGCCGCAAGTGCTACGATGTTCGAACCAGCTATATTCATTCGCCATGAAAGCAGAACATATCATCTGGCTACTGTGATTTCAGTACACAACAGTATTATATCTACCTAACAAAATCATGTTCTTAAACCAGCAAATATCAGCGCTAACGTAGTTGATTGTGCCTTTGAACCTATAAAAACTGATAACGGAAATGTCCTATGATCCCGACTTGGTTACAGCGCTGGATAATGGGCCAATAAAAATTATCGTAAACACACTCTGCCACGTATTTGTCAGATGGCTGGCATGACCTAATATCGTAGACGACAACACGTTGCAAATACAGATTCAAGGTCCATTATGACGGCAAATTAAGGGACATGTCAATATTACAAATGGCCATCATGTTTTGTCAACAATACGGAAAACACCAAAATTGTCACATTTCAAGACATTTTTGTTATTACTAACAATTAGGAAACGTTACGATGCTGCAGTTTGGTATATGAACACATCTCACATGTAGGCAACTTTGCGCGGTTTGGAATTACGATTGGTGAAGGGTTTGTGTCCAAAATACACTGGCTGTCATTCAACTTTTGCTTAATTCATTCCAGATGTAATTAACCAATATCAACCTTAAAGTTATCAGTGGCACTTTCATACTTATGTCGTTTATTTCTTTGGGGATTTTCTCAAAATGATATAATTTCGCATTTTGTGGCTATTTTTTCACATTTACAAAAATCCTGCTACCAGAATACTTTTAAAACACTTACGAATCCCTTCTCACAACCTACCTATTTGTTGAACTTTCTTCCGTGACCGGCCAGGCTTCCTTGCGGCAGCTGCAACAAGCTTCTGGACTGGATTCTTTGCCGTCATATTAACACGCCGCGTTGGACCCTGGACGAATTTTGTCGATGTCGCTGTGTTTCCATAGAACTGCTTTTTGGTCATGATGCCAGATTTCTTTGGCATATTGGCGACGAGGACTAGTGTGGATGTTGCACCCCTGTCGAGTCGTGGGGCCTTGTTGCTTTGTTGCGGAGTGAAGAAACGCGGTTCGTCAGGGAGAGGCTTGCAGCAGCTGTCGCAGGTGTCGTAATCCTCGCTCATACTACCACAGTGGTCACACACTGCATATTTCCCGTGTTCTCGCTGAAAAATAAACGGGTGGTAACTCATAATAAAAATACAGTTTCAAGGCACTGACTGACAATTTTCTTCTCTCACATCTCATATGGTATTTTATCAATTTTAAACGTAACATGATTTAAGGGATGAATGATGTGTCACAGTGTCACAGTGATGACAAAATATAAAGGCTTGGGGAAACATCTATGCCTATTTGGCTGTGTGGTGTACCTACCGGCTTACTAGGTCGCTTCTGGGTTTTAATGACAGTGGCATTCATTGCAGCATTGCCTTCACTTACAGCACCTGTGTGAGGAGCAAACAGAGCAATTTGTAAATTCATTCATGTTACAAATTTGCCACAACATGGATTTATGCAATAAACACAAAAAAAATATCTACTGCAACTGTGCTGTGACGGGTGAACAAGGTTACAGTAAATATATCACAACAACATTGCGAAAGAAATTTTGAATGACAGTGTGAAAGGGGAAAGAAAAAGATCTAGGAAGATGAGGCTCAATAACATCAAAGAATGGACAGATATGCCACTCAAAGATGTCCTTGAGGCAACCCAGGACAGAGACCAGTGGTGACGGGTAGTCGACAAGTCATCCAGACGTGCACCCCAATGATCATCTTGGTCAAGGGTTGAGTGAGTGAGTGAATGATATCAGTAGTTTTGTAATGAAAAAGGTCTCCAGTTGCTCGGTACTTTCAATCCACAAACAATGGAAGCCCTTTTTTATTTCATCATACATAAATACAGCCTTTGCTTCCACTGAAATGAGCTCAGTTTCAAAAAGTATTTTAACAAGAATTTTAAATAAAAATCTGATTTACTCAGCTTATTTTTCTTTGTGATATACAAGGTATATCTTCATATGTTCAATATATGAAAATATCTTCTCTATGGTGCACATCTAACCAACTGAATCCAGTTTCAGTCATACCATCTCGACATTCGAACATGGCATTCAGTCTAGTCGCAGGAACTTGCTTCCAACAAAAGAACCAAACTTACAGGAATGTACCACAACGTTTGGCAGGCAAACAATAATTACCTGTACCGTCCTGGGCTATCCCTGTGGTTGCTGTCACGCCAGGGGGTGCTGTTGACAAAGTGCCCTCCTCACTATTCAGTGGACTGTGAAGTGGTGGCCTTTAACAGATAAATGAACAATCTGGATAATATGCATGCATCAATACATATGTATTTGAGTTGGAAATAAAAATCTAGGTTACAAATCAGTAAGCCACAGTGTTATCAAACATTTACTCATGTTTTCTGAAACGGATTATACAATGGCAGTAAATCAACTATTTACTAACTACCATCCTCGCTAGGTGGCAGTAGTACTACGGTACCCCTGGCAGAGCAACCTATCGAAACATGGATTTGTAAGTTTTTGTCACGCCATGTGCGGATGTTCACTGAATTATTTGTATTTCGTCTCACTTGCTGTCTTGGTTGATGTGGTTCTGGGAACTAGTGAGCAATCCCATTGGTTAAAACAGCAACTGAATAATCAGCGGTTCAACATGTCGATCTGTCAGGGGTACTGATGTAGTCAGAAGACCCTGGTGGCGAGGGTTGATCTGTCAGGGGTACTGATGTAGTCAGGGGTCCCTGGCGACGGGGATGCTAACCTTGTCAACTTTTCTTTACCAAAAGAGGAATGGTTCCACCTCCGTCCGCCATTGACTAAGCCACAAGCCTGTTGACCAGTGGCTGAAACAGTCCCTGGCGGTGTGCTGGTGTTTGCCACAGCTGTGTGCTGGCCACTGTCACAGAAATGATAGACTGTATGAAAAGTAAACAACAATAACAATACGGCAGTAAAGCTGCCTTCACAAAGTTAGAACATTAGAGGATGTCAACATTCTTTCTTTCTTTGTCGTGTGAAGTGATGCTGGTTGAACAGTCATATTTATGAGTTGCCAATGTGGGTTCCCTTTTACTTTCGAGTTCTCAACTGGTAACTATGAATTGTAACTGTAAGGCAGTTTTGAACTTTATTTACAAGTTCTGAACTTGTATTTACGATAAACTCAAGTGAACTGGAATGCAGCACAAGACTGGTACTGCTACCTACCCAGGGTTGACTGAATTACTTTAATGTTGTACTTGAGTACAAGTAGAAGTAATTCACCTAAAAACTACATGAGTAAAAGTAAAACTACTTTGTAAAAAAACGTACTTGAGTAAAAAGTAAAACTACTTTTCAAAAGTACTTGAAGTAAAAGTAGAAGTAAAATTACAACACTCAGAAATAACAACAAAATCATGAGTAATATTATATAAATTACAAAGCTTGCATCTGGCAACTGTTTTGCAACCACTCTGCTTATAACAAAGTGTTCCCAGACAGCCTTAGCTGGTCAGTAGGTCTGCCACCCTTGAATATGGTGCTCACTTGGATGCTTGGAAAATTACATTATCATTAATGAGAGCTCACATCAAATAATTTCAGTTAAATACATAACTTAATTAATAATGAGGCACAATCTGCATGAGCTGATTATTACGGGTTAGCTTCTATAAGCTATTGGCATTGCTGGGAAAAGATTCTTTACTCTTTAGCTCTGTAGAGTAATCATTACTATGAATTTATTAAACATCTCAATATGAATTTTATTCGTGAAAGAAAAATGCTGACGATGGGCGAAAATCGGTGAAGTTCGATTGCAATGTGCGTTCACTCACGAATATCAGAATTGTGTCAGTGTATGGGGATTGTCAATACATTATCGAAATTGCACTTTTTATATTTATAACACGTATTGGAAACTTACTGATTAATAGTTTATATGGTGTAACAGAGACATCTGCATCATGGTTTGAGATGGCGTTCAAGCGTTGGATGCTCGGAGTGACATTTCATGTCAATGGCCTTGACCTAATCTATGCCAATATTTGGCAGACTTCTTTTACTGACATATATATAAAACAATGGTTGCGTCGATTTCCCAAAGAGAGGTTTGTATGCAAATATGATCGTGAACTGGCATGCGATTGGATGATATTAATGGCTTTTGGCCTGGCGACTATGCACAGTTTATGAAATGTCATTGACGATGGAGCGCTACCGGCTGCAGCGGTTTCGCAAAAAAATGTAACGAAAATATATTGCGAAGTAAATAAAAAATAACGAAGTAAAAAGTCGCGTTACTTTAAATAAAACTACTTCGTTACAAGTAAAAGTATTTAGTAAAAATTCTACTTCGTTACATGCAATTACTTGAAATAACTACTCAAGTATTGTAACAAAATACTTTTACTTCGTTACATGACAACCCTGTACCTACCTTGAAGAGACCACGTTCAGACCACTACTGTTGCCTACCTGGAAGAGACCCCATCCAGACCAGTACTGTTGCCTAACTGGAAGAGATCATGCTCAGACCACTACCGTTACCTACCTGGAAGAGACCATGTTCAGACCAGTACTGTTGCCTCTCATTGTTTTCTGTTGCAGCTTCCTGTTTCCACCACCCCCACCCCTGACCTGCCCCCCTTCGTGGGAAGTCATTGGTTGAGCTGGAGAAGTAGCCACACCATTTCCTGCAGCAGCACCTATGATAACAACAAACTCATTTGGTTATACATTATATATGGTGATTTCATGAAAAATAAGTCCCTTTCAAGACAGCAAAATACAAAACACAGACATGTGTTACTTTTAGATGTGGGGAATTGCGGACACATCTTTAAATCCCATGCTTATCATTAAAAGCACAGTCGCTGCAATTAAACTTGTCAGAAATCCTACATATTTAAAGAAACATAACAAATCATAACAAATTTGGGAACATTAGAGACCTCTCCGATAATTTGAAGTAACTCAAAACAGTTATCCAGACATCTATTGAAACACATTATCAACTGAAATAATTTTTTACATTTCGTAGAAACAGCCATGTCTGAAAGTGGATGCTCATCAAACGAGCAAAGTGTCAGTGAATCAGGCATACATTATTATTGCAAAAGAATGGAAATGACTGTGTTGACGTGAATCTGATTAACCCCTTACCTCCAGTCAGCTTGAAGAACTTTCCATCCCAGATTACGTTTAACGTCCGGCCATTGGGGTACTGTAGAGCATACTCCTGTCCAACAACCAGGGTTGTATTGGCTGTCTCTGCAATGATCTTCATCTGGCTCCCGAGTGGCGATGACGATACAAACGATGATGGATCACTGACTGATGAAACACCCTGGCTAGGTGCCAGCACAGGTGCAACAACTGTGGTAGGTGTTGTCCTGGGTGGGGTGACCGCATCGACAACAGGACTTTGCACGGGTGGTCGCGCGACAAAGCGATGAGTCTTTGACGGGGTGCGGGCCGTGCTGGGGGTGGCAATGTTACAACCTGCAAGTCTCTGGCCAGTGGGTGTCTGCAGGGATGACGTGGGCACTCGAATCATCTGACCAGTGCTTGTCCTGATGAGTGTCAACCCTCCAGGATTGACATGTCGCAGTTGCTGCCGCAGTGGTGCTCCCGCTGAGCGAGGTGATCGTGTCATTGCTTGCACCACATGTTGCACTGCACCACAGGCGGCATTTGCACCACCCACGGTCACCACCTTGTTATGGTTGATCTGTCTGCCTGGGTGCGAAGTCGTCTTGGTCATCATCATTGGTTGCGTGACTAACCGTGACTGTGGTTGTGTGTCATGCTGCTGCTGCACAATATTTGTGGCAGTACCTTGCTGCATCATGGATGCCTGAATAGCCCTGCCGCCAACCAACACCTTCTGTTGAGTTCCGGGCAGCCGGTGAGGTCTAATAATTGACTTGGGCATACGCCCTCTTGGTTGCCCTCGTGTTAGAGTCATTGCTGATGTGCCGAGGGGTCCACACGGTGGCCTGGTATTCACCCTTGGCTGCCCCACTACAGCAGACAACTGCTCACTGTTATGTGGATGTCCTGTGCCCTGTGCACAAGCAATTAGTGGGGATGTCGTCACAGCAGGACTTGTCTGGGCAGCCGTGGCACAGTTGTTGATGGCAGTCTCTAGTAGGGAGGATGACAATATTGCCTGGCCTTGTTGGGCAACTGTCGTACTCTCATCACTGTTAGTATATAATATGTAAACAGTCGTTGTCTCCTCTCCTGTCTCCCTGAAAGATAAACAATGAATGATTTAGGATTAAATTAAAGATGAATTTAACAGGTTAACTACAATGCCCTTGCAGGCAGTAAAACAGTAAATAATTTTTACTAAAAATCTAGTTTGTGGCACTATTTTGGCCACTGTCATACTGAGGGGGCGATAAACTAAAACCAAACCCTGCAAAATGTTGTAAATAGTGGAAAACGTTTCACAGAATGACCCAGTAGTTAAACATACCCATCTGATGTCCCTTGCACCACTTGCTGTTGAATTACTTGCTGTGGGTACCCAAACTGCTGCAACTGCAGTTGCTGTTGCTGCTCTAGCTGCTGCTGGTCCACCACCACCTGCTGCTGAACAACAAACTGTTGTTGTTGCTGCTGTTGTTCCAGCTGCTGTTGTTCCAGCTGCTGTTGTTCCAACTGCTGTTGTTCCAGTTCCCTCTGCTGTTGTTCCTGTTGCTGTTTGTCAAGCAGTCTGCTTATTTCCGCTGGGTCAACGCCACAAGTGCGGAAGTACTGCTGTATCTGCGGCACATTCATTGGGTCCCCAATGTCTTGTTGTCTCGTCAACATGTTAATGAACTCCTGCAAGACAATCTGGGCAGTGCGTGGTGCTGTCCCATCTACCTGCTGTTGCTCTGCCTGCAGCTGCTGCTCCTGTAGTAGCTGTTGCTGCTGCTCTTGTACTAGGTGTTGCTGCTCCTGTAGCAGCTGTTGTTGCTCCTGCACTACCTGTTGCTCCTGCACTACCTGTTGCTCCTGCAGCAGCTGTTGCTCCTGAACTAGCTGTTGCTCCTGCAGCAGCTGCTGCTCCAGCTGTTGTTGCTGCTCCTGCACTAGCTGTTGTTGCTGCTCCTGCACGAGCGGTTGCTGCTGCTCCTGCACTAGCTGTTGCTGCTCCTGCACGAGCTGTCCTTGCAGTTCCACCTGTAGCTGTTGTTGTTCCTGGTGCTCCTGCAGTTGCAATTGTTGTTGTACTTGTGTTCGAATCTCTTGACTCTGCAGCTGTTTCTGTTCCCACAGCTGCTGCTGTTGTTGTTGCAACTGTAACTGGTGCTCCGCATGCTCTGGTAGATGTTGTTGCTGCATTGCAATAAGTAGCTGAGCCACCTCTTCTGTTTCTTGCTGAGAAGTAGCTTCCATTGTGGTAGTCAGTACGATGCCAGCTGAGTTAAGCCGATATGTGATCTGGAAAACAATATTTACACCAATTAGCAAATTTTAACATTCAATTTCAGACACATTTCTATTTTTCATATGATGGTATTCTGTTACTAAGAATTCTTCCTTATATTAAGAATACATCATACAGCATAAATCAAACTATTTTTTACAAACAAATAAAACAGTCCATGTAAAAATCACTGTTTGCATTATGCGTTTGCATTATGAAATTTGTTATTGGACATACATCTCACTCTCGGTTAAGGAGTTCTCTCAGATGCAAGAAATATCATCAAACGTGTCATCTGGAATATTATTTAATGCTTCAACTAAACCTAAACCATTTTGTTTGTCAGGACAACTCTAAATTTGAGGAGTAAATTCATGGTAATATAGTGTGTATTAAACTATTATATGCCTAAATGGCTATAAATATGATTGGTCAGTCAACAAGTAAACAAATTGGATTATGTTAGTCGATGATTACCCAGCCAGGAGAACAGACTTGAAGAGCTCTCCAAAACAGCAGTTCTCAACCTTTTTGCCTTCAAGGCCCCCCTTGTGTCCAATAAAAAATTCCATGGACCTCCCCCCACATAAGATATGGCATCCCACCACCTTTTTGCTAAAATGATGTTAAAAGTTGTTGCTTTTGAAATGTAGGGGAGATTTGCAGGGATTGGGACCCCTAACGATAAACTTGAATATAGACATGAAAACAAACGGAATTTATGTAAAGAATATACTAACATAGAGTTTATATTTTATTGTCAATAACAAGTTATTGATCACAAGAAAATCATTGATGAATTTAAAAAAAATTACAAAAAGGTCCAATTGTGGCCACGGTTTCCTCGATTGGACCACCCTATGTCTTCGATTGGACCAAAAGTAAAATGATTATATAGGACTAAACATTATTATGAACTGATACATAAGTAACATATATTGTTTATATATATATATATATATATATATATATATATATATATATATATATATATATATATATATTATACATATAGCATTATAACAATACTAGTGATCATTAGTCAAATACAATATACTAATAAATACCAGTGTTCATAAACTTTGCAGTTCCATCCACACTACACAATGTCCCATGTCTTCTTCGACTGGGCAAACAAACAAATTATGTAGACCAAACTTTGAATTAATACGTGAGTAAAATATAGTGTTCATTATAAACATGAAATTAATCAGCAGTCAAATGAAATGTTAACATGGCTTAATGTTCACAGTCTTCTGTCAACGGCTCCGGAATAAGCTAGCGGAAATGATCGACATCCTTTAGAGCCCATCACAATTGCATGCACTGGCACCATAGTCTTTCATCTCATCCATTACTCGTCGCACTATGCCTGCATAGTGTCAACTGCAATTCATATTCTGCGGTCATCCTTCAGAGGCCATCGGAACCTGTTTTGTCCCACAACTGACATGCACTGCACCGCCAGTTTCTTTCGTCACATCCGTTACCCATCGCATTATGCCTGGGTAGATTTTACCATCGTACAAAATGGTGCACCATTGACCAGTTCTGCAGCCTTCGATGTCCTTGATGAGCTGCAATCAACTAGGTTTGGGTGGCTCAGAACTGTTGTGTGCTCTCGACTGAGTTGCAGTGGTCTTAGAAGTACTGGACTCTTGGGTGGGTGTAGGACTAGCTTTCTCTGGTTCGACTTTGCTTTGTTTAACTAGTTTCTTCCTTTGGTGGGCATAACTCTGGCACAGCTTCCATGGCAACAGCTGTCAGTGCAACAGCTGTCAGAGCTGCAACAACAGGTGTCAGAGGTGACGTAGGGTTGTGCTCTTGTGTAGCTTCCGTGATTACATTAGTTACCGTAGCAGCAGCAAAGTCAGAGTCTTGGAATATGTCTATGGTCAATGACCACAGACCTGCTAACAGCATTCTGAACAGATGCCGCTTTTCTATACGCCACATTCAGAATTTGGGCGACTTGCCATGTTGTCACTGGTCTGTCTACATGTTCTCTCATCCACATCCTCAATGCACCATCACAGTATTTCCCAAATGGTCCGATAAAGGCCACATCCAAAGGCTGGAGTCGGTGAGTCATGTGTGGCGGAAGTGAAACCATGACCACTCCAGCTTCCCGAGCCATCTCAGTTGCAGCCAAATTCTTTGTGTGGGTCATATGGCTATCGAGTATGAGCACAACAGTCTCCTCATTCATTGGTTTAACAAAATCTATGATACATCACAGCCAAATAACAAACCCCTCATTGGACATCCAGCCTTTGACCTGAAGGTCCACCATTTGTCAGTTCTATTTTCATCCTCTTCTGTTTAAATATATGACCATTGACACTAAATTTATGTAAACCCTCATAAAATACCAAGTCTTTGGTAGTCCGAAACAATGTAGATTTACCTGTGACCAAATGTGTTCTGTTACAGGTTCCCTCGATTGGACCACTTAGCAACTTCTTTATTTGCATTATTATAATTGCTCCCTTGTCTAATATTACTTTCTGGTAATCAATAAACTGTTTTGGAATAATTACACACATCTGTTGATGGCATACCCTTATGTGGGTCACTGGTCCAATTGTGGTAACTGCAGTGGTCCAATCGTGGAATTTGAAGTGTAAATAAATAATGCATTATAATCACAAGCATATGACAACGACTTAAAAATTCTTATTATCGCCACTAACGTTGGGCTCCTACTCTTGATGGACACAAATTTTAGCCTGTAAGTATAACCAAGGGTGCTGTACTGATCATGGCCTGATTATTATGTCGGGGATATAGAAAACCTACTTTCGGTGATAAATATTTAAAAATTACCGCTATTTCGGCGAAATTTACCGCGCCAGCCGAAATGCCACTGACGAATGACATAATCGATAGAGAATGCCATGGTATACAGTAATATACAGCACTGGTCCGATCGAGAAACTGGTCCAATCCAAGCAACTCTTCTCTGTGTTTATTAAACATTAAAAGAAAACGTGTTTGCTGTTGTTAGTGCCATTACACTGCTTGTTAACTATTACTAATCAAACAAACATATTTAAATGAAATAAATGTCACAGTATATCAATATTTCAGAGCACCAAAAAGTTAGCCACAGAGCTCCACAATGAATCCGCAAGGAGGCGCTGCTTATGGTAGCACCTTGCGGATTCACTGTGAAACTATTGCGAAACTATTGCGTATGGTAATCGTGGAGATTTGCGTTTAGTAAATGTATGGTTTTGTTAGCGTGATGTGTATATACGTATAGTAGATACACTAGGAGACGTTCGACAGCTATGGGTGGACGTTTTCATAGTTAGGTCAGAAACTTTAATTTTGTTTTATTTTACCAGGTAATTTAAAACAATAATTTTCCCCTGCCATATCACGGCCCCCCTGGCAGCTCTCTGCGGCCCCCCAATGGGCTGAGGACCCCGGTTGAGAAACGCTGCTCCAAAAGATTAATAATTGAAATAATGATTAACAACCATTTATGGAATTCACCATATTAAAATCAGAGACTACACTTTAGGGTATCTGAGGTCAAAGGTCTTATTTCAAGACACCTTTGTTTCCTATTTAATCCATACATGAAATTTGACAATATAAATGTGCACCTGTTTACTGGCTTTCCAATAATATGTTACTTGTATTTCTAACATTATTAGCAACAGAGTTATGTGGAATAATATAATGATCAATGTGTAAATTGGGTCAACATTCAGTATTCTCTATCTTCAGTAATATTTGACCTAGATATCTAAAAAAATGCAATTTTTATTTTATCATGCTAGCCAATCAGTGTACTAATTTTTGTTTTATAGTTTGGACATAATGCATGTTTTAAGTGAATGGCCCAAACACATAAATTACTTTCTACAAGGAAATCTATCCAATTCCTAAGTTCATTTTTGTGTGGCACCCACTTGTTGCTTACCGTGAGCGCATAAAGAAAGTATACACAAACTAATATATAAATAACTTAATAATGTATCAGTTTTAATGTTTGCAATGACAGACCATTTATTCTTAATTGTTGTTTCAAACTTCAAAGTCACAAGGTAGTCGAAGGCAATGCCAATGCGATGGGAATGGCACGGTTGGATGGCAACGCTGTCCACCGCTAGCCGTAGCCTATGTTACGGTTCCATTTTAACGTCAACACCACATTATTTTATACATAACCATACATTTGTTCCATAAACTTTGTGCAATATTTTAATACTGTGATAGTTCAGCGTTGTGTGTACTTTGTAGGCATGCCGACTGGGCACCGGAATTTTGAACATGGCTGGCATGTGCGATTGACGAATTCACACGAACTAAAGTTGCTATATAACGCAACATCAATGTCATTTAAACAATACCGTTCACCGGAAATGTTACATACCTTATATTTAACATGATACTAGATGCAGGAGAGCTTATACATCTCGCAGTATTGGTATTTTATCAGAAATACATATTCACGAAAAACTACCATCATCAGATCGCAACATTGCTTGACGATTTGTGGCATATTACGACAATGATAGAGGCGAGTGCCCGGGAAAATAGTATCACAGATATACATGCAACTTATGAGTTTTAATGTATTCTTTCTTCAAGTCAGTTGATATGATGATACTTTCTAATAAAATTACACGCAACTCCTCACCAATCATCTGATTGGTTTTATCCTAAATGTCGCAATCCAAAAGTAGGTTGATAGCGACACCTACCAATAGAGCAAAGCAATAAATGGATGATTTTCATGCATACGTAGACCGTGTAATGCAAACTATTTATTCGAAGCACACTGGACTGCGAACCAAGCAATAAACGTGCCAAACACCGCACTAACCCATACACACTGCAAAGTAATTACCATAATTCTACTTAACATAATGTACCTATATGCTGTCTTAAAGAAGTGGATTAAAATAATCGCTACTTGTTGCGCGTGTGCACGAGAACTGCCAGAATATGGTAAACCAGTATGTGCTAATACACTACGAAGTTTGTCTTAAATACAATGGCTTGCAATAAAAGAACACCTTTGTCTTTGGTGTCAGTGTAACCATGTTTGAGAAACATGGCATGTTAAATTTTAGTTGTGTGGCCTTAATATAAAAATAGAAAGGGGGTTTCCTTAATTGAGTTTTACGAAATATTTGCCCATATATAAACACATTGTTGTTCTTAAATATCGTAATTTAAATGATATAAATGTTCATATAAATATATGCAAACATGCTGCATGTCTTTACGTACCTGGTATAATTGATGTCAACACTTGCACGCAGTAATTATAATAAATAGTTGTTTTATATGCGACAGCTGGGGTGTCATTGAACACACACAATTCAAGATTCATCCACACGAAACCAACGCCTCAATTTAAACCAGAAAGGTCGCCCATCAAAATCATGATTTCACATACTTCATTCACTTGTATAATGCCTTGCTCGCATAACTACGCATGGGGAGGTTCATTCTAGGTGAGGTTCATTGAAAGAGCAGCCACGATGCGTCGATGGCGTCATATTGGAGATAACAGGCACGCGATAAAGACAACAATGCGTACGTATGACGTATTCATTATATCTGTAATTGCGTTTCTTACATTACAGCGTTCTTCATCAAACGTCTATGACAAATGAGCATTTTACAAGTTTCACGATAAACAGAAATGGAGCATTTTAATGCATATCCTAAAATAGAATGGGGAATCCCAATGAAGTGTAAAATAAATAATCGCCGACCTAAATTTCCTGCCGCGTTTGCTGAAGTGTCGCCATCTGCACGAACTCATGTAAACTAAAGAGACAACGGCCTTTTTAACAAGATTTAACAAGATTTGCCATCCAAGCCAAAGGCCCAGATGGCAAGTGGACAAGGAAGCCATTGGCTTATCGAGAGTCCATCAATGTTCATCTACTTATAACCCGCCCTCCTGAGATATGTGTCAACCTTGTTTTTAAACATATTCACGCTGCTAACAGTTACACAATCTGTAGACAATTTGTTCCATTCATTTATTGTCCTCTGTGAGAACGAGTGCTTCCTGATGTCCAATCTACATTGATCCTTTACTAATTTTACCTCATGTCCTCTAGTTCTGCTATCCTTCTTGAGTGAGAAAAACATATTTCTATCAATATTTTCATACCCATTCAATATCTTAAAAACTTCAATCTGATCTCCTCTTAACCTCCTTGTCTCTAGAGTTGTTAAACCACATTCTTTCAGGCGTTCTTCATAACTAAGGTCTCTAAGTTCTGGAATCATTTTAGTTGCTCTCCTTTGTATGCGTTCAAGTGTATCTATATCCTTCTTACGATATGGTCTCCATGCTTGTATACAGTATTCTAAATGAGGTCTAACTATTGCTTTATAAAGAGGTATAACTACCTTTTTTCCCTTGTATGTTATGTTTCTTCTAATCAATCCAAGAATTTGATTACCCTTTGAAGCTGCAATACCACACTGCTCTGAAACTTTCATATCAGGGCTTATTGTAACTCCTAAGTCCTTTTCTTTTACAGTAGTACCCAGAACAGTATCTCCCATTTTATAGTTTACATTCAAGTTCCCATGTCCTGTATGTAGGCATTTACATTTCCCAAAATTGAACAGCATCTGCCATTTCTCAGACCATTTCACTAATCTGTCTAGATCGTTTTGTAAATGTTGTTTATCACCATCAGTATTAACCTTTCTAAACAGTTTTGTGTCATCCGCAAATTTCAGTACGTTACTTGTTATACTGTCGTCCAAGTCATTGATATAAATTAAGAATAATATAGGTCCTAATACTGATCCTTGAGGTACCCCACTCAAAACCAATTTCCAATTTGAAACTTCTCCATCTACTACAACTCGTTGTCTTCTGTCAGTCAGCCATTGTTCTATCCAGTCAGTTATGCTATCCCCGATACCATGGGCTTTTAATTTAAGTAGTAATCTTTGATGTGGCACTTTGTCAAAAGCTTTCTGAAAATCTAAGTAGATAATATCTACTGGCGATCCCATGTCTATCCACTTAGTGATTTCTTCCAAAAAACATAACATATTTGTTAAGCATGACCTCGCTTTAAGGAATCCATGTTGAGATGAATTTAATAATTTATGCTTAACGAGGAAGTCCACCATATGGTCTTTAATTAACCTTTCTAATATTTTACAAATCACTGACGTTAAACTCACTGGTCTGTAATTCTCTGACTTATTTCTCGAACCCTTTTTAAATAATGGTATGATGTTTGCTTCTTTCCATTCAAACGGAACAACTCCCTCTTTTAATGACAAGTTGAATACTCTTGCAAGTGGTATACTGATTTGTTCTACTGTTTCCAGTAGTAATTTTGGAGGAATCCCATCCACTCCCGGTGATTTGTTATCCTTCATTGCCTTTATTTTCTTAGCTACCAATTCTGGAGTTACAACTAACGGACCTAAATAGTCAGATTTAGCCCCCTGAAATTTAGCATCAGCAACTGGTAATGAACTAATATCTTCTTTGGTAAACACTGAACTGAAGTAACCATTTAGGTCTTCCGCCATTAAAAACCCCTGTGATATTATATTTCCAGCACTGTCTTCTAGAGGTCCAACCTTGTCTTGTACGTTTTGTTTACTCCTGACATATGCATAAAAACTCTTGCTGTCATTTTTTATGTTACATGCTAGTTTTTGCTCATAGCTTCTTTTAGATTGTCTGATTTCAGTTGTAGCTGCATTAAGTGCCTCTTTGTATTTTGCATAGTCTTCTTCCTTTCTGGTACGGCTATAAACCCTCCACATAGTTTGTTTTACCATTATTTTTCTAATAGCCTCTTTTGAAAAGTGTTTCTTTCTACACCGTTTTCCTTGTTTTTGGAAGGGAACAAATTTATCGATGATACTCTCAATTTCATATTTTAGAATATTCCAACATTCAATTGCGGTCTTATTCATCAGCATGTTATTCCAATCTAGCTTTGCTAAGTATTTTCTCATATCTTTGTAGTTACCTTTGTGGAAGTTTCTCTTGTACGTTTTAATTTTTTTACTTTCTGATTTTACATTGATTTCAAAATGTATTTGATTATGGTCACTATTACCCAATGGTTCAAATATTTTTACATTGTCCACTAATTCTTTCTGTGATGACAAAACTATATCTAATACATTTTCTCCCCTGGTTGGTTCTAGTACGTGCTGAGTAAGAAAGCTATCCTGGATTAAAAATAGAAATTGTTGGTCCTCAATCCCTGTGCTCTCTAGAGAATTCCATTGTATGTGTCCATGGTTAAAATCTCCCATTATGATACATTCCCCTTTACTAACTTCCTTTATAGCGTTTTTTATTTTTGTGTTGTCCTCTTCGTTTATGTTTGGACTTCGGTAAACTAATCCAATAGTTAATTTTGAATTTCCTGAAACAATTTTGCACCAAACAGCTTCATCACAATCTGCTTCCCTTTCTAGTTTTATTTCATAAGCCTGAATAGATTCTTTAGCATATAACATAACTCCCCCGCCCCTTCTTCCTATTCGATCTTTCCTAAACATTACATATCCTGTCAGTCCTAATTCAGCATCTGTTATATCTATGTTGGCCCATGATTCAGTTATACCAATTATGTGAGGGTGAATATCTTCTACCATAATGTTTAATTCGTTTTTCTTATTTACTATGCTCCTTGCATTTAAACATACGCATATATAACCTTTTTTAGAGATGTTTTTCGGATGATTTGATATTGGTTTATCTGTGCTAGTGGCCTCTTGTTCTGCTTGAGACACCTCTAGGTAACCCCCCTGCACTTCTAGTTTAAAGAATGTTTACTTCCAAAAATATTTGTCATTGTACCCAAGTCACTATCTACTGCTGCTGAAAGTTTGTCCGCGAATACTGCCGCCCCCTTTCCACTTAAATGAAGCCCATCCTTCATGTACATATCAGCCCTCCCAACAAAACTTCCCCATAAATCCACAAATCCAACTTCCTCTTCCCTACATGTGGTCTACGTGAAACTGGAGCAAGTTAAGCTTTAATCGTCGATTTATGTTGTTTTTATTAACATCAGCAATCTTGTGACAATAACTTAAACAATCTAAACTTGCAGATTCTGATAGGGAAAAGGCAGATGTCTTATGATACCTTTTCCATGTGTTTTTACTATCTAGAGCCAGATGGTGACATCCCTCATATTCTACCAGTGCAGTGTGACAAGTATAGTATACAAATGCATGGAGCACTGTCAAAGACCATGTTGTTAGTCATATGACGAAAATTAACTTTTCAGTATGCAACAGTTTGGGTTTATTAAGTTTGTTCTAAAACTGTTAAATATTATGGACTCTACTGGAGCTTTAGAGAGAGCAGAATCTATACAGTGTATCTAGACTTCATGAAAGCGTTCGATAATGTCCCTCATAAAAGGTTGGTAGGAAAACTTGAATCATATTGTATAGATTATTACACACTATCCAGGCGTTCTTGTCTGACCATGTACAACAGGTCAGTGTAAATGATACAAACTCTGAGTGGACAAATGTTATAAGTGGAATTCCTCAAGGTAGTGTCTTAGGACTGATCCTATTTGTCTTATATATAAATGATCTTCTCAAGAGTATAGTTTCAGACGTATATATGTTTGCAGATGATACCAAGGTGTGTAAAATGATTAATAGTCCAGATGACCAGCATACACTACAAAACAATTTGGATTACCTAACACCTTGGTCTAGTCAATAGTTACTAATATTTCACCCAGATGCACTTAGGGAAAACAGTAGAGCAGACGTATGCTTATAATTTGAATGAGGATAATATTGCCCATGAATTACGAAAAATAGAAGAAGAAAAAGACATTGGGGTTATTATTGATTCAAAGGTAGAATTTGATACCCATAACGAAAAAAATAAACAAAGCAAACAGTATCATGGCAGTAAGAGGCCTTTCATAACCCTAAATCAAAATAATTTTGTGTCATTATATAAAGCCTTAGGAGTCATTTAGATTATGCAACATCTATATGGTCCCCTTATAAACAGAAATATAAAGATGCTGTAGAAAATGTGCAGAGACGTGCAACGAAGTAGCTTCCAGGGATGAAGGATAGCCCTTGCCAGGAGAGGCTTGAGAGATTAAAACTTCCCACATTTACATATAGACGAACACGTGGTGATATGATTGAGGTTTATAAACTGCTTCAAGGGAAGTATGACAGTGATGTTTGTAACATTGTCAAGCTGCACAAATAAAGTGATATAAAGAAAGGAACAAGTGGTTATAGTTTGAAACTGTTTGTAGAACATGCTTGTGTAAATGTTAGAAAAGAAAGCTACTCAGTTACAAAATTATGGAATGATTTACTAGAAGTAGTTGTAACTGCCCCAAGTATCAAGTTGTTTAAAAACCATCTCGACAAACATAGTATTTCTCTACAACTACAAAGCTGCATTGCCAGTCGTAGAGCATTTTAAGGGATAGTTGAAGATCTGACCAAGTAAGAACACGTGTCCCTTCTTTCTCCATAATAATTAATATACCATTTAAAAGAGAGCAAGAAATTATATTGTTCAATTCATAGGCATCGGAACTGGGGGGTCTGGGGGTTAGGTCACAAATATTTTTGGTGGGTATATGTTAAGTATATGTTGACCTCCCAATACACTTGTAGAAACCAACTTCAACCCTCCCCCAATATTCAACAACATCTAAAGCTTATGCACTTAATTACCCAATATTCGCCATCGTACCCCACACTTGGAGCAAGATCACTTTCAGATCTTCAAATATCTCTTGAAATGCTCTATGACTGGCAATGCAGCTTTGTAGTTGTAGAGAAATACTATGTTTGTTGAGATGGTTTTTAAACAACTTGAGTGGGGTACCTCAAGGATCAGTATTAGGACCTATATTATTCTTAATATAAAAATTATATCAATGACATGGACGACAGTATAACAAGTAACATACTGAAATTTGCAGATGACAAAAAACTGTTTAGAAAGGTTAATACTGATGGTGATAAACAACATTTACAAAATGATCTAGACAGATTAGTGAAATGGTCTGAGAAATGGCAGATGTTGTTCAATTTTGGGAAATGTAAATGCCTACACACAGGACATGGGAACTTGGATGTAAACTATAAAATGGGAGATACTGTTCTACTGTAAAAAAAAAGGACTTAGGAGTTACAATAAGCACTGATATGAAAGTTTCAGAGCAGTGTGGTATTGCAGCTTCAAAGGGTAATCAAATTATTGGATTGATTAGAAGAAACATAACATACAAGGGAAAAAAGTTAATTATACCTCTTTATAAAGCAATAGTTAGACCTCATTTAGAATACTGTATACAAGCATGGAGATCATATCGTAAGGATATAGATACGCTTGAACGCATACAAAGGAGAGCAACTAAAATGATTCCAGAACTGAGAGACCTTAGTTATGAAGAACGCCTGAAGGAATGTGGTTTAACAACTCTAGAGACAAGGAGGTTAAGAGGAGATCAGATTGAAGTTTTTAAGATATTGAATGGGTATGAAAATATTGATAGAAATATGTTTTTCTCACTCAAGAAGGATAGCAGAACTAGAGGACATGAGGTAAAAATAGTAAAGGATCAATGTAGATTGGACATCAGGAAGCACTCGTTCTCACAGAGGACAATAAATGAATGGAACAAATTGTCTACAGATTGTGTAACTGCTAGCAGCGTGAATATGTTTAAAAACAAGGTTGACACATATCTCAGGAGGGCGGGTTATAAGTAGATGAACATTGTTGGACTCTCGATAAGCCAATGGCTTCCTTGTCCACTTGCCATCTGGGCCTTTTGCTTGGATGGCAAATCTTGTTAAATCTTGTTAAATACTGGGGCATAATTTCAGACGGGTTTCAAATGGCAGAGGTCCTGAATGAATATTTCAGCTCAGTTTTTACCACAGAAGATATCAGCTCACTTCCAGTTCCATTTACTAAATTTGAAGGCAATAAATCAGAACTTTTGGGGCAGTTATTTGTAACTCCTGAAATGATAGCAAAGAAAATTAAGAAGATGAAAGATAATAAATCACCTGGAGTTGATGGGATACCACCAAAACTGCTTAAGGAAATTGTTGAGCAAATTAGTACACCACTAGCAAAAGTGTTTAACTTGTCAATAGAAGAAGGAATAGTTCCTTCAGAATGGAAAGAAGCAAACATTACACCGCTATTTAAGAAAGGATCAAGGAACAAACCAGAAAATTACAGACCAGTGAGTTTAACATCAGTTGTATGTAAATTATTTGAAACATTAATTAGAGACCACATGGTGGAATTCCTTGTAAAACATAAATTAATAAATACATCTCAACATGGGTTCCTAAAAGCAAGGTCATGTCTAACCAATCACTTATGTTTTTTGGAAGAAATTACAAAGTGGGTAGATGATGGGTCACCAATGGATTTGTATACTTAGATTTTCAGAAAGCTCTCGATAAAGTACCACATCAAAGATTGCTCATGGTATAGGCAATGATGTAATGAACTGGATAGAAAAGTGGCTTACACACAGAAGACAGAGAGTAATAGTAGATGGTGAGATTTCAAACTGGAAATCTGTTCTGAGTGGGGTACCACAGGGATCAGTATTAGGCCCTATACTGTTTTTAATATATATAAATGATTTGGAAGATGACATATCTAGCAAAGTACTGAAATTTGCAGACGACACAAAAGTATTCAGAAAGGTTACTAATGATACAGATAAACAAAGTTTACAGGATGATCTAGATAAATTAGTTAAATGGTCAGAAAAATGGCAAATGTTATTAAATTTTGGGAAGTGTAAATGCATACACATAGGACATGGAAACATGGACGAAGAATATAAAATGGGGGATGCTGTACTAGGTAGAACCACACATGAAAAGGACTTAGGTGTAACATTTAGTGCTGACATGAAAGTTTCAGAGCAATGTGGAATTGCTGCTTCGAAAGGAAATCAAATTCTAGGGCTAATTAGGAGAACTATCACATATAAGGAGAAACAGCTAATTGTACCCCTGTACAAAGCAATAGTTAGACCACATTTGGAATATTGTATACAAGCATGGAGGCCGTATCGTAAGAAGGACATAGACAAGCTAGAAAGAATACAAAGAAGAGCAACTCAAATGATTCCAGAATTGAGAGACCTTAGTTATGAAAGTCGCTTATTACAATGTGGTTTGACAATACTAGAGACCAGGACACTAAGAGGAGACCAAATAGAAGTGTTTAAAATCGTGAACGGTTATGAGGATGTTGATAGGAATATGTTCTTCAAACTTAAAGAAGGCAGTAGAAAACCAGAGGACACAAAGCAGCATTAGTTAAGGAGCAGTGTAGGTTGGACATGAGAAAGTACTCTTTCTCACAGAGGGTGATAAATGAATGGAACAAACTGCCAAATGATTGTGTTAATGCTAGTAGTGTGAATATGTTTAAAAATAGAATTGACAGATATATGATAAGAGCGGGCTACACATAGATGATAAAATTGTTGGACTCTCGATAAACCAATGGCTTCCTTGTCCACTTGCCATCTGGAACTTGTTGTTTGGGATGGCAATCTTGTTAAATCTTGTTAAGTTGATGAATGAAAACAGCAAGCCTGAATCAGTTATCAAGTCATTCTAAATGTTTGTTAACAACTCTGTGTCCATTATAATTAGAACTTTCATGCTACCGTTCGATGCACTGGTGACACAGGACTACAGTCCTTGGTTGACGGATCTGGAAACTTCAGAATTATTATATGCCAGGCACATCACATCTTGTCTGTCATTATCTGCTGGGATGTTCAGTGTTTGAGGGTAAGTTGTCCTGATAGATAGACACCTTTTTTGTGCTCCATTTTTCCAAACTGAAAACCCATTGATGTAGCTCCTTGCTGATCAACATGTCATTCGCCAGAGTGTGACATTGCACTCAGTAAAATGCAAGTGAAATATGTAACAATCAGGAATTTAATAATTATAGTTTATGTGTGCACTTAAATGGTGTATATCTGGAATTTCAGATACACATACTACCAGTTCTTAATTGCTTTAATCAAAATATTTGAGCAATTTTGAAAGAAACCAAATTGAATTTTTACCACTTGCACAAAATTGCATGTCACTATGTTGATCAGTGTGCATGTCTGAGCGTGTGTAACTGTTTGTACATCACTGAAAAACTGCAGTGCTGCCATTTGGTTCCTGTTTTAACACTATTATGCCATCTTCAAATTGTCCCTTTTGCCAGCTTGCCCCATGTTGCTCTACTATCATGTTTACGAAATGGACAGAGCGAGCGCAATCAATTTCAAGAAATTAAAAAAGTTGATAAAAAAAGTCTTACCATTTTACTGGGATTGCTCTAAGTATGGGTGCGTAGGGCATGTATATGATTAGATATGTCATTGTGTTAATGACACACACAAAAAATGTCCCCCTGTAACTTAGCATTGTAAGTGCTGTTCCAGCCATATGTTATCACAATGTTTGTAAAGTTGCAAATGCAAACATAGTGTGATATCTGGTATAAAATGGTTGTACAAAGGGCCTATTATTACCATCAAAAAGGCACAATGTGTAAATTAATGTATTTAATGTTGAACTCTACAAAGAAAACACCCTTTTCTAAGCAAATCTTTCAAATTTGGTATTTGAATTTGGTTGGTTGAGACCGAAGTGGCATGTTGCAATTTGTTATAGTGACTTCATCATCAAGGGCAAGACTAGTATGTACCTACGTATGAACCAATGTACCCCTAATTATATGGTTTCCTCCCTAAGCGTGTTAAAACTTTGTACCCATTTATATTCACATACTTCATGCCGGTGTCTGCCATGTTCAAAATTGGGTTTAATAACAATGCTTAATTCCAATTACACAGTATTGTAAATTTTTCAATTACTATAATACTGGTGTACTTCATTACAGGTGAATTAATAATTTCGGTGTTTCCCCCAAAAAAATCAATTATAATTACAGCGCACCATCAATATAAATAGTGAATACACTATACAGGGTGTGTTAAATCAATAGCACACTGACCTGGGGGCTACTGGCACTCAATTCTCACACCTTCAGATGACATACCATTACTGCTCATTTTTAGATTTTAGGGGAATTAATGCATTATTGCTATCAACGTTGGGATCAATTACAGTGGTCAATTACACATCATTGTAAAAAGGCTCAATTACAATAAGAACATTTAAAAAAATGAAATTACAAATTATGCAATTGCATTATCTATTCAAGACAGAAAGTTGCCAAAGGAGTTTGTCTGCATGCATGCGTGCATGTTGGATGCATGTAAATGCATTTTTCATGTTAGGTATTTTTGCGTGTTATAATAAAATTGTACTAACGCACACCAATTAGTGACTTGTCTGTGTTAAGAAGTGTCGAGTTGCTAGAGCAGTAGTTTGTAAATTAGTGTTCAAATTAATCGATATTAAATCGTTCACACATACACGCGAACACACATTCAACAGCATACATAAAATTAATGTATCAATAAATTAATATAAGCAGTACATTATTTAAGCTAATACTGCAGATGTTATTAAACTTTGTGTGTTAAATGGGTTTATTAACACCTATTTGTTTCGCATTATTTGTTACATAAAATGTGCACTATGCAGGGTTGGCATGTTTCTGCCTTCACAGTAGAAACCGTGTGGCAGAAATACTTTCTGCCCGTGCGGTGAGCAACAGTGAGCTGACTTCAAGTACTGGACAATAAAGAGACTAAACTTGCCCGAATGTCTGCATCTTGTAATAGGGCACTCAGGGCAACTTGGCTGGGCAACAGTTTGAAGCCAGTTATGCAGTATGCACAGACTGCAGTAACTGCACATAACTGGATTTAAACTTGCCCAGTGCATATCATAAACCCAAGAGACATGGGGCAGTGATCAGTTGCTAAGACTGCCTCACACAAGTGACTGCCTCACACAAGTCTGATATGTTGCTGTGCTGTAACCACGTTTAAAGGGGATAGGCCAAAGGACTGCATTTGGGAGCACTTTTTGCTTGTTGCAATGAATGGGAAATTTTGCAAATGTTTTCATGTGTGGTGTTTGTTGTTTATTGTGAGTGCTAGCAGGGCAGGACAAACGCTTATTGCATGTAGACAGATACAGAAAGAGACCGAGAACATATTCTATAAAAAGAACGCATTTGCCTATCAATGGCATGTATTTCCTATTGTTGCCAGGCAGAAACTGTTTATGTCCGGCAGAGATACTTTCTCCCGTTTCTGCCGTGGGCACGGCAGAAATACCTTTCTGTCTGGCAGAAAGACAATCCTGGCATTACATGATAAAAAAAACTTTGACGAGAGAACACCTCCTACATCTGAGTCTGGCAGTCACTGTATACAAGTAAGTTAGTACACTTGCCCTACACCACACCAATACCTTTCACTTTTATAAAGGTTAAAGCTGCTTCTGCCATTCATTCAGCCTGTTGCATATCTGGTTTGTAGATGTTCAACTCTATAGTGCGTTAATGAACACTATCTCGAATGAGAACAAACGTCTTGTTTTAAACATAATAATTAATGAAAAAATAAAATAAAACCATGGATTCTAAGAGAAA
Organism: Lamellibrachia columna; assembly: GCA_963662155.1. Lineage (NCBI taxonomy): Eukaryota > Metazoa > Annelida > Polychaeta > Sabellida > Siboglinidae > Lamellibrachia > Lamellibrachia columna. The sequence continues at coordinate 8,270,644 of OY759270.1, forward strand.
TGTGTCAATGATTGCTACAGTAGTTAATTAAAAACCAGTGGACTATTTGTGTTCAAACTTGGCAAGGACACCTGATATATCACTTTCTTAGTTTTGTCAGTTATCCTCAAAAGTAATTTCCTTGCCTATAAATGTTGGAATTGTTTAGCAGTTAAAAAAAAGCAAAACACAAAGTAATGAACATCTTGTGTATAAGAACTGCATTCACAACACATATAAAATGCTAAATTTAGGATGTTTTATTTCATGTAATGTGAACATCAAAAAGTAATTGTTAATATTTTCAGTTGTACCGCTCACTGTATATTTCACCAATGGCCAACTGGGCTGTTACAAAAAAGCCTTCGATGTAAAACTTGGAGCATTGGTGTCACTCTGGTGGTTGTTATGAAGTGGACGCATAGGTCAAGGATTAATTTTTTTGAAATACTGCAACTTCTTCTCAGGATCCGGGATGATCTGGAAAAAAGAGAAGCACATTTGCATTCGCTTTTTCAATACAATACAATAGACACACTTCTATTGCACTAAACTGTTGTGTGACCGTCGCATGAAGTACAGAGAAACCAACCGGGATGGAGTTTTTGGAACACCAACTACCGGGGTAGGCTATGAAGTGGATAAGTAAGTATTGCACTAAAATCCTCGGGAAACCCCGAGTCAGCACTCCTCCAAAACAATTAACCTGCTAACCGATTAGAAACTGCATTAAGCAGTTTCTAATCGGTTAGCAGTTGTGAACATCTGGATAGGTACGCTGAGGAGCTATAGAGGATAAGCAAGTTTAAACAGTTGTGAACATCTGGATAGGTACGCTGAGGAGCTATAGAGGATAAGCAAGTTTAAACAGGTGGGTTTTCAGGTGACATAAAAATTTTATTATATTTCCTGCTGACTTAATGCCAATAAGAAGGTGTGTTCCACACAGTTGGTGTGGCAACTGAGAAAGCTCTAGTTCCGACATTTGTCTTAAAGCCTAATTTCAATGCTCTCTCTCTACAAAACAGCCACCTAGAAATAATGCCTACATAAATAAAATGAAGAAATTACTCTCTTTAAAGCACTACTGTTGAGAATGTAGTACACTTCGACCATTCTGAACTACAACTGTTTAATCTAAATAATACTTTAATTATGCCATTTTAAACAAATGCAAAGGGTTGCTAATTTTCAGTTTGATCTATTTTATTTGATCTATTAAACACAACAAATTTGCAAAAGCTACCGGGTAGTAAAAATAGCAGAATCCAGGACTGCCTTACTGCAGTAATTGAAATACAACTACCAGTATCATACATTTATGCAGACCATTGTAAGAAACATAAAAAAAATCTTAGTGAAACAAGGTATGTGTGCCATCTGCAGGTGGATTTAATAGCACGCTGATGACCTCGAGTAGTATTGTGAAAGGCACATAACATTATCAACACTGTTCTTTATATATCAAACACATCTGCTCATGAAAAAGCAGGAAACGTCCTCCTGCACTCAACTCGCATCAGTTTTTAGCGTTTTTCTTTGTTTTTAATGTGTTGTTTTACGGGTCGCAATTTTAATGTGCCGTTCTTGTTTGCGGTGAACCCACAGGTGAGAAAATGTGAAATCAGTTGAGACTAAAGAAATTAAATGTACTTAAAATGGACTCATGTGCTACAAACAGATCGATTTTACCATGAATATTTTTTGCTTATGAAAATTACAAAAAAGCGGGACATTTCGTCCAAAAAGAGGAAAAGTGGTATTTCCTGCCCAAAACAGTAACATTGAAACCTATGTAAACAGACCCATAAATTGCCTCACCGTTGCCTTGCCAGGTTTCCATTCTGCAGGACAAACTTCACTATTCTTGTCAGCATACTGGAAGGCCTGAACCAGACGCAGTGTTTCGTCGACTGACCGCCCTACTGGAAGGTCATTCATGGTGATCTGACGGAGTATCCCCATATCATCAATGATAAACAGTCCTCTGTAGACAGAAATATCATGTCTTAATAAGCTATAAATCATAATGAGATTTTGGGGAACCTTCCATTATGTCAATTCCAATTACACATGTCGATTCTACCTAAAAAAGACCAATTCTAAAATACCAATTCCATATTGAAATAACAATACATGAATAGAGCAACAATAGACATACTCAACGCCAAAAATAACATCTATTTTAGAGCATTTAATTTCTGCATATTAAGGTATGTAATGACAAACAAATATGATATATGTAACATATTATATATTATTTATTATTTGTAGTGAAAAATTTGAATTAAAAAGTTATATGATGTAATTGAAAAAGTAATTAAAAAGTAATAGAAAATACAAATTACAATTTCACCAATTCCAATTACTTTTAAAAGCAAAACACCAATTCTGGAGTGGGATTTGGCATTTCAATTCCAATTGCAAAAGTTTGATCATAATTAGTCGGAATGCAGTTACTGGCTGAGCAACTGAGTTTTTGGTTATATTTTTCCCCAGAGAATACATCCAGCACTTGCAAAAAATCCTGAATGGATTACCTTCAAATTAGGTAAAAATACTCACTAGTAGACTATTTAAAGGAAAACAAAAGTCATGGTTTTAGGCCTATGCACCTAAGAGTTATTAAAAAATAACTATTCAACTGGGAGACTTTTGGGTGGGTTTAATCAATCATGTGACAAAAGCTAAAATGGCAAAGAGTTACCACAAACTAGGTATTGTGATTTCCTATGAATAAGTTTTGCATTATTTAAAAGTTCTGTAAAATCCAAATACTAAAAATATAATTCAGCTCCATAAATTTGATGACTTTGAATCCACATATACTGGTAATACATATATTTTAACATTAATATAAACCAGCACCATTCATTAAAAAAACTTCTCAACTTAAATTTAAACATTCTGACGGGTAAGGGAGGGACTTAAAATCACCAAAGCATCACCTCAAGGTATGGCCTGCATTCTCAAGATAGACGCCATAATCCTTAGCAATAGTGTGAGTCAGGTCGGACAACAGAGGGATGTTTATTTTTCCAAGTCCACCTTGGTTTCGTGGGGTGTTGATCCTGAAATTAAACACACATTTAGAGCACACACAGTCATTTGGCATTAACTGAACCTTATTATGGTTGCATTAAGCAGTTGGTAATTATTTAGCTTGAGTCAATTATTATACATTTGTAATCTTTCAACCGGATGTGTTATCAGTGGCTGAATTGTCTAGTAATGCTTTAAAGTTGTACGTAACTACATATTGCAAGATTGAGCAAGCAAAAACCTTGTGACCTTTTCTCTCACAAATTCACACCTATACCTTCAAAAAATTAACATTATGCAAAGGTTATGAAGACATTACTTGGGACTTTGAGAGTTCTTATGAAGTCTGCTACAGGTACAGTACTACTAAAAAACATGTAGCAACAGTTAAGTTAGTCCAAGTCTGAAAAAAATTCACAACCACTGCCATCATGCCACTGATATTCTGAACAGGTTTTGTCAAAATCACATTCGCCAGCTCTTTTAGTCATGTCACAAAAGTGCCCACCCTAAAAATTGGCGTTTTTTGCCAAATGATATTAATACGCCTACCAGTGTTTCGGGAATGTCACCACCAAAATACCTACACTTCTTCAAATCTGCTTCATACTGCAACATCTCACTACAAAGATGCAACATTTCGAACGTTCCAACCTTGCTGGCTGATTACAGTTACTTCTTGGCAAATAAAATCACTGAAATATGTACTAAATTACGTAGTTTTAAGCATTACGTGTCAGTTCTAATATCTTCTAGTTCTAATATCAAACCCTAAGGAGACTTACCAGGCAAGATGTGTGAATTGTGAATCAACAGAGCATGCTACAACACGAGTGTTGATATCATGGAACTCCCCAATTCGATCACTAAACGCGATGATTTCTGTTGGACACACAAATGTACTGAAAAAGAAATCAAGAGCATTGCTAATCAATGTAACCAAATTAATAATATTTATTTTGTGGTTGTTATTTTCTAGTGAAGCAAACAAAATATTCAAAACTATTAAAAGACATGGAACATTAGTAAAAATTAAAAATATATAACACAGGGTTGGCACTGTTTCTTCCAAAGGTTTTTTTTTGCAATTCTCCCACACAAGAAAACATTTTCTTCTTGAATAATGCAGTTGAAACTCAAGTTTTAAAGCAAATGCAAACTGGATTATTCCATATGAAACCAACCAAGAAAAGGCCAAAATGTTCTCAACCCCCTCCGATTTTAATGAAATTTGGTACACCTGTTGGAACTGTACTGATATTTATTTATTAAAAATTTCAGACTTGTGAGTGAAATGGCTTGAGAGGTATTGCATATTATTGGGGGGAAATGACAACAAAGTCACGTTACTTCTTAGCTATACCGTGAAATCAAGCTATCTGCGCTCATTGTTACGACAACAGTTATATTGTCAATTGAAACTATGTCCATTGTGCCAACAGTAAACATAAATGCTACGTTTTTGGTAACCGACCATTAATAAGCCATACACCATTATAAATTAAATGTTACTCATGTGGTGCCGCCGATAAGAGGGATAACTTCTGTTGTGGAATCGTTACAGGAATTTTTTTTGAGTGATTTCAAGATAGCATAACCTCAACTTCTGTCCGGCACTTCAGGATTATTTCTATATGTGTAGAGATGAATAATAAATAAACCTTTTGGCCAACTTTTGCTGAATCGACATTACTCTGTGTGGGTCAAATTTGGGTTTTGATAACAATGTTACCATAATATTGCATTTTACAAGAACATTTAGTCAGGGAGGTGCTTTCAAGATAGCGAAACCTCAATTTGTTTGCCTTTTGGGACTTTTGGGGTCTAATGGATTTCAAACAACCTTTAAAGTTTTATTACTTTCATTTCATGGTAGTCGGCCACCTTAACACATATGTAGACATAACTTTGGCCCTAATAGTGCTATGGTACTAATATTGGTCTTAATGAAGCTAAGACATTGGTCTATATACACATATGTATCACATGGCAGTGATTGGGGTTTACTCATTGTGGGGGTATCAGGTCATGACCTTTGCAATAAAATGTATGTTTTAGTTTCATGTTAAGGCCAATATCTTTAGCACCATTAGGACCAAAGTTATGAATACATGTACGTGTTAAGAGGTAACACAATCTGTTTTAATTTTTATCATTAATATGCAATAACAATAAAATATTTCACTCACAAGTCTGAAATTTCACATAGGTGAATTTCACAATAGTTCTAACATGCTGTGGGGGGAGGGTCAAGAATTTTGTTGATTGATTTCATATGGAATGACCCAACTACATTTCATGCATTATGACATTATCCTACTTTATGTGGTAATCAATAAAAAAATGGTTGTTTAAGCTGGGGTAGCCAGTTGACATCATCAACTTTCTGTCTTCTTATTAGGGCCGTATCACATCCCCAACTTGGGAGGTAAGTTGTTCATTCACTTGAGTTGATCGAATAATTTAAATAACTGCTTGTAATTATTGTACATGTGTAGACATCCAATGTTTTATGGTAAATCATCACAGTTCATTTCACTTACAAGTCAAGTGGATAGAAGAAAAACACAATGTACTGTCCTTTGAAGTCCGACAACTTGATCTGAGAGAACTTTCCATCTACGACAGCTGTACCTTCCCAGAAAGGTGCTGCTTTAGAAACTGAAATAGAAATTGGTGGTTGTTATAGATTATTCAGGATTAGAGTTTATGTAACTTGAGTTACTTGACAGGACTGTATAATTACTTTCCTCCAATGCCCATATATATGTTATCTAAATTTCTAGAGTACAGGAACACAAATGTGTGTGCATGTGTGTGTTGGTGTGTGTGTGTGCATGTGTGTGTGCATGTGTATGAGTGTGGGTGTGTGTGTGACACTGTGTGACACTATGCGCATGTGTGTGCGAGCATAGCATATGTGCTATATACTGATGTAGCCATGTACAACTGATTATGAAACAATATTATCAACACTCTTCAGGAGCCAAACAAAGACACATATTACACAGTGTATCACAGACACAGTAGAATATGTGTGCATACATAGTGTATAATAATTAATGCAAAGGGCTATGACCACAATATTTATCAACAAATGTTGTGAGAAACCGGTAATTAACTCTCTAACTGAGTGTAACACACTTCGTTTCGCTTTGACATGCAGTTGTGATTTTTCTCAAAAGTTGAAGTGTAATCTGTCTGTGGCATTGTAGGGGAAGGCAGTGTTAGTTGATCAACAGTGACAGTTACATGGTACCACCCAGTGATTGAATATGTTATTAGAACACGATTGACATATACTAGGTGACATCTGTCACAACAGTCAGAACATGTGAGCTAAAAGTATGTTTTTTTGTGTGTTTTGAAACTTTTGGTAATTGTGATTAATGTCTGCTGGTGTGTAAACTATTAACGCATGTGACCAGACCTTATTGTCTGTGCACTAACAAATGGTTTAATGGAAGAAGACTATTTACATCACTTCACACATTAATGTATTGAAAAATGGAAAGAACAGTCCCATAAGAGCTGATAAATATAGGGAAATCAACAAAGAAATCAGAAAAGGCATGAAAGATGCCAAAGAAAATTGGATATGAGAGCAGAGCAGCGAAATAGAAGACAACCTGAACAAGAACAATAACAAAAGAGCATTCCAAGTCGTAAAAGATCTGACGAGGGAGAAGAAAGGAAGAATAAACACCATCCATGACAAGTCAGGAAAATGCCTCACAGAAGAAAGAGAGATTATCAATCGATGGACAGAGTACTGCGCCGAGTTATACAACAGCCAGATCAAAGGAAATGCGGCGGTACTGGACAGAAGATTGGCCTACTCCATGGACCCAATCAATGCTCATCACACTTCCAAAAAAAGGCAACATACAACTGTGTCAAAACTACCGGACAATCAGCCTCATCAGCCACCCAAGCAAAGTCATGTTGAAGGTCATCCTTAACAGACTCAAGCCACAAGCGGAGAACATTATCGCTGAAGAACAGGCCGGCTTTCGAGAAGGACACAGTATTACAGAGCGAACTTTCAATCTTAGAATCCTCTGTGAAAAGCACTTGCAGCACCAACAAAATCTCTACCATGTCTTTACTGACTTCAAGAAGGCATTTGACATGGTATGGCATGCAGCCTTATGGGCAACCATGAGGAAATACAACATTGGTGTCAACCTTGTTCTAGTCATAGAACATCTTTAAGACAAGGCCATCAGCGTAGTCCTCATGAATGGTACCTTGGGGAATGGTTTTGCACCATTATTGGAGTCCACCAGGGCTGTCTTCTCTTATCCACTCCATTTAACATATTTTTGGAGAGGATCATACTGACGCCCTTGAAGATCATGTAGGAACAGTCAGCATTGGAAGCAGGATAGTAACAAATTTATGCTTTGCAGATGATATTGATGGCTTAGTAGGGGATGAACAGGAGCTTGTCAACCTAGTGAGCTGCATCGCCAAAACATTTACGTACTACGGAATGGAAATGAAAACCAAGCTAATGGCCAACAACATCAATGGCATCAACAAGAAGATCAACGTGAGGGACAAAGATTAGAAACAGTGTCCAGCTTCAAGTACCTGGGTTAGTTGTTCCAGACAAGGGACCAAACCTGAGATCATTTCAAGGATTGCCCAGACAACAGCAATGCTGACAAGACTGAAACCAATATGGAAAGATAAAAACATCACCCTTCGATCCAAAATCAGACTGATGTGATCACTTGCCATGTCAATATTTCTATGTATGCATGTGAGACATGGACTCTTACAGCCGAACTACAAAAGAAGAGTATAAGGCATGGAAATGAAGTGCTATCGAAAGATCCTTTGTATCTCATACAAGGACCATGTAACCAACGGTACCCGTAACCAACAAAGAGGTCTACAACAGAATCCAACAAGCCATCGGGCCCTATGAAGATCTCCTGACCACAGTAAAGAGACGGAAGCTGAAATGGTATACGCATATCTCACGAACATCTGGCCCGACAAAGACCATCCTGCAAGGCACTGTTAGGGGAGCAAGAGGAAGACAGAGGAAGAGGTGGGAGGACAACATCAGAGAGTGGACAGGCCTGGACTTCTCAGAGACACAAAGGGCAGCAGACAACAGGCAGAGGCGAAGACAGCTGGTTGCGAGGTCATCAACGACACTCCGGTTAAGGGATTGATGATGATGATGAATTAAATAAGATTAATTGTCGAAACGGGACCCAAAGGAGGGTTAGTTGAGCAGTGGCTAAAGAACGAAGACGAGTGTTCTATACCCCAAAATACATCAAGGAATTAATTTTCCTGAGCAAATTAGGACATCAGATGGCAACATATTAGCAGCTAGTTACACTGGTTGCAATTGGCCTGTAAGTCTATATTAATTGTGTTCACTTATTAATTAAGCATGTAGACTTGTCAGAGACGTGTACCCACTGGGTAGATGTGTTGGCTGAGTTGTTATGAATTTATGTACAAGGCCTATGTAATTTTACGCAACTTACAGTTACACTATATTGTGGCTCAACTTACTCCAAACCAAGTGTTAGTTGAGCCAGCTTACTAACCCCATTTGAATCAGCTATAGTTGATAATCATCTATACATGCTATAGATATATAATCTTGGTATGAAATGATGTACTAATAACCATAGTTTATGCAAGTAAAAACAATTTTGATTTATGAATATTATTAATATTATGATTGTGCCCTAAGCTTAGACATAAAAAAGAATGAAAAATGGCTCAACTAATCAGGCATGGGTTAATTTCATTTGTTAATTTAATTAACTCAATTAAGTTAATTTAATTAATTAACTTTTCCAGAAAGGTTAATTTAATTAAAATAATTAACTTTACCAAAAGGGGTTAATTTAATTAAATTTAACTGACAAATTCCCAATTAACTCTCAATTAAATGCTCATTTAACAGTTAACAATATTACTAGATAGTTCACAGCCATGTTATCCAGGTGTTTTCAGAAGGCCTGCAGACACTATTGAAGTAATTAGCCTGAAAGAGAGATCAAGTTCATGCATGTGTGAATGGGAGGGTGAACATCACACAGCACATATACCCTGTACCAATCCTACCAACTTGGGGTGGGCTGGTAATTAAGTCACCTGTGAATTGGATGGAAGGCCTAGACAATAGAATATCCTCTGGTAGGGTGATAAGTTGATGGGTAATCTTGGCTTCTGCAAATCTCTGTTTAAAGTAAACATTTGGGGCTGGCAACTTGCAGCCAAGTGGACCTATGGGGTCATTAGATCTATGCATCTATAATTTTAATATAACCGTTAATGGGGAGATGTATAGAAAGGTAATCTAGCATCAGTTTGAGATATTTTTACAGTGCCAACTTAAATCAAAAACATGCCAGTTCCAGTGTATACATATATAAATGCAAATGTGTAAAAGGGAAACCTAATGATTCAGTATAAAACACAACATAAGCAACAACTTGGTGCACAGAAATGATGTATGCAGGGCAGGGTGCAATTACAAAAAAATAAAATCAATTACAATTACTTTCAATTTTTAGTTCAATTACAATTACACTTCTACAATTTTCAAATCAATTACAATTACACCATTTCAATTACATTTATATTATGCAAAACCATTTGTTAATTATGTAGCGTGTGTTGCTGATTGTGTGTACGAATAATACGATTGATAAACAAATATAATGAATTTAGGGATGTTTGTACATTTTGTTTGAACTGTGACTTCATGATTTCATATACAATTAGCTAGATAAATATTATTGTTCCTTCTAAATATAATGTAATGTTTGCTTGGCTCATTAATTAATGTTTAATTACACGGAGTACAGTACAACTATAAACAAAGGCCACAACCATTTGAAATCCTAATGAGTCTCTCCAATCTAAGCCATTTCAAAGCAATTCTACTCATAAAATGTAACCACAAATAATTCATACCAGTACATTAGCAATGTTCACACCAAGATACGTCCGGAGGGGTTTTGTGTTTGTACACCCATTCTGTCTACTGTGTTATGCCCATATTGGTTTAATTGGCAGTTGTGTTTTGAGGTTGTACCCTAGTTTGCCTACCATGAGTCTCTTGGCTTCAAGCCCAGTCAGTATTATTACCTAATAAACCTGTGGGCTGTAGCTCACTCTCAGTTGAATTTATTTACTGACTTGGGCAGTGTTAATTACATGACCTGAGTATTGTATCAACAGAAACCACCACCTGGCCCTTCACTGATAGAAGATTACAGAATCAAAGAAAAGACAGACCAATGACCAATTGGGGTATACCTTGAAAACAGCTAATGGTGATGCCTTTTGGCATATTTGGAGCCCTTTGGAAGCCAGGTGTGAACTGTCTGCTGGCAGATTGCTTGTTGGTGCACTTGTTATATCTAAATATTCCTTTGATTATATGAGCAGGTCCTGCAGGGGTTATAATTAAGTTTTTTTGGTAGTTTGTTATAGAAAAAATACTTCAACATATTTCAATTACAATTACAGCAGAATTTCAAAACTGAAGTCAATTACAATTAAAGCATTTTGCTGTAATCAATTACAATTGCAATTACAATTACATAATTGGACCCAGCCCTGGATGTATGTAGTTGTCCGGTTTAATTTGGTGTTTAAATATAGGAGGAAACCCCACACCTGCAAATCTTCAGTCACAATTTTTCAAGTATCTACAACTTTTAAAATGTAATCAAATGCCCCATGAAGAAATGTCTTGGCATGTAGATATTGTACGAAAAAAATTTCCAACAAAGTTACAAAACACATTTCTGTGACAAGTCTTGTGATTTTAGAACTGTTTTTTAAATGTGTAAACATTTATACCAACACATTATATAATTGTTGATTGAATTAAAATTAATTGTTAATTTAATTTAATTTATGTGAAAAATATGTGAGGTTAATTTAATTGAAGAATTTCTTAGTTAATTGTAATTTAATTAATTCACTTTGCAGGTTAATTGCCCCATGGCCATGCCTGCAACTAACACTGCCTTCCCCTACTTGTTAACTCAGTGGCAGCACAATAGGGCGTGCACTTCGATCACGAATCAGTGTCACACCACATTCAGCTTGAGGCAGGTGAACCTTGGTCTTAACCTAAGCTAAGCCTAAGGCTAAGCCGGACAAAGTCAAAGCCAGGCCATGGCTGACAGCGAGCCAAAGCTAAGAACTTACTCTGTGCTTTTGAATAATACTTCACTCCTGGCTCAGCATATTTCGTTGCACATGGACAACCAGTGTCTTCTCTGAAATGAGGACATGATTCTTCCGCAAATGCATGGCAAATCAATGCTAGAAATATTACTGGAAATAACGTTTGTTGCAACATATTGACACCGTAACTTCCAAGACTAAGTAAGTTATTCCAGAACTACGTGTCAGCAGTAGTGCCATCTGACGGCAAGATATTTAGCCACTAACACACTCTCCAACAGTAGCGCCACTCAGCTATTCAGCATATGAAATGGTAAGTGGCGCCATTTGTGGGGGAGTTTGAGCCACTAACAGTTTTTTCATACTCAATAGGGGCCGCTAGTAGTAATGTACAGGGCAAAGTGAATTGTGGGGCGATTCTAGAATCGCCCCGGATGTCTCGCGGGTCATTGTGGGAATCCCACAATGCCCGCCCAAGTGGAGATGATAGATCTGTCAGTCGCTCGGCAATATTCGGAGTGGTGAGACGTACATTGTTCGTGTTGCATATGTGTGGTTTATTTCATTACACGTGCTTGACTGACGACTTTTCGTTTGCGTACATTTAATGATCATTCTATTACATTGTTTGCGATAAATTATTTCGTGTTAAATGTTTGATTGATTGAATTATCTTCTCGAATAACAATTGTTACGTGTGACCTTATACTATGCTATAGTAAACATCGTATCGTTTGAATATTGCTAATGATCGTAAGACTTGCATGTCCGAAGTAGTGACCAATTTGCTATTAGTTAAAAATTCGAAAGTCATATCAGAGGCGAAATATGACAAAATCGCTGAGCATCTACAAAGACCATATGCGGCCACCGACCCCAAACTTCGCTGGTGGATCAAGCGTAAACGTTTTCAGCTGATCAGCTTTCTTGAGCTCAACATCGCTGTCATTCCCAAGCGATGTACGTACGTGACTGTTGTATACGAATATTATATGTTTAGGGTAACGTAACGCCTGTAGATTTTGTAACCCCCCAAAAAAATACGTGCGCTTTTCGAAGAAATGTGTACGTTGTAATTCAGTTGAAATATAACCGAAAACTCTCATTGGAAAAAAATATTATCATCTTGACATTGACAGTTAGACGAGCGAAACTATTCAGCTAAGAGTTATGTAAAGATTTTTCTTTAAAAAAAATTGGAAGACTCATTTAAGAAACTTTTAAAGACACAACATTATAATCTAGATTACGGGTAATAACTTGAATGGGTACTGGTCATAATTTTGGATCTGTCGCCGTTTTGGTTGTCGCCGTTTCGACTTGTCGCCGTTCTGACCTGTATCCACTTGAATGTGTGTCACTTTCCATGTATGTTTTAATTACCAAGACGTTACACTAATAATTATTTTAATGTGTGCATAATATTATTATATTGTTTTATCCTTCTTTCATATACTTTTTTCATTTGGAGTTATTATACGTAGTACATTAACACTAGCTAAATTACTGTTTTATAATTTATCCACACTTGTTCATAGCACCACCTGGCCACCGTGATTACCAGATTGTATTGTTTGCCTGTTAGTCAAGGGTGCAGGGTTCCCAATATAATTAGTGAGGTTCTGTACTAAGGCTCCTTGCCTTGGGCATGTGTGGATCCCACCCTGCCTGGTAGTCTGGTCAAGTGTGCAGGGTTTCCAGTATAATTATGCATGGCTTCTATACTAAGGCTCCATGGCTTAGGCATGTGTGGATCCCATCCTGACTGACTTTAAGCTGTTCCTGTAATCTGTGTGACATTTGTGACTGATGCTAATGCAACAATAAGAGGAAGCCATTTCACAGTGGCAGTACTGCACACCATCTGACATTTTTTCCATGTAGCATTGGTTGGTTGATTGGTTCATGAGTTCTGTAGAAAAATGTATTAAAGTTCAATAGATATGCATAATATTACTTATTAAGTTAAAGAACGATTACCTTAACAATAGGAATTATGTTTTGGTAATGTTTGTGCATAAACATATGTATGTATTGGGATGGACACTATCAGGAAGCAGGTACGACTGCCACTCGTCTGACATCCCTCGGTGTTTCCACGCGTGTACGTTCGCCAGCCCGTCTATCGGTCTGTGCAACGCTGCGACGATCACTGACGGTTTTTCCCTCTGCACGTAACCTGCTGTCGCAAACTTGTCAGCCTCAAGCCGGCGAAACTCGTATCAATGTCCTGCTGCATTGTTTCTCCAACCGAAGTCCTTTTCCTTTCAAGTGTCGCACGAATGAGTGACCGATCACAAGTAGTTTTGCACATGCCTAACTTTTTCCTAATTGGCTAACGGAATTTCCTAACAAACAACTGATTGGCCTACCTACTCTCACACTTTCCTTGCCGTCACGCCTGCTTGTTTTCCAGGAAGCATAACAAACGACTATTGGGACTCCCTGTACATTAACTTTACACTTCAGAAACACAGCGCTTAGCAAACCTATTCTACACGATTGAAATTAATTACCCCCACCCAGTTGATTACCCCTTGTTACCCAATACAAGTGCCAACTACCTCACATTCCTGAAACACACAAAAGGACATGGTTAAATATACACGTTCTTAGGCTAAACACTATGAAAACTACGCCTATACATATAAGTTTGAATGAAATAACGGTATTATTCCAACTCTGCACCACGCAAGAGGGGGCAAAGTCGGAATAAGCTTTATAAGTACACGCTGATCACAGATAATGCGCTACGTTGGTGTCACACAGTTAGCACTTATAATGTAACACACGTTATTAGGCTGAACACGAAGTCCACGCTTGTACATGTAAGTTTGAACGAAATAACGGTATTATTCCAACTCTGCACCATGCAAGAGGGGGCAAAGTCGGAATAAGCATTATAAGTAGACGATATTCAAAAGTATTGCGTTGCGTTGGTGTCAAACAGTTAGCATTTATAATGTAGCACACGTTCTTAGGCTAAACACTATGAAAACTACGCCTATACATATAAGTTTGAATGAAATAACGGTATTATTCCAACTCTGCACCACGCAAGAGGAGGCAAAGTCGGAATAAGCATTATAAATAGACGATATTCAAAGATATTGCGTTGCGTTTGTGTCACACAGCACCTATAATGTTACACACGTTATTAGGCTAAACATTATGAAGTCCACGGTTGTACATGTAAGTTTGAACGAAATAACGGTATCATTCCAACTCTGCACCATGCAAGAGGGGGCAAAGTCGGAATAAGCTTTATAAGTACACGCTGATCACAGATACTGCGTTACGTTGGTGTCACACAGTTAGCATTTATAATTTCACACACGTTATTAGGCGAAACATCATGAAATCCACGCTTGTACATGTAAGTTTGAACGAAATAACGGTATCATTCCAACTCTGCACCATTTCAGTCGGGGGGCAAAGTGGGAATAAGCTTTATATGTCATTTATAAATATTGCGTTCCGTTGGTTTGTCATACAGTCACTATTTTGAATGTTATACACAATATATGGTAATCCAGTAAAAAAAGGACGTCGGCATACACGTTTTCGCAACGGCACGCTTGAAATAACGGGGTTATTCCCATTCTGCACAATACAAGAAGGGGCAACGTCGGAATAAGCAAAACATACAACGCAGGATTAGCTAGTTAATTACCCCCTTTGTTGCTCCGCTGCAGCTTCAACACATTCACAACACACACAAAGGACATGTTTCAACATCTACGCTGGCTAACCAATTATGAACTGGTAGCTAGTGAAGTACCTATAACACCTAGGACCTCCATTGTACGTGTTCAAAGTCAAAGCTATATGTGCTAAAGAAGCCTATTATTATTTTCTACCGCAGGACATGATCTTATACAGGCGCATGTGTCAATTTAAATATACGCTCAGCACACCTCGACTGAGCACATCTTCAAAGAAACATATCACGCCGGGCAGAGTTCAAATACACCGTAATCCATTTGATCGTTTTCTGAATTCTCACAATGGTCCGTCCCAAGTGAGAATCAACGTTTAGTCCATTCCAACTTGGGCGGGCGTTTTGGGAATTCTCACAATGGTCCGTCCCAAGTGAGAATCATCTCCACTTTGCGAAACATCGGGTGGCGCCACTGGCACTGTCATGACTTATAATTCTAGTCGTCAAGTAAAAAAATATGAAATATTTAAACATGTACACCTTATGTTGCAGAATTTAATTCGGTTATGCATTTTTAAACAACCCTACTCAATAAAATCGCTAATAAAATTAATGCGGATCGGCGGTTACACGGTGACTCCGTTTGCTAGTTTGCCAATCAACGTAGAGGACGGCCCCATTGCTAGGTAAAGCGCAAACAAATCAACAGAAAGGCGTTGGCGAACGTCATACGAACTGCAATTCTATTGATTACTTATGTTATGAATGCTTTGATTTAGTGTCATTAGTTTCTCTTGTCATGTTTATAAAATAGTTATTTTATTATTATTTATTTTGGGTGAGCTTTGCACACTCGAGAAATCCTAAAAGCAACGAAACGACTTGACTGAACCAGTCGATAAATTATCGACTGATCGATGTTGACCAGGTAAGGACGCGGAGACGAGCAATGATTGTGAGGCTGGCCTTCTTGAATATTGGCATTTACTTTCTATCTCAACTCTGTACGTTTTTGTGGACAAACACCAGGAGACTAATGAAAGAAGTTTCTGAGGTTACCGTAACTTCAATGTTAATATCATAATATGATAGGGCCTCTCATTTATAATCATATGCCTGGCTATATGCCTGGCCCTAGGCAAAGTCAATCGCCCTACAATTTTTTTCTATCTGGCTGTTCCTGTAGTAGGGGCGAAGATCTCGTTCATCAAAAGCGTAAGTATTTTCATGAAACGTGAAACCTTACAAAAACGCCATAAACAGAGCAATAAACACGTCTTTCGTGTCTGTATGCATTGTTATATGTATATCACTAAAGTTACCTGACAATAACCATGTAAAAGTGTGAAATTATTACCTTTTTGTCAGAACGCATGTGCTTGTCAAAGTTTGTATATAACCGGATGTTGTTGTGAGCGAGAATAGCAAACAGGATTTCCATAGATCTATATAAGGTCACGCTAAGAATTGCCGCCTGCTGGTCATAGAGTTACATCATTAATAATGCCCCTATAAACTACTAACTTACTAACGGGTATTTTATTTATGTCTGTGCTGCTGGCCCATTCTGGCCTCATTCTACACGAAATCGCGTTTGATCATGTGACCCAAAGGCAACATCACGTGCACAGTATGGCGGCTATTTATGAAATCTTTTCTGTGTGACTGATAAATGTACTCATAAATAATTATTTGGAGCACATTTCTTCAGTTTCTTGACGCCTAAGTGTCGGTTGTATGTCACGGAATACATATGTGAAACGGTTAGTGTGTATCGATTTTAAAACTTAAGTTATTAGTTCCGTAGCCATTTGGCTACGGAAAGTCCAAATTGGCGAGTTAGTAAAACCCGGTGTCGACTTTCGCCCCAGAGACGAAGAGTGGGGTGAACAATTTTGCCTAGCCTGGCCCTAGCCCTAGGCTAGGCTAGGCTAGGCTACACTACGCTATGCCATGGCCATGACCCTCTATGGGTAATTTATGCAGAGGCAGATACCAGAGTCCCAGGGCAGGGATCGTGTTTTTCATGACAACAAAATATGTCTTCAATATGACAGTAATAATAAATTATTGTCGTTGACAAAATGCACGTGAGTGATGAAAAAATTGCCCGCCCAATTGTGTGCAATGCGGCCTGTGTCCACGATATGGATATATAAAATAAATAAATAGTATGTCCTTCTTTAAGTACGTCAAGTTTAATTAATTCACTTATGTGTATGCAGAGCATTGCAGACATCAAAATACTACCTTTTTGTGTTTGAGTAATAAAATGTTTCGTCACCTGCTAAATGGCAAACAGTGTTATATGTAGATGGAAAAGGTTTGAGACAATGCAGGTGCCCACTGCATCATCCACTAGGAAAACTGGTTTGGCAAGTTTATGAATATACAAAACGTAATAGGCGTCATTGTGAAAGCTGTGAACTATGGTCACACTCATGGTATAAACCACAAGCAGTTCCAGCACCTTCTGGCTGAGATGAACCTGCAATATCAAGAATTTCTGTACTACACCGAAGTGCACTGGTTGGGTTAAGTTGTCATGCTGTGCCACGTGTATGAGCTGAGACATGAGGTTAGCATGTTCATGGAGAACAAGATTGAACAAGATTGCCATCCAAGGCAAAGGCTCAGATGGCAAGTGGACAAGAAAGCCATTGGCTTATTGAGAGTCCAACATTTTTAATCTGGGTGTTCGCTGACCCATATGAATGTGCGATTTTGCATTGCTAGTCTGCATAATGAGCACCTAAATTTGGTGATCATCCAACTCCAGGGACAAGAGTGATTAATCAATAATCTCTTCCAGTTTGTCTGTGCTTTGGAGACAAAGTTGCGACTGGGAAATTATGTGCACTTCCCAACACTCATGGAAAACAAACCAGTAAGTCAGGACAAGTAGGCCTTCGTAACATTCATTGAGCTGCTGAGACTGGAGTTTGCTGATTATTTCATTGATCTCAGGGCTCACAACGGGGAGAGGAAGATTTATGCAAGATGTGAATGCAGCTAACAGACAGACACTTGGATGGTGTACTGAGGCTTGCAGACCAGTCTGCAGCCAGGCACTTACTGACATAGCAACAGCACCAGGCGTCAGTGTCACACTAGTCAATATGGCCTCAGTGACATGCCAAGAAGTACACGTAACACTGTTGTTCAAAATCAGATGTTGATATTTGACTATGGTGTTCGTGTGCGCGGTTTTGCATTTTCTGATGTCATCCCTAATCCATTTTTTACTGGCTAAAGCCCAACCATGGGATCTTCCAGGTTAAAATGACATGCATTATTTGGCATTTATTTTAACAAATTAATAATCATTTCAATGACCACATATGTTTAGTGTACCACACAAATAACTTTCAGTTGCTAGTTGACTAATTGCGTAATTAGTCATTAGTGTTCCACAGTTGTCTGTTGTTCACACGTATAGATGGTAATTGTTTATTGTATTTTTATTGTGTGTCATGCCATCACACTGGTCACATTAAGATGGACACAATATGGCAGATGTGTCTAAACAGGTCGTGTAGGATTACTGGTAGGACTTTAAAGTACAACATGCAGGTGATTCTAAACCATAATGCATGTGAGAATTACCAGTGAGACTTCTGTTGAGTTGATTGACTTTTGTGAATTTGCAGCAGGTAGAATGACAAGCTGGAAACAGCACTAGGAGAAGCTTTGTAACATGGACAGACTTGAGCGCAGTGACAGTACTGACTCCATCGAAAAGGAGCTCGATTGGCTTATTCAGAAGGATGAAGAGGAGGGTCTAAATGCAGAGAAACAAGTAAGGCAAATCTGGTGGTCTTTGTACATTGTAGTTTTCTTGGTAACACTCTTATATTGGTTTTTGACAAGATTGCCATTCAAACCAAGCATGCATTGCATGTGGAACTTATCATTGAGAATTATACAGTTTTAACTATTTAACTAATGTATTGATTTAAGTTGTGCAGATAGCCAACTTTGTATTGTCTCTAGGTCTGTTTATTGGTGTGCCATGCCCAGTTTGCCATTTTAGTTACACTCTTGTTGCATTGTTGTCTCATGTAAACTGTGTTTACATCATTTTCCAAATGTTATATTCAACTATTTGTTAACTGGCATTTAGGTTACCCATCACTGGATGACTAGGGAAAACCTAGGCATTCACAAGCCATAACTTTGTTGCTGTTGTTACAGCCTTATCATTCCAGATGTTTTCCAAGTTCGCCATGGCTGTCTTGCCAAGAACCATTAAGCATGGTATTTTTATAGAAATGTTCAGGATATTATGTTGGCTCATATAGTGTTCCCCATATACTTTGTGAAATACCCACATCCTGACCATCAAAAAGTGGCACAGACTGTAAAGTAGTTGCACAGTCTACCAGTGGTGCCATTTTGTTGTTTCATAACAGTGCCCTACTATATTATAAGATTGCAGAATGAACAATGATTTCAGCTGGCATTCTTGTTAAACAATTTTTACATTATCTATTTTTTTAGATTCAGATATAATTTATTCAGATCCATAGCAAACACAACATACAATACAAACTCAACATACATTAACATAATATTATGAGCTCCAGGCGTGACATATGTTAGTTACTGCATGCATGTGAACTGTTCTGGATGCACAGGGTCACTGCCAACTTTCACAGACACTACAGCATACTTTCATTACCATGTTGCCATGGCGAGATCCACACCTACTGTTTACTCCATGGTAATTTTCATTCTCAATGAAATATTCTGTGGGTATAGTACTAGTATAAATAGCTGACAAGCCATATAGCCAACAATGACAGTAGATGTTAAGTCAATATGTCAACAGAATGCTTTCAACATGTTGCATTTACAGGTGTTGACACTAAGACATAAATGCTCACTCACTCACACACATCACATCACAGGTCAGCCTATAGTAATTGCCATTAAGGTCCGGTCAACAGTTACATGTTTCAGCATGCATCCTATGTCCTCCTTGACACATGCTTTTATTGCAATGAATGGAACCTGTAATCAGGCCAGCCAAACTGAAGACACATTATATTAAATCTGTGCAAACAAACATTTATTATCAGTTATATGACTGACTTTAAAGTCTATGGTAATCAATTAATCATAATCAACTACACTGTAATAATAACCTTAATTATATTAATATTAATTCTATATATTTTCATCATCATTGCAATAGTTAGGCCTCATTTAGAGTACTGTAGGAGACCATAACGTAAGAAGGATATAGATACTCTTGAAAGAATACAGAAAAGAGCAACTAAAATGATTCCAGAACTGAGAGAACTTAGTTATGAAGAATGACTGAAAGAATATGGTTTAACAACCCTAGAGACTAGGTGGTTAAGACGAGATCAAATTGAAGTTTTTTAAGATATTGAATGGGTGTGAAAATATTGATAGAGATATGTTTTTTTCACTCAAGGAAGATAATAGAAATAGAGGACATGAGGTAACATTGGTAAAGGATCAGTGTAGATTGGATATCAGGAAGTACTCATTCTCACAGTCACAGAGGACACATTATCTACAGATTGTGTAACTGCTAGCAGCACGAATATGTTTAACAACAAGGTTGACACATATCTCAGGAGGGCGGATTACACATAGATTAAAAATGTTGGACTCTCGATAAGCCAATGGCTTCCATGTCCACTTGCCATCTGGGCCTTTGCCTTGGATGGCAATTTTGTTAAATGTTAATCATGTCATATACAGGGGTGTGTATATATATATATATATATATATATATAGTTATCATTGTAATTGTCCCATGTAGTATAATGATCAATTTGTAAAATATAATTACACATTGCAGAGTTTTATTCACTGTGACAGTTGACACTAGTACCTAGACATCAAATCTGATTAAATTCTATCAAAGGCTTTGAATGTAATCTAGTCCTACTAAGAATACTGACAATTTTGCCAGATATATAAATTAAATTGAAGACATTATAATCATAATTAAAATTTCCTGAAGTACTGTTGTGGTAATTAACATTTTCCAAGGTATGCCACCGTGAACTGTAATCAAAATGTTGTGCTCAAACAAAAAGTGTTTAACACTTAACTCATTGCCCACTGTATAATTCACTTACTTATTTACTTAATCCTGTTTGCTTAAGCTGAAGCATAGATCCACAACATTTTTCCAATGCACTGTATTTATGGTTGATTTTGTCATATCTTCCCAGGTGGTTCCAAAGTTTGTAATTTTTTCAGCGACTGACTATTGTTTTGGTTTTCCCAGTTTACTTTCCCTTGATGATTCCATTCCAACCTTTCCATGGCCTGTCTCGTGACATTGTAGTGTCTTTCCCAAGAGTGTCCTATCTAGGTCCATTTCATTTTCTCAATCTCATGCCTGATGCTGTGATGGTCTGTCTTTGGGAGCTCTCTGTTTATGATCTGATGCTGTGATGGTCTGTCTTTGGGAGCTCTCTGTTTATGATCTTTTCTTGCCTTGCCATTTTATGAATTCATTTATATATTTAAATTATGTATTCAACATGGTATTTTGACATAAACACATATCTGTTTGCTTATGTGCCCAGATATTCGACCGGGCCCGTCTAATCTATAGACCAGATAGGCCTATATGTAATTTTGTTGGTCTACCTATCTATATTACAAGCACCAGGTACATTTCTGGGTGTGTTGTTTTGATAATAATTATACATACTCTTACATCTGAATGGTGTAAGAAGTATTTGCATAGACATTTGCTATAAAGTAAGTACTGTTCTTGAATCATAATCATGTTATGCACAGGCACATGACAATGGTTCAGCCCAGAATGGGAAAGAAGATGATGAAAATAATTTCAATGGAAGAGAATCAGCACAGTTTGTACGTCCACACCAGCTGGAAAGCAACAGTGCCCTGGATGATGACCTTGATCTGACAGAAGACCAAAGACAAGCGATGATGGAATTGGGCAGTATGAAGCTAGATCTTGGCTGCCCAGGTGAGATCCAAACCATATTATCACAATACTTCTCATGGCTCAAGGATGCATAATATATGCAACTAAGATATGAGCTGGCAGAATAAATATCAAAGATGTCATTTGAAATGGTTAAAATATTGTATCAAAGATGCAGTTGTAATCATAATATGTAATAGTTGTTATTATTTTTTGCTTACATTCATTGTGACGTATAGCCCACGATTACTATCAGACAATCTCATACACGTGTTTCGGAAATATTAAAATGTCTCCCATGCTGCCTGATACACTAGCTTTGCATCTCTTAATTACATAATATTACTGGATTGCTCTGTTTCTTCACACAATGCTTGTGTATCCAAACAGAAGATGATCCCCCGGAATATGACGTTGCCGACCGGGTTCGACAACTGAACGAGGAACTTGCAAAAGAGCCGACTCCAAGTAGTGATGAACGTCGCAGATCCATCAAGTTCAAAGAAACATTAGTTGACCTAGTGGCACCACCTTATGACTACAGTGATGATGACGATGAGGTGGACAGTAAAGGAGATGGAAACACGAATGCAAACTCGCAAGGGGAAAAGGTTAGCAAAGGCACGGAAAGGAATGTCAAAGATGATAAAATACTGGTTGAACATGGTGGACAATTTGAGCTGGTCAACAGTTCGGATTTAACTGCGGAGGAAAAGCAGTTGTATGGTGTAGAAGACACGACTGGTGATGCAATTTCAGCACACAGTAAAGACAGATCAGGCACATTAATGCAACCACGACCACCAGACGTGCAGCGGCCGTCCACGGCTAATGGCACATCTTCACGGCAGCATATCCACACAACAATGCCAAAACGACGCCCTAAGTCAGCCCAGCCAAGCAGTAGCGATGAAATGTTCTTTGACTACGTGTCACCCTATGGACTGTCGCCTGACCAGAAGAAGTGTCTACAGAAGCAGAAACAGATGCAAGAGAAGCATCTGAGTGAAAAGATAAAGATGGAACGGGAGAAGAATGAATCGAAACAGAGGGAGAATGAATCAGCATTTCAGGCTTGGCTGAGCAACAAACGGGACCAGCATCGAACACAACCACACAAAGAGAAGAAGACTCCACAGTCGTCGGACAACGGGGTGAGTGAAGGACAAACAAGGGAGTGTTAGGTGAATGTTCACAAACGCAGGGAGTGATGGTTACCTTATATAGTATAAAACAGTTTGTGGTTGTGTATGTTTGTCGGTTTACATAATTTCTCTGTCAGTTTCGAATGTATGGGGCTGAAAGTTTTTAAGTTTGCTTGAGGGCCCAGGGGGATGGTTTGTGGATTAAATTAGTTTGTCTTCTGTGTCAGCATAAATATAATACTGATGCCTACACATGTCGCTGGATGTATGCTACAGTTTTGAAAATACTTTTGAAGTTATTACAGTTTGTCTGTATGCCCAAGTGTTCCTGGTTAGAAAGCCTCTAGGAGGAGTAACATAAAATACACATATGATAGCTACATTGAACATTGTAGCTATCCAGTGATATACGAAAATCTATTGCCTGAGTGTAATGTGCCAAGTGCATGATTCTTCTAATTCTGAAATTGGAAATAAAAAGTTGTTGATCTCTCATTCTTCACATTACTTGCAACTTGTACCCCCAATTAATAGACGGCAAACCATCACAAATATTAACAGAATCTATCCACAGCTCCTTGACTCATGTCACATTTTATGTTTAAAATTGTAATAACATTAGATTGTGTAAGACATGCTTACATTAACGGCGGTTTACAATTGTCAACATTTGCATATTCATGCAAAACCTACTAAGGGAGAGGGGGTCAATTGCCCATGTACTAATTTAAATTCATGTCGGTTGCATGCAAAATATGACCACCTTTGCATCATCAATCTGGAAAATTATCAACATTTTAAAGTACTAATTCAGGGGAGGGGTTCTGAGAATTAGTACGATTTGTATGATTAGGTAAATGTTGATGTTGTTGCCCCTTGATATAAATAGAATTACCACACAACAAATACATTAAGAAAACGTAAAATTTTGTTTTAAAGGACCCGAAATCCACTCAGTCGTTTGATGAGTGGTTGAAATCCAAGCGACAACAACGCCGTCACAGTCTGCATCTGGAGAAACAACGGAAGAAAGAGTTCAATGAGGGATGGTATGTGCAGTCGCGTGAGGATTGCCAGCGTGCATTCAGACAGTACGTACTTCCATAGACAAAGGAATGTGCTACAAGGAATTAGAGTTGATGTCCATTTACATTTTGCATTTATAAATGTGGCGGAATACCACTGCAATTCATCCAAATTGTTGACACATGATGCCTAGTAACATGAACGGATTGGTCAATAGTGTAAATTTACTGCGCAGTATTTGTAAAAAAATTGCTTGTGGATCAAAACAGAATAACATGGCGCTCTACCATTCCGCGCTACATGTAAATGACCCTGTGCATTTTTACCTAAATTTTTATTACCGCATGGTTTTCCATTACTGCTGCTACATGTAAACGAGCCTTTAATGTAGCAGATCTATGCTGAATCTGAAACATGTCTCCATACAAAATGCCAGTGGACAAACTCCATTTGGGAATGATTTTTTTGTACAACCCTGTATAGCAAAACCTTTCTGAATATTAAATTCTCAGAACATTAGCCATCTTGAAATTGTGAAAAATTTACCCTAAGCATTTTGTCCAGTGATACGATGTTTGATGTCAATGTCCAGTAGTGTAACATTCAGATACCATAGGTGGGATGACTACATGGATTACCCCATCAATGAAGTCCAGCTCGTCCGAAGCCCAGATAAAAAAGGGCGAGTTCTAGTCCAAATCTATCCTAAGTTTAAAAAAGTGGAAAGATTTGAGGATGCAATTCCTGACATTTTCAATGTTCATCGCAGAGAAGTGAAGTTGTTTGCAAGTTCTGGGTATTTTACCTCACACTAACTCAAAATATAACCATTTCTGTCATGAGACTATTTCAGCAGGAAATCTATTTAGGGGAAGTATTGTGCCATAGCCCTGCATTTGGCTTAAAACATTTTTTTTGCGCCGCTAGCATGATAAACTAATGGATTGCGAGATCCTAGAAACAACACTGGTTGGATAGCCAAAATCTTTCTTGAGTCTTGACCATGAGTCATGAGTCTGATATTCTTTGTCAGTAAAAGTTTAATGATCACATAGATTTTCCATTATAAAAATCAAATTCCCATCAGTTTTACTGATGACATCGTGCTGATATATGGCTGATATATGGCTGATGAGTTCTATTAACTCCTCCAGGTGGCTGAAAAGGAAGAATGTTGAACTGGCAAAGACAAGAGGTGCCGAGAAACAGAGTATGAGAATGCATAGACTTCTTAATCGGCGGTCTCACAAGTCACAGGCTCTACTCAGATCTGTCACACAGGCGCAGTCATTCAGATATGTTGACTACTATGGCTACCGATTTTAAGTGCCATATACAGTATATCCTCTGCTTTTCCTTGTTACATATACAGGTTTATCGCAAAATGACTCTTCCCAAAGAACACTCAACATAGGATCAATAAACCTGTTCTGAAAATAGCACGAAACTTCCTTTGTAAGTCTTTCTGTGCTTTGAATGCATAGAGTAAATTGTAACGGAAAATAAGGACAAGTGTTGGTATTAACAAAAGAAAATGTCAAATGAACTTGGTAAATCTGACATTATTTGAACCTCTTCAGTGGATCTCATCTTCCTGACAATGTGTAATATTTGCATCATATTTACATGCAACACTTTTTCACAGATATTTTCATCCACTCTCATTTCTATTATGGATAGCATTCTCATGCCTTAGAGAAAAAAAAAAATTGGTATTGGTTTATAATATATTTTCTGTTACTTACTGGATTACCAACACTTATTAATATTACTGGTTGCCTAGAAGTTCATTGTTATGTGCCATGCATAGTACCCAGTGATTCTTTGTCGATGCAAAGTTCTAATTTGTTGTGTTTTAATGAGTTAACGTTGATGTGGGTTTTTTAAATATGTAACATTTGTGTAGGATTGTAGAACATTCCCAGGCATTGTAAAGTTGTATTGTGTGTTCGTACAAAGGGAGCAGTCATTACAGCAATAATAGTAAATCGTATCACAAGAGCCACTTCATGACAGAAAAGTGACAACTTATTTGTAACGCAACTATTTTGTTGACATATTTCCAGTTGATGGCCCCGTTAGTAATATTATAGTTAACAATGGCATTTCAATGCTTGGCAGTATTTCCTGCTCGATAATAACATATCCGGTATGTTATCAATAATAACATATCCGGTATGTTATCAATAATAACATCTAAAGCAGCCACCCAAGTGACTGAGATAATGTGACCTGATTAAAGGGTTGGTTGAGGTACAAAAACTTGGTCTGATAATGGGGTAAGTGCCACGAGTGGCAGGTACCAGCACTTTGTAAGACATTATTATTAATAATGATTATGTAGATAATATTATTTCATTTATTACTGTAACTGGTCCCAATTGTTGTACAAACAGTTTCAAGGAGCTGTGCAAAGTACACATTTTATGTAGAAAGATTTCATGCCTGGATCTGAAAATAACTAAATCAGGAATTGTAGTTGTTCAAAATATGTAAACCATGGTTAATTAAAATTTTATCCAGGCAGCTTTAGCTGGTGATTTTATGCAGTAAATATCAGGAGTTTATTGATAAACATTTCAGATTTGTGGAAAGATGAAAGAGACAGTTGGTTTGTGTAAGGTATCAGCCGAATGTGTTATGTGACACAAACGTCACTTATGGGCATACATTGTCAGTGTGTCACATGACACATGTCACTTACAGACATGCATTGTCACGTGACATACACGTCACTTGTGGACATACACGTCACTTGTGGACATACATTGTCACTGTGTCATGCGACATGTCACTTACAGACATACATTGATGCTGTCTCATCTTATGAACATACATTGTGGGTTCCTCATACACATGCTTTATGCATTGTGCTTCACCAGTACTGGTACTGGCTTTTGTTAAATCGAAGCTCAAAATCTGTATGTTAACTCTTTTTTGACATCACTAAAGATAAAGGGTTTTGTAATAAACATTTCATGATTAACGGTTATGATAAAATGGAATGTGTTGTCTACATACTATCTAAATAAATAGGTGGGCAATTATCTTAAATGTGTATTTTCACCATTTAGGAACACATCAGCAAAGATTCATACCAATTGACAGACCACTTGTTGATCAGATGTGTCACACCAGCATCATGCACGATGTTGTTTTCACAATGTTTGCTGTATGCAGGGAGATTTTAAATATTCAGGGATTCACTGTATGGCAACATATTGTAAATGTAGCTCCTAATAGTTTGGTTGTCATATAGTTGTTTCCCAAATGGAAGTGTTTGCATATATATATATATATGAAATTATATAATTGTTAAAATTAGTTGTATAAAATACTGTTTTTGCAACCATTATATCCCTGTGTAAGTGTTGCATAATTTATGTAGATAAGTTAAATAATTTATTATTATGTAGTTATGTGAATTGTATGTGCACTTATTCTGTGGAAATAGCATATGCATTGCCTGATTGGTTGTGTGTGTGTGTGTATATATATCTATATGTGTATATATATATATATATATATATGTATGAGTGAATAAGGTAACAGTTGTTTTCCCTAGATGCTAGCAATATGATGGGACAATGTTGTTTTGTTTGCCAATGTGGATTCGGCAAGGGTAGTTTCCAAACTGTTAGAAGTGTTATGTAGGTCTGGCAGGTGTAAAATAAACAAGTAACTTGGTGTTGTAACAACTGTTGCTTGGTATGTTCAGTTGTCATTCGTGCATCTGTCAGTGTTATTCCATCCCAAGGTGCAGATAATAATTTATGTTAATTATCCAATATTAAGGACACCATATAATCTCCCAGAGTGAAGATAAATTGTCAAACGCCTGTCATTAATTCTATCTAAAACATGACCTGAGTGTAAATCAGTGTCTTAATTATTGTGCCTATGCCTTCTCCAATAGACAAACACTGATAGATACATCAGCTAGATAGGTGGCACAAGAAGGCCTCTGTGTTGCGTGCCAATGGTTTTGATGGACTGGAGTAAATGCTATTTTGACTTTATTCATCTATGTCGTTCTAAGATAGCTGGATATAATTATATATATGTTACATATCTTGTTAATTTTCGGCATATTAAATTCATATGGCTTCACGTAATTGGCATCTCATTATCTTGTTTTATGTACTGTGTGGGTGTGCATGCGTGCGTGCGTGCGTGCGTGCGTGCGTGCGTGCGTGCGTGCGTGCGTGCGTGCGTGTATAGGTGTGTGTGCATGCATGGGTGCGTGTATAAGTGCAGAGGTGGCATGTATGAGGTAGCATGATGCGTGTGGACCAAGGACGCATTGCTCTCAGGACATCAATGTGCAGAGGTGGCATGTGAGTGGTGGCTTGATGCGTGTGGACCAAGGAGACATTGCTCTCGGGGAAGCAATGATCATTTAGCATCGCACATAATACTGTGGCTGGACCTAACTCTGTTTTACACATGGATAGCAACAATAAGCTAGCCAGCTCAATGCATAAACTACAAGTACAAAACTTTGAAAAACACGTTATTTAATAACATGATTAAAAAAAGTAGCACTGGTCAGTACATATTCGTCATCACATATTCAGCTTTATGATGGTACATATTACACATTAATATAATAAAAAGAAAGAAAAATGGCAATCTAAAGACCTTATTTGACTAATTACTTACCATTGGCATTGCATACTATTATACATATAAATACTTAACATCGGCATTATGAAAAAATACATATAAAAATGCTTAACGTCGACATTATGAAAAAATACATTGGTACTATTGGTGCGGTGCTACTGAATTAAATAATACTCAAATGAAAGAAAGAAATCATTAACTAAAAGTACAAGTCACACAAGTGACCGCGGGAGTTCGCGCGTAGAGCGTCGTCTCTTCATCAACTTCCCCAGACTCTTACGTAGTGATCTCAATCTCTTTGTCGTTGTGCCCTGAATCCCTGCTGCCTTTTGATGTACCTGGTGTGGCTTGTTCGAAAACGATATACGCAAAATCAACTGGCGTGGTATGAGTAGGCGACGAACGGTCAGAAGAATTTCCTTTTGAGAAAGATGTTAGGTAAAGAAGTCTACTACCTGACCGTGGCTCGTACTCGTGGTTTTGAAAATGGTACGCACGCAAACACGCACGCACGTGAGCAATTCTCAAAGCCAAAGGAGAACTCAGCACCCCATCCTTTAAAAAAATCATTATAACTTTGGAATGGAAACGAATAAAAATATATGGTTTTGATTGAATGATTGTAAACATAATAAAGAGAGCACTAGATATATCATTATATATTGCTGTTTTTGTTTTGTTTGTGTTGTTTTGAGGGCTTGTAATTAAGCTTGCAATGAAAAAATTGCTTTGCCTTTCTGCTGCTGCATAGATCTTGTTGGTAATATGTTGCTCTACTAATGTGTGAAGTATCAACAAAATATCGTATGCTAACAATTTTCACCGTTGCGGTGAACTGTTTTTAAATTGTGTACAAATTCATAGTAATACAGTCAGACATCTTGGAAATTAACAACTTCATTGAAAACAATTATCAATACGACCCCATGGATTTGTTAAAAAAAAAACAAAGCTTTAACATAATCGGAGATAACTGTTTTAAAACATATTTTTATATTATTATATGCCCAGCACTGTGTCATAACTTTATTGCGTCGATATTTTTTCATTCAATATGTAGAAAATTATAAATGTTTTAAAGCACTAAATCGGGGAGGAGGAGGGGGTGTGATAAGTAGTACGCTTTGTACGAATAAGTAAATGTCGACAATTGTGAACTACCCCAAATGGAATAATCTCTGACAAGTTTCAGGACCACTCCAGCGAGATCAGTGAATTTACCACAACATTGACAGCAGCATTCCCATAACAACTGAGACACTCTCCGTGAAATTAATAAGCAATGCGATAACAGCATCAGATTTTTGCAAATCAGAACAAATAACGTGCATGGATGTTTACTTTTAACAAGATTGCCATCCAAGGCAAAGGCGCCCCATGCAGATGGCAAGTAGACAATAAAGTATCCATTACCATTAGCCTATCGAGACGAGAGTCAAAAAAAGTTTTCATTTATGTGTAACCCTCCTGAGATATGTGTCAGTTTAGCTTAGACCAGCTCTCGTCAACAGTTTCTAAGAAGAAATCATGGAGGTTGCTCTTGGTGGACACATAATAGTTATCGACGCCAAATTATACCACTTTTCATTATCTATATATTGGCCACATCGCAAAGTTAAAATAATTAAATTAATATAATGTGAAAAAATGCAGAGAAAGCTGACAAGTGGACGGAGAATGCAGCAGCGGTGCAGCAGTACATTGACTAGCATTACACTTTTTATAAAGTTAGCAATGAGGACGAACACCTCTAATATAAGATTTTCGCCACCGAACAATTGGACACTGCTGTGTTCTGACGCAGTCTTGTCTATGCGTCAATCATTTCCCTTTACCACTCAACGACATGCTGTCTCTAAAATAAGAATCCCAATCGAGAACGCGGTACGTGCAATTATAGTTACATTGCGAATAGCGGAATTATATTTGACTAGTTAAATAGTTACTGCATAATTTGGTAAAATTACCATATTTTGTCAATAATGTTACCGCATACTTAGTCCGTGATATCTTTTCAGTATTACTGTTAATTTCCATTATGGCAAGACCAAGTTCCTATTTTCTGTGCAGACGCGTAAACAAAATTCAAATGATTTGGCGGTGTATTACTACCGCGTGAAACGATCTACGAATTTATCATTTACAGTTTTGCCTGATTTATTCATTGCTGTGAGTACGATGTGCTGGATCTCGTGTGATATGTTGTTTAGTAGAATATGATGCAAAGTTGCGGCATGGAATTTGCGGAATCGTTTAGCTTTTGAGCGATAATATGACCCGTAAGCATAACTGTACAGCTATTGTAGGCACTTCAAACAAAAATGAGATCTCATGGTAGGACATTGGCTATTGATTTAAATGAAAGGTGACATGTAAAGGAACCCAAAACTGTTTATTTTATCAATATATCTTTGTTAGATCCAAAGATATTGCGATTTTAATGCGGTTAAAATCCAAACATTTTGTGTATCTTGTATACAGGCAAAAGTCTCTCATTTTTGTGTTATTTTTCAGTAAATGTATGATTAAAATGGCATAACTTTTTTGTTTGTATATATATCTTAATAATTTCTTCAGGAGTTGCAAGCACATTAAGTAGGGTCATAAATATATATATATAGTCCAGTCATGTGTCATTAATAGTAACTCAGTTAATGCAATTAATAAGTCAATATTGGCTAATTAGTGCGTGAAGTCAACTGACTGACACATTTTGATAAAAGGCCACATCTTCCATGATTATGAAGATATTTGTATAATTTGTTCAGGGTTTACAAACTCATTAACAACGGTCATACATATACATCACACACACTTGTAACTCATTTGATGCAATTAATAAGTCAATATTGGCTAATTAATGCGCAGCCTCAATAGGCCAACACCTTTTAATAAAAGGCCATAACTTCCATGATTATGAAGATATTTGCATAATTTGTTCAGGGTTTACAAACTCATTAAACAGGGTCATAAAATATACATAACTCAATTGATGCAATTAATAAATCAATATTGGCTAATTAATGCGCAAACGCAACAGGTCAACACCTTTTTATAAAAGGCCATAACTTCCATCATTATGAATATATTTGTATAATTTCAAAACACATTAAGTAGGGTCATAAATATACATTAGTCATCATTAATAGTAACTCAATTAATAAGTCAACAATGGCTAATTAGCATGCTATTTCATCAGACCAATACATTTCAATAAAAAGCCATAACTTCCATGATTATGAAGATATTTGTATAACTTTTGGCAGAGCCTGGACTTTCATTCCCTGCATATATATATATATACATATGCACGCACGCACGCACGCACGCACGCACACACATAAAGAATACCAAAATAATCTTGCATAGTGACAATGATGAAATAATTATTTGAGAAATATATACTAATTGTTGTTCCACATAGTGCTAAATGTTTTTTTGTGAAGAAAAACAATGCCATTGCATAAATATAACATAATTTATTACATATTCTGGGACTGCACAGTACACTGCGGGTTCAGTACAGCAATATTTATATTTCAGTCACTGCTTCATAAAATAATGTTGACTTTACGTTGTGCAATTCAACATGATGTAATGTTTATAAATTTTTTTTACAGTATTTTACTGTTGAAGCCGACATTTCTTGTGTTGAATGGACGACAGCTGCATGATTCTACATTATTCCATCTGGGAGCCAAGTGCATGATGATTGTTCACAGTACACTGTATGCTGTGTAGCAATATTCACTGTTTCATAAATCCATGCCGGTGAAGCGTGTCAATCTTCAAAGTACACTGTATGCTGAGTGTAGCAATATTCACAGTTTACTGTCTCATATATCCTGGAATAAAAAAGTCCTATATCATCAATCATCATCAACCAATAAAGTATATATATTTAAAAAAATTATATGTTAATATAATGTTACTAATATAAATACATATATACACAATGTATTTTACATGCTACATGAAGCCCCTACACAGCTGGCCATAGACCAATATTTCACACCCACTGACATTGCTGGCTGGCGAGGGCGACCATGAACAACACTCCCAACTGCCCTCGACAAAGATCTGCTGGAAGTTCAAAGCCAGCATAGATTTAAACTGGCTGAGATCGCATAACCGAAATCAATGGAAGAACTTCAGCCAGAACATCTTGAAATAAAATTTGTCTAAATGATTTATACATTTCTTGCTGCAGTTATGATTTGGTCTAATTATCTTGATTATGCGTGTAAATATTGTTAAATTGTTTTTTATACAGTCTTCCCCCATTAAGTTAATTGTGAAAATTCACACAATATATTAGGTCAGAAAACAAAATCTTGAAATTTGGTCTTGAGAGGTGTATCTATATTCAGCAATTTTGCCCACCGGCACTGGCAGCTTGTCGCAAAACGTCTTGTTGTAATTCAATAATTAATTGTAACTGTTTTACAAGTATTTTAACTAAAAAATGGCTTAACAATTAGTTTGCACTGAATGAATAAAATAATTAATAACAGTCAGTTTGCACTGAATGAATAAAATTAATTGTTCTTGTAATTGAGAATATAAATCTGTTGCACAAAGTTTTTTACGAATTTTAAAATCATTGAAAAAATGTATTATTATTTTTATTCTTTTATTTTTCTAGGCTTTATCCAAGGCCCACACAACATAAACAGTAATAATAATATCATGTAAAACAGATTGTATTGGCTTTGAAATTGTAGTGAATTAAATTCAGAGAAATGTAAATAAGCCATAATTTCGTTCTGGAGACTCGGTCTCACTGTCACAGATCCGTAAAACTTCACAATGTTGCGGTTGACTAAAACCACATTTCGCGTTCGTGCGGAAACAAGATATTTCCCCTACATACTAACTTCGACCTATAGAAGGCAACCACAACATTGAAATAGTCTGAGGAATTCGATGAAGTTGTGCTACTTGCATTTGAAATATACCTATGAAGTCTAACTGACATTTTGTAAGCTTTATCTTGGTCCAATTTCGATAAGAAAAACACGACACGAAAGTTAACTTACCGCTTTCAAAGGTGCCGTCAAAGCTGACGAAAATGAACGCAAGCAGCCGATAAAACACGCGTCGAAACAAAACGTTAACGAGATTTCGGTAATCGTAACAGCGTTAAATCGTGAACGGATTTTCGTGCGCGCGGAACGACCGAGGCAGCGCATTTTGTTGAAGTGCCTAGCTATTGGTCCGGCACACTGTCCGTTTTGTATGTGCAGTAAGTATGTGTGCGTATTCCCAGTGACATATAATGTGCACATGCAAATTACAATCGGTTAACAAATCATTAATAAACCAAGCACTGGAATATTATCTCATACGCTTACATTTTACAAAGTAATGATACATTATAATGATTATTATTATGATTATTATTTGAAAAGTATAGCTAGGATAGGTCTCTTCATCAACAATCTCAAAAGTATTAGAGACATCTTTAATTCAGAATGGCAGGTATATCTTCATACTTCGATGATTGACAATGAATACATTTTATACATAACTGCGCTTGAACATATATATATAATATATATATATATATATAATTGACGACAATGATGTTCCAATATAGCAATAAACATATAGGCCTTATTATCGCCTATGTGAAATGTGTGGCAGTTAGTGTTGCAATGTTTTAGTGCCGGACCTATACAAGCATGGCTGATTCATACGTTGTCTGACAGTGACGGAACTTTAGCTGCTGCGATTTTTTACCGGCAGGTTCTCATTGCGCATGTGCACATAAAATGCCGGACCAATAGCCATTTTGCACTACGTCTGGGTCTGGACCTTTAGCAACAGCCTAATATGATTGTTTTCAGGGGATTCGTGGAGACCTCATAAAAATGTGCCTCCCTCTTTGTTGGCGTGCCATTTAACAAGCAAACTGGTAGTCTACCAGGCAGTAGACGTGTGAAATCTGCAATATATTTGTATGCAAGATGTGGATACGTAAATAAATTATATATATGTATTATAACATGAATAATGCTAATTTATAGTGTTGCTCTGATTAATCTTGTGTGATCGATCAATTTCATTTATTTTTTAATGTGATACTTAATTTTTCCCTTTCCCAAATTATCAGAACTCACGAGGAATCTTGTGTACGACACATGGTGGCACCACCTCACAGAACCTGGATAACTGAATCTTGTTATGACATAAAAAAATGGGGCGCTGTCAACGAACTATTCAACTGTCCTGGAGGAAAGTTCATTCGAGAGCATTTTTTCATTGACGACTACGTATACTCTATATAAATGACCCTTCGTCATTGACCAGCCCCTAAGACGCAACCAGCGGTCAGGTTGGTTTTACACATAACGAACAACCAAAATATTTATGATGGCCTCTTGAGAAATCCAGTAGGCAGCAGCACTCTTTGTTACAATCACGTTGGCCGCCCACAATTGATAGGCACAAACTGATTATATCATTGATTTCCAATACTACTAATTTATCAAATTGATGAGAGAAAAATGGGATACTAGTCAGAGCCGATTAGCCGAATACAAGGTGCTTAATAGAAGGAAATCTGAAGGAACTTTTGCTCAAGAGATCGATATTCCAATTCACTAGCAGTTATGTCATCGATTGAATGCAAATAAATTGTTAGAACAGTTGTTTTGAATGAAACACTTATGATTAGGAAATGCTGAAAATACATTTTGCAGAACATGGCTATTGTTAAAATCTGGGGCATATAATCAGCGTGTTTAAAAAGCCACGTGTCCATTCATTAACTTTCCTCTGATGATTATGGGGAATACATTTTCGTCTGATAAAGTGAAATATGGCATATCTATATCAAGGTCTTCTACATCACGTAATGTGCCACAACAGCACCACCATCTAGTGAACATTGTTGTATTATATACTGAAATATGTCACAAAAGCCTGTCTTACTATTTTTTTCTTTGAAACAATTAACTTTGTTGGATGCTTTCACTCCCAAGAACTGATACACCCGACTAGTGCAGCCTGCAATGCGATATAAAAAATCAAGCAAGATCTAAAAATGGGTCGAAATTTATTCAGGTTACTAGACCGAACAAATCTAGCAAAACTGGTTTTGAACTTATTTTCATGGCATAAACAAGAATTTAAGCCGAGGCTAAATTGGTGTCTTCTGTTTGTCCGTTCCAAAATATGCAGTTACTAGAGGCTATGTTTTTGCTGTATGATAAATGCCAGTCAGCCCTGGTGGCACACCTGTAAAGGAAAGCAATTGGGAGCAGACTATGATGGGCAGGACACGCTCACAAGAAAAGAATGACAAAGAGGGCATGAAGCACAGTAGAGGATATTTTAGAAGGAGAAGAGGAACACTAAAATTAATGTGGAGAGATAGTGTGAAAGAGATCTGGAAAAGGCAGGTGTGAACAGAACAGAATGACAAAAATCAAGGTGGGTAGAGACAAGTCGTTAAGATGGCAGTAAGAATTTGTGATGTGGCCCCCACCTAAAAATGTTAAGATGGCAATAAGAATTTGTGGTGTGGCCCCCGCCTGAAAATGATTAAGACGAAGAATCCTGATGGCACTATTGAAATAAATAAATATTTGTCAGTGTTGCTACTACTCCTTATTGTGATTTTTCTTTCAACAGGTTTGATGTTCAAGATTTGTTCAGCTTTTCTAATATTTGTTACCATTGGTGGAACACTACATCATTATGGAAACAACATCTTGTGTGAAGGCAGTGGTTCTGTCTGCTAACCAGTATCGCAACAACCAAAGTGAAACGAATCTGGTGCACCTGCAGAGAGACCTCGATGTAAGTCATACAAATCTACTAGTCTGTTTTAACGGGAGACTCGGGTCGGATTTGACGGATTTTTTACAATAAAATGAATTTCGAGTTGTTGCTATTTCCGTGTATAAATATTATTCAACTTGCCATTCATGTAAGTTGCACTGTCGAAAGAAACACATTTCTGTCATAAAACGTGTCTTTTGTATGATGCCTATCATTGCTAAGTCTTTGTCAAATGAACCAAGACTAATGGAACATTAGGTGATTTTCCGCGAGCCATTGCATGCCGGAAAATATAGCCATTCCAACATGGCGCATATCACGGGAAAGCCCCATTTTCGCTCTGTATGATGGTACAAACAGTTTTAAAATGTGCCCGGAGGTATCCGAATAATTCCGACTATAAATGACCGCCTTTGAACCATCTCGGCGACAAAGGAATGGGGAATGCCACGACGATTCGCCGGACATCACCACGTGATGTCGGATTCCCTCAAATCAAGCGCTCTAATTGGTTGTAATACTAATTTCCATCCTCTGACGTCAGCTTGAAATACCAGCTACGTTTGATTCGATCGACTTTTTTATCCCATGAGTTTCGTTCATTTATATCGCTTTGTAAAACGACATTATGCCGTTTGGTCGAAAGCGAGTGGGCGGTTACGGTACTGGGAGGCAGCGAAAGTTTGCATCGTTGCAGTTAGCGCGCGATGCGAAGGCATCGAGGGTTGAATTCGCCAATGAACCTGCGGCGACAACTTCGTCTTCTTCGACCATCACCATGGTGCCAGCGAAAATGGCACGCAGTGTAAGTTTAATTCTGATATTTCATATCTTCACTATGATAGTGCATATGATTCACA
Source organism: Lamellibrachia columna (assembly GCA_963662155.1). Classification (NCBI taxonomy): domain Eukaryota; kingdom Metazoa; phylum Annelida; class Polychaeta; order Sabellida; family Siboglinidae; genus Lamellibrachia; species Lamellibrachia columna. The sequence continues at coordinate 8,307,901 of OY759270.1, forward strand.
TTTATATACATTTGTGTTTTATCCAAACATCGTTAGCCTTTGTGGCATCACTATTACTGTATAACCGATTTGACGCCGATCTAGTTCATGCTGTTGATGTTCGTGGTTGTGTTGACATTCATGCCCAGGGGCCATCCAGGCACATCAGAAGCAGAATTGTGACTATGGTTTATTATATTACTACAATTTGCCTTGGTAATTAACGTATACATAGCCTATATACACACATGCGCGCGGGTGTATGTGTATAATATGGCAATGCCAATAAAGTAAATTGCATTCAATGCCATACCCCTGCATACGTAGTGGGGGGGGGCTTTTGTTGTTGAACAGGTCTTGGATATTTTTTCGTTCATGAAATACATTTATATTGTGTATTTTTTCCAGGCATCAAGGCGGTCATCAACATTACCAGCTGATCCGTCTCGGAGACTGTCTGCCAATGAACGGAAGTTTGGTTATGCAGATCTTCTGGAGGAGATAGGTGTCCCGCGATTCCTGGTTGAGGATGAGACAGATCCTGATGGAGATCTTTCAACAGTACTTGTACGCTGTGCCTTGTTGCCATCACTTGTTGCGAACCTGCCATGCGCGTTGTTAGGAAGCATACACTCTCCATCCGAGCTGTCGACCGCACAGCACCCTCGGCATGGTGTGTAGCCTCGAGACTTAATTTCTGCACCAGTTGCGACAAGGTCATCAATGCAACTCTGTCACCAGACTGTATCGATGGGACTCAGGCGACGTATGTCCCGTTTGTCGTGGTGAGATCAGCTGTGTCGGCAACGATGGACATGGGTGTCGGGTACTCAGGACTTGTGTGACATTTATTTTACAATGCCAATGACTCTTAACTTTGCCTTTTGATAGATTATACATTCAGTAATATGTATGCAAAGTTTCAATCATCTAGGTTGCTTTTCAGATGTTGAAATGTATGTGCCAATGTACATAAACTTTGAACACGATTTTCTCAAAAACATGTTTTCCCTCACACCTACCGCCTCCCGTGTCACTTCTCTCTGCTATTGTTTGACAGAATTGCTTGAAACTTTCTACAGTGTTTCTTGATAGTATGCTCTTGAAAACTATGTAGTAACTTTTCAGAAAACATTACATATATTTTATATAATGAACCATCAATGTAAAATTTCATGATGAAAAAATACATTCAGATGTAAAAAAATCATGAAAACAAAAGTTTTTTGAAAACTTGGAAAGTCAACTGACTGTTTTCATTGGGGTTATGTGGAGTAACTACACACCAAATTTGAGTCCTCTAAATCCAGTGGTTACTGATATAAGTCACACGCAACATTCAATCCAAGATGGCTGCATACCGTGGGAAAATATGTATGAAACTTTCTGAAAAAAATTCACAGCATTACTGTTACCTGGACTTGCAATCTATGAAAGTTTCAGCTCTGTAAGTTCAGTGATAATGAAATAAGAAAATAAAATGTGTTTAGACCCAAGCGACGCCTTAATATAGATTTAAACTAGAGCATACATTTTCATGGGATGTAACATTACTACACCAGGTCACCATCCAGGTGGCACCACCAAATAGCACTGCAGGTGTGTGTTCACTGTGTTGAGAGATGGTTGTTGGAAGGCATGTAATGGTAACTGGATAAAAAGATGTGGTCTTTGAAAAGTTGATAATGTAAAGTCCTGTAAAACTACATGTAATTTTATTTAGAACATTTAGTTCTGATATATTAATTTATTTTAAAATACCCTCCTGTAAAAGTAATTGAATTTATAAAATAGCATCCATGGAAACATCATTTCGCTTAAGCACGTCAATAAAGCTTAACATATACCTCTTAAACACTGTATTCTTAAACGGTTAAATTATTTGTAAATATTTTTATATAGAAAGTATAGTTATGATCTGGTTTCTGCATTCAACAGGTTTTGATCAGTATCAGCAGCAGTCAGACATCTCTGGGTTTCTTTGACCCCAGAAAGTTGTTGCCAACTGAATGTCTCTCCAGTCTGGTCAGTGTCCTCAATGACGGACGCTCTAAGCCTGCTCTCGCCCACAAGGTCATGATACTGCTCAATAACCTTGGTATGTTCAACTATGTATGTGATTGGGTGTGGTTTCACATGAAAGTGCCTATGACACAATTTTTGCTATATTTTTTCATATTCCAAGTAAAAAAATCTAAAACTAATACATGTACTAATTTTTTTTTTATTAGATATATCAATATTTTTTTTTTTAGTTTGCAATTACTGCCAGGAGTTTTCTTTTTTGAGTGAGGGAGAAACTGGTAATAACATCAATGGGGGTAAGGAATTAGCTACATTTCCAACGCTACGCATAATATGTTTGCTTGTGACAGCTTGCAGCGATGCGGTGCGGGACTCGCTACACAGATCCTTCCACCTGACAGCCTGTCTAGCCACCTTCTTACGCACACAGGCCATCTCACCTGTAGATGCCATCACCTTGCAGGTATGCCACCAGGCTTCAGGTGTGTCAACACTTGTCATGTGCACTTTGCAGGAGTTATTTTGGATTCCATATACTTTTGACATACTATATTGTCTTGGATAATACCAGATTGGAATGTCTTTGTTTCTTTGTAAGTGACTTGCAGTTTGAATGTATGTATGTACGTACGTACGTACGTACGTACGTACGTACGTACGTACGTACGTACGTATGTATGTATATGTTAACCCTTTGACCCCTAGTGTGTGCAGCTGCTACAGAGAGTGACATACAAGTGCAAGGTATCAGCCCAGGAGACGTACGTGAATGACCTGCTGCAGTTCCTCATCAAGCACACGTACGTATGCTTTAGATTCAGATTGTTGAACATTCTTCAGGATGGTTTCATTTTATAATACTACAGTTTCTATTACCTTATCCAAACATTGGCATTACCTGTAGAGATTTCCCTATCTTATCAAGATGGCTTCCACAGTATGAATGACGACCTGGTAGGATGATGCCATCATCATGAGTAAAAGTGGTAGAGAGGGTGTCTGACAGAAAGAGAAGACAAATGAAAGAAGCTATGCTATGGAAGACACAGGCAATGATCAACCGAGACGAGGGGAATTACTAGCTAGGATATGATAATACGGCCTGTAGTATGAGTGAAGATGTTCATCAGACTGGATGGTTCAAATGAGTAATATTTTTACTTATTTCACAGTCAGTTTACTTTTTTCCTCTGGTGTGTGCCATCTGCGCAGAATAACTACCGTGTTGTCATCTAGCGGTAGTCGTCTGAAGAAGATTGCTGATAGCAGTCGAAACATCCCGGGGAAAAAGGTAAACTGACTGAAATAAGTAAAAATATTACTCATCATGGTCTGTAGTAAAATATTATGCTATTGAATCACTACTCATATCATGAGCTTTATAAAAAGATTTATGTTAGTAAATTCAGAGCTTGTAGCATCACTACGAGTTCACACACCTAGAGAGTTTGTTTTAAATATCAGCATAGCTAAGTGTTCACTGTACACATTTTTGTCTAATGTACAGTAGAATCACGTGGCAGTGTGGAAGGTCTAATTACAGCAGTTATCACTTGAAGTGCACTTTTAGCAGATAGCTAACCATGCCTTGACTGCTCCAGCAGTAGGAAAGGCAGATGTGTATACTGAGTGTGGATGGGAGTGTGCGTTGCAAGAAATGTGTGTGGGGTTGCAGACAGGGGAAGGAGACTGAGTTGACCAAGGCATGCCTGGGCGTGTTGGCCAATTTGTGCCAAGAGAACTTCTCCGTACAGACCCACATGAAGTCTCTGGTAGGACAGTGATACATGCAAACTCACATATTCACCTCAAAGTTGAAAAACAGCATTCTCTCTTTTTCTGATGTAAAATACCTTATGTTAAATTACTAATATGTAATTGTGCTTCATCAGTGTTTATGAACATTGTTTATAAATGAAATATATTAACATGTAATAAATGTATGTATTTGTATTCTATGAGATTAATGTTTCATGATATTTGTAGCAGTTGTTCTATTTAAATTAAATGAACCTCTTGTGAGATTCCAACCATGTGACCACTGGCCGTGCTTGTTCAGGTTGGATCTGGTTATTACTCTGTTTGGAATTAGGTTGGATCTGGTTATTACTCTGTTTGGAATTAGGTTGGATCTGGTTATTACTCTGTGCGGAATTAGGTTGGATCTGGTTATTACTCTGTGCGGAAATGAAAATATTCATCAGTAATACAAATGTTTTGATACTGTGTTGCTAAAAGAAAGTCGGTGGTAGACAGTCAACACAAATTAAAACTGGCACACCGTAAGATTAATGGATTTGTTATCAGCATAAATACTCTGATATGTAAATATCATTAAAAGTTCTGGTCTGCTGTTAGGTTAATGTTTTTTATTGTTAGATTGAGTGACCCTGTCATCCACTTTAATAAGTAGAGTTGCACAGAATAACTTGTTGGAAATGTTGTCAGGGTTAATTGGTGTAAATATATGTTTATTTATAACTGATTCATTCATTAACAATTCCTCAGGAGAACGTGAAGCCGTTCCTCAAGAGTCTGGTCAGTTACCTGTCTCACCGAGACCAGATGATGGTGATGTTTGCCCTGTGCCTGCTCACCAGTCTGTGCATCCACGAGGACCTCGGACAGAGGGTGAGAACTTGCACCACAACAGCTGGGCCCTAACATGGACCTTGCATCACACATGCTGGGCTTTAATAAGGACCTTGCACCACACCACTGGGGCTCTAACATTGACTTTGCACCACACAACCTGGGCTCTAACATGGACCTTTTGCCACACCACCGGGGCTCTAACATGGATCTTGCACCACAACACTAGGGCTCTACTGTGGACCTTGCACCATACCAGCTGCACTTCACATGGCAACAAACCTTTTAGCTCACTTTATTAAAACATGGATTTTTTTTTAACTCTGTACATCTATCTGACTGAAATTCAAATTCTATCTTTTCGAACATAACAAAGATAAACTGCCAAATGCTAGTCAAATTGTGATATCAGTAAAAGTAGAGTTCATTTGATGAATGTATCATGAATTTTTATTCTTTGACTCACTAGTGCTACTTGTAGAACAAGACTTGTGTTCTCTATTCAGCCATTCTTCACAAACCTGTCATGTTTGTTTGTGCTTCAGCTCTTCAGTGATTCCAACATCAACCAGACCCTTCAATTCATGTTCCACATTCTAGTGAACGGTGATTCAGTCATGTCACGGCGCTACACTGCAGATCTATTCATTGACCTTGTGCGTCACGCGAAGATCCAGCAGCCTCTTGCCAGGTCAGTGCAGAGACAGGAAGATGGAGTATGTTTATCTCAGTAAGCTTCATCAGTATCACAGAGAACAACATTATACATTTATGCACACCCCACTTTTTCCACAACTCGTAAGAATGTCAATACAATAGGTAGATTTTAAGTTTGTGTGATAACACAGTCTAATTGCATCTTAAGCTGTTGTTTCCTAATACTGTATGAATCTCATAAACACATCCTTTTGCATTTAACTTATATGTTAAACCTAAGCCTTTGTCTCCTAACACCAGGTGCATTTAACAGAAGAAACATGGTTTAGCAGCAATTGTGAAAAGGCACAGCTAAAGAGCCATTTTTAACAGTGATAGTAACCATGCCAACATGCTTTGTTGTAATAGTAACCGTGGCAATGTATTCTTGCAGCTACGACCATTTACATACTTGTTTGAGACAGATCCTACCTCTACTCTGTAGCCATGATGCTGAATCTGTGTCCAAGGTCAGTAGGTCAATAAGTACTATCATGTGACATCGCATCATTCTCATCTCTCAAGCAACATCTGTTAATAAGCAGCATCACGTGATATTTATCATTTTTAACAAAGCACACGTTCCAGTTAAAACAAACAAATTGCACATGTTCAACTGACAATAGGAGCACAGTGGCCTAGGTGGTAGAGCGTCAGACTTTCAGTCAAGCTAGAAGACTGTGGTTCAAAACCACCAACTGCCATTTTGAAACTTATGCAATTTCATTCACCCCACTTTGCCTGTGTCATTCGGAAGAGACACTAAAAGCCGTTGGTCCCTTCTAACTGGTGTCTATACCAGGGGAAGTAAAAGATCCCACACAGGGGGTGAATGTGTAACCTGCTGTGGACTCCGTCTCTCATGAGCCACTGTAGAAGTGTCCATGATGTGGCTCAACCAATTCTGCTAACTACCTCACAAGAGGATACGATTGAATGAACGATTGACAATACACGCATTTGTACAGACATGTTTAAAATACTGTACCCGGAATGTCATATTGTTAATTGCCAGATTGTGAATACATAATGTCGACATGATGTTGCATCAAATGTGTCACAGGTTTGGTTTTAGGATTGGCGGAAATCAAAGTGACTGGCTCGTGACAAAAGCTCAGGTGCATCAATGTAGGGTGGAACATAAACATAACATAGAACCGTGGATAGTAATTGATAATCCACTTTAAATCCTGACAAAAGCTCAGGTGCATCAATGTAGGGTGGAACATAAACATAACATAGAACCGTGGATAGTAATTGATAATCCACTTTAAATCCTGACAAAAGCTCAGGTGCATCAATGTAGGGTGGAACATAAACATAACATAGAACCGTGGATAGTAATTGAGAATCCACTTGGAATCCTGACAAAAGCTCAGGTGCATCAATGTAGGGTGGAACATAAACATAACATAGAACCGTGGACAGTAATTGAGAATCCACTTGGAATCCTGTTTAATAAGATAAAAAACAATAGAGTAAATACAGAGCAGCATATAGTAATACATCACACCTCGTAGGTGGTTACAAGAGTTGTCAGCTCACCCACTTGCCAATGCAGATCCTGTATCAGTTTGTATCACAATTTGACAGTTCAATGAAGATTCATAATTCTGTGAATTCACAGGAGAATACACTGTTATATATTATCATGGTGATGGTATACCGGGATGTGTTCCACTACCGTACCTCAATATGTGGACCCAACCTCACTGTCATATTGGGTCAGCTTGCCCACCAAACAAGGCAACAACGAAAGGGGTGATGAATGAAAAAGCGTCACACAGAGCAGTCGCACGTGATGTGGAGGCGACACACGAATCGAACACATGCGGATCAATTGAATGAGACGTCATGCGGATCAATTGAATGAGATGACAGTGGCGTCACATGTATGCCCTCAGGCGTGATGTCTCGGAGATGAGAAGACTACACAACCTTGTAGCACCACATAAATTAATCGTCTGTTTTAAAATTCGCGCACATTCGTTAAATACTACAGCAGCCATATTGTGCTGGAAGTCTAACTAACCAATAGCATAGGTTAATGCAACCTAGACCGTCACTAGGATTGCGACATCACATTCCTAGAACTTCGGGGTTGGGCCCTATACAAAACTTCAGTTTTAGAATAGCTGCATTACATAGCTGACCAATAATCTTCAGATAACCCAAGACACCTCAAATCACACATATTTCTTATCAATTTAATATCACCCGAATCTCTACACTGAGACAGTAATAACGCTATTAATTCTATCACTGAACTCCTACAACTTAATGCTTTATATTAATAAAACGAATATTCTGAGCTGTCTAGCACCTGTCAAAGGTGTGAAATCCTTTTTTGCACCTTGCTTTCCTGCCGAACAACAACTGGCCAGTCCATGTATTAATGTTCTTATACCTTCACTAAATGTGATTCACAATGATACCATTGTATCAATCACGTCAAACTGGTTCTACACATACTAAATTTGACCCTCCTAACTGAAGGATTAATGCTCAAATTTATAATAGTACAAATTCACTTGAGTAGTTATACCTTAGTCACCAAGTGGTACCCTTTCATTGTGCAAATATCGCACCCTGCCGTATGTTAGATGGCAGCACTATTATGTAGACTACTGTGTGTACACCACTAGTGTAAATCTTTTAATTTAAATAAATGAACAAGGGGCAGAAGATAAACCCAAATTCATTCTCCCAAACCACTTTGTGAAAACATGCAGGTGGTCAATGTTTCTTTTGATGTTTTAGATGCTATGACATTAAAATTTTCATCACAGGGTAGAGCAAGGGTCGGCAGTTAAGATTACATGTGGTAGTATATTTTAATACATGATTGACATAATTTGAATAAAACGGACAATTAGATACCGAAAAGATTCGCTCAGTTATTTTGATGTGCGCTGAAACAATTGCATTTTATTAAAACGTCAGATCAGCCAATTTTTTTTTCGGGTGCTAGCATTGTAATTTCTGTTTAAAGGGAAACAAAAGTCATGGTTTTGGCCTATGCACCCTTAAGAGTTACTGTAACAACCATTTACAACTACAATTAAGTACACTACACACAGCATCTAATTTCATGGGCTGTGCCATACATACAAATGTCATAGTGTAGCAAAATTTTATCACCAAATGAAAATATATTTGTAACCACCCATTCCCATCCATGCCAATAGTATATGGCCAACATATTTTGGCCAACATATTTTGGCCTTTGTTTACTAAACTAGCCGTCTTGCTGACAAAATAGCATGTTTGTTTGAGACTGCGTTGGTTCTGTGTATGCCAGCCTCAATACGTCACACGTAATCTAGGTTACCCATTGTTCATAGAAATGCACATGTGCCTATCAGTTGTGCTGGTTAACTTGCAACCCTCAGTCAGCTGGAGAAATGACTCGAATTTCCTACTTTTAGAACACATTCTGAGTAAACCACATGCGTGATATTCTAGATTTTAATTGCACATGGTTAATTTTTATTATTTATTTTAGGTGCGTATCCCCAAAACCAAGATTTTTATCGCTCGCTGTTATTGTTGGAATGATGTATTCTTTGTTGACGCAATCATTTGTTAAATATTTGCGTTATTGTTGTTGTCACGGATACATCATTGTTCCGACTCTCTAATTTAAAGTATAAACTTACATGTCATACTTCTGTCGAACGTCTCATGAGACTTCACCACTATCCACCACTTCAGATATGTGAGCTGCTGCTGGCTTTCTGCGCTGTCGACAAACTGCGCGGTGCCATCTGTGAGACATTCTTTGAGTCTGCAACACCTGAGCAGTCAGTGACCTGTAGCGTTGAGATGAAGACACCGTTCCATGCCGCCTTGCATTGGGCTTCTCAGACAACGGACGAGTTGGCCATCATATCACCCACACTTTTGGCTCTTGATTTCTTGCAGCAGATGTTTGAGGTAAGATTCTGGGTTGTCTGTATAGTAGTCACAAAACCTCTCCAAATATGAAGGCAATCATTATATTATTACGAGCAAATATGCCCATCCTCTGGATGTAGTCTTAATAGGAGTCTCCCAAATCCACGTTGTACTAAATATATTAATTAATAGGAATTACAGTTACTGTAATACTATGTACAAATGGATAAATAAACGATTTTGTCTGTCTGTCTGTCTGGGTGGGGTAACTTGGTAGTTTATAATGACTGAATGAACACAATATTAAAAAAGTTCAGGATACACACTATTATCACAGAATTATCCATCTATGCACTGGTGCCTGGTGCTGTCCGTCAATATTTTGCTGGCTTCTTGGTATTCAACTCTCAAAATTGTGACATAATACTGGCAGTTACAGTAGCGTCTAGCAACAGCAGGGTTTTTGTTAAGTGTGGCTATAGCAGGAACCATGATCCCCAAATCTGGGACCACTTATTATGCTCAGCCTGTGGCCGAGACACTACGTATCACAGACCACAGCGGATACATCAGGAACTTATATATAATGCAATTGTACCTGCATTTTAGGATGTAACATTGAATGATAAGCAGAAGGACAATGTGTGCACGAAAATAAAAAATGTAATCGCTTTAATTTCCCAGAGTGATTTCAGCAACTTGCGTTTAATTGTTGTGTCCATTTTGCTATCATATGTTGTCACAGATACTGGTAATAACCTCTTGGTTCACTTGGAATGTAGTTACTATACTTTAGGAATAATACAGCCTTAAATTTTAACTTTTCCGATATTTTACGAATTTCAACACCCAAAATGAGAATGTGGGACAAGTTCTATGATAACCATTTTTGCAAGTTGTGCACATTCCTTTATTAGGTAAACAACATATTAAAATTTCAGGAGTTTAGCAATAGAAGATTACTGTTTTGCCTAATCGTGTTTTTCTCCCAAATAAGCCAATAATGTCTGCTTTGATGTTTGGAGTTATTCAAGGTTGATCTGATAGCACTTGCTTTTTATGTTACACATTTTTTTCAAAAGGAAGCAAGTGACACTAAGTTACCAAATAATCAACGTGATAAACAGTATAGTAACGTAGGCAAGAATTGTTGCATTTAGCCAGTCACTGTACGTAATATAATATGCCGTTTTCACAAAAATCAGAAGAAACTTTTGCCTAAGATACGTATAATTTAAATCACTAACAATTATGTCATTGGGTTGCAGTGCAAATGAATTGTTAGAAAAGTTGTTTTTAATGAAAAAAATTCTATTATTGAATTACACAAATTATATTATGTACTAGTCTATGACCGAGTCATAGGGCCTAATTGATAATTACTGGATAATAATGGATAACTACTGTGCCGTAATATACACAAGGAGCAAAGCGATACCATGTTTTGTCCGATATCTCAAAAACACCTCATCGTCTCTTGATGCCTTTTGCTATTTCATAGCAGTATAGTGCCATGGTGGACGGTCTACTAACTACAAACCATAGGTAACGCTATGAATTGTAGGAAGTAAATATGCTTTGGCGACGCGTAAAATGTCTGTGCAAATGATTTAAAAACTGCCATTTATTGACACAAAATGACATTCGTTGACCAGCGCTGTTATGCTGCCACATGTCGTGATCATCAACGATCGCTGACCTGTCTGTGGGACGTCGATGCTGCAATGCAAAAGCGGGCTGGTCATTAGTTGATGCGAGGGATACAACAAATTGGCCTTCCTCTACGATAGCCGGCTACATGGACCGTCATAGCTGGGTAAATTACCCGGGTCCCGACTCTTAACAAAAACCCTGAACAGTTTACTTAAGGGTCATTCAAATCAGCCAAAAAAGGGCCAAAATATTCTTGACCCCCTCCGATTTTTTTTTTTTTGACACACATGTTGGACCTGTCCTGAAATTTAGCTATGCAATATTTCAGACTAGTGAGTTTAAGAGTTATTTCATATTAATGATATATTTGTATTACCTCTTAACATATACGTCAACATAACTTTGCCCCTAATGGTCCTAAAGTGCTGGCTTTGTTCTTAAAATAAAGGTAAGACATTGCCCTATCCACATAATATATTCAGTTGAGAAAACTTTTCTGTAATGGTCAGTGACCGTGACGTTTGAACTGATATACCCAAAATTAATAAACCCAGATTTTTATCCAAAAAATTCTTATTAGCAAGGTCATTGTATTAATCAGTTTCATGCTATAGCTATATAATTTTATAATTTTCATGCATTAAAATTGCTGTATCTCAAGATCTTTTCATGGGTCACTAAATTTTTTTGTATGAAACTTGTTGATACAATGACCTTGCTAATGATAGCATTTTATAAAAATTGGGGTTTACTCATTTTGGATATGTCAGGTCAAAAGTCAAGGTCGTTGACCTCCATAACAAAATTTTTCTCTGAGCTTTATCTTAAGGCCAAAACTAGCATTTTGGTATGATTGGGGCAAAGTTATGTCTACATATGTGTTAAGAGGTAACAAGATTTTGTTGTCATTTCGTTATCATTGATATGCAATAACTCTAAAACTATTTCACTTACAAGTCTGAACAAAGTAAACGTCACAACATAACAACACTAAAATCAGAGGGGGTCAAGAATTTTGTTGGTTGATTATCGAATGACCCATACCTTCGAGCATAAAAACCACATGACATTGCAAACAATTGTACGCAAATGTTCGCATAGTCAATCAATCAATAAAAAATATTTATTTCCAACAACATTTGGCATTGGCATCATAAATTTGTGACGTTTGTGAGATATATGATCCTATGCAGCAGTTTTTGGTGGTGTGGTGCTTTTTTCAACAAAGTACGGTGGCATGTTAGATAGAACATCAGACTCTCAATCGAGAGATCCGGGTTTGAATAGTCTTTCTTCCATCTCGAAACTTGGGCAATTTCTTTCACTCTTGTTCAGCTGTATAAACAAGTACCTGGCTATAGACAGTTGTGGATATATATGAACAAATAGTCTTTACACAGTGATACCAGTAAGGCTGAATGCTTCCCAGAGAAGTTGAGTTGGTGTTGGAATGAACAGGTTTGCTGGGGGGTGAGTGGTCCTACGGACTAGATACACTCATACTATATAAGAATGTACCTTTTCTCCACAGGAGGCACTAGACGTTGGACTCAGGAGTACAGCGGTGCAGTGCACTAGCCTCATCCTGCCGGTACTTGTGAAGACGCTCACAGCCTTCCCTAACAACCAACACGGGCCTCCCACTACAAGCAAATGTCAGAAGGCAGTAAAGACGCTACAGCTACTCACTGATATCCTTTCTTTAGTCATCCAATCACATGATACTTTCTTTAGTCATCCAATCACATGATACTTTCGCAAGACAGCCAAATGAATTTGGATGTATTTCTGCGATCCAGTCTAACGGCATATGTCGAATATCCTAAATTCTTGTGTTTTATACTAAATATGGGTGTGTTAATAGTCAGTATGGGAATGTTACCTGTGATATATTTATAAAAAGTTGGTATATTATGTAGTCTTGTTCTGTGTTAAAATTTGTGTTTTCAGTACTTAACTGAAACCAAATAATAGTATGGATTCATTTGGAAGCCTTTCGTTGAGCATTTATTTCAAGTTTTCAACTTATAAATTAATTATATTTTGGTGTGTTGTGCAAGAATAGGGGTATTATGGTATGGCTACCATTTCAGTACACAATCAGAATGTTAATCGGGTTCATCTAAAACTGGTTGTCCTTGACCTTTGTTATGGCTGTGCAATGATGAAGTTCAGAGGGTAAAGATTGCAACAGCAATCGATGCTAAGATGTGCCAACAACTTCTACACTACCAGTTTGATAACAACTCCATTGGCATCCATACCTCACAGACATCCTCAGAGCACAACGACGGCAGGTTTGGGTGGAACGTTTTATAATATAATAAATTTAATCAGAAAAACAGATTAATATGTTTTGAAAAATATGTTGATATCCATTATTGCTGCTACTATATGGTACTGTCACTGGTAGAATTTATCCTAAATATTTTTAATGTTGGTTCTGTTGTAGATGTGTTTAGGCATTTGTATGCCTAAAGTGAACATTTGTATACCTAAAGTGAACATTTGTATGCTTAAAGTGAACATTTGTATGCCTAAAGTGAACATTTATTTAATTGGTTTTGTTAGCTGTTAATTTGTATGCATGTTGCTTTTGCCAGTTTAGAAAAGGGTGGTCAGTGCCAAGCCGGCCTGTCCTGAGGGTGGTCAATGCCAAGCCGGCCTGTCCTGAGGGTGGCCAGTGCCAAGCCGGCCTGTCCTGAGGGTGGTCAGTGCCAAGCCAGCCTGTCCTGAGGGTGGTCAGTGCCAAGCCGGCTGGTCCTGAGGGTGGTCAGTGCCAAGCCGGCCTGTCCTGAGGGTGGTCAGTGCCAAGCCGGCCTGTCCTGAGGGTGGTCAGTGCCAAGCTGGCCTGTCCTGAGGGTGGTCAGTGCCAAGCCGGCATGTCCTGAGGGTGGTCAGTGCCAAGCCGGCCGGTCCTGAGGGTGGTCAGTGCCAAGCTGGTCCTTTTACGCCAAATTAAGGGAATGAAATTTAACCATGTATTCTAAACCATATGTGATACACGGTCATTACTGTAGTCAGCCAGGTTTTACACTAAACATTCCTTGTATTGTGTAACCATGGTTTCCTGTGTCAATAGTTGACTGTTGTCTGCAGAGATGCCGGTGTAGACGTAGTGCTACTCACTCTTGAACTGATGTTGTTGTTGGGTTGCCATGACGTTGCCATGGAGACACAGTTACAGGCCTCCTTACAGGTGGGTTAGTGGTAATGACTGGATAGAGCTGAACGATGGATGACATGTCTAGATAAACTGGCTCGTATTATATGGACACACATTTTTTTAGGGATTTTTCATTTAAGGCAAATAATAATCATAAGTACAACACACATGTTAAGATGTTAAGCTACGAAATATGGGTAGGTCACTAGTATGCATTAGAACGAGACCACCTAATGACCACAAATATGATGAGGTATAAAACTGCTGAGACATAACTAACGTAATTGCATTAATTAATTCTTTAAACACAATCGTTATTTAATTTTGAAATTATGGATATTAATTGGATATAAATATGAGTGATTATACATTTTATAGCATGAATAGATCTTAAAATTTAGCTATGCAGACCTGGTAGTTTGAGGTAGATCTAACCACTTTAGTGTTGATGTAACCTTCATATTTTACATACTTGTTAAATGTAAGGGAAATATAAATGCCTGTAAGCCATTAAAATTGCCAATCATTTACAGTATAGCAAACAGCCATGTTACATACCTAAAGGACATGCATGTACCGTATTCGACCTATGCGTACTTAAGCATATGTGCTCTAACAAAAGTACACCCCCATTTTTAATCGGCAGGATCCATAATTATTGTAATTTGACCAGTGTGGAACTACTGAAGTATTGCCGTCTGGTGTTAAACAATTGGCACCAGTTTTCAGTTGTCGCCAAATGACACCAGTAGTGTTAAACAGTTACCTTATTGTCTAGAGAAAAACATTTTGGTGTACACTTATAAAACAGATTCCTTGACATTTTCCATGGCCCAATTTTGTTCAAGTGTACTGTGTGCTTAGCAGATAGAATATGGTATTTGCTTTAGTGCCTACATTTTATTTAGCTTCAAACCATTTAAATTGCTCGTAATGCTTGGATGTCATAAACTTATATCTGTAATATCCATGTCTGACCATTGTGTATTTGTCACATGTGGGGTACAACCCTCCTACTAATTGGCAATAACAGAATTGTAAAATGCAATGTGTTTGTGCAATGCAATGTGTTCTTGTAGTTGTAAGGTCTGTAAAGCAGGCATTTAATTATCTACCAAATGTTCTTTATCTATATAACACATTTTGTGTGTACCAACTTTTTGTTATGAAATATCTTTATATTATGAAATATCTTTATGTAATTTTTCATTCTGTTGTCTGCTACAGGATTGTCACACAGTTCAGTTTCTTGCATATGGGTTGACATCAGAATCCCGTGAACGAGTGCGAACCTCACTGCGATTAGTAACAAAGGGTGCTGCACTAGAGAACTTCCAGAGCATCTTGTGAGTTTGATAACATTTTGTTGTTTGTTATTATGAAGTACCATTTGCAAAACAGTGTTTGAGTTAGAAAAATGTTCTACTGTCTGTCAGAGAAGTTGTCTGTTTTCTCTCAGAGAAGTTGTGTAGTTAGTGTGCAGTAATACCTATAAATATAATGGGGGTTACGGCTGTGAGCCAGTTTAATGTGCAGTGATACTAACCTATAATGGGGGTTATGGCGGTTAGCCAGTTTAATGTGCAGTGATACTAACCTATAATGGGGGTTATGGCAGTGAGCCAGTAACTGGATGAGTTGTTTGCCTTGTGTGATCAAGTGATTGAAGCCCTCCAGCTGTAACAAGCTAGAGATTGACATGGTGGAGTTTGTTGATGCAAAGCGAGAGTGAACTTCTTTGTGAAGAAGGGACATGAAACACTAAATGAGTCATAAAACAGTAATTAACAGTAATTAAAGTGCCTATGACACGGTTGCTGCAAGTTCTAATTCTTTTTATAAAAGCAAATTTTACCCAAATAAATTACCTTTAAGGTAATACAATCCACGACTTTACACACACACACACGCACGCACACACACATACACACACACAGCCAATATATTCTTAACTAAATGTGATAATTCGCAGAGATCTTGCAGCTGATTCATGTAATTCGGTGGTGTTATTTTGTGACGTCAGCAGAAGTATGTCGTCCACGAGGTGCAGTTTCATGTACCATTCGTACAGTTTGAAGGAACTCGTGTGGACATTTTGACAAAGATTGTGTAAATTGGAACAATTGTAGAAAACAACAAAGCATTGCAAAAAATTGTACGTAACTAAGTACTGACCCCTTTGACATCATTTATGTTTCTCTCCCAGTCAAACAAAAGTCGTCTTCTGGCGGTAATTGGAAATTTTTCTAAAATGTAACTATTTACATATATCTAATTTGCCAACAATGAGCACATGAATTAGTTTTAGATTTTTTACGTGGAATATGAAAAAAAATTAGCAAAACCAAGTCATAGGCTCTTTAATACATTTCTCACAAAAAAGTTGGTCATTGATGATGTTGTAGACTTGGTGACTCGATAGCTGCAAACAATGCAATGACACTGCAACAGTCTGCATACCTTACCACTGTTGACGTCACACATGTCAAATCACTGTCATCTGTGCCAGCACTTGGCTCATGGTCAGCTGAGAATAAGGAAAACAAGCCACATCAGTCAGTAGGCCATCATCGCAAGTTGGCGCCAGATCAACTTGAGGAGTCTGTGCAGTCCCTCATTGAAAAGATGCAGAAAGGTCTGGAGGTGAGTGCACCGTACGGTACATACAGGGTCTGGAGGTGAGTGCACCGTACGGTACATACAGGGGTGATTATTTTCTATTGTGCAATTTGTAATAAAAAATAATTTTAGCTGCATATTTAAGCTTTTTTTCCAACAATTTTCTCATCTGTGTGTAGCCTGCCCTTATCAAATATCTGCCAATTCTATTTTTAAACATATTCACACTACTAGCATTAACACAATCATTTGGCAGTTTGTTCCATTCATTTATCACCCTCTGAGAGAAAGAGTACTTTCTCATGTCCAACCTACACTGCTCCTTAACTAATGCTGCTATGTGTCCTCTGGTTCTACTGCCTTCTTTAAGTTTGAAGAACATTCCTATCAACATCCTCATAACCATTCATTATTTTAAACACTTCTATTTGGTCTCCTCTTAGTCTCCTGGTCTCTAGTGTTGTCAAACCACATTGTAATAAGCGACTTTCGTAACTAAGGTCTCTCAATTCTGGAATCATTTTAGTTGCTCTTCGTTGTATTCTTTCTAGCTTGTCTATGTCCTTTTACGATACGGCCTCCATGCTTGAATACAATATTCCAAATGTGGTCTAACTATTGCTTTGTACAGGGGTACAATTAGCTGTTTCTCCTTATACGTGATAGTTCTCCTAATTAGCCCTAGAATTTGATTTCCTTTCGAAGCAGCAGTCCCACATTGCTCTGAAACTTTCATGTCAGCATTAAATGTTACTCCTAAGTCCTTTTTTCTTGTGTGGTTCTACCTAGTAAAGCTTCCCCTATTTTATATTCTTCGTCCATGTTTCCATGTCCTATGTGTATACATTTACACTTCCCAAAATTTAATAACATTTGCCATTTTTCTGACCATTTAACTAATTTATCTAGATCATCCTATAAACTTTGTTTATCTGTAAATTTGAGTACTTTGCTAGATATATCATCCTCCAAATCATTTATATATATTAAAAACAGTATAGGGCCTAATATGATCCTTGTGGTACCCCTCTCAAAACCGATTTCCAGTTTGAAATCTCACCATCTACTATTACTCTCTGTCTTCTGTGTGTAAGCCACTTTTCTATCCAGTTGATTACATCATTACCTATACCATGGGCTTTTAGTTTAAGTAACAATCTTTGACGTGGCACTTTATCGAAAGCTTTCTCAAAATCTAAGTAGACAACATGGGCGCGATAGCATACCGGTTAGAAGGCCGGACTCTCAATCGAGAGAACCCGGTTTCAAATCCCACTGCGGTCGCTTCGAACCTTTGGCAAGTTTGATCACCCCATGTTGCCACAGTTCACTCAGCTGTATAAATGAGTACCTGGCAATACAGACAGTGGTGGATATGTGAACGAATAGCCTTCGCGCAGCAATTGCAGCATGGCTGAATACTTCCCAAAGAAGTTGAGATGGCCTTGGAATGAACAGGTCTGCCAGGGGGTGAAGTGTAAAGCGCTTTGAGCAGTCCTATGGACCGGATACCGCGCTATATAAGAACATACCTTTACCTTTTAACATCCACTGGTGACCCGTCATCTACCCACTTTGTAATTTCTTCAAAAAAAACATAAGAGATTGGTTAGACATGACCTTGCTTTTAGGAACCCATGTTGAGATGTATTTATTAATTTATGTTTTACAAGGAATTCCACCATGTGGTCTCTAATTAATGTTTCGAGTAATTTACATACAACTGATGTTAAATTCACTGGTCTGTAATTTTCTGGCTTGTTCCTCGATCCCTTCTTAAATAGCGGTAATATTTGCTTCTTTCCATTCTGAAGGAACTATTCCTTCTAGTGACAAGTTAAACAATTTTGCAAGTGGTGTACTAATTTGCTCAACAATTTCCATAAGCAGTTTTGGTGGTATCCCATCAACTCCAGGTGATTTATTATTCTTACATAAGCTGTCATTTTTTATATTACCTGCTAATTTTTTTTCAAAGGTTCTTTTAGATTTTTTATTTCAGTTGTAGCTAGGTTAAGTGCCTCTTTGTAATTGGCATAGTCTTCATCCTTTCTGGTACACCTATAAACCCTCCACATAGTTTGCTTAAACACTATTTTTCTAATAGCTTCTTTTGACAAGTGTTTCTTTGTAGACTGTTTTCCTTGTTTTTTCAAGGGAAAAAATTTATCGATGATACTCTCAATTTCATATTTTAGAATATTCCAACATTCAATTGCAGTCTTATTCATCAGCATGTTATTCCAATCTAGCTTTGCTAAGTATTTTCTCATATCTTTATAGTTACCTTTGTGGAAGTTTCTCCTATACGTTTTTTTTTTACTTTCTGATTTTACATTGATGTCAAAATGTATTTGATTGTGGTCGCTGTTACCAAATGGTTCATGTGTTTTTACATTGTCCAATAATTCTTTTTGTGATGATAAAACTATATCAAATACATTTTCTCCCCTGGTTGGTTCTAGCATGTGCTGAGTAAGGAAGCTATCCTGAATTAAAAATAGAAATTGTTGGTCCTCACCCCCTGTACTCTCTAGAGATTTCCATTGTTTGTGTCTATGGTTAAAATCTCCCATTATGATACATTCCCCTTTACTAACTTCCTTTACTAACTTCGTTTATGTTTGGACTTTGGTAAACTAATCCAATAGTTAATTTTTAATTTCCTGAAACTATTTTGCACCAAACAGCTTCATCGTAATTTGCTTTCCTTTCTAATTTTATTTCATAAGCCTGAATAGATTTTTTAACATATAAAATAACTCCCCCTCCCCTTCTTCCTATTCGATCTCTCCTAAACATTACGTATCCTGTCAATCCTAATTCAGCATCTGTTATGTCTAACACAGACATAACAGATGCTGAATTAGGATTGACAGGATACGTAATGTTTAGGAGAGATCGAATAGGAAGAAGGGGAGGGTGAGGCCCATCATTCGGTAATACCAATTATGTGAGGGTCAGTATCTTCTACCATAATTTGTTTTTCTTATTTACTATACTCCTAGCATTTAAACACACGCATCTATAACCTGCTTCAGACATGTTTTTCGAACATTTTGTTATTGGTTTATCTGTACTAGTGGCCTTTTGTCCTGCTTGAGGCATCTCTAAGTAACCCCCCTGCGCTTCTATTTTAAATAGTGTTTACTACCAAAAATATTAGATATGCCACCCATGCCACTGTCTACTGCTGCTGTGAGTCCATCCACAAATACTGCTGCCCCTTTCCACTTAGATGAAGCTCGTCCTTCATGTACATATCAGCCCTTCCAACAAAACTTCCACACAAATCCATAAAACCAACTTCCTCTTCCCTACATAGCTTCTCGAATAGCATGTTAATTGCCATCCCCCTGCAATTTCAATATCTATGACCCCTCCTTCCTATTACTGGTAATATCCCTGACAGTATTACCTGCTCAAATTCCTGTATTTCCTAACTATGGCAATTGTACCTTCCCTCTACGTTATTTGTCCCTACGTGTACTAAAACAGATCCACCCTTGCCCGAACCCACAGTGTTTTCTACCCTCTCAGTTATCGCCTCTATTTTGGCCCCAGGCAAGCAAACTACCACGTCATCTCCCTTGTTTAAGACTCTGTCGGCCTTCCTAACTATTGAGTCCCCCACAAACACCCTCGCTCTCTTTCTCACCCCCTCTATCACTGCCTCGGAATAGCTCTTCCGATGGATCCCCTCCATCACATTCTGTCCTGCAGCCTTGTCACTTGGTGGCAGACTGTTATCAGGCTCTCTCTCACTCATCAACCTGTCACCTTTCAATTCCGTCTCCTGGCTAATTTGCGCTCCCGTCGCCTTCCCTCCTGACACCTTCCCTCCCATCGCCTTAACTATCGTCTCCTTCCCCCCGACTCCTTCGCTACTGTCTCCCCCACTCCCCTTTCCTTTGATCCATTTGTCTTCCCTCCCATTTCTTTCCTTCTCGTCTCCTTTTGTCCTGTCTCCCTACGTCCCGTCTCCTTACGTCCTGTCACCTTACCTCCTCTCAGCCTCCTCCCAGGCTGAGGTGAGCTCTTCCTAACATCTCTCTCGTCGTCTTCCCTCACTTTATCATCTACTGTCCCCCCACCAGAACCACTGGCACAACCCACCTGCTCCCTTCCCACCACTGCCACAACGAGCAGCCTCAGCTGTTCTAACTCCACCTCAAGTTCCTTCATCCTCGTACATCCCCTACACTCAAAACTAAAACTATCCGCCTGAACCTCATCTCAGGACTTCTCACACCCAGACTTGATGAAGTCCACCCAGTTGCTACAACTGCTGCATATTAAATGCCAGGTGGCCTTTACCTGCCGTTTGCACAGCGCCACCAAAAAATTTAGACTTAATCTAATTGCTACGTTAGCCTTGAATAAGGCTGTTTTTGTGTTCAAAAGAACACTTTAGGCTAATATACTTGCTAACTACTAACCAAGCTCGCACGAGCAAAAAAAAAGCCTGCCACCTAGCGAATACGGAGAACACTGTGTAAACAAAACAACGAAATCAGTGTAAATGAACTTACGCTAATATTCTGCTGTTAATTCCTTTTTACCGAAATCGTTTACTACAACTATGTCAGATATTACCTTATGTAAATGTATCACTTTATCTAATATATATTTAATAATGTATACGATAGTTTGGTACACCAGTTTAATTCACGAACTGTAAACAAACTCCCCCTTATCGCTCATTGAATTTGAGTCTGAGAAAAATACTGCCTCTGTTAACAAAAAACAGTTTCTTAATATATGTCTATAAGAAGTTTGTGTATATAGTATATGTGTAATAGTAATACTTATTCAAACCAATATTCCACTGTTTCTGACTATTCACTATGCTATCTCAATTTTCGAATGGTAAACAACCCTATTAACCCTCACTTACTTCCCTGTCGGAGTCTGGAACTAACTTACTCTAAAATCCTGCCTCTGACTAATAATTAACAAAAACTGTTTTCTAATATATGTCTACAATACGTTTATGTATAATATATATGCAATAGTAATACTTATTCTATTTGATATTCCACTTTTTTCTTAAAATTCTCTACACCAATTTCAAGTCGCTGCTGCACCAAGATTCCGGAAGTCAAGTCTATCAAATGAAACCAGTATGATAAGTTGATACAGGGACTACCCAAGTAGGATGGTTGTTGTGTAGATAGAGCACGAGAGTGAACAACACATAATCAGAAACAAGATGGCCAACCACAAGAGCCACTCCTGGGTGAGATTCTCATTGAACACCAAGATGGCCAACCACAAGAGCCACTCCTCCTGTGTGAGGTTCTCATCGAGCACCAAGATGGCCAACCACAAGAGCCACTCCTGGGTGAGGTTCTCATTGAACACCAAGATGGCCAACCACAAGAGCCACTCCTCCTTTGTGAGGTTCTCATCGAACACCAAGATGGCCAACCACAAGAGCCACTCCTGGGTGAGGTTCTTATTGAACACCAAGATGGCCAACCACAAGAGCCACTCCTCCTGTGTGAGGTTCTCATCGAGCACCAAGATGGCCAACCACAAGAGCCACTCCTGGGTGAGGTTCCATTGACCACCAAGATGGCCAACCACAAGAGCCACTCCTCCTGTGTGAGGTTCTCATCGAGCACCAAGATGGCCAACCACAAGAGCCACTCCTGGGTGAGGTTCTTATTGAACACCAAGATGGCCAACCACAAGAGCCACTCCTCCTTTGTGAGGTTCTCATCGAGCACCAAGATGGCCAACCACAAGAGCCACTCCTGGGTGAGGTTCTCATTGAGCACCAAGATGGCCAACCACAAGAGCCACTCCTGTGTGAGGTTCTCATCGAGCACCAAGATGGCCAACCACAAAAGCCACTCCTGGGTGAGGTTCTCATCGAGCACCAAGATGGCCAACCACAAGAGCCACTCCTGGGTGAGGTTCTCATTGACCACCAAGATGGCCAACCACAAGAGCCACTCCTCCTGGGTGAGGTTCTCATTGAACACCAAGATGGCCAACCACAAGAGCCACTCCTCCTGGGTGAGGTTCTCATTGACCACCAAGATGGCCAACCACAAGAGCCACTCCTCCTGGGTGAGGTTCTCATCGAACAACAAGCCCAATGTATATGCCACAACTGTGGTGTGCCATATGGAATAATCACCTAATACAGGGGATACAGATGTAAATAAATCATATACAAACAAAACAACTCTTTGTTCTGGGTAATCACATGTGGAACTCTCTACGGTAGAACCAAGCATGTTATCAACTTATACTGGTCATTGTTTAGATTACCATTATAATAATTTATTTGTTTCATCAGCTCAAGGACTTGCGAGCGTCAGAAATAATAAACATCTATGAGCATCAGCTGCAGGCACTTCAGGTAAGTCACTTGTTCTTGCTAGTCACAATCATGACTTGTTTAGAAATTATTGTCCCTGGAACACCATTAAATATATTCAAATGGCACAAATCATACAATTTTAGTTGACTGCATGGGAACATTATCACAATTTCTTGGTAATTTTTACTTTTGAAACAGGATACTTCATTCACTTTAGGTAAATGAGTTTAATTTGTGAATAATTCTGTTTGTCTTGAAGACAGATATACTTTGGTATGTATGTCAAAATACCCTGGGTACTGTACATGCTAATTACCCTGTGACCTTACCAGATATCCCATGTTCATGCTGTGTGTGTCCATGCTAAATATCCTGAGTGTCCACACTAAATATACTGAGTATCCATACTACTATATATCCTGAGTGCCCATGCTAAATATCCTGAGTGTCCATACTAAATATCCTGAGTGTTCATGCTAAATATCCTGAGTGTCCATACTTAATATACTGAGTGTCCATGCTAAATATCCCGAGTGCCCATGCTAAATTTCCCGAGTGTCTATGCTAAATATCCCGAGTGTCCATGCTAAATATCCCGAGTGTCAATGCTAAATATCCCGAGTGTCCATGCTAAATACCCCATGTGCACATGGCTAAATTTCCAGAATGCCCCATGTACTGACCATGTATGTGATAAATGTTGTGGTGTTGCTGTCAGACGAAGGAGAACCACCTGCAGGACTTGCTGGAAGCAAAGGCAATGGCGCTGGCCCAGGCCGACAGACTCATCGCCCAGTACCGCTGTCGCCGGGCCCAGTCAGAGGCTGAGGTTGGTCTGTCAATGTCCGTCTTACACGAGTCTAGCTACAGAGATTATAGATATTAGATATACGTTAATAGGTATAAGTTAGACAAATTTGCAATAACCACCAGGAAATAAGTTATTTCTTTTGAGTGAGAGAAACTACAAAAGACATCTGAGGGGATCAGTACATAGTTACGTACAATTGTTCACAGCACTGTGTGCGTTTACTATGATTGTTCCAAGTTACCTAATCTTTGTAAAATGTCTGAATTAGTTCCTTCATATGGTTTGAAATACTATGAATGCTTCGTAAAACTGCGCTTCCTTAGAGATATACTCCAGCTGATGTCGCAAAATAGCTTGACTGGATACAGATGATACACTTGTCACTAAATTTTTGTGACGAGTGTATCATCTGTATGTGTAAAGTCGTGGGTTGTATTACCATGAAAATATTTTATTTGGCTAAAAGTTAGGATTAGAATTAGGACTTGCAGCAACTGTGTCATAGGCACTTTAATTGTTTAGCATCCACATATTACATGGTTCAGGTTAGTGCCTGTGTCAGCTTTGATTTGTTAATCCTCCTCCTAATAGTCATTTTGTTATCCATGTGGATATTCCACTAAAAACTCTTGAAAGTTGTGAGAAAACTTTATTAATAAGTATGAAGGATATCAAAATAATTGGAAGCATTCTGCCGTGTAGCAGTAGACACAAAATATATGAAGGTGAATCTAAGTAAACATGTTTTTAGATGAAAGCTATTTCCAAGCCAAGTAAAAGGAGTGCATTATCATGACTATCATGTTGTTGTTGCTCTCCTCTTTATTCCTGTAATCCAGGGTGAGGTTGTCATCAACATGACTATCATGTTGTTGTTGCTCTCCTCTTTATTCCTGTAATCCAGGGTGAGGCTGTCATCAACATGACTATCATGTTGTTGTTGCTCTCTTTATTCCTGTAATCCAGGGTGAGGCTGTCATCAACATGACTATCATGTTGTTGTTGCTCTCTTTATTCCTGTAATCCAGGGTGAGGCTGTCATCAACATGACTAACATGTTGTTGTTGCTCTCCTCTTTAATCCTGTAATCCAGGGTGAGGCTGTCATCAACATGACTATAATGTTGTTGTTGCTCTCCTCTTTATTCCTGTAATCCAGGGTGAGGCTGTCATCAACATGACTAACATGTTGTTGTTGCTCTCCTCTTTAATCCTGTAATCCAGGGTGAGGCTATCATCAACATGACTATCATGGTGTTGTTGCTCTCCTCTTTATTCCTGTAATCCAGGGTGAGGCTGTCATCAACATGACTATCATGTTGTTGCTCTCCTCTTTATTCCTGTAATCCAGGCTGAGGCTGTCATTAACATGACTCATGTTGTTGCTCTCCTCTTTATTCCTGTAATCCAGGCTGATGCTGTCATTAACATGACTATCATGTTGTTGCTCTCCTCTTTATTCCTGTAATCCAGGCTGAGGCTGTCATCAACATGACTATCATGTTGTTGCTCTCCTCTTTATTCCTGTAATCCAGGGTGAGGCTGTCATTAACATGACTATCATGTTGTTTTTGCTCTCCTCTTTATTCCTGTAATCCAGGGTGAGGCTGTCATCAACATGACTATCATGTTGTTGCTCTCCTCTTTATTCCTGTAATCCAGGGTGAGGCTGTCATCAACATGACTATCATGGTGTTGTTGCTCTCCTCTTTATTCCTGTAATCCAGGGTGACGCTGTCATCAACATGACTATCATGTTGTTGTTGCTCTCCTCTTTATTCCTGTAATTCAGGGTGAGGCTGTCATCAACATGACTATCATGGTGTTGTTGCTCTCCTCTTTATTCCTGTAATCCAGGGTGAGGCTGTCATCAACATGACTATCATGTTGTTGTTGCTCTCCTCTTTATTCCTGTAATCCAGGGTGAGGCTGTCATCAACATGACTATCATGTTGTTGCTCTCCTCTTTATTCCTGTAATCCGGGGAGAGGCTGTCATCAACATGACTATCATGTTATTGCTCTCCTCTTTATTCCTGTAATTCAGGGTGAGGCTGTCATCAACATGACTATCATGTTGTTGTTGCTCTCCTCTTTATTCCTGTAATCCAGGGTGAGGCTGTCATCAACATGACTATCATGTTGTTGTTGCTCTCCTCTTTATTCCTGTAATCCAGGGTGAGGCTGTCATCAACATGACTATCATGTTGTTGCTCTCCTCTTTATTCCTGTAATCCGGGGAGAGGCTGTCATCAACATGACTATCATGGTGTTGTTGCTCTCGTCTTTATTCCTGTAATCCGGGGAGAGGCTGTCATCAACATGACTATCATGTTGTTGTTGCTCTCCTCTTTATTCCTGTAATCCAGGGTGAGGCTGTCATCAACATGACTATCATGTTGTTGCTCTCCTCTTTATTCCTGTAATCCGGGGAGAGGCTGTCATCAACATGACTATCATGGTGTTGTTGCTCTCCTCTTTATTCCTGTAATCCAGGGTGAGGCTGTCATCAACATGACTATCATGTTGTTGCTCTCCTCTTTATTCCTGTAATCCGGGGAGAGGCTGTCATCAACATGACTATCATGGTGTTGTTGCTCTCCTCTTTATTCCTGTAATTCGGGGAGAGGCTGTCATCAACATGACTATCATGGTGTTGTTGCTCTCCTCTTTATTCCTGTAATCCGGGGAGAGGCTGTCATCAACATGACTATCATGGTGTTGTTGCTCTCCTCTTTATTCCTGTAATCCGGGGAGAGGCTGTCATCAACATGACTATCATGGTGTTGTTGCTCTCCTCTTTATTCCTGTAATCCGGGGAGAGGCTGTCATCAACATGACTATCATGGTCTTGTTGCTCTCCTCTTTATTCCTGTAATCCGGGGAGAGGCTGTCATCAACATGACTATCATGTTGTTGTTGCTCTCCTCTTTATTCCTGTAATCCGGGGAGAGGCTGTCATCAACATGACTATCATGTTGTTGTTGCTCTCCTCTTTATTCCTGTAATCTGGGGAGAGGCTGTCGCTGATACCGGTCGGCAATTTTTTTTCCCTTTGTCACTGTTCCCGTTTCACTGCATATTAATATGATTGCTAAATGTATAAAACATAAATATAAAATGTGGAGTCCATTAAAGATGCTGTCAGATAAGATAATTTCATGTGTTGTGTAAACTGTTGATTGCCCCCCCCCTGTAGGCCCACCAGCTGCGGTCGCTGCTCCAGCAGTCTGAAAAGCGATGTGAGGACGCGAGGGAACACAACAGTGAGGCGACACTGCAGGTTGAACGACTGCAGGCGGACGTTGATGCACTGGCTCACGACAATGCGAGGTAGCTAACCATTTACCATTGGTAAACACATTTCTGTTGACAATGTTGCTTTGAGCACTTAGAAGATATATTCCGTTTGACTCAGTTTTACTCCATCAGCTTCAAAACAGATATTATTTTGCTTAGCTTGTGAAATGTGATTCCCGTCCACGGAAAAGAGAGTATATTTCAAACCATTCATCTTGAAAAGGGTATCTTTATGACAAAGGTGTGAATCTTGCTTAGGGGGTCTGTTGGATTTTGCCAGTGTATTCAGTGGCCCTGCTGGGCATGCTGGACCCCCCCCCACTGTGTAATCATCTAACATGAGTACTATATAGGTTTGTTGTGTGCTGTCTGTGTCTTGTTCTTTCTTCTTAATTCTGTGTTCTTTTCAGACTGGAGGCCATTGCTGATGAACATGCTGAATTAACACAGACATTTACAGACCAGACACAGAGGTAATGCCTGGGAAACCAGCACCTTTTAGCTTTACGTGTAGTCTGGGCTACCATAGTTACTTGTAGTCTGGATTATATATAAGTTGCTACAAATATCAATATCAGAATTCATTATCGTATACGTACATGAACACTGCACTAACACCATAGTTAGTAATGGGTATCTTTATGACAAAGGTGTCAATCTTGTTTAGGGCGGATGGTTGAGTATTTAAAATATCAGAATTCATTATCATGTAGTTAGTAAAATGTAAATAAAAAAAAATATTACTAAGGTGTTGTTTCTGTCATTCACAAGAAGGAAGACTATTTTAATCAGTTTGTGTAAAGATAGGATTAAACGTGGTTTCAGACTGGAGAGTGTGCAGCGCGCCCTGGTGACGCTGAAGGCAGAACATGAGACAATGTCAGAGATGCAGGAGATGCTTCGTCGGCACAATGACACATTGAAGCAGCAACATGACGCGTATGCTTTTACAATCATGATCACATTGATGTCTTATGTAATGTGAAGTACTTAATTATGAGCTGTGTGGATAACATCTTAAAGATAGATAATACAAATGGGTTTCCATCTGTTAAAGCCATGTATGCGAAATACAGATGTTAAGGAAGCTGTGTACTGTCACTATCTAGTTCTGATTTTCCTTGTCTGAGCCAGGAAGACACAATTAGACAAACCTGACAGGAACTGTGTGGGGGCATCTAGCACTTGACTACCGTCTTAGTGTTTTCTAACTGCACTATCAGCTGTTATTGCTTGGCCACAGCATAGTCAACCGTAATCTCGTAGTCCCCTCATTAACTTGTGTGCAGCCCATGAACATGTGTGCAGTTTTATAATTGTGTGTTCATTTCCATACTCGTGTTCAGCTTCATACTCTTGTGTACAGTCCTACACTCGTGTACACTCTCCCAGAATCTTGTGTTCACTCATAGTCTTGTGCACAGTCCAATTTATTTCACAACTTTTTGTTCCTAAACTAAGCTTAACCTGTTTTCTCTGTAGCTGCATCCAAAATTTTGAATGAACTCCCCTTAAAATCATCTGAAACTATAACTACCTTCTGCAAGAAACTCAAGGCAGCGGCCCCTTGTTCTGATGGTGACTTTTGTGCATCCTAGTTCATGATGTCATGCTTATCGATTCTGGTTTGTGCACCTCTGAGCTCAAATTAGAGAATTTAGGTGGTATTGAAGTATATAATTATTGTAATCTTAACTGGTGCTTATCTCAATTATACACATCTGTTTTGTCCACGTTGAAAACCAGCCATGTACGAGTTGTTGAACTTTCAACATCCTTATAGAGGTGATTTTCATCGCCTCTGTAAGGATGTTTTTCATCATCAAGATACAACTGTTCCTGGAGTGTTGGTGCTGACCTGCATGTGTGTGTCTACAGTGCAACAGAACAAGTGGCAGAGTTGGAGGAAGAACGCAAACATCTTTCCCGGCAGCTCAAAGATAAGGATGCCAAACTTCAAGGTCTGTTTACTGATATTATAGAGAAAACTGACCATTTACAACTGTACACAGCAAGTGAACGATGCGGAAAGAATTCATAGCAGCTTGCACCGTACCTTGCAATATATGTATATGTATATATATATATATATATATGTATGTAATATGCATGTATGTATCATGTGTAATTCTTGTCGTCTGTTTATACTCAGAGGTGTCACGTTCACTTCATAAAACGGAAGAGCGGTTGAAGGACGTGAAGAAGGTTCGTGATGAGCTTGAGATGGCCATCGACTCACTGCGAGATGACCTCTCAAAGACCGAACACAAGAAGAAAGACTTGCAACACAAGGTGAGGTTTCCTGGCGTAAGCCGAGCGTTTCTTCCTCACAACCTGACCTTATGTCTGGTCTTTCTCACGGATGTTTCTGCTGGGACTTTTTGTTAAATTCTCGTCTGCAGCAGTTCACACATTTACCCTCCAAACTTTTACTCCCCCAAACACTGGCCACAATAGTCATCGTAGCAAGGTGTTTGTTGTAGCAGGTTCTATAATTGGCTACAGTTATTGGTTGTGTAAGCCAGGTGTTTGCTATAGCAGGTCCTACTGTAAATAAGTGGCTACAGTTATTGGTCGTGTCAGCTAGGTGTTTGTAATAGTGTACTGCATTACTGTAGATAATTGGCTACAGTTATTGGTCATGTTAGTGAGGTGTCTGTTATAGCAGGCTCTACTGTCAATAATTGGCTACAGTTATCAGTCGTCTCAGCCAGGTGTCTTTTATAGCAGGTTTTACTGTCAATATTTGGCTACAACAATTGGCAATGCAGGGGTGTGCAAACATTCTCATTTTGCCAAAAAAGCGAATTCAGACCTCAATTATGCAAATTAATCATATGAAATAGTGTAACATGCGAGCGCATTCAAGCATTAGTTTGCTTAACGGATTTTTTAATTTGGGTTGTGTATTTTTTAGTTCTGCAATGTCTAGTTTAGTGAAAATGGAAAACTAGATGCAAGACCAAAGTTGTCGTGTTGCAGGTGTCGACCCTTGAAGTGGTATGCCATCAACACGAGACGGCCATTGCAGCCAAAGACAGCCAGTTGAAGCAGTACAAGCTGGAGCTGGACAAACACGCACAGATTGCTGCGCTGATTCACAACCTGAGCAGTACAAAGGACATCGCTGCAGCACAAGCAAAACAGTCTTCATGAGGCCTGTTTGCACATGCTGACATCATCTTCAATGATTCACAACCTGAGCAGTACAAAGGACATCGCTGCAGCACAAACAAAACAGTCTTCATGAGGCCTGTTTGCACATGCTGACATCATCTTCAATGATTCACAACCTGAGCAGTACAAAGGACATCGCTGCAGCACAAACAAAACAGTCTTCATGAGGCCTGTTTGCACATGCTGACATCATCTTCAATGATTCACAACCTGAGCAGTACAAAGGACATCGCTGCAGCACAAACAAAACAGTCTTCATAAGGCCTGTTTGCACACGCTGGCATCATCTTCAATCATACCGACCATTGCCTGCCGAGAAAATGCTCTGATATTTTCCTTATATGGAGATTTGCTGGTGAAATGTCTCCGATGACTTCACCAACACTAAATAACAAATCTGCACAAACAAGCTGGCATGTCATTGAATGCTAGGTAGCTTTGATTTTTTGCAAAATGAGGTTTTTAATGAACTTGTATTGGTGTTATTTTTAGAAATTGTTGTTACTGACTGTCAGGAGATGTTACGTTTACTTAGTTATTGATTAACTAGACTGGCAAAGATACCCATCCTCCAGTTGGGATAATTCTGTAGTTTGTGACTGTCATGATAACAATATTTTCTGTATACACAACATTATCACTGAAATATCCATCTATGCTTTGGTACTTGGTGCTGCCAGTTAATATATTGATGTCTTCTAGGAATCCAACTCAAAATTGCAATGTAATACTGGCATCTATGGTTGCGTTTAGTGATGGTTTATAGAACTTGGAACAAGTAACGATGGAAACAACCATATGTAATTGTTCACATAGTGTAGAGGGGGAATTTCATAAAAATACTAGTGGTACAACTCCTTCCTAGGGTCGCGGATGAAACCCTGAAAGACTGAAAACGTCCAGGAGTAGCATTACAAACATACATACACATATGACACGCACGCACGCATGCACAGTGTAGCTTGATTATAGTGAGTTACTTCTCAAATTGTCAGGCCTCATAATGGCAATGCCTCAATTCTTATGGTGCTAATTACTACAAGTTAACCCCTTCTTTACAAGGGAAAGAACTGGGACAGCAACAGCTGAGTACTGTCTGGCTTTCCTACAGTTGTGAGTTATCACTATCTGCTGTGTCAGTCTCTTGCATGGGAAACCATAGTAGCATGTAATTAAGATAATGGAACAACGATGGTAGAATTGCTCATTAAGCTGCAGTGCTGATCATTATTTATGTGCAAAACTGGGTTTACGAAAATACGACATTTTATGAGGTCACTTAATGAAATGGCTCCAATAGTTTAATACTGTGCTGTACTGCCAATCATTTAGTTGATTTCTTTAAATCCTTACCACACTAACATGTACACATATTCATAAACACACACAGTGACTGAAATATGACATGCATGCATGTACACGTGCTCACAGAAAATGTAGTAATTTCTACATGGGCATGAATGTGTCAGCATAAGAGTGAACCCTCGCCTAACTGCTCATTGTGTATTATGTAAATGATCACATCACATCTGTAGATACAACTGACAGGACAAATGTATACAAATATATATATATAGGATATGACAAATGCAGGAGCTGGTTACTGCAATGATTTGTCTCAGTGAATATCTCTGGTATGTAAGTTTTCCTAAACATGAAATGTCTCAGGTATCTAAGTTTTCATAAATGATGATCATATATTTAAAATGTGTCCATGCTTTTTTATCATAGTGTCATGTTTCTACACCATATCAGTTTCCTCAAACAATATAAATTGCATAGTTGGTTACATGCACACGTGGTGGAACAACTATTCTACAGTTTCATTTGGTGCTAAATAAATAATAAACAGTCATTGGCATATACAAAATGAAACAGTTGTCATAGTTGTCAATGAACCAAAATTCATAATTCTGATTTTTCATAACTTCAGATATGTGAGAATTATGAAAGAGTTTGGTGAGAATACAGGCCGTGTGAGACCCCTGACACTCTACATAGTGTCACATAGTGTCACTCTTACTGCGGTAGATCTTCTTCTTGAGGACGCGCTTGACGCCACGAAGTGTTGAGCGTTTCTCGTTAACCATCTGACTGGCAACAAAGTGACGTTTGATCTGTCGTAACAGCTCTGAGACCACCTCCTGCACACCGTCCGCACTTTCTGCTATTGACACCTGGCAACACAACACCTCAAGCTTCTTTACACTTTTTATAGCAAAAATCCAGAAGTCATATCGATTATAACAATAATAAACTACATCCAGAATTGTAGTTGGTATGAAATGGTCTTAAACATCTTGAAATTACTACAAAATGTCCATATATTTATGTTGATAAATTCATTGTTTATTTATTTATTACATGGCCGAGGACCCAATGTCATGACTGATGGTTTATTTCAGTGTCTTGACTCCACAACAGATTTCTCCCTGCATGGGATCTTTTTACTTTCTTGGCATAAACATCAGATAGAAGGGACCAACGGCTTTTAGTGTCTCTTCCGAAAGATACAGGCAAAGTGGGGTGAACGAAATTGCAGAAGTTTCGAAATGACCTCAGGCCCAGTCCTCTTCACCGGCAGTCCAACGCTCTACCACGCAACCGCCACATAAACCTTTACCAACTGCATTAAATTTATGAGCTCAGAGATAACAAGATTTGCCATCCAAGCCAAAGGCCCAGATGGCAAGTAGCAAAGGAAGCCATTGGCTTATCGAGAGTCCAACAATGTTCATCTACTTATAACCCACCCTCCTGAGATATGTGTCAACTTTGTTTTTAAACATATTCACGCTGCTAGCAGTTACACAATCTGTAGACAATTTGTTCCATTCATTTATTGTCCTCTGAGAGAACGAGTGCTTCCTGATGTCCAATCTACATTGATCCTTTACTAATTTTACCTCATGTCCTCTTGTTCTGCTATCCTTCTTGAGTGAGAAAAACATATTTCTATCAATATTTTCATACCCATTCAATATCTTAAAAACTTCAATCTGATCTCCTCTTAACCTTCTTGTCTCTAGAGTTGTTAAACCACATTCTTTCAGGCGTTGTTCATAACTAAAGTCTCAGTTCTGGAATCATTTTAGTTGCTCTCCTTTGTATGCGTTCAAGCATATCTATATCCTTCTTACGATATGGTCTCCATGCTTGTATACAGTATTCTAAATGAGGTATAACTATTGCTTTATAAAGAGGTATAATTAACTTTTTTCCCTTGTATGTTATGTTTCTTCTAATCAATCCAAGAATTTCATTACCCTTTGAAGGTGCAATATCACACTGCTCTGAAAGTTTCATATCAGCGCTTATTGTAACTCCTAAGTCCTTTTCTTTTACAGTAGTACCCAGAACAGTAGGCAGAGTCATCCGCCCCACTCTTGAGCTAGCCTAGTAGCAACAGCCAGATAGAAAAACATTGTAGGGCGATTGACTTTGCCTACCAGAACAGTATCTCCCATTTTATAGTTTACATCGAAGTTCCCATGTCCTGTATGTACTATGTAGGCATTTACATTTCCCAAAATTGAACAACATCTGCCATTTCTCAGACCATTTCACTAATCTGTCGTTTTGTAAATGTTGTTTATCACCATCAGTATTAACCTTTCTAAACAGTTTTGTGTCATCAGCAAATTTCAGTACGTTACTTTTTATACTGTCGTCCAAGTCATTGATATATATTAAGAATAATATTATAGCATAGGTCCTAATACTGATCCTTGAGGTACCCCACTCAAAACCGATTTCCAATTTGAAACTTCTCCATCTACTACAACTAACGGTAACAGGCAGTAATATCCTAGACACATCTGTTTATCTTGGTGCTCACTAATATATACGGTAGCCCACCTCGTAGAAGGAGCAATGACAGCGTCGCGCCATCTCGCGTCCGTCTTCCTCCGACACGACCCGAGCGTGCGTCAGGTCAGCCTTGTTGGCGACAATAACAACAGGAGTGCTGCCCTCTTCTGTCTTGTTGGTGCACAACTTGCGCAGCAGTTCGTCGACATGTTGGAAGCTAGCGCCGTCCATCACCGAGTACAGACACACATAGCCGTCTGCCCACTTCACGTGATTATCAAGAGTCATGGAATCCATCTGACCATTCAACAGCAAACTTAAGGTCAGTTACATTATATCAATTCCACATAACAAATCCACCAAAAAAGTCCATTTCCATAAATAACTATAATCAACCATAGATATACTCAATGCCAAAAAAACGTATATTTTAAAGCAGCTAAAGCCTTTATTATTTTCTGCATATTATGCCTATGCCAGGTACATAATAATGGCAAACACATGATATATGCAGCATAGTGTATTGTATTGAGTATTTGTAGCAAATAATTTGAGTTAAAAAGTTACATGATGTAATAATTAAAGTAATAAAAATGTATTTAGTAAGTAATTGAAAATACCAATTATATTTTCTCCAATTCCAATTATAAAAAACCACCAATTCCAATTCTGGAATTTGTATTGGCATTTTAATTCCAATGTAATTGACCCCCAAGTGTATTCATCATATCACATCAATATCACCAACAAGCAACAACAATAATAAAATGTACCTATTCAATACTAACCACGACTGTATGCAATTATAAAGTTTTGATTATAATTATACAAAACATTATAAAGCTTTATTAGTGTAAAAAATGCAAATTAGCATAAACACCTGTATTATAGAAATCCCATTATGATTGTTGTTAGGTTGATTATATTTGGTAAACCTGCCAAAATTTTTCAAAAGAACTGACCTGTAATTAAGAAAGATGGGATAAACTACACTATGTACTTCTGCTGGCATATGAGACATTAGGTTTAGGTCATAATTGATCAAATACCATGTTATTTTCTAGAAATTAAAATAACACAGCTTATTAACTTACACTGTGTGCAGAGTCTAAGATCTCTAGTGTTACATCATTCCTGTCGACAACTACCCTGTGTGTGTAGACCATTTCTGAAACCAAAATATCAAAGACTAAACAGTAGTATTTACCACTGGTGTGAGAACATTTCGTGTAAGTTATTAGTTTGCATAAAAACAGTTATTCTGCTATAGGTTCTTGCTGCATTTAATTAAAACATGGACACCTCACCATTGATTCATATGAGTCATTGTCAGGTAGATTACAACCTGGACACCTCATCATATGAGTCATTGTCAGACAGATTACAACCTAGATGCCTCATCATATGAGTCATTGTCAGGCAGATTACAACCTGGACGTCCTCATCATATGAGTCATTGCCCAGCAGATTGCAACCTGGACGTCCTCATCATATCAGTCATTGCCCAGCAGATTACAACCTGGACATCCACATCATATCAGTCATTGCCCAGCAGATTACAACCTGGACGTCCTCATCGTACGAATTATTCTCAGGTAGATTACACCACCTTTGGCCAACTCATTCAAAAGGTGGTGCAACTCTATATTCATCATACCATGCTTGCTTTATCACAACCATTATTATTCTTTCAAAATGTGTAGTACAAATTTTATATTGAAGTTACAGCATATATATGTTGAAAAACAATTTTTTTTATTGTTGGCACAATGTTTTGTGCATGCCTACATGAACACACTGCACAGAGATAAACAGAGCATAGACACAATTGACCCAAAGGTATTGCCTTGGACAGATCACAGGATCTCAGAGAAATAAAGTAACCAAAGCAACCTCATGAGTTATTAGCACTTAATGGAAATGTAGATAACATAAGAGTCAACGAAACAAATGTGATACAAAGCCACTCATATACCCAGTGACTCGAGAAACCCATTAAAACTCGCAAGTTGTGTGAAATTTGAGCCAAACATTGATGTGTGTAATAGATAAGTTATTGGTCTATATACATCTCTGGCAGCCGTACACATCTCTGGTATGCATCTCTGACAGCCGTATGCATCTCTGACAGCCGTATTAAGGCCTGACTTCACTATTTACATGTAGGAATCTGCAGAATTCGACTGCCAAAGCCACAGGCGTGCGCTGGTACATTTTCTGGTTTTCTGATATCAGGTGTCACAAAACCATTTGGCAGTTGGGCAGTAACGCATTTTCAGTCTGTACTAACATTCTTAATCGTCACAAATAAATAACTTGCTTCTTACTGACTGTAGTGCTTAACAAATCACGCATCCCAATAAATCATCATTTTGTCACTATAGTTATTAACAATTACCAGTGTTAGTTATGATAACCTTGGATTCTATGCTCTGACTATATAATGTGGTTACTTGAGTGCACACACTTGTAATTAAATAACCCTAAATACTCTGCTGTTGTAAGACATTGGTTTGCCAGCAGCAGAAACATTAAATGCCACAGTTTACTGATCAAAGACTTCACCACAACCTTACCTTCTTTAATGACATGGACCTTTTATAATTGATTTATTTATAAACATATTTTAACTTATGGGTGCCGCCTTTCTGTTTTTACATGAATGTACAAATGGTTAGTCCACTTTGTCATGGGTTGCAACGTGTGGTTTATCTGTATGATTTTATGTACGCTCCTAGAGTGCAACTTGCAGTAACAAACATAGTGTCATTTTCCCTTCTTTCTAGGGACACCTCGGCATCCCATCATATAATTAGATGTGTCATAGATATTACTGATATCTACAGAAACTAGCTCAGGCTCCATTTATAATATCAAACTTAGTTTAGTGATTTATTTGGGAGTTTTATTTTAATGACACAGACATGTGGAATATATATATATATGCACACACACACACACACACACACACACACACACACACACACACACACACACACACACACACACACACACACACACACACACACACACACACACACACACACACACACACACACACACACACACACACACACACACACACACACACACACACACACACACACACACACACACACACACACACACACACACACACACACACACACACACACACACACACACACACACACACACACACACACACACACACACACACACACACACACACACACACACACACACACACACACACACACACACACACACACACACACACACACACACACACACACACACACACACACACACACACACACACACACACACACACACACACACACACACACACACACACACACACACACACACACACACACACACACACACACACACACACACACACACACACACACACACACACACACACACACACACACACACACACACACACACACACACACACACACACACACACACACACACACACACACACACACACACACACACACACACACACACACACACACACACACACACACACACACACACACACACACACACACACACACACACACACACACACACACACACACACACACACACACACACACACACACACACACACACACACACACACACACACACACACACACACACACACACACACACACACACACACACACACACACACACACACACACACACACACACACACACACACACACACACACACACACACACACACACACACACACACACACACACACACACACACACACACACACACACCGGGTATATAATGTATATTTACCTTTGTTTGAGTCATATTCTCCAATGAATCTTTTTGTTATGTAACGCACAGCAAATGCTGCAACCGAACACATGACAGATATGTGAAAGTTACTGATGAAGCTGATTGCGGTAATGATATGTTTTCACATAAAACACGAAACCAAACTCAAATTGTTCTGTAATTGTCATTATATCAGTGACAAAAAACTAAGCACCATAAACTGGCAGACACATAATGAATGAAGGCCATCAGATTATATGAGAGGTAAATGATAGTGGTTGTGGTGGTGGTGGTGGCGGTGGCGGTGGCGGTGGCGGTGGCGGCGGTGGCGGTGGCAGTGGCAGTGATGGTGGTGGTGGTGGTGGTGGCAGTGGTGGTTGTAGTGATGGCAGTGGTAATGGTGGTGGTGTATTGGTGATGGTGGTGAAGTATTGGTGGTGGTGGTGTATTGGTGGTGGTTGTGATGACGGTGGTACTGGTGGTGGTGGTAGTGGTTGTGGTGGTGGCAGGGATGGTGGTGGTGGTGGTGGTTGTAGTGATGGTGGTGAATTGGTGGTGGTGGATATGGAGGTGGAGATGATGGTGAAAGTAGTATTGTCATTAATGATTGGATGTGTGTGTAACATATAGGCCTAGTTAGTGAAATGATACATGCCAAATAGAAAAACATACTTTTTCAGAAAATAATACAAATATTTCCCAGATGTTAACCTACTTAAGATACAAGAATGCGTCTGTTTTTCTTAAATTGTTGTACGCATGTGAACCAGTTCTTGGGGCTGGAGTCAAGCTTTCATGTAACATTAAAACTATTAACCATGACATTCCTGGTTTATTACGAAAAGGTTGTAATATAAGAACTTCTGACCAGACATATTATTAGGCACAATGTTATCATTGGCTGCATATTTACACAGTCAGATATAATATGCAAACAGAAGCTTCATAAACCGGTAATCTCTGAATGTGTGTTGAATTTAATTGAACATGAAATGCTGTGTAGATTCATAATGGGCCTAGCCACCGCTGCACGTCACTCAAGGTGACAGTAATCACAGCATCAAACAGTGACACACGCAAGAGTGGAATGTGTGCCAATAACTGAATGCGACAAGGGCTGTTTACTGTTCTGCTAGATGCTATGATAACCATAGCAAATGCAACTCAATCATGCAATTATATACTAAAGAGCACTCCATAAAAGCAAACAATGTTACACATAACATGTCATATTGCAACAGGACCAGACTGATTGACACTGAATAAGGAACATTCCACTGAAGACAGCTGTCAATCAAGTAGTCACCTGTCAATCAAGTAGTATTTTCTCTAGATAACCTTTACTTGACTTCTTCAATGATATTTTGATGGTGTTACACATGATTGACATATGTTGTTCATGATCTGCTGTAGAGGGCTATATAGTAGAACAAAGCCCAAACCCCAACTGTTAGAAGATTCCACTGTTGTTTTTGTATTTATGTCATATAAAGCATGTCAGAACATGGTTTTGGGTGAATAATGTGCTGTATCATTTACATGTGTCATTCTGTTTTATTACTGCCTTCACTTAATATTTGGGTGCAGATTATTGTGACCTAAAAGGTAATCCACACTTAGCATTAACCTTATGGGTGAAAGTTAATATACAGCAAGTATTTGGGATAACCATCTGTATGAAGTAACTTCAAGAAACTGTTGTTACATAAGATTAGAACATATGTTGTATTTAAGGTGCAGTAGTCTGTGTGCTGCTGAGTGGCCTCAAAGAAGTAGGACTGAGTGCAATCAGATCAAGGGATAACTTGATGGAGCCAAGGACTCTGACTGAAGATAGTTAAGACAGTGTTGAAAGGCAAAGATGGACTGATTACAGCTGTAGGATGTTGGTCTCACTACCGTAGCCACAGAATACATCATCCCCATCAGTTTGTAATAATGATGAGTTCTTACGAATGACTGAAGACTGACAGAGGACTAAACAAGGGGACGACATGGTGGTTTGCTTTCCAGTTGCAATAATAGAGGCTATCACAGAGAGGGTGAAAAAAATCATGGGTCCTGGCAAGGGAGGATCTATTTTAGTACACGTAGGGATTAATATCGCAGAGAGGGAGGGTACAACTGGCATAGTGAAGAAATACAGGCAGTTAGTCAGAACACTTAAAGCAGAGACACAGGTTGAGCAGATAATTTCTGTCAGGGATTTTACCAGTAATAGGAAGTAGGAGACATGGTTATCGAAACTGCTGGAGGTTGGCAATTAACACGCTAGTTCAGCAGCTATATAGGAAAGAGGAAGTTGGATTTGTGGGGATGTTTTGTTGGGAGGGCTGACATGTTTATGAGGGACGGCTGGACGGGCGTGCAGCAGTGTTTATGGAAAGGGTGCAGCAGTGTTTGTGGATGAACTGTCAGCAGCAGTTGACAGTGGCATGGGTAGCATACATTATTTAAACTGACTAAATTGGGTCACTTATAGGTATATTAGCGCTATATATATCAAAGTGATTAAAGCTATTGTTTACCAAGGAATTGAAATTATCAATATCATAATATGAAGAATTTTTAATCAGTTTCACCATTATTAGGTGTAAAATGCGATTTAAGCAACTGTTTTGAACATTTACCTGGTACTGTAAGAATAATTCATTTAAATATGTCATCTAATTTATATGTGTTATTAAATTTATCTACGTGATATAGTTTCATATAAATACTTAATTCATCTAGCATTGTCTGATGCTTAATTTGTGAATATAATGAATTAACATTTATGTGAATTGTAGTTACATTAAGATTCTGTTGTTTGATGAGATTAAACACAGACAAATGTTTTACAATTGCACTCAAATAAAATTGCAGTAAAAATTGCACATATTAATTAATTAACCTGTTTTGTTCAAGCTGAACTAAAGAAGTACAAAAATAAAAAATAACATAGCATAACATTCAACAAAATGTGCAAGGAACATGATGATTGGCCTGTACAGGAGAGAAGTTTGAGTATTACATGGGCCAAATTTACAAACGACAAGCTATGATTACCCAAAAAATAACTCAACTGATTTGTCCACTGATCACTGTTTTTCTGCAAATGAGAGAGAACCGACACCAACATGTAGATTGTGAAATGTTAATGAACACTTATAGAATGGATTCCACTGGCAGCATCATAAATGTTCCATTATCATTATACTCAAAATCACACCAACCTGTCTTCCCAACGCCCTCTGAACCAAGAACCAAGATTTTTGCCTTTGTAAGTCGACATCTTTGTGACATCTTGTATGACAGTTGTGTGACAGTTGTATGACAGTTGTCAACTAAGCATCAACTTTCATCAAGGTCTGAAAAACAAATTACAAAATAAGCGATTATCTCTTATTTAATTTGGAAAAGACAATGCATATAATTGTCAGTGAGGCAAGGGGGTATTTAGGGGTGACCATTCTGCCATGTGTTGCGCCAACACATGGCAGAATGGTAAACTAATGGGTGACCAGACTTACCCCCTTTGGCCTCCCCTTTATGAGGTCCTAGATATGTGACTGCAGTGAGGCACAACCAGAATAATATTTGTGATGGGTAAAATTTATTGTCTTGTCTTCACCAACAAATTAACATCATATGGGAAAATGTACACCATT
Organism: Lamellibrachia columna; assembly: GCA_963662155.1. Classification (NCBI taxonomy): domain Eukaryota; kingdom Metazoa; phylum Annelida; class Polychaeta; order Sabellida; family Siboglinidae; genus Lamellibrachia; species Lamellibrachia columna. The sequence goes on from OY759270.1 coordinate 8,349,383, forward strand.
ACTAATATCTGAAGCAGAACTGTTTAATTTCTCAAAATTAAATTAGGTCTGCTCTGTGTTTCACATTAACAACTCAGCATTCATGGAACAGTAATTAATGTTGCTGGTTATGTGTTTTCTTCTCACTCGCATGTGGTTGGTTGACAGAGTGGCACAGTGGGCACGGTGTGGCACAGTGGGCACAGATTGGCATGGTGGGCACATAGTGGCTCGGTGGGCACAGAGTGACACAGTGGGCACAGAGTGGCACAGTGGGCACGGTGTGGCACAGTGGGCACAGGCTGGCACAGTGGGCACAGATTGGCATGGTGGGCACATAGTGGCACAGTGGGCACAGAGTGGTACAGTGGGCATCGTGTGGCACAGTAGGCACAGGGTGGCATAGTGGGCATCGTGTGGCACAGTAGGCACAGTAGGCACAGGGCGGCATAGTGGGCACAGCGGTCATGAAGACAGTCTCTTGGCATTGTTACTGTCATAGATTAAGACAATCAGCTCTGTGTGTCCAGGGCATGTTACACATTTACATTGCATAGCATAATAAATGTTACTCTGTGTATGCATGCGTGTGTGCATGTGTGTATGCATGCGTGTGTGCATGTGTGTGTGCATACATGCATGTATGCACAAAATGCACATACACACAACTGCATGCATTCATGCATGTATGCACAAAGACATGCATGCGCACACATAATTAGTGAGGTACTAGCTACAAACTACGCACACATGTGCAAATGCTAAGAGTACTTGCAGGCACACCATAACATAAACACGCACTCGACCACACCTGGCCATGAGTGTGAGGCCCACAAATCAACAACCTATAGGACGGCCATTCGGTTACTGGCAGTGATAATTATGGACAAGCCATATAGACAAAGTTAATAGACGTTTGGACATTACTGAGACATTCCATCATGCACAAGGAGGAAGCAACACATTATAATCATCCTGGTTACTAACCATTTCACGCTTGTCTACTCTAGGTAGGGATCTTTGTACCTGGTACTACAAATTATATACAACAAGGTGATATGCTTAGTATGTTTAGTCTGACGTATTAAGATATGATTTAACAAGATTGCCAACCAAGGCAAAGGCCCAGATGGCAAGTGGACAAGGATGCCATTGGCTTATCGAGAGTCCAACATGTAACCAGTCCTCCTGAGATTTGTCAACCTTGGTTTTAAACATTTTAAACTCACTAACTAATTTATTCAATCACTCAAACACGTATGTATACATTCACACACATATGTATACATTCACACAAGTATGTGCACACTCACACATGTATGTGTACACTCACACACATGTATACACTCACACACATGTAAACACTCACACACATATATGTACACCCACACACATGTATACACTCACACACGAATGCATACACTCACACACGTATGTGTACACTCACACACATGTTTACACTCACACACATGTAAACACTCACACACGTATATGTACACCCACATACATGTATACACTCACACACGAATGCATACACTCACACACGTATGTGTACACTCACACATATGTATACACTTTATTACACTATCACACTTATGTATACACTCGCACACATATGCAAGCATGCACAGACAGACACACACATAATATTATTTGTGTATATTATAAAATTTTAGTTTTACTTAGTTATTTGTATCATTCTTATTTTATGTAAATTAAACACACATTTAGTTTATAAACAACATAATCTTGTTAACTTGGTCTTCTTTCCACGTCTGTTCTCAGAAGCAACTAACCAGCCTCATACATTCAGAGCAGCCAACCTCAGCAGCATTCAGTAATTGTGATATACATATTAATGGTTAAAATAAACTGCTAACAGAATACAAAAAATAAGTAAAACAACTTGTGCTGTACACAACATTAAAGAAAAGCCAGCACTTCAACTCTCTCCATGGGATACCTATCACTACCTAGTACCCGATAGATGCTGTCAAAACAAACCCTGCTTTGTAATTCTTCAGTCTTGCCTGTCACAATATTACTTTTTTGGCAACGGTATTGTTTTACTAAGAATTCTTCCAGTCTGTTTTCATGTTTTTTCTTCGTCCTTTTGTCTATTTTCCACAGTTGCTCAGAAGACAAACACAAATAAATACATTTTCCCTCCAATTTAGCATGCACGGCATATGGGGCATAATTATATGTAACATGCCTTGTAACTGGAGACAGAGGAAGTGTTCGTTTATTTTAAATCTTCACTTCGGTATGAAAGAAACATTCACAGTACAATGTGCACATTTGCAGGAACACACAAAAATACAAACATATGCATACATCTATCTACATCCAAATATATGTCAACAAGCACATATTTTGATTAAGCTTTGATTTGTCGTGATATGTTCCTCTGAGGTTCTGTCTTTGTGAATAGAACGTTTAGAAATGTTTATACAGGGACAAGAGGTTGTCTCACAGCTTATCACAATAAACACTGCAATGCATGCATTAGTGAAAAAAATCAATAGGTTCATGTGATTAATGTCGGGCCCAAGCTACAAAATGTTGCTGTAAAATTAATGTTATTTTTATTCTTGAGTTATATCAACAACACAACTCTGCTTGCCGTGTGCATGCCTCATTTAGTGAGTGGTGTTTAAAAATGTTTATGATAAGGAATTTGGGTAATAACCTAAAATAACGAATCCACATTGAATACCTCTTTAGATTCCGTGCTTCTATCTGCTCTCTCACAGACATGCCATATTTTTTGTTCGAAATCCGTATTTTTGACTTGAAATTGAAAAAAACCCATATGAATCCATATCATATAACACATCTAGAGCATTCCTATTCCAATTGAATGTTGGCATCTATCAGGCTATGAAACATAGGCATACCTACGTCAAATAAAATCGCTTAGTTCTGTTGGATTTTCATTTGATTTTAAACGTGATATAAACACAAGAAAATATGTAGTTTATCATTATTTTTCCATTCTAAATAAATCCTTATTACAATGGGATATGACTGTATCCGTCCAAAAAAGATCTGTCTTGTGTACGGGGAATCTATATAATGTGGGTGGTCTGACTCTTACCTTGAGAGTCGTCAATCATCAATCAGCAACGGCACCAAAACCACAGAACTGACACTGTACCCAATAAACCAGCTACCACGAGAAAACAATTCACAAAACAGACTGTATGTAGCTTCAGTGTATAGAGACAGCATATATATATATATATACTGTATAGTGTATACCTAGTGCAACAAGATAACGCAGGGACTCACTGATAAAACATAGTGCTTGAGAAAACAGTCAAAAAGTAAAGCGTATAGAATGACGGAGCCTTTCTGTCAGTCTTCTGGAAAACAACCAAGAATAACTTGTTTATTTGAACCATATCTTTGGTTCAAGTACTCCATGTGAGAATGATCTAAGGCTCACATCGCACAGAAGATACTGCATGATATCACATAGTAAACAAGTCGATATACAATTAGATCATCAACTGCGCTTTGGAAATATTTGTGTCTTAATAATACAAAAAGTTGGTCCGTATACATCTGATGGATGCTGATTTAGGTACAGTAAATGGTCACACTGACTATTTAACACTTTGCTAAGTTGATATTTTAAGAAATATGCTAGAGGCTGGAGCAGTCTGTCAACACCATTGCCATGCCTGTTAAAAGAAATATTGCGCAAACTTCATTAAATACCACTATGACTATTTTTATTGCATTCTGTTGTGTGCATTAATTTTGTAATTAGCCTACCAGGTAAAGCACATTTACATTTTTTATATTTCACTTGTACAGTGTACTGATTTTAGGGGGCATGCTAAAAAATATACCATATCAAGGTGATGATGTTGAGGGTAATGGTGTTGAGGGTAAAAATGTTGAGGGGAACAATGTTGAGGGTAACAGTGTTAAGGGTAACGATGTTGAGGGTAACAGTGTTGAGGGTAACGATGTTGAGGGCAACAATGTTGAGGGTAACAGTGTTGAGGGTAATGATGTTGAGGGTAACAGTGTTGACAATGTTCTGGTTTTCTGGGTTTCATGTGACATGCAGCACATTGTTATCATCCATTGTTTGATATATGAAGACATGTTAGCACAGGCTATCTCACCATATTTTAAATTATTACCAATAAATGCATTTTAGTCTAAAAGTCATACATACAAAATATTGGTAACAGTGTTGATTTTTAATAAACAAATGGTGAAAAAAATAGCCGCTTATTTCACAAAATGCATTTGTCAAATACCAGAATTTTTATTTTTGAAACGTCTCTGTAATGTCAAGCAAATGGTTGTGCCATGAACGATTTAGTATTAATTTGTGAGCATGTCATCAATGGTGTTGAAAAAATTCTTTGGGACAAGTCAAAGATGGGTATATCTTAATAAAAATCGTAAAACTAAAAAGAGACAAAGATAGCTTTTTATACATTAAACTAACATATTACCATAGTTTGATTACTTTGCAAATTTATTTACTACATACATGTTTTCAGCCCAGAAAAATCAACTATGACAGACTCTCCTGGCCTACCAGCCTTAACAAATTCATATTATGAAAATATATCGGTTGAAATTACATCTTATATCTTTTTATCTGCCTAAACCATATGTCATTGCTATCAGGCATATGCTTCATTTAACACTGATAGCAGCTGATCCACAAAGTTACTGTCACCAGTATATGCTCACCTGGACAGGAGAATCAGTCCAATTGCAGAAAAATTAACTCAAAAATATTTAAGTAGAAAGTGAACAGTACATATAAATGTACTTTGTTACAAGAAAAGACAATCCATGAAAAATGTACTTTGTTACAAGTACATTTCAAAATAATCTACTATATATATAAAGTATTGCAATGAAGTAGTTATACTTCGTTACATACCACAACTGCATTCAGTTGTATTGCATTCAGTTGTACCTTCCAGCAGGACACAGACTGGATCTCCTACTGGGGTGATTGGGAGAAGGAACTGTTCAAACAGCCACAGGTAATTAACGCTTGGGACATAAATAAACTACTGCCTGCAGTTGCTGGTGGAAGGTTTAAAATACGTGATCTGGCAGTCCATCTGGTGGACAGATGACAAACTGACCAATGTTGTCCACTCACCTGTATGGGATACTCTGCTATCCGGGGTTCCTTGACCGTGTCTCACCCGGTCATCCTGATAAGTGGGCAGACTTCTTGTCACGGATCCAGTTGCTCAGTGTACTGATCCAAGTCATATGAATGTACAGACCCAAGTCATATGAACATACTGATCCCACTCATATGAATATACTGATACAAGTCATATGAATGTACTGATCCAAGTCATATAAACGTACTGATCCAAGTCATGAATGTACACACCCAAGTCATATGAATGTGCAAACCCAAGTCATATGGACATACTGATTCCAGTCATATGAATGACTGATCTGAGTATACTGTCAGTGACCTGATACAGATATTGTTATACAGTACCAGGAGACCCGATGCAATTATCAGAAAAAAACTTCACTGGAGTAATCAGTGATACTTAGAGCACATATTGAATCCACAATGGCGAGGACACCCAATCTTGAGCTGTGAGAATATCAATCCGGTTATCCAAAGTGTTCAGTATATATTCAGCAGTGAATGTTCCGGGCCTGTAGAGCCTGGCAAAGTTTGTGTGGCACTGTGAGTGTTCCAGCAGCACTGACACGCTTCTAGACTGGCCAGGTAGCCCAAGTCATCAGAGCCAGACAGCTGTCTGTCTTCCCCACACAGCACATTGACCAGTAAGTTCACGTCAGGTGAGAATACGACCAAGACACATGGAGCTTCCAACAGCCTAGTTGCCTATTACATTAGCCGTCTACGTAGGCCTACATCGTCTAAATACACCCAGTCACCCCACATACACATGCTGTTCTATTGGGCAATGCTATTACAAAGCCTGCAGATAATATCTCAGTGCAATTTCTACATTTGTCAGTGTTTTGTATTAGCTAATGTTTTTTGCTATGAAGCTGAGAAATACAAAGTGCAACTGCTTGCATTTCAAAATGACATCTTGTTAATATTATGAATACATACACACATGCATGCACACGTGCAGACACTGAATGTCTATGGAAATCCGTACCATGACTGTTTGTATTAATAAATTTAATTTGTCCACAACATGTAACTAATTATATTTAAGCATGTCTACATTATAAACATTCATGCTTCATAAATTGCCCGTTTTCCTGACATTTTGAGGAACCAATGTCCAATATATGTAATGTTTAATTTTGAAGAATCTTTGAACATGCACCAAGAGACCAAGAGATGAATAGGGGTAAGTAACCTGATACAGGAGAAACTTGTGAATGACAGTTGTATCAATACTGGGCAGGCAGGCAATTATCTCAGAGAGTAAACTGGCACTGTCAGATGCAGTGCTGAGATACAAGGGCCTGAAACTGGTCACATTTCAACGAGTTTCATTTATTCTGACAGCTTTCACAAAGGTAGCATACCACAGAGAGAAGAACATCAAGTTTAGTTGGCTTGAGTAAAATACACGAGTCATTCTGTGCAACTTTGGTATATTCAAAAGGCCAACTTTGGTATGTAAATGGAATGTCTCCACCAGACGTCGGAGGAAACTAGTGAGCCAGTCGCTGTCATGGAGTGATTATTTCATTTGGTGGGTGATTAAGAACTATAGCTGAGTTTTGTTCACTGCATATACAACTATAATGACACATTTTGTATGTTTATTTTTAATACGCATATTTTATTTGAATTAAAAAAAATAAGTTAAGCTATTTTATATGTCCACTTAAGTTTTTATATACATATATCGATTTATTAACTATTTGTACAAAATAACCACTCATGTATCAGTTGAAAGATATGCATGTTTAATGAGAAAGTAATTGTGAACAATCATTTGGCCAGAGACGAGAACTAACATAAACAATATACAGACAATAAACAAGAAATCACAAAGCATAGCAAACAACTTCAGTGAACATAAAAGTAACAAAGCCACTTTGACTTGAGTTGTATCTGAACACAACAAACAAACAAATGCAACGGTGCACAACCTCACACAACCTGTAAGCTGCTAAACAGCTATTAAACTCTTCTTCAAACCCTATTATAGGGACCCATTTATCCAGACTAAAAAACGCTCATAAAGTGTTTAACATGAGCGTTCTAAACAATGACCTTTGAGTAAGGCATTCTTAAGAGCCATTTGCTGATTAAAAATAATTTTAGTTATTTTATGAACACAATTTTGTAATGTTGAAAAGCACACTGTCTTATATGGTTGACTGTCCCTTCTACTAGTTCAACAGTTACATGCAGTAACACATTGGTTTTACACTGATACTTTATTAAATGGAAATATGGTAAACTCATTATCATCAGTTATGTATGAGCAGTAAAAACAATTTATGGCATCAATGTCATCTTCTGAACACAATTTCTGTTTGGCAATGACTGAGTAATAAAACTACATTTAACAGAACCAAAATGCTACAAAATGAAATTTGGCCTTCTAACATCTTGTGACAGGAACATATATGGAGGCACTCCTAGTTCAACATACGACTTGGACCTGTCCAACGCCCACCATCTTTACCAATGATCTTGAACAAACTGAATCTATACAGAAATGTGTTTCATAAACATCATGCCACTGTAAATGAAGCAACATTACTATTTATCGTATTTATATATGGCATGCTGGTGAACATACAAACACGTGCAAGCTAATACACAGTGTAGCCAACCGTAGACGTCACAAAGAAATGAAAGCATTACAGGGGCATGATCTATAAAAGTACCAGTATTATCTGAGAAAAATGCATGACAGTGAAAGTGTTGGACCACATTTACTAAAACAAGGGCAACATTTGTTATTTCAGTCCATTACATATCAGAAGCATTGAATATAACACAACTCAATGTCTCTTACACTACACTGTCCTACAACTGTTACTGATTTATTGGCATGTCAAAATGTACAGTGCAGCAGTCTTTATATGTTGTAAAACTTGGTTATTTTATATCATTGTCAAACATAGATATTATTGAAATGTTCAGCTGAAAAATAAGTCTCTGGAATTCTCTAAATACTGAGCTCACTAACATTAAAACAGTAAGGTCATTCAAACACAGGTATAAGAAAGCAATCATAAGTGACTATACATAGTTAGCTTGTATAACATAATCTAGTTACTGTTACTAGTTGCTGTTGCTAGTTCTGAATTAACAGAACATATAATATTTAAATAATTTTTGTATCATGTTTATTGAGTATGATAATAGGACTCTATTCCTTATAAATGTAGGCATTTGAATTGCATGTGTTTCAGTATTTTCTAATTGCACATATTCAGATTACTCAAGTATTATTAAATGAATAGCTACGTAGGGGATACATTATATACAAGTTATTTTAACTTTTTGTGTATTCCTTTCATACATCTCTTTACGTCACTGAAAAAATATATATATTGTCACGGCTATTGCAGCCATTACTATGTTTGTTGTTTGAATAAATTTATTGTATTGTAAAAAACAGCCGTCGCTCAATCTGAAAAAGGCACAGGAGTGGATATCCAGTTGTTTTTGTTCCTGCATTTTCAAATTCCCGTTTACACAATTTCTAATAGTAAATATACTACAGCAATAAAGCTTAAAACATGAAGTATATTATTGTTAATTTCGGCATAATTTGAGATTAATAAGTTTACAGAATAGAGGCATTTTGTTACACGAAACATCACCTTCGAGTTATCCGATGAAAATCACTGTACATTCTCTTTAAATAAATGGCACTTGGAAGTAAAACAATGACTGACCAGGGTGAGTATTGAAATGAGCAATGGAGTTTCCAGGCATCTACTACTAACAATAATACTTGCTCCAAGTAACGAGTCACCAGTGGTGTATTTCAGAGGCCGCTCCAACTTGGCAGTGTGACTACATAATATCACTTTACAAAAGTGACACTGATGTGCAGGTGTAGAGATCCTACACAGAATGTTTTTTTTTGCGTCTGATGCAACTTGAAAGAAGTGCTGTCATTCGGGGTGTATCACTCGGAACGTCAGGTTTATCCTTGGACCACGGTCGTGGTACTCTTTGGGCACCCGGTGCTAAAACAAAACATACATAGAACACTTTACCTAACCATAATAAAACCTCTGACACACTCACCGGTTTCAAATGTCGACCAGACTCATTTCTTTCAGACTGCATTTTAGCATATATCTTAAAGACGAATACTGTAGTTCTCTACATATTGCAATTTAATTGTGACTATTTTTCCGTAACCTTATTAGTGTTAGCTAACAATATTAAAAAAATTAATTTGACTATTTAATTTTATATTATGTTATTATAAAAATATTTTATGGTGTTTATTCTTATTATTATTTATATTTAATTATTTATCATTAATTAATTAATTATTATATTGCTATTTAAATATTGTGTTATTTTTACTTTACAATAATTCGTATGACTAGAGGCATTTTAAGATATTTATATATTTTTTGTTTTCTTAGCAACTCTAGACTATCTCATATTAATTTTTAATATGCTGCGAAAGGCCACAAACAATTTTGAGTCTGGCGTTAAACCAAATATAATATATTAGTATTATTATTATTGCAACGTTCAACTTTGTGGCTGATATCAGGATCTTGGACACAGTCACCTTACATTCAATGGTTCATGTTTCTAGTGAAGAGTTACACTGTGCCCATGAGAGCAAAACATTTACTTTCCTTGATTAACAGACAACTCCATAGTTTCTATCTGCCCCACTTTTCATTATACGCTGTACGTTAACTTTATATACTACCTGAAAACTTCAATTGATGGCTTGTAAGTCATACTGATTGATTGGTTGATAATTTTTTCACTCGGTAACATACTTATAGTTGTACACTATTTTCGATGGCCGAACCATTCATGCATCATTTACATATCAATAATACAACAGATATTTACATTTGTACATAGGATTAAAAAACTAATCATAACATACATAAAAAATAGATTAAAAACAAAGAATATTTAAAATGGCCATAACATAGGTCATAATCCCATCTGTACTTACAAACAACTGATCATACAGCACCTGGGTGGACAGTGACGACACCTACTGATCAACTGACATACTACATATACTTTTCATATAATCATTCTCAGACTATGTCAACTTGGGGCAAAGTAAAGGTATGTTTATATATATATATATATATATATATATATATATATATATATATATATATATATATATATATATATACTTTTCTTGGCATTCAACCATATATCAATTACCAATTGAAAGCTATTTCTTTGCATAACTCCAATGCTTTCTATAGCCAGGTACTCATTTATACAGCTCAGTGAACTGGAGCAACCTGGAGCTACCACCCCCACAATATGCTGGGGTAATGTGGAGCTACCACCCCCACAATATGCTGGGGTAATGTGGAGCTACCACCACCATAATATGCTGGGGCAATGTGGAGCTGCCACCCCCACAATAAGCTGGGGAAATGTGGAGCTACCACCCTAACAATGAGCTGGGGTTATGTGGAGCTACCACCCCACAATAAGCTGGGGAATGTGGGGTTACCACCCTAACAATGAGCTGGGGAAATGTGGGGCTACCACTCCCCACAATAAGCTGAGGCACTGTGGGGCTACCACCCTAATAATGAGCTGGGGAAATGTGGGGCTACCACCCCCACAATGAGCTGGGGAAATGTGGGCCTATCACCCCCATAATGAGCTTGGGCAATGTGGGGTTACCACCCCACAATGTGCTGGGGCAATGTGGGGGTTTACTTAACACCTGTCTAGTGCCCATCAGCTTCACTTAACAAATGCTTAGTGCTCCACTTAACAAAATGCTTACCCCCACCCCTAGTGCCAAATTGCTCCACATAACACCTGTCCAGTGCCTACCAGCTCCATTTAGCAAATGTTTAGTGCACACCAGCTCCACTTAACAAAATGCTTACCCCCCGCCCCCCGTAGTGCCCACCAGCTCCACTTAAGGTAGCTGAGTCACCTAACTGTCATAATTTTTTCACAAAATGACATCACAAACAAATCGTCACAAACATGTCCGATTGTCTATAGCCACCCCAGTCACCTTAACACCAGTGATTTGCCTACCAGCTTGTAACACAGCGGTTCTCAACCTTTTTGCCTCCAAGGCCCCCCTGTGTCCAATACAAAATTCTAGAGACCCCCCACATAAAATATGGCACCCCCGCCTTTTCGTTAAAATTATGTTAAAAGTTATTGTTTTTAAAATGTATGTGTTTATTAATCATTAAAAGAAAACGTGTTTGCTGTTGCTAGTGCCATTACACTGCTTGTTAACTATTACTAATCAAACAAACAGATTTAAATGAAAGTATATCACTATGTCAGCTTATATTTACTGGCACTTGTTTTGAGGAGGATGGACGTGTAATAAATTTGTCCATTTTCTTCTCCGTTTGGTTTGATGATGCACAGCACCAAAAAGTTAGCCGCAAAGCTCCACAATGAGCTGGGGCAATGTGGGGCTACCACCCCACAATGTGCTGGGGCAATGTGGGGGTTTACTTAGCACCTGTCTAGTGTCCATCAGCTTCACTTAACAAATGCTTAGTGCTCCACTTAACAAAATGCTTACCCCCACCCCTAGTGCCAAATTGTTCCACATAACACTTGTCCAGTGCCTACCAGCTCCATTTAGCAAATGTTTAGTGCACACCAGCTCCACTTAACAAAATGCTTACCCCCCCCCCCCCGTAGTGCCCACCAGCTCCACTTTAGGTAGCTGAGTCACCTAACTGTCATAATTTTTTCCTCATAACATGCTAGGAACTATTGAACCAAACATCAACACCACAAATATTCACATGGCAATATTGTCGTATTTCACCAATCCATCCTTTAAAAAAGCAGTCCTTATTGAAATCCCCGACTTCTTGGAATTTACATTTATTTTCACTAACAACCATGAAACGTTCCCTAATTAAACATTAAAAAAAAAAGACATACGAAGCTGCAATTTAGCAAGTGAATGCACCTTGCGGCATTGTATGAAACTACAAGTCTTCACTGCATTGAATGAAGGGTTTGTGTCAGTTTGGGCTGTCATTTAACTTTGTGCTAACATCTCCCTGGTCATGTAGCTGCTGTAATTCGTTCATGACTTCATGTTAACCAAAATAACTTGTGGGATCATCAGTGACACTGTCATACTTATATGTATGTCATTTATTTGTTTGGGGATATTCTCAAAATTATATAAGCTGGCATTTTGTGGGTATTTTTTTTCATATTAAAAAATAAAACATCATTAAACATCACTAAATAAATGATAAATAAATTATAAATAAATAAAGTTGTATTAATATGGAGTATTATTTAAACTACAATTAGTGAAGGAATGGTTTAGTTTCTTAAAAACTTTTATTAAAACTACTCTATAGATGATATTCGCGATGCATGCGCATTAGCCCTATATTTTTGTATGTCCCACATCCATGGTTTCATTCTTAGTCAACAGGTGTCATGTGTTATAAGTAATGTCTATTGTATGACAGCAGATAATACAATGGACTACATACACATTTACCTAAGTAAAACAACCGGTTTCAAATAATAATAACAAATATTAAATATATGCATGAACAATTTCAAAATCTTTTAAAATATCACATTGACATCACAAACGTATCGCAATGACATCACAAACAAATCGTCACAAACATGTCCGATTGTCTATAGCCACCCCAGTCACCTTAACACCAGTGATTTGCCAACCAGATCCATTTAACACATCTCCAATGCCCACCAGCTCCACGTAACACAGCGGTTCTCAACCTTTTTGCCTCCAAGGCCCCCCTGTGCCCAATACAAAATTCCAGGGACCCCCCCACATAAAATATGGCACCCCTGCCTTTTCGCTAAAATGATGTTAAAAGTTATTGTTTTTAAAATTTGCCTCCAAGGCCCCCCTGTGCCCAATACAAAATTCCAGGGACCCCCCCACATAAAATATGGCACCGCTGCCTTTTCGCTAAAATGATGTTAAAAGTTATTGTTTTTAAAAGGTATGTGTTTATTAAACATTAAAAGAAAATGTGTTTGCTGTTGCTAGTGTCATTACACTGCTTGTTAACTATTACTAATCAAACAAACAGATTTAAATGAAAGTATATCACTATGTCAGCTTATATTTACTGGCACTTGTTTTGAGGAGGTTTGATGATGCACAGCACCAAAAAGTTAGCCGCAAAGCTCCACAATGAATCCGCAAGAGCCGCTGCTTATAGTAGCACTTTGCGGATACACGGTGAAACTATTGCAAAAGCTTTGCGTTTAGTTTTTCAATCGTTATACGGCAGTAAATTTATGGTTTTGTTAACGTGATGTCTATATATGTTTAGTAGATACACGAGAAGTTTGGCGGCTATAGGTGGTCGCTTTCATAGTTAGGTCAGAAACTTTGATTTTGTTTTATTTTACCAGGTAATTTAAAACTATGATTTTCCCCTGCTATGTTGCGGACCCAATGGCAGCTCTCTGCAGCCCCCCAGTGGGCTGAGGAGCCCCGGTTGAGAAACGCAGATGTAACACGTGTCCAGTGCCCACCAGCTCCACTTAACACATGTCCAGTGCCCACCAGCTCCACTTAACACATGTCCAGTGCCCACCAGCTCCACTTAACACCTGTCCAGTGCCCACCAGCTCCACTTAACACATGTCCAGTGCCCACCAGCTCCACTTAACACATGTCCAGTGCCCACCAGCTCCACTTAACACATGTCCAGTGGCCACCAGCTCCACTTAACACATGTCCAGTGCCCACCAGCTCCACTTAACACATGTCCAGTGCCCACCAGCTCCACGTAACACATGTCCAGTGGCCACCAGCTCCACTTAACACATGTCCAGTGCCCACCAGCTCCACTTAACACATGTCCAGTGCCCACCAGCTCCACGTAACACATGTCCAGTGGCCACCAGCTCCACTTAACACATGTCCAGTGCCCACCAGCTCCACTTAACATTGAAGACATTGAGTGTGAGAATGAATACAAGACAGACCTGCCAATCATCCTGCAGAGAACCCTCCATGATAAGCAATGTGCCAGCATCCAGGGGGACCTTCACACGAGGCATGTTAGAAAAGTCATCAGGGCGATCCTAAGTGAAGGAGACAAGCTGTAGATGTTACTGCACGTCACTGCACAAGATGTATATTAAAGTTTTTTTATATTTTTGCTCATACTAAGTAAAACGTCTAAAACTAATTCATCTGATCATTTTTGGTGAATTAGATATGTATAGTTATATTTTAGAAAAGCTTGCAGATACTGCCTGGAAACGAGGTTTTTAATTGAGTGAGAGAAAATTTTAAATGATTTCAGCGGGGTAAGGAATTAATTTCATACAATTGTTCGCAACAACATGCATGTTTTCTATAATTGTTTCAAGTTACATAATCTTCGTCAAATGTTCATATTTCTTAATAAATAAATGTCCACGTTTATGATTCAAGTGGAATTAAACACCCATTAACAGTTGATAAAATAAACATTATTCACTCCTAAGAAGAAACATTTCCACTCACTGCAGGTGGTTCCTTGCGTAGTTCAAACATGCGAGTGTCACCCAGTGAGATGGATGCGATGGATGGAGTCAGTCCCATTCCAGTCTCATTATCAGTGTGCCATGTCACGTGATCGTGACCATTACGGTACAGGTTGGCCAACACCGAGTTGAAACAGAGCCCGGTTGACTCCTCCAGGTGCTTCTTCAGTCGTTGCAGTACAGGGGGCCACTAATAAAAACAGCATGTTCTTATATAGCGCAGTATTCGGATTGGTGAATGATGGAAAAATCAATCAATTTATGTATGGATTACTGAATAAAACATGGGTGTGCAAATGTTCATATTTTGTAAAAAAAATGCGAACTCAGACTTCAATTATGCTAATTAATCTGCAAAATATTTTAATATGCGAGCGCTTATAAGCAATATTTTGCTAAAGGATTTTAACATTTTGCTAATGAATTTTCACTCCTGATAATGGATTATCAAAGAATGGACTACCGAGGTTTCACTGTATGTAAAATAAAATCACGAGTCACCAGTTTCTGCCACCAAGATGACATGGATATGACTGACAGGCATTTGATGATAGTATCTGGTGTAACAATAATAATTATATGATTAATCCAGTATCCGGTCCTTGGGACCTCAGACAGCACTTTACACGTCACCCCTGGCTGACTTGTTCATTCTAACACCAAAATGGCTTCTCTGTGAAGCATTAAGCCATGTTACATTACTGCACAAAGACTATTCGTTCACATATATCCACCACTGTATAGCCATGTACTCATTTACAGCTGAGTTAACTGGGGCAAAGTGGAGTGAACAGAATTATCCAAGTTTGAAACGGCAGCAAGAGGATTTGAACCCGGGGTTCTCTTGATTGTTCTAACCACTGCACCCCACACCACGAGTGTCATCAACTACCCAAACACAACAAGTGTCCCCAATTATGATCAAAGTCAGTCCCCAAACACAAGTCTCATGATTTTAACTTCTCTCTGCATGACCAATTTAATTTAAGTTTCGTTTGACATAACAGTAGTCTTGCATCTGTTACATGTCAGTTGTGTGGCAATGCTTCCACACCCCCCCTAGGGTTTACAATAACTTCCTGGCTTCAAACTATATACATAATATTACAGCTTACTTACTATTACAGCTAATTGTATGTTTGTGTGGATGTGACATCAGTGACTCATGTTTGAGTGAATGTCATATCAGTGACTCGTGTTTGAGTGGATGTCATGTCAGTGACTCATGTGTGAGTGATTGTCACGTCAGTGACTCATGTTTGAGTGGATGTCACATAAATGACTCATGTTTGTGTGGATGTCATGTCAGTGACTCATGTGTGAGTGATTGTCACATCAGTGACTCATGTTTGAGTGGATGTCACACAAATGACTCATATTTGAGTGGATGTGACATCAGTGACTCCTGCTTGAGTGGATGTCACATCAGTGACTCATGTTTGAGTGGATGTGATATCAGTGACTCATGTTTAACCAGATGTCACATCGGTGACTCATGTTTGAGAGGATGTGACATTAGTGACTCATGTTTGAGTGGATGTCACACCTGTGACTCATGCTTGAGTGGATGTCACATCAGTGACTCATGTTTGAGTGGATGTCATATAAGTGACTCCTGCTTGAGTGGATGTCACATCAGTGACTCATGTTTGAGTGGATGTGATATCAGTGACTCATGTTTGACCAGATGTCACATCAGTGACTCATATTTGAGTGGATGTCACATCAGTGACTCGTGTTTGAGTGGATGTCACATCAGTGACTCATTTTTGAGTGGATGTCACACCTGTGACTCATGTTTGAGTGGATGTGATATCAGTGACTCATGTTTGACCAGATGTCACATCAGTGACTTGTATTTGAGTGGATGTCACACCTGTGACTCATGTTTGAATGGATATGATATCAGTGACTCATGTTTGACCAGATGTCACATCAGTGACTCATGTTTGAGTGGATGTGATATCAGTGACTCATGTTTGACTAGTTGTCACATCAGTGACTCATGTTTGAGTGGATGTCACACAAATGACTCGTGTTTAAGTGATGTCATAAGTGACTCATGTTTGAGTGTATGTCGTGGGTGACTCATGTTTTAGTGGATTTCATATAAGTGACTCATATTTGAATGGATGTCATATCAGTGACTCGTGTTTGAGTGGATTTCATATAAGTGACTCATATTTGAGTGGATGTCATATCAGTGACTCATGTTTTAGTGGATTTCATATAAGTGACTCATATTTGAGTGGATGTCATATCAGTGACTCGTGTTTGAGTGGATGTCAACACTTACATCATTATTTGCTTCGTGTGTCAAGCCAGCGTAGGAATACGGCAGAGGGCCAAACCACAGGGTCATTCGTGGCTGTAAGTATTTGACCCCATTCTGGAAAAAACTTGTTTGTCTCCAGGGCAGGTCATCCAACAGGGTTTGAAACATCTCTTCACTTTCTGCTTTGTCCAAGAAATTTGGAAACAGCTTCAGTCTAAAATAAATGATTAATACACAGATATTGGGTTGGTTGGTCGGCAAAAAAAGTACCATATTGGCCAAGTGTATTTATATACTTAAAATAATTAAAATCTCAGCTGTCTGGAAACATGTGCCATATGATATGGTACCTGGTACACAAAATTATTTCAAATTTTAGCTGTCCTAAATTTTATGCAAGCGAATGAGATGACTCATGATATCATGTCCCGTGAATTAAACTACCCTTTATTTACGACATTCTTACCTAATTTTTCTATGCCATTGCATTCGTTCAATCATTCCACGTACAAAAGATATATATTCCTTTAACATATTGCGTTTCTGGGCATTTTTGCAGTCCAAATACCTGTGCGGATGTAGTGACCACTAATATAAGTTGCAATGTGGCACTACTTGGACAGAAAAAGTGCGCAAAAACACAATAGGCTTGATGATGACCAGATGATCTTGACTATTGTTCATAATCATACTTTAGTTTCAAGAGTATATCATGAAGTTGACAAATACAATTGTATTTGAGAAAATGTCCAGGAGAAAGTTTTTTTTAGTTTTTTCGAAAACAAATATTGAGTTGGCAGACCTATAAACCAACTCATAAAAAATAAAAAGCCTAAATAAAAAATACATTAATTATCGAGTAGAAATCGACTTGAAACTCACCTGGACACCCCAGATGGCTCGAGGCTCAGGTCATAAACCCCAGCTTTGCTACAACAATCAATAAATTTTTTTTTAATGTATTGCCATTTTAGATATAATTTTTTTACAATTTTCACTTACAAAATTGGTTACATTTAAATGAAACAAAATGATATAAATTTAATATGCATTACACTTGATGCATGCACGCAAGAAAGTATACTAACCAAGCTTCATGAATGTTCTAGGTGTAACTAAATGTAATTTTTATGCACTGAACTAAATACGGTTGCATACGGTTCCTGCTAACATGTTAAACATATTTACAGGATTAAAGTAATAATTATTTGCATAGAGACCTATGTTTCTTCTAACTGAAACAGTGAGAATTATACATACAAGTAAGGGGAAATAAGTGATGAAACATTTTATTTGTATGAACTGTTTCTATCATGTGAAAATCAAGATGCAACTTTAAATCGTCATTACTAAATACATTCTGATGGTATTTCACAATGTAAAATGATGGGTCTAAGTGCCTACATCATGGGTGAAAATTAAGACGCAACTTTAAATCGTCATTACTAAAAATTCTGATTCATTCTGATGGTATTTCACAATGTAAAATGATGGGTCTAAGTGCCTACATCATGGGTCAGCCTACTTACTCTATCAATCTTTCCTTCTCAACCTGTGCAACTTCCTGCAATGTGAGAAGATCTTATAGGCACACAGTTACTTATACTATGTAGCAGAAGAGTGTTAATTTTTTTTAAACAGTTATACATGTCTCCATCTCTCAATAATTTAAGGGAACCCAGGTTCAAATCCTCTTGCTGCCGTTTCAAAGCTTGGACAAGTTCAGTCACTCCATATTGCCATAGTTCACTCAGCTGTATAAATGATTACCTGGCTATATGCAGTAATCAATATATGTGACTGATTAGTCTTCAAACGTACCTTTTTTACATTTGAAAAGTAATTTTACTTTTTACTTAAATTTATAATTTAGTATTTAATTAAGCCAAGTCAAGAACTACTTTTTAACCAGTTGTTTGCATCTAATCAATTACAAAATATCCACATAGGCATAATTTTTTTGGCATTATCACCTATTCTCCTAAGTCCGGGCTGGGGTGAATTAAAAAATTAATTGGAATTATTCAATTCAATTCCTGAACTTGAATTGAAAAATTTTCACCAAGCGGAATTTGAATTTGAATTGAAAAATTCTGAGTAAGTTGAACTAGAATAGGAGGAAAATGACTTGAACCTAATTTTCTTGTGCAATCTGGTTTTATTTCCATTCCAATGTGGTCCTCAATCCAACCCTAGAATTGTATATAAACTCTTTGTAGCAGCTAAACCTACATTTGTACAACACATGAAGATCTGAGGTGAGAACATTTGTCCAAATTTTAACAAAGGGTCTGCGTGGCAATGTTACCATGTGGCAATTGGAAAAAAGAACTCAGAAGTTCTCCTCAAATCAGGGTGTGATGATCTTACTTTGAATTCAATACATTGTGGGTGCGCGGTGGTCGAGTGGTAGAGCGTCGGACTTTCGGTCGAGGGGACCGGGGTTCGAAAGAACCTGTGGTAGAGCATCAGACTATTCAGTTGAAAGGACTTGGGTTCAAAACCACCTCCGCCGTTTCGAAGCTTGGGCAACTTCGTTTACCCCACTTTGCCAGTCTTTCGGAAGAGACAGTAAAAGCCATTGGTCCCTTCTATCTGGTGCCTATGCCAGGGCAAGTAAAAAAACCACACAAGGAAATGGAAAATACCTGCTGTAGACTCACTAAATCTAGAGATGGAAAATTCTGAAAATAAACCACTCCTATGTTAGCTCAAGACAGGGCTGTTTGGAGTTAAATGTCATAAGTCATAAGTAAGTCAATACAGGTTGCAGCTCGTGCTCTAAGATAACATTTGTTGTCTGCCTGCACAAAAAATTTGTGTGTGGTAGGAATGTGTAAAGCCATAGCCACCCCAGTGGAGTATCCCAACAATTAAGTAATTGGCTTGTTACTCCTACATTGTTTCATTGAGCAGGTATATCTGAAACCATAAAATGATCAGCCTACTGGTCTTTTCATATTGTTTGAATAATGGCTCAGCCATTGTCTGTACATTGTTTACAATTACTAGCAGTTGGAATAACATGCAAACAAACCTGATATTGTATAAGTTTGCAGCAATAGACGTAATTGAAAAGTAATAGACTATTATCTATTACTTTATGATCCGTTACTATAACTTTTGAAAAAAGTTCCTCTATTACTATTACAGAAAAAAACATCTGTAACAATTACATATTACTATTATCCCATATGTTTGCGTTGGAAAAACTCCCATAGAATTAATTCGGAATTGGAATTGAATTGAAAGATTTGAGCTGGAATTTGAATTGAAGAAAATGAATTGGAAAAAAAATGAATTGAAAAAAAAATGAATTGAATTGGAAATGATTAATTAAACTGTCTAAACTGATACATGTCATCAGGGTTGAAAAAATGTCATGATTTTTTTTTTATTGGATTTTTTCTTATTTAAATTTTTTTTTTATTTATTTGAAATCTGGTATATAGATATTTATATATAGATGTTTATATTTATAAACTCTTTCAAACATGCTCTATTCAAATCGATTTGGGTACTTGTCTTAACAGAGGGTACTTGATTTTTGCTTATATAAAGAAATTAGGTAATGTCCACAAGGCCTTAGCAGTGCTAATTATTGTTTGCTGAGAGGATGGATTAGCTCTGTGTACTCTATGGGTCAACTGTGAGTCAACATACTGAATTGATAACAACTAGCACAAGCTCTAAGTGGACTTTAACTCAGGGCTTCTGACTTGAAGATACTTCCTCTTGAAGACAAGCTTCACTGCATTCAGAAAGGGAATAGCTCAAACATACACAGTTAATGTCATAAAACATTTGACTATCAGGCTATCTGGTGACAATACAACTACACAAGTGTGCGCACATTGTGCTTTTATATTAAAAAACAAACAAAACTTTGTTGATCTCGATGTTTGTAAACAATTATTTGTGTTAAATTCATATAAATCAGCGATTAAAAAAATCCGAAATAAAAAATCATACATCGATTATTTTTATATTTTTTGGAGTGATTTAAATCAATGATTGAAATCAAATGATTTAAATCAAACAACCCTGCATGTCAAAATGTGACTGCTAGTTGTAGCTGCCTGTGGCTCTGGCACTCTGTGAGATTACCCTGGCCTGAGACTTTGCACACTGACTTGGACCTTGCACTCGGTTGCCTAGGCCGGCCTAGGCCTAGCCTAGAGGAGTCAGACCACAGTTGAAAATTGCATTGGTGGCCATGTTAACGTTTTGTTAGATTATAAGAAAACGTGACCACTAAAAATTCTGAAACTTTTTCACAGCAACTGCCATCATCTCTTTGACATGCTGACCAAGTTTTAGCAAAAACACATACCTCCAGCTCTTTTAAAACGCCCCGACGTGCGATGCCCATCAATTTTGACAAAAATAGCCTTGTATTCATGCGCCCACGTGGCCCCTAGCAGAAAAATTCCCATAAATCCCTCCGCCTTTTAAACTCTCATAAAAATGCACCATTTCACAGCCAATAGCTTCTACAAACAAACCTGTGAATATGCCTGCTTAATTGCACTTATGTCACATCACATGAATTCTTTAAATTCACATATCGCAATTTAATACGCCCTACATTCGTGTGAAACAATAAACAGGAAGGTCAACTGTGGTCTTACCCCAAATAGGGAATTTTTTTGTTTCAGAAAGTGTCAAATTTGATATCAAGTTTCGGCACAGTGTATATGTAGACACATTATGGAACACTCATACTTGTCAAGTCATTATTATTTGTTTGACAGCCAAGTCTAAACAATGCTTTGTCCGTATTATTAGCTGAAAACCAGTCACATAATTTAATTATAGGTCGATTTTGACACTTGATAAATCATAGATCATGTACACTAGATTTACATAGCACTGCGAACCAATGAAGCCTGCTTACTGTCCCTTTGAATATACTAATGAGTTTATTTTTAAATTAGTATTCATATAATTGCTTGATTTTAAACCAAACGTGGCATAACTTTGTAAGAAAATTGGAAATTTTTCACATTTAACAGGATTTAGGGTAAATTCCAATGATTCAGGTTTGTCCAATTTTATTGTTTATGTGACTGCTTTCATACTTCTAGTTAATAAGATACAAGGCGAACGGCTTGATTTCGATACGCCACCATAAAAGGGTATCACATGACCAGATGCCAGTCGCGGCCAGATTTGAAAATGCTGATCTACGCAGT
This sequence comes from Lamellibrachia columna, assembly GCA_963662155.1. NCBI lineage: Eukaryota > Metazoa > Annelida > Polychaeta > Sabellida > Siboglinidae > Lamellibrachia > Lamellibrachia columna. The sequence continues at coordinate 8,371,518 of OY759270.1, forward strand.
GCTTCCAGTGGGTGTGACACAACCAAAATACAACTATTCTGTCCAAATTTGTTACACAATGTTGCTAACGCACTGGGCCACAAGACAAATATCACCAATGATCGCTCTAGTCCAAAATGGTTACCTGTTCCGTCACATACTTATGTCATACCCCCTAATTTTCGCAAACTTTCCATTTTGGCATCCGATCTGTATCATGATGTTCGTGATTGCTACTGCTGTCTGCCTTTTCCAAGCAAACTGTTCACTTTTCATATCAACCTGTGCCTATGGGAATGATGTTATCTTATGTTAACCACTTCAGAGTTATGGTTAGCTAGGGATGGGGTTAGCTAGAGATGGGGTTAGCCAGGCATGTGGTTAGCTAAAGATGGGGTTAGCTACGGTTAGGGTTGCAAAGTACTGCACACAACATGAAATTGGTATTGATATGTGGTGAATAGACATTTTGGAAAGGCAACAGTTATTGTTGATATTAAAAATTGCTTATTGTACACTTTTAGCTTACCACAAGTTCTATAATGCTATTTTAGCATATGAAAAAAATAAAATTGTATTTATTAGCAATGAAATATCATATTAAACATCAACTTGCGCAATATATCAGCTCGTGCACATCAAACGTTATAGTACAAAACTAAAATGTACATTTATTTGACATGTTTTATATTTAGTAGATCGGTTATAAGACACCTCCTAAGGGAGACTGTTAAACAGTTTAAATAGTAGCGCCGTTTAACCAGTAATGATCTTGTTCACTAGATGGAATCTATAACATATATATAATAATATAATATTATCCAGTCTGACACCGACAATTGTCTAAGTCAAACACACACAACATGGGACAGGTTAGCAACCGTTTTTATTTATTTTCCAAAATATGAGCCCTAATTATATTATCATAATTGCAAATTATAAGAAACAAACTAATAATTTCATCCAAATTACGTGTAATATCCACAATTAAGCTAATAACAACGACCAAAACATAAGCATATCAACATTTTATAACCGTGTTTGTGACCCCGACTTCCGTCAACTGTGGTCTTACCCCTAGAAGTAGAACGAGATTCCAGGCAGAAGATTGGTTGCTAATGGTTGTTAATCTGTTGTTTATATGGCGACCTGGAAAATATAATTGAGGATGTGACAGTTTTATTTATAAGACAAAACCGAGTTTAAATCCAATGAAATAGTAAAGCAACTTGTAGGAATTGAAAACACAACCTCAGCGGGTTCTTCGTAAACAAACTTTTGCGCAGTCGTCTGCATAGCCATAGGAACATCCACGGTCTTGGCGAGCCATGCCGGAGCAGGCGGAACTTTCGGCTTGTTAGCGTCCGACCGTACAGGTTTCTCTGTGGCAGCCCAACCACCCTGAACTCTTGCTCTTCGTCGCTTGTCCTGATTCATTTTAAGCTAAAATCGTAGTACTTTTCTGCTGGTTCGCTTCTAAAAACGTTCCATAATGCAGCGGATGGAGCGTGTTGCGAGAGTGTTTCGTATCGGACGTTTTGAAATGTCGGCCCGAAAACTTATTTTTAGCAGGAATATTTAACAGTCATATGATAAGGACAATTATTATTATCCCGGCATGCCTATGGCCTTTCCCAGCAAAAAAACATTTGATTATCATCGAGACTTGGGGCTCCTGACAGCAGTTTTTAGCTGACACAAGGGGTAAAAATTAAATGTTGAGATAGCCAAAGACAATGCTGGGAAGATGGTATCACATTGGTCTGAAATGACAAGAAGAAGAAATGTTTTTATTTGACCCATCATACCTTTCACATGATACATATATATCCATATTAAATTATAATTTTAAATAATTCAGGTGTATATGGTTGTAAGTAAACATGGTATATATTAAGGTAAACAAATAAATAGGTTATATATATCCATTTTGCCTTGTGCACGAATCTTGATAATTTTGTAAAAAATTAAGTTTTGCATACTGAGCAAATCCTTGTAAGCTGTGTGTATTAAGCTTTTTCTTAACTATAGTGGGAATATTATTAAGTAAAAATGGTAAATTATGCCGAAGACATTTCTTTGCAAATTCGTATTTAGTTTTATAAGTATATATTTCATTCTTGATTCGTGTATCATAATTATGTATGTCATAGTTGAAGATTATCCTCCAGTTTTGTAAATGAACTGGTAAATTGTTATGTAAATATTTATAATAAAATTTTAATTGTTGTAATTTAAGAATGTCATCTACTTTTAACATGCTGAGTTTTTATGGAGTGGTTCTGTGTGGGAATTATAATTACTTAAGGTAATAATTCTCAATGCTTTCTTTTGAAGTTTTATTATTCTGTTTGTTTGAAAACCCCAAACCATGATGCAATAATTAATGTGTGGTACAATTAATAAATTATATAATAATGTTTTAATTTGTTGTGATAACACGTTTTAATTTATTTAAAATACCAATCTTTTTAGAACATGCGTTTGAAATTTTTTCAGTATGTCTTTTCCAGTTCAGATTTGTATCAATTATTAAAACTAAGAAATTAAATTCCTTAACTTGTTCAATATTTATATTATCTATATTCAGAGTAAGCGTCTATATATTTTTATTTGTCCTTTGGAATGTCATATATTTAGATTTTGCAATGTTTAATGATAATTGATTTATTTTGAGCCATTCATTTATTTTTAAAAGTTCATCATTTATTAAAGATTCTAAATTGTTATTTTGTATGTTATCATTAAAAATATTTAAAGTACTTGATAAGGTTGTGTCATCAGCATAGATGATGAAATTAAACATTTTACTGGCTTGTGCAAAATCATTGATATATATAATAAATAACAGAGGTTCTAGGATTGAGCCCTGTGGTATGCCAGTTGTTATTGGTAACATGTTTGATTTTACATGATCAATTTCAGTATATTGTTTACAGTTATTTAAGTAGCTACTGAATAAGTTCAGATTTGTACCATTTATACCATAATATTTTAATTTGTCAATTAAAATTAAATGGTCAATGGTATTGAATGCTTTAGAAAGGTCCAAATATATGTTTATGGGTATTTCGTCCTGATCCATTTGGGTTATAATCCTATCTATTAATTCCAGTGCTGCATATTCTGTTGAATGCTTGGGTCAAAAACCATATTGATGGTCAAAGAAAAGTTTGGAGTCTTTTGAATAAGTTGACAATTGATCAAAAATTATTTTTTCCAATACTTTCGAGATAGCTGGTAGAAGAGATATGGGTGTATAATTATTAAATATTGTTTGCTCGCCTTTTTTATAAATTGGAATAACCTTAGCAATTTTTTATTTATCAAGGAATACTCCTGTGGTTAATATTTGATTTGTTAATAATGTTAAAGATTTAGTTATTGCAGGTTCAATTAATTTTTGTAGTTTGGTGGAAAAACCATCAAATCCATAACTATTTTTGTTGGGTAGATTATTTATTATTCTCTTTACAGTATATTCTTAATTTTTGTTAAATGTAAAAACAGAATTTACTTTTTTATTTAAATAATACGAATGATCATGGAAGCCTTTGTATTTAATATTGTTTGCCAGATGATTCCCTATATTACGAAGGACCTAAATGTTTATTTCTTTGTGTTTACTAGAAAGTTCATTACGAGTACTGGATAAAGAATTTTTCCTAAATTTGGGGGGGCTAAAGCAGACAAGTAGCAGTAACTCGTGAAATAACAGTGTTGGTGAATTTTTAAATAAGTTAATAGAAGTAGATCATATCACTGGCACAGAGGAAATACATTTAGAAACTACTCAATCTGCACGTAGTTGTGCACTACAAACTGGAAGGCTATGATTGACTGGAGGGCTATGACAGACAGCCTTTCTATGCGATTAGTCTGCTTTTCTGGAATGTCAGACAAGTAGATTCACTGTGTAAACATAAGAACTTACTGAAAACTTTTCTATTTAGGTGTGCAAACTTCCATTGAGGGATAACTGTGAATTAAGACACTTATACCTTAGTCATTTTTATGTTTACTATGATTATTTCTATCTATTTATTATCTTAATTGAATACTCTATTTTTATCATGTATATTTAACTATATTATATATTTATTATTGTTATGGTTCCATGTATGTGCCTAAGAATGTGCTGGTCCCAGATATGTAGTGGTTTATACATTTTAGTAATAATAGCCATGGTAGATGGAGAGGTTTCAACAATGACGATGTTATGTAAATGTGTGTATGTGTCACAGGATTCTAGAAAGCCTTTGTAACTTAAACATTACCTGGCATGTGATATTTACTACATGTGCAGTGTACTAGAATAAAAAACAACTGATATGTTTTACATACCACATTTTAGTCATATTCAATTACTTACATACAACACATATTTATGATATGATACAATAAATATTAACATAACATAATCCTAAGTATCATCAATCAAGCCTTTACACAAAATCAGAATAAACTATGCATCCCCACTCCATACAAAATGTGTGGCTATTTGGCTCAATATCTGCAACTCATTCATTCTATTAGTTGCTGAAGAAGAATATTTGCAATACATTCGACTCATGGTGATTAAACATTAACAGTTGATTTGCAACAGTATGCAGCAGTTTGTCATGGATATTAATAGTAACAAATCTACATATTAAATAAGAAATATACATTTATGTTTAATAATGAAGATCATGTAATCTGGGTTCTATTTTTTACTCTATACAAACACAGTTCAACAACATTGTATGCACCTTGCAGCAATTAACTTAAAATGTGGAACATATCCTCAAATTGATAAAACTTTATACATTAATAGTATAATTTCTACACTTTGATTCTAAAAATTTATTAGACATGTTAACCTAAACATAAATTACAGTTAATATCTTGATAGGTTTACAAACACTGATTGCAGAAACGAATTGCAATTTGGTAAATTACCTGGTTTGGAAATGTTACATCTAGAAACCTAGGAACTGTAAATAACTACCAAGTAGTATGTATCAACAATATTCCAAGCTTGCTGCATGTTGTTGCAATGTGGCAAACAGGACAACAGCAACGGGTTTCTATTTATTAAGATCTTATCCAAATATGTCAGTTTCATACAATGCTGTGCACAGAAACCATGATGTTCCAGAACCTACCAATAGGAAACTGTTTGAAGTGTTGGCCCTATGACATGTATCTCTTGGAAAAGTTTGTAGTTGTAGAACAAAACACCTTATTCCTTATTACGCAATTTCATTAATGGTCCCTAACAAAGATATTTAGTTGCATATCATTGACTAAGCCCTTTCAAAACAACGTTCTGGAACTGAAAAGTCATACCTGAACTGTCATTTTGAATCTAGCTACTGTGGCATGTTCACCCACAAAACAACTAGCTGAAGGATTTATTAGTTTTAGTGTTACAGGGTCAAACATGCTGTTTTAAACATTGTCTAGTGAAAGCACAATAGTCGACACGACACATCCTCACAAGCCAGGGTCTGCTCATGGCAAACAGACATGTTGAAATGTGGATTTTTCAGTTGCTGTGTTACCCAATGAGATTGTGAACATGAATTTCTGGGACTTACATGTGGGAACTTAATCTTAGTTGGTTGTGGACCTGTCATCACTGGTCGGATAGATAATAATAGCCATTTCCTTGAAATGCTCTTAGAAGTTAGGCATGCATGCGTGGTTCCCAGAAACATGTTGACCACGATAGTAAATGGGTACAAATTATTCAACGTACATCTGCACTTGGTGTGGGATAACCTGATAAATCTACTTTTGAACAGGTCAATCAGCCAGGAGTATTGTAGTACCACCCCTGCCTCGTGAGGATGATTCAATACAGTGATGCGTCATGACACAGTAGCCACAAACATGCACCTGAATGATGTGCACAAGATGTAATCAGATTGAGTCATTTTGGCTTCATTGAGAAAGGCTCCAACTGTTCCTCCGGTGGTAAGACACTGTTAAGACGTTCCATCAGTGGTACTGTTTGTTCCACGCTCATCTTCACACGATGCAGAACCGATGACATCTCATTGATCTTCTGAATCTGTTCCGCATACTTGGCAAACTTTTTCTGTCGTTCGGTCAGGTGCAAATATAATGTTTGAATGGCAAAATCCACCTGAAACAAAACAACATGCAAGCACTAGAACAAGATTGACATTAAGAAAATAGCACTAGGACGAGATTGACATTAAGATAACAGCACTAGGACGAGATTGACATTAAGAAAATAGGACTAGGACGAGATTGACATTAAGATAACAGCACTAGGACGAGATTGACATTAAGAAAATAGCACTAGGACGAGATTGACATTAAGATAACAGCACTAGGACGAGATTGACATTAAGAAAATAGCACTAGGACGAGATTGACATTAAGATAACAGCACTAGGACGAGATTGACATTAAGAAAATAGCACTAGGACGAGATTGACATTAAGATAACAGCACTAGGACGAGATTGACATTAAGAAAATAGCACTAGGACGAGATTGACATTAAGATAACAGCACTAGGACGAGATTGACATTAAGAAAATAGCACTAGGACGAGATTGACATTAAGATAACAGCACTAGGACGAGATTGACATTAAGAAAATAGCACTAGGACGAGATTGACATTAAGATAACAGCACTAGGACGAGATTGACATTAAGAAAATAGCACTAGGACGAGATTGACATTAAGATAACAGCACTAGGACGAGATTGACATTAAGAAAATAGCACTAGGACGAGATTGACATTAAGATAATAGCACTAGGACGAGATTGACATTAAGAAAATAGCACTAGGACGAGATTGACATTAAGATAACAGCACTAGGACGAGATTGACATTAAGAAAATAGCACTAGGACGAGATTGACATTAAGATAACAGCACTAGGACGAGATTGACATTAAGAAAATAGCACTAGGACGAGATTGACATTAAGATAATAGCACTAGGACGAGATTGACATTAAGAAAATAGCACTAGGACGAGATTGACATTAAGATAACAGCACTAGGACGAGATTGACATTAAGAAAATAGCACTAGGACGAGATTGACATTAAGATAACAGCACTAGGACGAGATTGACATTAAGATAATAGCACTAGGACGAGATTGACATTAAGATAACAGCACTAGGACGAGATTGACATTAAGAAAATAGCACTAGGATGAGATTGACATTAAGATAACAGCACTAGGACGAGATTGACATTAAGAAAATAGCACTAGGACGAGATTGACATTAAGATAACAGCACTAGGACGAGATTGACATTAAGAAAATAGCACTAGGACGAGATTGACATTAAGATAACAGCACTAGGACGAGATTGACATTAAGATAACAGCACTAGGACGAGATTGACATTAAGATAATAGCACTAGGACGAGATTGACATTAAGATAACAGCACTAGGACGAGATTGACATTAAGAAAATAGCACTAGGACGAGATTGACATTAAGATAACAGCACTAGGACGAGATTGACATTAAGAAAATAGCACTAGGACGAGATTGACATTAAGATAATAGCACTAGGACGAGATTGACATTAAGAAAATAGCACTAGGACGAGATTGACATTAAGAAAATAGCACTAGGACGAGATTGACATTAAGATAATAGCATTAGGACAAGACTGACATTAAGATAATAGCATTAGGACAAGACTGACTTGAAAGCAGAAGCACGAGAGCAAGACTGCTAGCCTCCAAGCAGAACAATATTAAGATTTCAAAACTGATTCTGGTTACCTATGAGCAGTAAAACTGGTGGCGTAAAATGTTGAAAATGTTAACAAGAAGAGTCAAGTAGACACAGGTTTGTCAATTTTTCTGATTAACGGTTTCTTTGTAGTTATAGTACCTTGCAGAATAGCCAAATTCAAATAATTTATTTCAGTGAAACCACCATTAATTTTATACTTTAATACAAGAACAGTATTTTGCATGTTAAAACACTAAGTAAACATTTGTAAACTATTAGGTAATGGTATTATATGGCAATGTTAATTAAAAACCAAGGCTATTTTAATTATCTAACCTCTTTGATCCGCACACATAGGGCATTCTGGTCGAAAGAGACGGCTTCTGCACACTGCTTCAAGTGTTCCTGGTATCTCAAACACAGCTGTAGTAAATGTTGAGGATCAAGTTTCTCCAACGTCTCGACATCAAGAGAGGCACCCCCTACACGAGGAGTGTCGATGATGCCCCGAATGATGGGCTGGAGCACAGGGATGCGGTCCAGGCGGTCAATTTCTGGATCGGCCTTCTGGTCAGAAGACGTGGCAGTCGCTACCACGACTATGCTATGTCGCTGAATTAACTGCTGCTGGGCATCACCGGGGGGTGGGTCATGTGGAGGCATGCTACGTGGTCGACCACTAGGACGAGGGGATGATCTTATCGCTTCTGCAAAGCCAGCATATAAAATAAATAGAAGCATGTAGCATGACGATGAGATTACAACATGTAGCCATTAATTTCACTTCATTTGGTGATGATGCCTGTGGCAGTGATGGGAAGTACTATAGTCAAATTTCCCTATAATCTATAGGAAGACCTGTAGGCTGTAGGTCCTCCACAGCGTAAAGCTTCTCCTTCTTCCGGGTACGAGTCAACCCTGTCTTCAAGGCTTATAGACTTGGTGTGTGTGCACACGTGCTAAAGTGCTGTAAGAGAAAGTAATGAAATATTTGGAAGAAAGAGAAAAGATGCTTTGACAAGATTTAACAAGATTGCCATCCCAAACAACAAGTTCCAGATGGCAAGTGGACAAGGAAGCCATTGGCTTATCGGGAGTCCAACAATTTTCTCATCTATGTGTAGCCCGCCCTTATCAAATATCTGTTAATTCTATTTTCAAACATATTCACACTACTAGCATTAACACAATCATTTGGCAGTTTGTCCAACCTACACTGCTCCTTAACTAATGCTGCTTTGTGTCCTTTGGTTCTGATTTCCAGTTTGAAATCTCACCATCCACCATGATTGAGTGCGTGTAGAACTGCAATTTGAGTAGAGGAAAAGTTGATAGCGTGAAAACTGCAATATCAATTAATGTTGCAAGCTGGAGATCTTCTGTTTGAAAATCTCCAAACTTGGTGCTGTAGCTGCGTTGGCTGGCAGGTTATTCCAATTGGCTATTGTACAGGGTAAAAAGCTATACTGGATGAATTGCTTAGTGATTAGGGAGAGTTGAACAGCTTCACAATGCGTGTGTCGAGAGGGGTATAAGTTGGGGGAAGAGGTCCAGGGCGACTATGCTATGTAATGTCTTATAAAACATGACAAGGCGGGTGTTGGTTCTCCTTTGTTGGAGGCTGCACCAGTGCAAGTGTTTGATCATAGTGGTGACACTTGCTTTTCACGGTTGTAGTTGTAATGCTCTAAAGACTAGACATCACCAAACTATTCTACTTCTTCTTCCATTATAGGACTGGGCCCGTATTAACTTCTTCCATTATAGGACTGGGCCCGTATTAACTTCTTCCATTATAGGACTGGGCCCGTATTAACTTCTTCCATTATAGGACTGGGCCCATATTAACTTCTTCCATTATAGGACTGGGCCCGTATTAACTTCTTCCATTATAGGACTGGGCCCGTATTAACTTCTTCCATTATAGGACTGGGCCCGTATTAACTTCTTCCATTATAGGGCTGGGCCCGTATTAACTGTTTTAGAGTTGGTTAGTCCATGACAGATTACACATTTACCCTCTGTGTGGGATCTCTTACTTCCCTTGGCATAGATACCAGGAAGACTGGAGCATTGACTTTGGTGTCTGTTCTGAAAAATACAAAGGGGTGGCAAAATGGTAGTAAGTGGACTCGAACTTCGGTCCTCTCGATCGACAGTCCAGCGTTATTTCGCTGTGCCTGCACATACAGTAACAAGCCAGTGATGAGTTATGTTTAAACTAGAAGCGCAGGGGGGTTACTTAGAGATGCCTCAAGCAGGACATGTGGCCACTAGTACAGACAAACCAATAACAAAATGTCCTAAAAACAGGTCTGAAGCAGGTTATAAATGTGTGTGTTTAAATGCTAGGAGTATAGTAAATAAGAAAAACTAATTAAACATTATGGTAGAAGATATTGACCCTCATATAATTGGTACTACTGAATGATGGGCCAACACAGACATAACAGATGCTGAATTAGGATTGACAGGATTCGTAATGTTTAGGAGAGATCGTATAGGAAGAAGGGGAGTTATTTTATACGTTAAAGAATCTATTCAGGCTTATGAAATAAAATTAGAAAGGGAAGCATATTGCGATAAAGCTGTTTGGTGTCAAATAGTTTAAGGAAATTCAAAATTAACTATTGGATTAGTTTACCGAAGTCCAAACATAAACAAAGAGGATAACACAAAAATACAAAATGCTATAAAGGAAGTTAGTAAAGGGGAATGTATCATAATGGGAGACATTAACCATGGACACATACAATGGAAATCTCTAGAGAGTACAGGGGGTGAGGACCAACAATTTATATTTTTAATTCAGGAGAGCTTCTTTACTCAGCACGCGCTAGAACCAACCAGGAGAGATAATGTATTAGATATAGTTTTGTCATCACAAAAAGAATTAGTGGACAATGTAAAAATACATGAACCATTGAGTAACAGTCACCACAATCAAATACATTTTGACATCAATGTAAAATCAGAAAGGAAAAATAAAAAACTGTGTAGGATGAAATTGAGAGTATCATCGATAAATTTGTTCCCTTGAAAAAACAAGGAAAATGGTCTAGAAAGAAACACTTGTCAAAAGAAGCTATTAGAAAAATAGTATTTAAGCAAACAATGTGGAGGGTTTATAGGCGCACCAGAAAGGATGAAGACTGCAAATTACAAAGAGGCACTTAAATTAGCTACAACTGAAATTAGAAAATCTAAAAGAACCTTTGAAAAAAAATTGGCAGGTAATATAAAAAATTACAGCAAGAGTTTGTATGCTTATGTAAGAAGTGAACAGACAACTGGAAAACAACAGTGGAAACATAATTTCAGACGGGTTTCAAATGGCAGAGGTCCTGAATGAGTATTTCAGCTCATTTTTTCCACAGAAGATATCAGCTCACTTCCAGTTCCATTTACAAAATTTGAGGGCAGTAAATCAGAACATTTAGGGCAGTTATTTGTAATTCCTGAAATGATAGCAAAGAAAATTAAGAAGATGAAATATAATAAATCACCAGGAGTTGATGGGATACCACCAAAACTGCTTAAAGAAATTGTTGAGCAAATTAGTACACCACTTGCAAAATTGTTTAACTTGTCACTAAAAGAAAGAATAGTTCCTTCAGAATGGAAAGAAGCAAACATTACGCCGCTATTTAAGAAGGGATCGAAGAACAAGCCAGAAAATTACAGAACAGTGAGTTTAACATCGGTTGTATGTCAATTACTCGAAACATTAATTAGAGACTGCATGGTGGAATTCCTTGTAAAATATAAATTAATAAATACAATTCAACATGGGTTCCTAAAAGCAAGGTCATGTCTAACCAATCTCTTATATTTTTTGGAAGAACTTACAAAGTGGGTAGATGACGGGTCACCAGTGGATGTTGTCTACTTAGATTTTCAGAACGCTTTCGATAAAGTGCCACATCAAAGATTGTTACTTCAACTAAAAGCCCATGGTATAGGTAATGATGTAATCAACTGGATAGAAGAGTGGCTTACACCCAGAAGACAGAGAGTAATAGTAGATGGTGAGATTTCAAACTGGAAATCTGTTCTGAGTAGGGTACCACAGGGATCAGTATTAGGCCCTATACTGTTTTTAATATATATATATATATATATATATATAAATGATTTGGAAGATGACATATCTAGCAAGGTAATAAAATTTGCAGATGACACAAAAGTATTCAGAAAGGTTACTAATGTTACAGATAAACAAAGTTTATAGGATGATCTAGATAAATTAGTTAAATGGTCAGAAAAATGGCAAATGTTATTCAATTTTGGGAAGTGTAAATGCATACACATAGGACATGGAAACATGGACGAAGAATATAAAATAGGGGATGCTGTACTAGGTAGAACCACACAAGAAAAGGACTTAGGAGTAACATTTAGTGCTGACATGAAAATTTCAGAGCAATGTCGGATTGCTGCTTCGAAAGGAAATCAAGTTCTAGGGATAATTAGGAGAACTATCACGTATAAGGAGAAACAGCTAATTGTACCCCTGTACAAAGCAATAGTTAGACCACATTTGGAATATTGTATTCAACCATGGAGGTCGTATCGTAAAAAGGACATAGACAAGCTAGAAAGGATACAATGAAGAGCAACTAAAATGATTCCAAAATTGAGAGACCTTAGTTACGAAAGCCACTTATTACACTGTGGTTTGACAACACTAGAGACCAGGATACTAAGAGGATACCAAATAGAAGTATTTAAAATAGTGAACAGTTATGAGGATGTTGATAGGAATATGTTCTTCAAACTTAAAGAAGGCAGTAGAACCAGAGGACACAAAGCAGCATTAGTTAAGGAGCAGTGTAGGTTGGACAGGAGAAAGTACTCTTTCTCACAGAGGGTGATACATGAATGGAACAAACTGCCAAATGATTGTGTTAATGCTAGTAGTGTGAATATGTTTAAAAATATAATTGACAGATATCTGATAAGGGCGGGCTACACATAGATGAAAAAAATCGTTGGACTCTCGATAAGCCAATGGCTTACTTGTCCACTTGCCATCTGGAACTTGTTGTTTGGGATGGCAATCTTGTTAAAAAACCTTTAGAGTATTTTACTTAAACACCTACCGCCATCTATCGGCTTGCTGAGTGAGTAAGACGTATAAGGAATATCTTCATCTCTCTGTGATTTCAGTTGTTTCGTTCCACCAGTACTTTGATCAGCTCCCATTTTATGTCAGACGTGTTAGAAAACCTACACAATGCGAGACATATAATTATTTATTAGCTAATTGGACATAATGACGTCGTTTTCATGCGATACCGGGAGAATCAAATCTATCTCTCATTTTGTTTACCCCAAGATGAAAGGCGCACGAATGTATCAAATTGGACTTGTATGTCATGTACATTGCAGAAAGCTTTTCTCTGCGTTATTCTGTGTTACTTTTTTTTCCAGAGCGGATTGAACTAGTTTGAGTTATTAAATGCAGTATACGTTAGAAATTAAGACAATCCCAATAAGTATGAAATTAATTAGAAAGATAATACAAGTGCGGCTTACTGACCCATGTGAACAGCACATTTCGGATCCAGAGCCAATTACAACGGGCACCTGTCAAACGCACTTGCCCCCTAAATATCGCCCACATCTTCACACGGTAACGCGTATATTCATTTATAATCGATAATATATTTGTTAATAACTTTTTCTGCTAATAAGTCACTTTATGTACACACAGATGCATTGATCTGGTGTAGACATACTGAATCAGTGAATGTATATTTTGTTTCATCCTTTTATATTAATTATAATCTTGTTAACTGTTTCTTGTGTTGACTGTTGTCTTGAGTGTTGTTGTTGATTAGTTGATTGTTATCCCATGCAGGGAAATGGAAAAAAACCTGTGATGGACTCACTAATTCTAGAGTAGGACACTTTTAAAAACCAGAAGGACCATAAGTGTACTTTGGTGTGCTTTAATGTGTTATCTTCGGTATTACTAATACTGGATACCAATTAAATCAAAGATAGAAGGGACCAACGGCTTTTACTGTCTCTTCCGAAACACACAGGCAAAGTGGGGTGAAAAAAATTGCCCAAGCTTCAAAATGGTGGAGGTGGTTTTGAACCCCGGTCCCTTCGACCGAAAGCCCAATGCTCTACCACACAACCACCCTGCCCCACCGTTAGTACTTGCTGTTCTATTTGGTCCCACTAGGCAGTGGTTTCACTGTTGTTTTATATATGCCCATTTTAATATGTGTCAGTGACTCAGTGCTAGCTTTCAGACAGAGACACTGAAGGAAGATGGAGGGGACAAAGCAGAAGGTTGCAGAAGAAATGACAGGCAGCAAGCAGCATCTGCTGCTGTCTCAGGTCGAGTTCAGTCTACGTCAAGTGAGCACATTTCTGTTGCCATACCTACCACTGGCCAACGCCCACAACAGTGACTTCATTGTGTGCAGACACTGGTGCCACCACACTCACCCCCTTGTTGCAACTGATCTGTTGAAACTCTCTGACAATGATCTGTGTATCCTGCCAAGCGGATCACTCTTTACAGACGACTCAGTGGGAATGAGAGAAGATTGCAGTCATGTGGTAGATGGGCAGTCTGACCTGGTTCAGTTCCAACAGGTTGCCCCCGGTGAAGAAACAAAGAGGTATGGTCTGTTACATTACTGAACATTCTTCAGGATAGTTCATTTTCAAATCAGATAACTTTCATTTTACATATCCAAGGTGTGTTTAGTTTACCTGGTAGAGGCTTTCATCAACGTGTCACGTTGATTTCATCAGTACCGATGACGCTTGATGACGTCATCGTACACGTGAGGCAGTTCATAATTGCCAGAACTGTGGTGCTGAGTACATTGGGGAGACAGGAAGACTACTAAAAACACGACTGGAGGAACACAGAAAGGATGTTGACAACACGAAAAAAGAGAAAAACACAAGGAGCGGGAAAAAAAGATTGATGTCTACCATCAATAAATCCGCCCTTACAGACCATGCGACAACTGAAAACCACATCATAGACTGGGAGGGAGTGAACATTGTAGACAAGGAACCCAACCGAAGAATCCGGCACATCAAGGAAGCCATCTGGATCAGAAAAACTAGAACACCCATCAACAGAGACGAGGGCAATTATGAACTGCCTCACATGTACGATGACGTCATCAAGCGTCATCGGTACTGATGAAATCAACGTGACACGTTGATGAAAGCCTCTACCAGGTAAACTAAACACACCTTGGATATGTAAAATGAAAGTTATCTGAGATGGTCTGTTATATTTGGAAAGTCAACGTCAGTAACATAGGAAAAGGTTTAGGACAGAATAATTAATTTCTGGACAACACATGTAGTGATGGGTAAAAAAAATTGTGAATTTTACAACTTTGAGGGAAAAGTGTAGTGTGTGTTAAAAGTGAACCATACTTCTCTTATGTCTTCTAATCTTGGAATAGTTTGTCACCAGAAGCCTTTATGCAAGCATTGTTTTTATGCAATTTGTTGTTGTGCCGTTACATGCCACACTATTAAATAAAATTATTGTTAAAAAATTTAACAGTATTTAACAAGATTGCCATCCAAGGCAAAATACCCAGATGGCAAGTGGACCAGGAAACCATTGGCTTATCGAGAGCCCAACATTTAGAATAAATTTTTTATATATGTGTAACCCGCTCTTCTGAGATATTTGCCAGTTTTGCTTTTAAACATATTCACGCTGCTTGCATTTACACAATCTGTAGATAATCTGTTCCATTCATTTATTGTCCTGTGTGAGAATGAGTACTTTCTGATATCCAATCTATACTAATCCTTCCCTAATGTTACTTCGTGTCCTCTAGTTCTACTATCTTTCATATTTGAGAAAAGATAAATCTATTCAATATCTTAAAAACTTCAATTTGATGTACTCTTAACTGCCTTGTCTCTTAAACCACATTATTTTAGGCATAGGACAAGACACCGGATGCTACCAAATCATCCTGATAGCAGAAACTAATGACTAGTGATTGTATTTTACATGCAGTGAAATCTTGTTAGTCTGTTTTATTAAGAAATCCACACTTTTATTTTCCCAAAAAAATCTTGACACACTGTAAATAGCTTAAGTGTCCTGTCATTTACCAATACAAATACTTCTTGAATCCAGCCAAAACCCTGTGGAATCAAAGTGTGTGTACAAACGAGGTTCTACTATACATGATATTCAGTTGCTGAATTAATTTGTGTACTTTGTACTTGTAGTTTAATGGTGTGTGAAAACTCATCATGTGGTGGTAGACCCCCCCAATGGGACCGGTCCATCCATGCTAGATGGTCCCATACCAGTCTACAGGACTTTGTACAGGAGGCAAGGCGTAACACATTACCTTATCTCAACGTGCTGACAGATGTCAGCCAACTCAAGTGTCAACTGCAACGGAACACATGTGACAAAATTCACATCAGCAACTTTATGTCACCAAAAAAGTCCCACGAAGTAGATGCGATGGCCGAGATGTGTGCGTTGCTTGCTAGAGACAGAGGCTTGTCCAAGGTTTGTATGTAATAACCATCAGTATAACTATTAGCAACTGCTTGTTTTATGGCTTGCAGCCAGCCACAGGTAGTTAGCCCATCCTCACTAGCCAGGGGTGGTAGAAGTATTACACTAATAATTACAGTATCCCTGGCAGATTGACCTGTTGAAACGTGGATTTGTCAGTTTATCCCACACCATGTGCGGATGTACACTGAATCATTTGTACTTTGTCCCACTTCCTGCCTTGGTCCATGTGTTTCTGGGAACTAGACATGCGTGTGCCCAAAAACCAAAAGCGTTCCCATGAAATGCCCATAATTAGCCATCCAGCCAACGATGGCGGGTCCACAACCAATTAAAGTTATTCATACATATTATGTGGTTAGATACTGAATTTAATTTGTTCTACACATTTACATACAGTATGGTAAGAATCTTCCATAAATGAAGCAGATCGCTACAAGTAATGATGTTGTTATTAATATGTGGTAACATTTACCACTAAATTTATCATATAAACAATGTTTAAGTTGGTTTGTACAGTAGGGGAAAGTGTGGAGAACTGTAGCAGAGAGCGGGGAGAACTGTAGGGAAGAGTAAGGAGAACTATAGGAGAGTGGGGAGAACTGGCACAATATATTTAGTTTTATTATGTTTTCTTTCTGTATACCTTGAGTGTTAACTATAGCAAATTATTTTTGCCTGTCCAGTATCATATAGCCATACCCCAAGACATTGCAGTATTGTTTTTTAATGTAGTTTCTTCACATTTTTTTTTATTCTAAAAAGGTGACAATTTAGGGTCAACTGGGACACCACCAGGTTGAGGTAGGTTGCCTGGGATAAAGTGGGACATTGTTCAAGATAGCATTACCGACTACTACTGCATCCCAACAATTTATGTTAATATAACACTATTTGTATGTTTATTCATCATTGCAGTGCATATGTGCCTATATGGCCTTCACATACATCTACAGGAAGTCAAACTTTGCAAATCTAAGCTCTGATTAAGGTTATAATGTCATGAGATTGGCCTGAAAATTAATGTTTGTAATCACACATGGCAAATTATTAGTTATGTTATCTATCCAACAACACTTCTAAATAACTCAAAGCAAACAGTCAGTTTCCTTTTAGGTAAGTCAACACTTGCTGTTCATCATCCTTGTCTGAGGAAGAACTGCCCAGTTGATTTCTACAGTAGAATATCTTCCATATCAACCACATTAGCCCATTTACCAATATTATGTTATTAAGTAGACAGGTCTTTAGACTATCAAGTAGTAAGTGAATATGAATCACAATTTTAAATCAACCTCTTCATTAAATGCTCAAAGCTTAGTAATGTCACCATGTTGCACACTAAAGGCTAAACTGCTTTTCATGCTTCCTTGTTTAAGATGTTGAATGACTTCAATGTTAGTAGAAAACATTATTTGTTTAAGTGTTGTAAATTTAGTAACCTTTGGATAGCTCAAGAGACATTCAGGATTCATTTAAATGCATCTCAGTTGAATGAGAAGCTTTGAAACCAGAGGTTATGTAAGTCAGGCAGGTTGCCTTTGCCATTGCAGCACCAATGAGTTGTGCTACCTGATAGATGCTCAATGGTTTTCTAGGGTTTCACATCATCCAGCTGTTCACTTCTCCATTGAAATAAGCTTTCAATGGCCCAGATCTGTGTAGGGGTTGTGTTTGATGGCTTGTGTGTGGAGGCAGCGTTATGAACGCCACGTTCTCCTCGCTCACGTGAAGTGACATGTCCCTCCTGCTTCTGGCCTTTCATGAACCCTGATTTATCCAGGTTATACATTCCTCTACCTCCAATGCTGTTTTCTTTAATGAAGTTTTCTAAGAGATTAAATAATTCACTGGCAGTATGCCTATTAAAGACAGAAGCACATGCCGGCAAGGTTGGGTCAGGGCGACGGATTTAAAATCGAGGGTGCCATTCCTTGCCTGAAATCTTGTTTTCAGCCCACATGTTTACTATTCGTACCTTGTTTTTCAATGCCATCTGACAAGCCAACTGCCTAGATTTCATTGCAGTTAGTCCATGAAACATCCTAGCTATAATATCCAAGTATTCAACAAGAGTTTCTACCTGTTCATAAGTGAACACGTGGCTGTGTTGTTAGTTTGGTATGAAGTTGTCAGTTTGTATCATCTTTATTCTGCTTAACATATCTTGCCAGGACACTCTTTGATATACCTTTCTCTTCTGATAATTTCCAAATAGATTTCCCCTCAGTTACAGCTTTGACAGCTCAAAGCCATTGCTGGGCAATTTTCAGTTTTATTTTGTAGTAACAAGGCATAGTCTTACTGTAGTAAGAGAAAAGTTGGCAGTTTGATTTTGTAACTTGTCTTGTCACCAGCCTCAGAAAGTTATGTTATATTGCTTACAACTACACAATTAATCATAAGCACGATTGATAAAGGTGACTATTGACAGGTCAAAGCTAATTAATATCTTAAGACGTTTGTTGGTTCCTTAGTTGTTGCAAATATTATGCTTACATTACCAGTGGATTTTACAATGAAGTATTTACAAAGAATATCAAGGACAAGCTTCATCCGTAAATCTGACATGAGCCGTTGCTACCATCTACTGTCTACTGTTTGCATTAACAGTGACAAATTGACACATTTGGGAACACTCACCAGGTACCGGAGAGAAGTGGGACACTGTGTCCCAGTTCTCCCCACACTAAATCTTATGGGAAAATGGCTACACAGTACTTTATTTCTGTCATAAACAATCCTATGGCTTCCGAAGATTTTGTGCAAAAGGTATTACATTGCAGCCAGACTACACTAGTGGATTAAGTCTATTTGCTAAGTTGGAACACATGTTGTCCGGGTATGCAGAAAGAAGCTAACTTGAATCTGATTGGCTGAAAATATCTGTAAATAAGTAGATGTGTCTTACTTCACCACCGTCCCAGCTCTCCCCGCTCTCCCCTACATATTACACCATTCCAATTCTCCCTGCCCTCCCTACATATTACATCATCCCTGTTCTCCCCTACATATTTCACCATCCCAGGTCTCCCCTACTTATTAAACTGTGTCTATTCATCCACCTGTCCTCTACATATTACGCATTCCCTGTTCTCCCCACTCTCCCCTACATATTACACCGTCCCTCTTATCCCTTTCCCCATACTTGTTACACCATCCCTGTTCTCCCCACTCTCCTCTACATATTACACCGTCCCTCTTATCCCTTTCCCCATACTTGTTACACCATCCCTGTTCTCCCCACTCTCCTCTACATATTACACCGTCCCTCTTATCCCTTTCCCCATACTTGTTACACCGTCCCTGTTCTCCCCACTCTCCTCTACATGTTACACTGTCCCTCTTATCCCTTTCCCCATACTTGTTACACCGTCCCTGTTCTCCCCACTCTCTATACATATTACACTGTCCCTCTTATCCCTTTCCCCATACTTGTTACACCGTCCCTGTTCTCCCCACTCTCCTCTACATATTACACTGTCCCTCTTATCCCTTTCCCCATACTTGTTACACCGTCCCTGTTCTCCCCACTCTCTATACATATTACACTGTCCCTCTTATCCCTTTCCCCATACATGTTACACCGTCCCTGTTCTCCCCACTCTCCTCTACATATTACACCGTCCCTCTTATCCCTTTCCCCATACTTGTTACACTGTCCCTGTTCTCCCCACTCTCCTCTACATATTACACTGTCCCTCTTATCCCTTTCCCCATACTTGTTACACCGTCCCTGTTCTCCCCACTCTCTCTACATATTACACTGTCCCTCTTATCCCTTTCCCCATACATGTTACACCGTCCCTGTTCTCCCCACTCTCTCTACATATTACACTGTCCCTCTTATCCCTTTCCCCATACATGTTACACCGTCCCTGTTCTCCCCACTCTCTCTACATATTACACTGTCCCTCATCCCTTTCCTCATACTTGTTACACCCTCCCTGTTCTCCCCACTCTCTCTACATATTACACTGTCCCTTTTATCCCTTTCCCCATACTTGTTACACCGTCCCTGTTCTCCCCACTCTCTCTACATATTACACTGTCCCTCTTATCCCTTTCCCCATACTTGTTACACCGTCCCTGTTCTCCCCTACATATTATACTGTTCTTCCCATTCTCCCCTACATATTACAATGTCATGTTTTTGTTGGAGGTATTTCAATGGTTAATTAGTTTTTACTCAGTCCTAAACATTGCTTTGAAAAAGATTGGCTTTAATGTTGTTCCATAATGATGATGAGTTCTCCCGTTCGGACAGGTTGTTGACATCGGAAGTGGGCGTGGCTATCTTGGTTGTCAGATGGCGCTGATGTATAACCTGAAGGTGCTTGGGATTGATTCTTCACAAACAAACACAGAAAGTGCCGGAACCCGGGCGGGGAAACTTGGGAAACAATGGGAAGGTTTAATCAGGAATGCACATGAGGGAAAACTTGACAAAAGCCTTCGATTAAAGGCAGTGAAAGGATCGAAAGAAAGATCGCTAGCAGACCTGCCCAAGGCTCAAAACAAAGACGAAGATATACCAGACCTAAGTCAGGTGTTTAACGATGAAAACAGTTTTGGGATTGATTTGGAAAGATCTCAAGAGGATAGTCTTATGGATGACAAGAAAAAAATAGAAATCACAGTTTCAGACAATTTTAATCAGAACTGCTGTGTCTCAGAAAAAGCTACAAATAGTTCTTGCAGTGAATGTTGTCCTATAAAGACGACTGCAAGAAGTAAACAGCATGGAATAGATAGAAATGAGAAAACAAAACGTGACATGAAAGTTCAAAGTAATGAGTTGGATGACATTCAGTCAACAATAACTCAAGAAGATGCAGGCCATAAAACGACGTCAAAGAACAGGAAACTTCGACAGGGTGAGAATACCACATATGTTGCCATAACTCGCTATGTTACACCTGATCTCCATCTGCTCGAGTTGTTTGACACACACAGCACATGGTCATCATCCAAGAACAAACAGACTGGGTCCAGTAATGACCGGGACGAGGCACTGTTGTTAAGTGGACTGCACACATGTGGCAATCTGGCCTCAAGCACGCTTCAACTGTTCTGCAACAGTGGCGCCGCCAAGGCCCTCTGCAACGTTGGCTGCTGCTACCATCTGTTGGACGAACAGTTTCTCACGAGTCCGTTTTCTAAACAGGAAGGTTAGTGCATTGTTCAGTAAGTGTACCAAGGTAAGTATAATGGTGCTTCAAGTGTTTTGTCACAAGTTCTTGACTCTGTGTCTTCCATTAACTTCATCTTATTCTCTTCATGTCGTCAAATGGTCTTCCTTCTATCCAGTTCTATATTTTCGTTCCCATCGTCATTTTCCTGGCATCCTTCAGTTACCAGTTTCAAAAGTCCCTTGACTTGTAGGTTGTGTCAATTTGTGTATGATCTAATTTTCCCCTGATAAATTTTCGGTTATTTCTGAAAAATTTTAATGTGTCATATTATTATTAAACAGGACACATTGACAGGGGTGTTGTCATTTGGTGGGATTTTATGACAGCAATATTTAATTCTAAATTACTAGCTAGTGGTATACATGTATTTTTGAGTCATTATACTTTACGCAGCCTTCTGGGGCTAGGAGTTTGTGAGACTTGAAGTGTGCATAATTTACGCAGCCTTCTGGGGCTAGGAGTTTGTGAGACTTGAAGTGTGCATAGTTTACGCAGCCTTCTGGGGCTAGGAGTTTGTGAGACTTGAAGTGTGCATAGTTTACAATTACACAAGGGTTTATTCATGTGTTGGTTACTTACATAATTAATATAAAGCACATTTTGCATATATCATTTAAAATGCATGGCTAAGCTAAAGAAAGTGGCATGTATGATAGTTAGAAACCTTGACACATTGCTGCCTCAGTTATCAGCCTGGTGTATCTGGTCAGAAACTGTGTGCTCTAATATATGCTCAATGGCTTTTAGAAAATTAGCTAAAATAGCTACAATATTAACACTGCAGCTGTGAGCTTCCATAAATGTCACCGACATCATCCTTTGCTTGGCAGATACCACAGGTGACAGCACTATGCAATCTGGCTTCCCAATGTCATCGTATCTGCGACAGCATGGCTGTCAGCTTGGGAGAAATGCCAGGATGTTGGCATCTCAGGCACCAGATCGACTGGCCAATCACAGGAAGGTTGGCATTCCAGAAAGTTTTTGTGTTTAAAATGTTTTCAAAAACATAATTCTCTAGTGGGTAGGAGGTGTGCTGAACATATACACTAAAATACAAACTTGACATAAATTTCATTTGTAATTACAGATCGTAGTTTAATTGATTACAAATGATTGTGTTTCCAGTTGTAATTGAACTTAACCAGTGCGCCTGTCAGCCTTTGTTTGGCTCTACTTGAATCTTAGATCTGCATTTTTTCAAAAGTTCAAATTTATCTAAAATTTTCATTTGGCAACCCTGAAGTCCGACAAAACCTTGTCACGATTAATCTGACACATGATGTCCCAGCCACCAACATGAAGTCTTGCAAGGATCCAAGTGAGCCCCTTAATTGCGCTCGACCATAATCTAGAGCATTCAGTGTCATATTCCTCTTGCATGTGCACACATTTTCAGCAAAATTCATAATCCGTGATAAATCTCAACAATTTTGAAATTGGGGGGTTCCTTTTGTGGGGGGTGTGGTATGTTAATCCAGCACTGATATGGGAGCATGGTAAGCAGTAAACAAATGGGTGACAAAGTGCCCCCCTTTTGCAAGATCCTGGAAATGCCACTGGTCTTGATGTTGCACTATGTGTTGTCGGGTCAGTTGCCGGACCGGTCCATCTACTGGCGCGCCCTGCTGCAAGAGATTATGTGTGACATCACCGGGGTGCAGAGGGGTGACTGGCAGGCGAGGAATGATTGGCAGGTGGGCAAGATTGCGTCCAAGTGTCACACATTCACTGAGTATGTCCACAAAGCACTCCAGAAGCTTCGTCTCACAGATGTTGAGGTATGTATAATGAGTGAGATTTATAAAACAGAAAGTGTGGATATTATTTGGTAACAGTGCTTTGATGGTACATCAAGGATGCAGACTTGACTGATGGCTGCAGTTTGTATTCATCAATAATTTGCAAAACTGATGTTATTTCCTGTGCGCTGTCATCATTCTAGTATTTTGTATCATGGTACGCATCACAAGAATATCGGCTTACAGGGACTGCCTCGAGTTGCCCATTTTCATGACCTGCGACTTGACTTGGAATTCAGAGATATGACTTGCAACTTGACTTGGACTTCGAGGTCATTGCCTCGAGACTTGACTTGACTTGCCAATTTGTGACTTGCCAAAGTCTGGTGTCTGAGAATGTGTGCAAATCGAGACCATGCTGTTGTGACAGGCCTTACTGAATACAATAATTATTAAGTATACTTGTTATGATTGGCAGAGTAGCATCTGTCTAAAATTCCCACTAAAAATTACCTCAGAAAAAACCCAACTATCATGCACATGGCGATTGGAACCCTGTTGACTTGAGATTTGAGTTGGGATTCACAGAGATGACTCGAGACTTGATTTCGAGGTCATTGACTTGAGACTTTACTTGGAGATCATTAACTTGAGACTTGATGGTCATTAACTCTAGACTTGACAGTCATTGACTTGATACTTGACTTAGAGGTCATTAACTTCAGACTTGTGACTGCCAATAAGTTTGGTAGTGAGCAGGAATTGCTTATCTGATTAAAACCTGTATATGTGCATGCGGGTATACATGCGTGCATGTCATAGTAACATGAATTGTTTCCAGGTGTCCGATGAGGCGATTGCGGAGTATGAGAGAACTCACTGTGATCGGGAGCACAAGATGTGTGCTTTCTTCCAACTGAAGGCTGTCCTCGCTCCATGTATCGAGGCTCTCATTCTACTTGATCGACTTCACTTTCTCCTCGAGCAGGTCAGTCGGGCCTCGAGCACAAAAATGCACCTATTTCATATTCCTATTGGTCGGTCATATGCAATATCTTCTCATGATGTTTTTTCTTTTGGGTCATCCTATGTAGTCCCTTTCTTATGTAGCTAAAGTCTGGTCATCCCCAAGATGACAACTGCATGAATAAGGTGTATGTAATGAATAAAATGTTTTTAGTTGTCATTTTGTTTTTTTTTGTTTTCAGGACAACGTGACTACGACACACCTCGTCCAGCTGTTTGATCCTGTCACCTCACCGAGGTGCTATGCTCTGATAGCACTGAAATGACACAGCTGAACAATGTGACAGAGAGGGCTGTGGTGTTGGCAAGCTACCTCGTTGTAATGTTACATCATTTGGTACCACATGTTATGTGATAGGAAAACCGGTATTTCATCAGTCCGTAGCATGGCATGTAGTGCGTTTTTCAACAAAATTCTTTTAGCTCCACAACTACCCACTAGATGGCAGCACAAAATATGGGGTTTAATACATTTTTATAAATAAACACCTCATGTTTAATAAACGCTACCTGTAGGCATAGCCAATAAGTTGGACATCTCTGAAATGAAAACCGAAAAAACTCAGAAAATTTGAATCACTTCACAACTTGAATCACAACTTTATGTACAAGAAAACACAGGCAGTTGTGTATAAAACATTTATTTAAAGCTACAAAGCAGTCCACTAGAAATGCATTGGTTTTTCTATACATGAAATATGCAAGCACATGCATACGTACGCTGATACGACAACAGCCACTTGCAGTGGACACAAAAGCCAGAGTTGCTGACCATTACATCCACATTACCACAAGGGCTGGGTTTCATTATGATTGTAATCATAATTGATTACACTAAAAAATTTAATCATAATTGTAATAAAACAATGTTTACGGTGTAATTGTATAGTGTCGTCACTATAGTTGACCCTCAAAAGATTTTGTTTTATAATAACACTACAACTTTATGAAAATGTTCAGCGCACATCTTATCAATATCACTAGTGGTTATACATCAGTTTTGACAAATAAATAATTATTATATAGCCGTTCTGAGGGTTACCATAGATAACAAAATTAATGTAAAAAAAAAAAAAATTAAAACAAGGTTGACACATATCTCAGGAGGGCGGGTTATACGTAGATGAACATTGTTGGACTCTCAATAAGCCAATGGCTTCCTTGTCCACTTGCCATCTGGGCCTTTGGCTTGGATGGCAAATCTTTTTAAATATTGCTAAATCCTACATCTCTTATTGTAAAGCAATAGTGGCAGCTGCAGCAACTGTGCATAGTTATTTGTATCGTTCCAGCGACACAAGCAGCCACATCCTACCGTCACAGAACATATAATAATAATATCAACCAGGTAAATCATCGTCTACCGGGTAATAGCAAATTTTTTCCCCATAAAAGTTAGATGGGAAAACCTACAGCTGAGCCCTGTATTAGATGAACGAGCAAGCATATCTATAAACCTCAACCTCACAGCACCAAACACGTCTGTTGTTCAACCATATCTTTAAACCTCAACCTCACAGCACCAAACATGTCTGTTGTTCAACCATATTGGAGACAGTACTGAAGGACACAAGGTGTACAGCTCACCCAGGTCTTGTGTTGAACTAACACCAAATGGCTAAACACAGAAAATTATACAAATACATACTCACAGGTACATGCAATATCATACATACATACATACATACATACATACAAGCATACATTTGCGTACATTTGCTATAGACAAACGATTCATTTTGAACAAATTACTACACACATACACAGTTCATGTTTTCGAGACGCATTACATTTGATTGTTTGACCAGTAAGGACATTTAAACATTAAATTTTTGGTGTACATAATACTTTCATGTAGTTTGCAATAACAACTTGTGTTACTGTTATCCTATGCAACGGAATTAGACTCTGAAGTCAACAATTAATACTTTCATGTAGTTTGCAATAACAACTTGTGCTACTGTTATCCTATGCAACGGAATTAGACTCTGAAGTCAACAATTATGACATAATTATTATATCTAGAAATACATGAAACTATCAGCTATACACAACACAACAACACAGCATATCACAAACTTCCTATATCCGGGAATCGCTGCAGTTTTCGTGAAACGGCAGAGTCCTTATACAAGACCGGGTCTGCACGGAATTCCACCGTCTTCAGCGGCATCATCCCATAAATTCCTGCGAACTTGGTGATGCACTCTGACCTCTCGACCATGTGTGTGAGGTCAGCTGACAGCATGTTAAGGCTCTGGCACTCGGGGCATTTGAACTTCTGACGGGGTGTAACCTTAATCGGGGCTTTGGCAGTGGCATTCGAGATGAGAAAGTTCATGGCGAGGTCTTCACAGTTCATATGGTCATCCACCCATGTCTTGATGTGGCCCGGCATCATGTTGGTGTACACATAGCTGTAGTACTGCAAGGAATGCAATGGGTCCATAAATGTATATGAACGCTGTACTGTGATGAGAGTACTATGTACAAACCTACATGTGATTTTAGAAGTGTTTTAAATGTGTAAACAATTACAATTAGCGTATATTATTTCAATGATGAGTTGCATAGACTTACAAAAAGCACTCGCATATGAATTTAATCTTAAATTTTACGATCACAAAATTTTATTATTAAGTCAATTGAAGTTAATTTAATTTAATTGAAGAATTTGAGAGGTAAATTTAATCTAACTGACCTGAAAAAATAGTGATGTTAATTTAATAATTTCTGAGTTAATTGTAATTTAATTAGCTGTAGTACCACAGACAACAACACAATGGGTACTGAACAATAGACATAGTTGTAATACTGCTTACAGCAATGCAATGGCCACTCAACAAAATACATAGCTGTAGTACTGCAAACAGCAATGCAATGGGTACTCAACAATAGATATAGTTGTAGTACTGCAGACAGGAAGGCAATGGGTACTCAACAATAGACATAGCTGTAGTACTGCAGGCAGGAAGGCAATGGGTACTCAACAATAGACATAGTTGTAGTACTGCAGGAAGGATGCAATGGGTACTCAACAATAGATATAGTTGTAGTACTGCAGGCAGGAAGGCAATGGGTACTCAACAATAGACATAGTTGTAGTACTGCAGGAAGGATGCAATGGGTATTCAACAATAGACAGCTGTGGTACTGCAGACAGCAGTACAACGGGTACTCAACAATAGATAATTCATCTTGTGATAGAAGGCAGCCCCCATGTGTAAGAGGGAAATGGCACTGGTGCACTCGCCTTGTGATGGAATGCAGCCCCCATGTGTTAGAGGGAGATGGCACTGATGCACTTACCTTGTGATAGACGGCAGCCCCCATGTGTTAGCGGGAGATGGCACTGGTGCACTTACCTTGTGATAGAAGGCAGCCCCCGTGTGTGAGAGGGAGATGGCACTGGTGCATTCGCCCTGTGATAGAAGGCAGCCCGTGTGTTAGAGGGAGATGGCACTGATGCACTCGCCTTATGATAGAAGGCAGCCCCCATGTGTTAGAGGGAGATGGCACTGGTGCATTCACCTTGTGATAGAAGGCAACCCCCATGTGTTAGAGGGAGATGGCACTGGTGCACTTACCTTGTGATGGAAGGCAGCCCCCGTGAGTACGAGAGAGATGGCACTGGTCCACTCTGACTCATACTTCCATGTCCCAGTCACATTATCCCAAAGGTGAAGTCGTGAAGGGAAGCCGACCAGTCTGTCAGGAAACTCACGCCAGACCTCATGGCAATAACAAGAACATGTTAATTTCTAAGGCACATGAGCCTACAACAATGTTATCACAGTAAACCAAGTCTTGCTTCACTCTACTTTTAAAAAAAAAATTCTTAAATTTTGCCAAACATTTAAATACATTATATTTACCTGATTGTATTTCTGTACATGATGAAATGGTAATGTCATTGAAGTATGATGGGACGCATGGAGAATACTAATTAAAGTAAACATTACTCACATCACTCATTACTTACATTACTCACTAGCAACAACACCAACATCATCTGAGGCGATAGACATATTTGTCTCAAGTCTCTGTTTACATCTGTTGATTTACTGTAAAATTGTTTTGACAAGACACAACAAAATAAACTTACTGCTGCAGTATTTGAGGCCACTGCATACTGCACAAAGCTTGCCAGTAAACAACCATCTCACCTGATAGCCAAACTCCAGTTCATCTGTGGTCAACATGAGGATGTCGTCATCCAGGGCTAGAATGGCCTCAGTCTCAATTGCATCATATGGATAGAACCTGGATGCAGAAACACGTGACCACCATAAACATGACAGATATATGAAATGTGTTCTCCATCTGTCACTGTGTGATCAAGGAAAGTGACAAGCCAAAATTACAAATTAAAATGCTTCTTCCAGTACTACTAAATGTTTTCCAATATAAAACATGCTACACATTGACTTGAAGGAAGAGCTAAGCGGTGGGACATACGATCTCACCTGTTACTCAGTTTGTTCTGTCGTGTTTGGATCACCTTCAGTGGTTTGTTGATCTTGGGCCACATAGACGCTGCACAGACAACAAAGCAAACAGTAGCACGCAAGATCCTGTATAAATATGAGATGTGCAGTGAGCATGGCTAAACCTTTGTTGCGATTTGCATGTTTGTGTGAACATTTGTTCTCGTGGTTAAATTTTAGAATTGGTTCAGCAACTGCTGTGCCGGACAATTCTACAAGCGACTTGAGTTTTGTTGAGTTGCAGACTAGCGGATATTGTACGACCACTGAATAAATACGAATGGCAACATAAGCTTAGCAATGTATGCTCAAGTGAAATAGTGGTATTCTAGAAATGTTACTTAGTTATTAGCTTGAATATTACTATTAGCTGTTATTGTTAGATATATCCATGCATACATGTATAATACATATTTATACTACTGACCAACTATTACTGTACATTTTCACATGCAAACTGTACTCGACTAATTGATAGTATGTTGATTCTGGTTAAACAAATTCTATCTTATTCATAAAAACACGCCTGACCAACTTTACAAGGCAAGAAACTTTTGGTATTCTTTTACAAGGCAGTTACCTCTCAAGAAACTTTTGGTATTCTTTTACAAGGCAGTTACCTCTCAAGAAACTTTTGGTATTCTTTTACAAGGCAGTTACCTCTCAAGAAACTTTTGGTATTCTTTTACAAGGCAGTTACCTCTCAAGAAACTTTTGGTATTCTTTTACAAGGCAGTTACCTCTCAAGAAACTTTTGGTATTCTTTCCGAATATTTCAGCCAATTCACTTGTCCTTCCTCAGAGGACTGACGGTGCTACGGGCGGGTCACATGACCAAGATCAGACGAGAGAGTCAGCTGAGATGTTCAGAGAGAATACAAGTTATACAACAAATTTCTTGACAGGTAATTACCACGTGATTGTAAATAATATTGTCACATTCCAAGAAACCGGAAGAAGATTACCCAAACATTAAAATTCTTCCACAGACCTTGAGGGGGCGTCTTCGCCTGGTTGTTCCACACGACCAGCACTTTAGTGAGACTGGGAGCTAGCGCCACCTGCTGGATGACACGGAAGAGAGACTCAAGACGGTCATAGGTGAGTATGACGGCCGTGAAGCCATCAGTGCGCGGTGGCATCAGAGGGAGGAAGAGAGGGTTGTGGACGGCCACCTACAACATCAACAAAGTCCTCAAAGGATTACATTAATCCAACCACAAAGTTCTACGTATAATGCATTTCCATATTTCTTAAATCTCAAGGAAAGAATAACTTGTCTTACTGTTTTATTTAGTAAACTTTGCAACAAGCAAGATTTAACTACTTCACCAAACATAGCATCACCAAAGCAATAGATTTCTTTTTTGGCTGAGTTATGAGACCTCAGTTATGCGAGTTATGAGACCTCCAGTTATGTGAGTCATGAGACCTCCAGTTATGTGAGTTATGAGACCTCCAGTTATGTGAGTTACCATGTCTGGAGGATCATTCCAGTCTTCGTATGTGCGAGAGACATACGGAAAGACACGGTCATTGATGATCTGAAGTGTGGCCAGCGTGATTGAACGCATCGACGAGAAGTAGTTGCGCCACAGGAATGCCACCTGGTGACGCATCTCAACAGCTTGTTCGGGCGATATGTGATTGAGAACAGTCATCACAGATGCGAGGTTGTCTTCTTCGACCAACACTGCTGCCCTGTTATTTAAAACAAGATAATAAATACAACAATGTATGTGACGATGACAGAAACTACTGTAAATGTTTTGAGTCAAGGTTTTTTTAAGGCCTTTCACACGGGCCATTCAAAAGTAAATAAAAAAATTGTGCTGTGTATAAATATATATATATATATACGAGGTAATGAGGTTAAGAGGAGATCAGATTGACGTTTTTTAGATATTAAATGGATATGAAAATATTGACAGAAATATTTTTTTCTCACTCAAGAAAGATAGTAGAACTAGAGGTCATGAGGTAAAATTAGTAAAGGATCAGTGTAGATTGGATATCAGGAAGTACTCATTCTCACAGAGGTCAATAAATGAATGGAACAAATTATCTACAGATTGTCTAACTGCAAGCAGTGTGAATATGTTAAAAACAAGTTCGACACAGATCTCATGAAGGCGGGTTACACATAGATGAAAAAAAAATTATTCTCAATAAAGCAATGACTTCCTTGTCCACTTGACATCTGGGCCTTTGCCTTGGATGGCAATCTTGTTAAAACTTATATCAAACATCGTCTGGGTTTAGTGACATATTTTGTAAAAATTTTAGTGGCTGTTATTACAGATAGATAAAACAAACCTGTGATCTGAGATAAATCTTACCGTTTCCAATCCAGCACCTCAGAGAAGGGAAGGACATAGCTGTCTGCAACAATGACTGGAATGCATCCTGCCATGAGGGCATCCACCAGGGCTGTCTGCCCCAACCTCGCTCCTCTCACCACCAAACAGAAGACAGAGTCCTACAGAGAAATAACCACCAAATGATTCAGAATAGTTGCATACGTGAAGAAACATTCCCACTGTTATTCAACCCTGTCAAATTGGTATTTCTCCATGTCACACTTATTTCTCCCTGCCACAGTTATGTAAAACTATTATTTCTCCACATCACACTTTTTTTTCCATCTCAGTTATTTCTCCACGTCACTGTTATTTCTCCATGTCACTGTTATTTCTCCATGCCATATTGTTATTTCTCCATGTCACACTATTATTTCTGCATCACTGTTAACTATTTATCCATGTAAAACTGTTATTTCTCCCTGTCACACCATCCCAGTTAATTATTTTAAAGCCAAATTAGTCACAAATTTAGTAAACAAAAACCTGTTGACACACCAATACAAGTAATGTAATTATTACATGTTTAGCATGCATTGCCTACCTGTAATATCTGAGGATACAAATACTCAATCTTTCCCTTGCACCGAGCTGATATATTTTTATTATTTTCAGCATCGTTGCATTCTTCAAGCAGGAGAAAGCGACTATCTTTTGAAGCAGCAGCAGTCAGTTCTTGTCGGTATTCGATGTGGAGCCCGATCTGTGCCGAGACCAGTTGCCAGCTGAGCTCATCGCTGCAGAAACAAAGAAAACAGTCTTAATTAAAGAAGCCCACTGTCTCCTTCTTGAACAACAGCTATGACTAGTTTTCATAAAAATTAAAATATTCTAAATTATTTGATCTGTAATAAACTACAAATTAATGATTATGCTGATATACTCAGGGCGCTTCATTTTTCACAATCAATACAATGACTTAAACAGTTACGCTGGTTTCCTGTTACTTACTGAATAAAATTTAAACCATTCTTATGTATCGTGCTCTGTCTACACAACTACCACCCTACTTGGCTAGTCTCCTGCATCTTTCAAATATCCCCAGGCAGCTCAGATCATCAATTTCACAACTTCTTAGTGTTCCTAAAACTAAGATTTACTTGAGCAAACGTGTTTTCTCTGTTTCATCATTTTGAAATCATCTGAAACTATAGTTATATGTCGAAAAAGACATTTATTCCAAATTGCATTTCCACCATAAATCTTCGGTGGTCCCTTGTTCTGACAATGACTTGTTCATCCTTGTTCATTATTGTTCATCCTTGTTCATTATTGTGCTTAAGGTTTT
Organism: Lamellibrachia columna; assembly: GCA_963662155.1. Classification (NCBI taxonomy): domain Eukaryota; kingdom Metazoa; phylum Annelida; class Polychaeta; order Sabellida; family Siboglinidae; genus Lamellibrachia; species Lamellibrachia columna. The sequence continues at coordinate 8,403,861 of OY759270.1, forward strand.
CTGGTGTGTTGCACCTCTGAGGTTCCTGAGGATATCTCTATAGAAGTTCATTATTATTATTATTATTATTAATGTTACACAGCAGCTAACTTTCAAACACAATAATATTGTATGTGGAAGTGAGTAAAGGGAATGTATCATAATGGGAGATTTTGACCACGGACACATACAATGGAAATCTCTAGAGTACAAGGGGTGAGGACCAACAGTTTCTATTTTTAATTCAGGATAGCTTCCTTTTTTAACACGTGCTAAAACCAACCGGGGATAGAATGTATTAGATTTAGCTTTGTCTTCATAAAAAGAATTAGTGGACAATGTCAAAATACATGAGCCATTGGGTAGGAGTGATCATAATCAAATACATCTTAACATCAAAGTAAAATCAGAAAGTACAAATAAGAAAATGCATGAAAACTTCCACAAAGGTAAATATAAAGATATGACAAATTACTAAGCAAAGCTAGATTGGAATAACATGCTGGAATAACACGATTAAGACGGTAATTGAATGTTGGAACATTCTAAAATATGAAATTGAGAGTATTGTTGATCAATGTGTTCCGTTGAAAAATCAAAGAAAACGGTCTAGAAAGAAACAGTTGTCAAAAAAACTATTACAAAAATAGCGTACAAGCAAACTGTGTGGACGGTTTATAGGCATACCAAAAAGGATGAAGACTACACAAATTACAAAGAGGCACTTATTGCAGCTATGAATGAAATTAGACAATCAAAAAGAAGCTATGAGCAAAAATTAGCATGTAACATAAAAAATGACAGCAAAGGTTTCTATGCATATGTTAGTAGTAAACAAAATGTACGAGACAAGGTTGGACCACTTGAAGACAGTGCTGGAAATATAATATCACAAGGTTTTTAAATGGCGGTAGACCTAAATGGATATTTCAGTTCAGTGTTTGCCAGAAAAGATATTAGTTCGTTACCAGTTCCAGGTGCTACATTTCAGGAGGCTAAATCGGACTATTTAGGGCAGTTAATTGTAACTCCAGAAATGGTAGCTAAGAAAATAAAGGCAATGAAGGACAATAAATCACCTTAAGTGGATGGAGTTCCTCCAAAAATACTAATGGAAACAGTAGAACAAATTAGTATACTACTTGCAAGAGTGTTCAACATCTCATTAAAGGAGGGAGTGGTTCCTTTTGAATGGAAAGAAGCAAACTTCATGTCATTATTTAAAAAGGGTTCAAGAAATAAGTAAGAGAATTACAGACCAGTGAGTTTAACATCAGTGATTTGTAAATTATTAGAAAGGTTAATTAAAGACCATATGGTGGACTTCCTTGTTAGGCATAAATTATTAAATCCATCTCAACATGGATTCCTAAAAGCGAGGTCATGCTTAACAAACATGTTATGTTTTTTGGAAGATATCACTAAGTGGCCAGACGAGGGATCACCAGTAGATATTATATACTTAGATTTTCAGAAAGATTTTGACATTTTGACAAGTGCCACATCAAAGATTACTACTTAAATTAAAAGCCCACAGTATCGGGAATGGCATAATCAACTGGACAGAAAAATGGCTGATTGACAGAAGACAGTGTGCTGTAGTAGATGGGGAGGTTTCAAACTGGAAATCAGTTTTGAGTGAGGTACCACAAGGATCAATATTAGGGCCTTTAGTATTCTTAATATATACCAATGACTTGGATGATAAGCAACATAATGAAATTTGCGGATGACACAAAAGTGTTTAGAAGGGTTAACAATGATGGTGATAAAACCATTTACAAAACAATATAGATTAGTTAAACAGTCTGAGAAATGGCAGATGTTATTAAATTTTGGGAAATGTAAATGCCTACATACAGGACACAGGAACTTGGATGTAAACTATAAAATGGGAGATACTGTTTTAGGTACTGCCATAAAAGAAAAGGACTTAGGAGTAACAATAAGTGCTGATCTGAAAGTTTCAGAGCAGTGTGGTATTGCAGCTTCAAAAGGTAATAAAATTCTTGGGTTGGTTAGGAGAAATATAACATAAAAGGAAAAAAGCTAATCATACCTCTGTATAACGCAATAGTTAGGCGTCGTTTAGAGTATTGTATACAAGCTTGGAGACCATATCATAAGAAGGATATAGACAGGCTTGAAAGAATGACTGAAAGAATGTAGTTTAACAACCCTACAGACAAAGTGGTTAAGAGGATATCAAACTGAAGTTTTTTAAGATATTATATGGGTATGAAAAAATATTGATAGAAATATGTTTTTCTCACTCAAGAAAGATAACAGAACTAGAGGACATGAGGTAACAATGGTAAAGGATCAGTCTAGACTGGATATAAGGAAGTACTCATTCTCACAGAGGACAACCAATGAATGGAACAAATTATCTACAGATTGTGTAACTGCTAGCAGCTTGACTATGTTTGAAAATAAGGTTGACACATCTCAGAAGGGTGGATTACACAGATTAAAATCTAAAAAATGTTGAACTCTCGATAAACCAATGGCTTCCTTGTCCACTTGCCATCTGGACCTTTGCCTTGAATGGCAATCTTATTAAATCTTGTTTAACAGTTACAGATGTCATAGAGTGCTTGATAAACCATTCACATTAAGTAAGAGACCTTTGAACAGTATAATATAGCTCCAAGCTTTGCTGGGTGATAATTTCATAAAGAAAAACAATCTGCAAAAATTTGTATGGCAGAAAATGGGCTTTACAACTGATAATACATAATGTTCCAGACCGATATCACATTCTATGATGCTGACAAACTTGAATGGCAATCTTATTAAATCTTGTTTAACAGTTACAGATGTCATAGAGTGCTTGATAAACCATTCACATTAAGTAAGAGACCTTTGAACAGTATAATCTAGCTCCAAGCTTTGCTGGGTGATAATTTCATAAAGAAAAACAATCTGCAAAAATTTGTATAGCAGAAAATGGGCTTTACAACTGATAATACATAATGTTCCAGACCGATATCACATTCTATGATGCTGACAAACTTAGTAATGCATTCATCCCATACTTAATATGTTATTATCATCTTAAATAATCCTCACTAGTTCTTAGGTTCCGGCTGACTCATGTCAGTAATCTGTGGATTAAAGACAGGGATTGCGACATCGTATGTCTGTCTGTATGTCCAGGTAGAGAATCCGCCGCCTGCCAGCAGAGCCCTGTCTCTAGCTACGTCCAGGGTAGTGTTGTAGTCAGGCATGCTGCCAGGCAACATGTTGAAGAGCAAATGATTAATGCCTTCATTCCAACTGAAGCACAAATACAGGCCATTAACAGACCATTTTATAACTAGAGCTGATCACATTTTCAAACTGTATTGTTTGCCACTTTATAACTGAAAGCTGTATTGTTACAGAATCTAGATTATCATGGGCTTTGGTGTATATATAATACAAAATGTTCACATGGATTAAACTCTTCCAGAAGAGCAACAAATTCATATTAAAATATTCAGCCCAATGTGGACATTTCTTTAAAACAACAATTTTCAGGCAGAGCTGGGTATTTGATCAATTATTATGAACAGTAAGTACTACAAGATTGATATATATATATATATATATATATATATATATATATATATATATATATATATATATATATATAAAATGTTAAGGAGTCCAGCAGTTTTGACCCTAGTTACGGTTTTGAAAATAAAATATCAAAAGTGTACTGACTGTGGCAGTGCTGCAAGAATCCTTGCCGTTTCCACCAGCCGGATGTTATTCTGGTTGAGGAAGTCAACGGGTGGAAGAAAGAGGCAGGCCTTGTCCGGGTCTCGGGTGTAGTAGATGCTGTCCATCACTGTCTGCCGGATTTCGCTAAATTCCTGCGATATCGGCAATGTTATCAAGATGCCTCGCTCATCCACAAACCTCATAGTTGGGTAGACATAAACTGATATTCGACTATCATCATTGTAACCACAGTGGTAAACATCGAAACATGTATGGTAAAGACAGCTCTGGTCTGCTGGTTTTGGTCTGTGACTGTCTTTTCCAAGTTTGACTTCTTTGATGCTTTCAGTGTTGTATGAACTGCTCAAGCCGTGGTCTCCATGATCACTCATGTTCGGTGGCCAGAACTGGAGAGCTGCCGTCACAAATAAACCGATGAGTATGAAGAGCAGTAAGACTGCATAGCACTGAGGATGTTTCAGCACAAAGTGTGACCGTTTGTTGTAACTCTTGCTGCTGGTTGGCAGCATGTTGAACCTACAGTTTGTTGCTCTTAGAAGGAAGCAATGGCTTTTGTTGCTACCATAGCAATGGTAGCATCTCAGATGTGAGGACCTAAATGAAAAGTATAAAAATAATTATTAAACATTTATAATATTATATTTGAGTTGCCTAGCTTTATGCACCATGTCATTTATGATGATGTAATGCCAATCCGAAAAGGTATTAACCCAAGATGCTTACACTGAATGAAGACATGTCAATCAGCTTTATAAACCATTGCAGCTGCCAGTTGAGCATAAACTTGATATGACCCAAAGCCAAGGTGTCAGAAGAAGGTGCAAAATGACACAATACCAAGTTGCCACGGAATTGTGTGATGCACGAAGTTAAGACATGCTTAGACTCTATACATGTCATCGGCATCATTGATGGTAATCTTGAAAGCTGAAAAGTTGTCACCCTCGACTTCTTCCCCCAACCTATACCCCTGGTGAGACTCTCTCGACACATGCATTATAGCCTTTCAACTCCCCCTAATCACTAAGAAATTCATACAGTAGAGCTTTTTACCCCATACAATAGCCAACTGGAACAATCTGCCAGTCAAAGCATCAACAGCACCAAATTTTGAGATCTTCTGACAGAGGATCTCCAGCTTGTAACATTAATTCACATTACATCTATCAACTTTTGCTCTCCTTAAATGGCATACTATAATTTTTTCTTTCTTCCAAATATTTTATTACTTTCTTTTACAGCACTAAGTACGTAGGCACACACACCGAGTCAGTGAGCCTCGAATGGAGGGTCGATTTGTACCCGGACGAAGAAAAAACATTTTTTTACACATACACGAATTTGTTAGCTGCTAGTTGTAAATGAAACAAAGTGAACTAGTTAGCTCGGACCAATTTCTGACACTGTCACTGACAGATCCGACAGTGCCAGTGCCGTAGACCCCCCCCCCCCCACGCCAGTGTCGATTGTACGCAAAGCCAATAACCGTGCACGGAGTATCATTTCCATAACATGTAGTAATATTTGCGTTTTAACATACTCGTTGTTGTGACGGCACAATATCGCTGTTGACTTACGAATAGTTGTTACAACCACATAAATGCACAACTCAAATAACACACTTCCAGAATCCAGTGACCCACCATGTTTATAAGATACCGCAGTATTTTTCTAGAAAACACGTAAAATATAATGTAAATAAACAACAAGACCCTGTATTTGTTTAAAAAGAATAAATAATTGTGGTGTTGGTAAAAATAATGCTTAGCTATTCTATATTTCTAAGCCTGTGTAAGAAGCATACATGAATCAAAATATCATCCACTTAAATGCAGTGTTATTTCGGGGACCAGTTATTATTTACATCCTTCACCATTTTATACATGTTATACTATTGTAGCTGTTTTCGAATTATAGTTTCCAACAAATATGCATTATATGCACAGATGTGACGATTCAATTGCTATCTTGTTATTATAGACTTTTGTACATATAAACATTACGTTATTGCGGATGAATGCATGAAATTAGCTTCGTGTGCAGCCCCGGATAGTTCACAACGGAGCGTCTTGATTGCGCCGGTGCCAAGCGTTGAGCTCTGCGTTCCGGCGGGATGAAAACATGATGTCTCTGACCGAACGTAGTCATGTTTGAAACGTGCATGCAGTAGTAACTATGTCATTACAAGACCTCAAAACCTGTTGCTGTTTCGAAGGGAAGGTATAACAGACACCATGCCGGGCATGGTCATGTTTGGCCGGCGTTGGAGCGTTGGCTCAGATGATATGGTGGTGGCCGCTGTTTTCCTAGCGTTTCTCCATCTTGTCTGGTAAGTAGCCTTTCGCCTAGCAGACGATATTTACCTAACTCTGTCATGGCTCTGTCTGGCTTCGGCATCACTAGGCCTGTCGGCAGAGTGGATAAAAAATATAAAATAGCAAGTGTAGGTTGAAAGTTCATACAAATGCGTCCCCTCAATCTCTGTAAATGCGAAATGTATGTCGTCGATTACTTGATTACCCAGCCAGGGCCTTGTCTTGGCTTGAAGTTGATACTTGTAACCAGAGTCTAGACGATGGGTCGATGCGCAATGTGCCAAGCCCCCAGGCAAGCACCCATATAATTTGTGGTAACTTGCTAACTGTGTGATGTGTCTTTAAGGATATTACTTGCTAGTGCAAACACGGACAGAACTGAAACACCAACTAAAAGCAACATTGATGTATTATCAGAGATGAATAGTATTGAAAATCATACCATACCTTGAGATACCTTAGTCTTAGATGTTTCTGATCGCAGGATTCTTGGCTCCTCATTGATCAGATCTTCGTCATTCTGTAGAAATAGTTTGAGAGTTCCGGTTCCAATTTTTAAAGGTGCTTTAAAGTTGTATAAATTGTTTGATTTGACCAGAATTTGTCTAGGTGGTTTTTAAATGAAGTTATGGATTTTGCCTGTACAACCATTTTGGGGAAGGAGTTCCAAGGCTCCGTCACTCTGAGTGGGAAAGCATTTTTTCTTATATTTGTGTTTGCTCTTTGAGTGAAAAATTTTAGTGTGTGGCCTCTGTTCCTTGTCCTGAAAGATGTTTCATCCCATTTTAAAAGTTTAGGTGAGGATTCGTTGTCATATATTGTAGATAATTATAAAAACTTCAATCATATCACCTCGTAAACGTCTATAAGTTAGTGAGGGTAGTTCAGTTTGTTTAATCTTTCTGTATAGGTTAGGTTACTCATCCCTGGTAATGCCTTGGTAGCTGTTCTTTGGACATTTTCTATTGCAATTAAGGCCACAGTTTTTTTTAGGTTTACGTAGTTTTACAGTCATGTCTAACATTGGAGAAAAAAAATAAAAATGAAAAATGTTTTACTGTCATGTCAAACACAGGACAGGTGAAAAAGAAACAAGAGAGATGAAGGGGAAAGGGTTAATCAAGGCCAGTTTTTTTAAGTTTTTGTATGGATTATTACAATAGTGTTTAAGGTAGCTGGGGCGGATATTATATGCTTGTCTTGAATTTATTAGTTTCAGTAGAAGTTTATAAGATAAATTAACAATTTCTTCACAGATTGTAGATAGTACATAGTACTTAATATTCCATATTAATAAAATTTGCAGTTTTTCATTGATTCGGTTATGTTACAAGATTTTTTTACATTTTTGTAAATGTAAAAAAATAGCCCCAAAATGCGAAATTATTTCGTTTTGAGAAAATCCCCAAAGAAATGAATGACACACATATAAGTATAACAGTGTCACTGATAATTTTAAGATATATTTTGGTTAACATAAACGAAAATCATTTCTCTTACAGAACATTATTAACACCAATTTTGCACAAGACTGGTCATTTGTATTGTGTATTAACAGTCAGAGAACAGTGAGTTGTCTGCGTAGTAATGCGGTACAACGCTACCGTGAAAGGCATTCTCGGCATGGTGAATATATTTTCAGTGTAGCAATGCTTCTCTGCGATTCGATGTTTGTGAACATTTGGTTTTTCAGACATTATATTAGATTTTTATAGATTATTATAATAGTAAAACAAATGTCGACGGGACATTAAAAATAAAAAACAATAAACCGCTTTTTTTAACAAAATGTGGTTGGCGGATCCATAAACCGAAAAAAAATAAAAACCATTGCCTAATGTTTTTTTTCCTAAGGGTACCATACTGATATGGCGTAGTCAAGGTGCGTTCTTACCATTGTTTTATACAATGGCAAGAACGTAGCTTTGACAGCTTGGTTCATTAGGTTTTGGGAATGTTTGATTCTACCTTTTTTCCAGAAAAGTGCAAGTTAAGTAGCAGTTCATGCCAGTCAAGTAATGAATGTGATCAGGTTAATATGGAATCTTGAATATTATAGTTATAGCTTAATCGTGATGTAAATAATGATTTGTTTATATAACATTCAGTGATGCATATAATAATATTCACAGTGACCATAAGAATTGTGACCATGTCCATATTGTGAAAAAAATCCAGTTGCCAAAAGTGCACAACAGTGAGAGTTCATATCTTGCTGTACAACGTCATTCGGAACCCCTTCATTCCCAATCAAAGTATAATTTAAACAACTTGTTTGACTATGTTGTGTTTCAGGGCACAAGGTATTAGAAGTACATAATTTATCTGACATCCGGCCACAAATCATACATGAAACAGATTACAATATTATGTGCAATGTGTGCTATTTGTATTATCCCTGGGGTGATTGTATAACCTACTGTATATGTGCACTGATTATTAGTATGCAGCAACTGATTACACAACAAGCACTAAATACTAAATAGTAGCATGTTACTATGAATCAAATACACAAGCCACACCACTTACACCTCTAAATCAAAAACTACTTTGGGATCACCAGTGTTGTGTTGTTAACAACAATTGTGTTGCTGCATGAGAAAATCCATTTGTATATTTTCTTTTTATCATGCCTGATCTTTTTAGCAACAGTTCAGCTTTGTGTCTATCGTCATTCTGGTGGTGTGCAAGTTGACAGTTTGGTTCAGCAGTCCGTTACGTTTTCCCGCGCACTATCTATGTGTTCTGTCTGGGCCCACCGTCACTAACCGACATCTGTTCATTCGGGTGCTTTTTTTTCAACAGTTAGTGTCAAACTTGTCTCTTCTAATAGTAAATCTCTTGCAGGCACCTGGTTTCCCACAGTAACTTGAAAGTAGGTGTGATTTAATGGGTGGAGGAAAATCTGAACAGTGTTGAAATAAAACCAGCATGCAGACATGTCTGTTTTTATGTGACATTCAGGTGGAACAAAAACTATTTCTCACCAATTCTAGGTCTTTCAGGCTCTATTTGCATATAGATTTGTTTTTGTGTCTACTCAAGTTTCAATTCTGTGCCATCATTTTGCTGTGCTTTCAAGTGACTCAGAAGAGCTGATGCGCCATATACCATTTGGCATGTCAATAATTTATTTCAACCTTCATGTTTTATGTACCGGTACTGGTGGTAAGAGGCACACAGCTTGATTGTTTTTATCATAAACTTGTGTTATGTGGTGTAAACTCTATCAACTTATAGCATCTTATGTTTTAATGAACCACATTTTTAAATATAATTCAACTGTTTAGTATGGAGTTCCAAGTTCTGGTGCACAAATACGCGTACGTAGCAACCCTCCTCAAAATTATTTGAATTAAACTTATTCTAGCATCACAGTTCTCACTAATAATTATCAAATACTCCAACTAGTCTATCCATAGTAAACCTTTAGGAAATAATGTAAATAGGACACAACATTTACCTTTAATTTTAAATTCAATCTCCCGCCATTTTTTTCTTGTAAACAAATAAACGATCCAGCCATTCAGGTTCAGATTATCATATTGTCTAGATTCATAATTATCATCTAGACCAGAAGTACTGATTCAGCCAAGAAACTAGATTCAGGTATTTTACTAGACCATTAAATTATGTAGATTCACTAAATAAATTAGATAAAAAAGTAATCCACACTCAGTAAATATACAGATTCAATAAATTATTTAGACTCAGACAATTTTATCAGACCAGGACTCCATATAAAACACTGTTTACTAACCTGGCCTTTTGGTCAACACACCTTCCAAACCCAGAGTCGCCCTGGATAACCCCTTACAACTGTCTATACTCACTTTTCCTGGCACTGCCTTGACTCCCTGCACAGCACGGTAAGCAACTTAAATAAAATCATTTAAACTTCAATTAACTAAGGTAGGTAGGACATATGGCAGGGCGCAAAAACATAAAAACAAAAATGACAGCGAGTGGGTTAGTGTACAAGATAAACGTAAGGAAGCAAAGCTAAAAATGACAATGAGGGTGAAGACTTACAGTCTGACGTGTTCAGATTAGAAAATGATCAGGGCTGCAAAATAAGATTTGAGTGTGACAACCACAAGCTGGTAGAATACTGTGACAACATTTTTGTATAAAATGTTTAAACAAGACAGAAATAGAATACAAAATAATAAATGAGAAAGAACACACCCACTAGTTCTGCTACCATGTGATGCGAAAGTGATGAAAAACTTTAAAATTGTCAAAAAAAAATTATTGTGAAGAACGATGCAAGGAATTCTTTTAAAAGGTTGAACATAGGATTAGTCAGCTGGAGGAAGACATCAAGGCAAAAGTCGATGAGACAAGAGTTAGCGAAATGATTAAAGAAGCCAACATCAAACACAAATCAGATAAAATCATTCAAACAAATGTAAACACATGACTATTGGAAATAATAACATTGGAGAAATCAAATATTCTATGACACGTAACAACTCCATACATCCGCTCAACACAATTGAAAAACAAAACGACTTAGGGGTTATTATAGACACAAAGCTATCCTTTGATGACCACATTAACCAAGCAGTAAACAAAGCAACAAATATGATAAAAATAGTTCGCAGAACTTTCCAATTTCTTGACAAAGATGCATTCTTGCCATTATATAAAAAATGGTAAGAACGCATCTTGACTATTCAATAGCAGTATGGTATCCTTGGAAAAAAAAACATTATTGCAGTAGAAAGCATCCAAAGAAGAGCAACAAAAGAATTACCAGGGATGAGGAACTTAAATTATACAGAAAGATTAAAATCACTAAAAGTTCCCTCATTAGCATATAGATGTCTACGAGGCGATATGATTAAAGTTTTTTAAATTATGCACAGTCTATATGACATTGAATCTTAATGTAAACTCTTAAAATGGAAGGATGCATCCTTCAGGACAAGAAATAGAGGTTATACTCTAAAATTGTTTACTCAAAGAACAAAAATAAATATAAGAAAAAAATGCTTTTCCCATCCAAGTGACTGAACCTTGGAATTCCCTCCGGGAAACAGTCAATCAAACAAAATCTTTAAATACTTTTAAAAACCGCCTGGACCATTTCTGGTCCAATCAGGACATTCTGTATAATTTCAAAGCACCTTTAAAAATAGGAACCAGAATTCTTAAACTATTAATAGACGAAGAAGATCTGATCATTGAGTCACAAGAATCCTGCGATCAGAGCTATCATAAGGTATCTTAAGGTAAGTTATCTGTTTATGAATATCGACCTTGCTGTTCATTAGGGACAGCCTAATAGGCGGACTAGAGCAGATGAGTGGACTTGGTTTTATAGGTAACACTTGGAGGAGCCGTGTAGCTACAATCATTACAGAATGCAAACAGTCAACATAATAAGTATATCTCCACTCTGTAGGCACAGATAGGAGTAATAAATAACTGAAATAAAAACAACATGTCTATCCCAGTCCATATTTGTCCATCTGTTAGACTGTTCTACATGCACTATGCATGTACGATTTAACTCAAATACTGGGTAGTTCAAGTAAAATAAATTGTGATTCATTAACTGTAGCAATTGTTTTATTATTTCCGTGTGTTGCTTTGTTGTTGAAGTCATTAAATTATGCCACATCAATGAGGTGTTGCTACAGTAACATGTGACTATGGGCTTATGACAAACTAATTGGCTGTCCCTGGTGGCTTCAGTGGCGTGTTCTACATAGTAAGGTCTTGGCTGGTAATTGAGTTATTTGAAAGACATCTAGCAGGGTGAGAAAATGCATTCAGGTGACCCAAGGAACCCTCCCATTGGTTTCTTTGAAAATAAAGCCTAGGATGAACATTTACACTTTTCTGGTCGTAATTGCTCTAAGACTGGCTTATACACGAACATGTCTTGAAAGTGTACCTTGACTTTAAATCTAATGCCAGCACATACACTATCTACATTACCCAGACGGTTATGTACTTGCGAATTATATGCACACATAGATGTGTTATATTTACAAGTCAAGGCAAGATGATTTGTGGTGATAGATTAGCATTTCTTGTAGCACTTTTAATTGAATGATTTGAACAGGAGGCGTAATGTTATTAGGTCTGGTCTGGCTGTCCAGTGATGAGTTCCTTTACCTCATTAGTCTAAGGTGTGTATTCCTAGGATGTGAACAGATGGTCAGATGGTCAATGCCTAGAGTCAGAGGGTCAGTAGAGGCAGAGTGCCAGTCTGTTTGACCAGTCAGTTAGATGATCAGTGCCAACAGACAGAGCTTGGTCAGGGTTATGTTTACACAGCTTACTACTTCCTTACTTCTAAGCCAGGCACAAATAAGAAATCAGAGACACACGTTTAGACGTTGTGTGTTCCCCTTCCAGCAATACATATTGTATGTCAGTGTAATGTTGAAAGTGCACAATGACCTTCAAAGCATTTACTTTATGTTTTGAAAGTTTACCATAGAAATGGGGAGACACAAGTGTGAGGTTTAATGCTACAGTGATTAACAGTCAATGTTGTGGCTGTTGGGAATCAAAATATTGAAGTTCTTAAAGTTATCCTACTCTTGCGTACCAAATAAGCGTCCCTATACGCATTTTTATTTGATGAAAAATGCCACCCTATACACACCTTATTTGGCACTATACAGTTATTAGATTTAGACATTGTGCCAGCCTATATTCTCCTATAATCGTGGCTAATTCTGGAGCTGCATGTGGCTCCCTCTGGCAGCCAAGTTGTCATCCATTCGAACGACAGTCGTGAATTTAGCTGGAATCTGTGCTTCCAAGGATCCTAGATTTTGATCCCGAAGATTTCTATGATTAGGTGAATTGGTCGGAATCCTTAGTTCTCAGGAGCTCGACATGATATATTATTAGTTAAAATGCCATTATCACCACATAAACCGACCATAAATGGCTGTCGTGTGCAGCGCCTCAAACCGGTTGTAACCAGCTGGCGGCGGTTTCCCCTGAAACGGGCTTGCATATTCAATTCAAGAAAACTTTAATATCCATTTAAAAATAGAAAATTCCCCGTTTTTTTCGCATATATAAAACGTGGTGAATATGCATATTCGGCAGGAAAAACCAATGGCGATCCACATAGTTTACTAAGGACGCCTTCACGTCGAGTCAAACAATTTTGCTTCAGTGCTGAAAAAGACAGATATACTACTGACTTTTTTGCATTATACTATTATTTGTTTTGAACAATTTGCCACCCTATACTGTTATTTGGCCTATATTTGATTATTTGGCACTTGAGAGTATGCAGTTAAGATACACAATTATATTAGAAAATATCTAGATATTTGTAATTATAAGTATACATACATGTCATATAATACTGAAAAATAAGAAAAAGAATGCAATAACTGCTACGCTTATTCTTTCTCCATTTCCAGTTTGCATCTGCTATATTTTGTATGTATAAAAAATTTATTATGTTCTTTTTTCTGATGGTAGTAAATACTTGAATAAAAGAATATACAATGTTTTAGAGTGATGCTATATTTAGCACTTTTGATTAGCTGTTTCCATGACAATGTGACATGGCTTATTTGCAAAATTGCCAAGTTAATGGAGAACCAATTTGCTGAACACACTGATTCTGAAACAGTGCTTATAATTATTTGAAGGACTTGGCTTGAGTTTTGCAAATTACCTGATGATCGTTGTGGTGTGATAAAATTACTGCAAGTCATTGCGTGTACTCTATGAATGAGTCAGGTTTTGGGCAGGGAGGGGGTGCAACGTTGTCAGCCAATAGATATGAGGCGTTTATCCACAAAACAGTTAAATTCCACAACCACAACACTGAGTCAAGAATGGTTTTGTGCTGCCATTATTATGATTAAGTTGGTATTTGTGGATACAAAGAATTTTGCAGAAAAACACATTATAAGCCACACTCTGGACTGATGAAATAGCGGTTTTCCTATCTATCGCATAACAACGTGCAGCACAAAACATGAATTATCTCGAAATGCAGAAAATGGTTTTAACCCATTTTGCCTCGTATACTACCATAAGACAGGCCACAGTTTTTGGGGGGCTCATCTCTCTAGACGGGACTGTTCACCAAATCCCACACTGAATGGTTTATGTGCAAGCTTTCCACAGGCTCTGCATAATAACAGCATAATGGTCAGCATTAATATTCAATATCTTTTTTGCAAAACATGGAATATTGGAATGACAATCAGTTGTAGATGATAGGTGGTCCAGCATGTCTGATAAGTGACAGCTTCCTGGAAGTACTTCATGTCGCGTTACAATGCGCTCATATCTACCATGAATACGAGTTCTACAAGTCGTATTTATGAGTCACCAACTCGAGCTCCCTTCTTATGTTCGAGGTCACTACTCATATCAAGTCGTGAACTCATATTGACGGTAAATACAAGTGCATTGGAATACAACATTAGTGTTGTATCGCCCGTAGTTTATAAAGTCTACATCAACACTTGGTTGGAGCCAAACAAAATATTTGTATTTTAGCCATCAGCCACCAGAGGTTGCTAGCAGTGACACTGATGACTTTCCACGGAATTGGATTTGATCAACTAAGTTACCGTATTCAACCTATTAAGCGTACATGCCCTAATTAACGTAACCCCCTTTTTTCATCAGCAGGATATATAATTATTGTAATTTGACTAGTGGGGAACAACTGAAGTGTTGCCATCTGGTGTTAAACAGTTGGCACCACTTTTCAGTTGTTCTAAACTCGTCACCAAATGACACCACTAGTGTTAAACAGTAAACAGTTACCTTATTATCTACAGAAGAAATTTTGGTACGTGCTTATAAGAACAGATTCCTTGATATTTTTTCAAGCTTAGGGCAAATACGGTATGTTAGCCAATGTGTTGAAATGACATGTTAATAAATGACATAGTATAAGTGTACATTTGTTAGTTGAAGAATTGATAATACATGTGCGAGCCGGTAGTTGACATCAATTCATTAATAACAAACATTATAGCTACAATAATAGGTACGATATATAACAACAATGAATTATAACAGAGAATGTCAGCCGCGGGAAATAATTATAAAAAAAAAAATTTAATATATAAAGCGTCATTTTCTGCCTTGAGCTATTTTCTCCATGCACACACGTTGGTGCAAATAATTATTAATTATATATATATACATACATATATATATATATGTATATATATATACATACATATATATATGCTCTATGACTAGCAACGCCCATGCTTCAAGGTACGTACATGCGCAGATGCACCAAGCGGATGATATTTAACGGCAGACAAATTTTACCGCAACACCACAATTGGTGTTTTGTTTTTTAACGTAATTGGAATTGGTGAACTTGTAACTGGAATTGGTACCGTGAACTTGTAATTGGTGTTTTCAGTTACATATCAATAACTTTTTCAATTCCATCAAGTAACTTTCTAACTCAAATTATTTGCTACAAATAATCAATCAAATATAAAATAAAGAAATTAAGCTCAGCTCTAAAATATATGTGTTAGTTTTGGGCGTTGAGTGTGTCTATGATTGCTTTGTTCATTTATTTTATATGGAATTGGTATTTTTGAGGTGGAATTGGTTTTTGTACTTGGTGTGGAATTGGAATTGATATCAATAATGTAATTGACACTAAGTCTGACATTTCATTGGTTCAGACAGACCCACGAGGGATGATAATAAAACTGCTACACAGGGCTCCAGGGCAAGTGCCAGTCAGTGTAATAACTGACATTATTTATGAAAGTGCTTGTGTGTGGCGCTACATTGCATTGAATCAATACTCATGCAGTGTATGTCTTATGTTTGGTTTCTAGCACTGACAATTACAGCTGAATGTTCCATTGTGCACATGTTAACAACATCGCCACTCTGCAACAGAATGCTTTGATTCCATTTATACCGAGAAAACACTTCATGTGTTTTTAGAAGTATGTCAACCCCATATTCTGTAAAGATAAAATATTAACATAATATAACGTTTTATAAATTGTGAAGTTAAAATGTTCACATATTTTATGTTGGTCATTATTCGTGTGCTGGCAAACTGCATTAAGTGACGAATATTAAAAAACTAAGCTTCCAGATGAAATTGTTTGATTTAAAGATATAAATTTTTTTAACATTGTTGGTTCATTGTTTGATAGTGTGTGTAACAAAAAGTGTGGGGCGCGGTGGCACTGTGGTTAGAACATTGGACTCTCAATCAAGAGAACCCGGTTTCAAATTCTCTTGCAGTCATTTTGAAACTTGGGCAATTTTGTTCACTCCACACTGCTTCAGTTCACTCAGCTGTATAAATGATTACCTGACTAGAGACAGTGGTGGATATGTGAATAAATAATCTTTGTGCAGTAATTGCAGTGAGGCTAAATGCTTCCTAGAGAAGTCGAGTTGGCGTTGGAATGAACAGGTCTGCCAAGGAGTAAAGAGTGAAGTGCTTTGGCTCAAATTTGAGTAGTCCCGAAGACTGGATAATACGATAAGAATGTACCTTTAGCTCTCCTTGGTGATATTCTCCACTTGTTGGACATGTTTAACTGTAGAACTATAACCCATTTATTGCCAGAAGACCTGCCTACACTGTGGATATAGCTATTGAGCCAACAACCAAAGAAACTGTCATTAATGTACAGTAAATACTACTGAAAGCATCTTGGGTGTGGTCAGACGATGGCCAACCAGGCATTGCACTTGAGGTGTGACTACAGAGCTGGCTGTCCAGTGAGTGGGAACCTATTTTATGGATGAGTGGTTTGTTGCATGTCTAGATTGTGGGAATGTTGTGCAGGCAGCTCACTAGATGATTGATGCCTGGGCATGGGTGGATGCTAGAGAGGGCTAGTGGGATGTACTAAGAAGCAGGATGAGGAGGTTGGACAACTAATGCAGTAGCATATGCAGTGTTTAATAGGTTTTTTCGATGATTGGTTAGTTCATGCTTCCAATCAAGTAATCAATTAAAATCATGTGTGATCAGTCATGTTCGATAATGTAAAGAATACATTTTTCCCCGTTCCCGAGTTATCTGGACTCGCCTGGAATCTTGTATGCAACGAACGGTGGCACAACATCACGGCCATGACGTAAAAATTTGGGTCCTGTTAACAAATTATTCGACTATCCAGGTGGAAAGTTTAACCAAGAGTGGTTTTTATTGATGGCCTACATGCACTATAAATGTCCCCTCGTTAATGACCAACACTAAAACGCAAATCTACAGTAAGGTTAATATGAATTTTACCCATGAAGAACAACTAAAATATTTACAGTCGCCTCTTGTGAAATCCAGCACTCCTCACGTTGCAGTTGCGTTGGCCAGCCACAGTTTATAGGCACAAACTAATTATATAATCGATCATTGATCGGTTTAGCCAAACCAATGATCAATTATGAACATCAAGTTGATTCCTAACACTACGTATATGTACATTGTTGGTTGGATTTGTGTAATGTTTGTGGGCACGTGAATGAAATGTTTACTAGATGATTTGATTGTTGGTTGGATCACTGGGAAGTAATAACATTACATTGGGTAATATATAGACTGACACTGTGTAGTGGCTGTTGAAATAACTGAACAGTTGTTATGCTATTGGACAATATTGATGATTAATATATGATGCCACTTTGGCTTAGCTTCAGCAAGTTTGAATGAGTGCAAAAAATCATTTAATATTTAAGCATATTCTTTGTGTCATCAGATCTAGTTCATTTGATTAGTTGGTTTCACTGTGTACCAGTTAAACAATTACTGCACTGAATGAACCCTGCGGCTGTTGGTTAAAAGCAGATCAGACGTCCTAATGGGCGACCACTTATATACATACAAGCCAAATGGCACCATTGACTCTAGTGGGAAAGATCACTGACAGAAAATCAATCGGCAACCATCAAATTTGATCTATGATCTTGTTGTTGCCGCAGTATTGAAAATTGTGTCGCAACGTCAGCTTGGTACCACATCAAATGTACCCACTTCCTGTGTTGAGCTACTTGCCAATATACAGTTGTGACAGGGGGTTCTTCTGTGAGACAAACACACTGTGGTTTGTAGCCCTGAAATGACGTCCACAGAAGACAGGCTGCAGTTAGTACTGTCAATGCTCTATGCAATGGTTGCAATGCATTATCGTTATCAAACTTGTGCAGTCACTGTAGTGTAGACCTGAAATGCTAGAGTTATCACAGCCCTGCTTTGTGCAATCATCTCCACATGCTGTTAGTTCTATCAAATGAGACGATTAGCTGGATATTTCCTGATTGTTAATGACAGCACATTTTCAGATGCCATTTTCAAACATAGGGACTACATAGGAATCACTGCCAGCTTGTGCAGGTTTTTCTCGAGACATGTTTTAAAGTAGCATTGTTTCAACACTCAGTAGTAAAATCATCTTTTTTTGGAGTTCATGGGAGTATTCTAAAACTATTTGCTTTACATATTTTGTTGAATTTTAATGTCAATGCATGATTATAGCAAAAAGACTATAAAATCAGAGATGCCAAGTATTATGATTTGAGTGTAATAATTACGATATTTAGCCACGCATTATGCCTAACCCTCCATTGATTACGCTCATAGCTGGTTACGGTCTGTATTTTTTATTAACCCAGCAGACCTTTAGCACCATCTGATTAGCGCAGGCGCCATTGCTCGTTGCCAGGGTGGCGGACTAAATATAGCACAAGTTTCATGCATGCTTTCAACCTACGGACTAAACCAAGCGTGTGTAGTAGGTGGGTGGTGTAAGGATTAAATGCGCTGCGAGCAGCGGAAGAGCTGACGCTGTGACGTAACCACATTTGTGGGCGTAACTGATGTGTGTATACTTGCACCCCTTGACAATTTGGTGAGATAGGTCTATCTTTTCAACTTGGCACGCGCGAAATGTTCTCATAGTCACTGGATTATCGGGTTCAGATCGTGTTTTTAATGTAGTTAGTTTTACCGTTATCGTCATAGCAGAAGTATGGCGGAATGCCAGAACATACCACCGTGAAAGAAATTAAAAGAAATCCCATCAAAACAGAAATACAAAGTGGAATCACATAACTGGCCAGTTCTTCAAATGTCTAAGAGAAGTGGCAATCATTTTTATTGTCAAACGTGTCGAGCCGATATTAACGTTGGATACAGTGGGTTGTATGACTGTCAAACACACATTGTCATTGAATCAGCGTTCTAAGATCGATACTTTCTTTTCAAAAGATACCAAATTTGCCACAGTCAATGCTGAGACGCTGTTCACATCATATCTTATAGAACATAACATTCCCGTAGCAGTAAGCGATCACGCCGGACCTCTTTTTAAAAGAATGTTTCCAGATTCCAAAATTGGCAATTTAATTGCTGAACAAAGACAACTGCAGTGTAGCTGCAATTGTGGAAACGCTTGCCAAGGAATGTGATGATAATATTGAAACTATTCTTCAGAAAGGACCCTATAGTATTGCTACCGATTCCAGCACAGATATGGAGAGCATAAAATTGTTCCCTCTTAATTGTGGTGAAGTACTTTGACAGTAAACGTGTATTATTCAGAGTTACAAATTGCATTTTAGCCAGTCTTCTCAGGGTTTGGGAGTGTATGTCACCCCTCCCCCCTCCCGATTCCCACTCGTAAGGGTATTACACTTTTACATCATCAGAAGTTGGTACCTCTGTAAAATCAACAATGGTACTGGTTTAGAATTTGACATCGTCAATGAGCTTTCTACAACTGATGGTTATGCAAAAGCTGGAAGCAAACAACGTTCTATTGATAAAGACAATCTACAGAATTGATGTGGCAACCATTGATTTTCTATTTGTTTCCAAGGAAAGAACCATATAGTGCCCAAGCCACGAGCAGGGCTGTCATGCTGACAGGGCTGTGTTGCAGGGATGTCACTCTGACAGGACTGTGTTGCAGGGATGTCATGCTGACAGGGCTGTGTTGCAGGGATGTCACGCTCACAGTGCTGTGTTGCAGGGATGTCACTCTGACAGGGCTGTGTTGCAGGGATGTCACGCTCACAGTGCTGTGTTGCAGGGATGTCACGCTCACAGGGCTGTGTTGCAGGGATGTCACGCTCACAGTGCTGTGTTGCAGGGATGTCACGCTCACAGGGCTGTGTTGCAGGGATGTCACGCTCACAGGGCTGTGTTGCAGGGATGTCACGCTCACAGGGCAGTGTTGCAGGGATGTCACGCTCACAGGGCTGTGTTGCAGGGATGTCACGCTCACAGAGCTGTGTTGCAGGGATGTCACGCTCACAGGGCTGTGTTGCAGGGATGTCACGCTCACAGGGCTGTGTTGCAGGGATGTCACGCTCACAGAGCTGTGTTGCTGGGATGTCACGCTCACAGGGCTGTGTTGCAGGGATGTCACGCTCACAGGGCTGTGTTGCAGGGATGTCACGCTCACAGGGCTGTGTTACAGGGATGTCACGCTCACAGGGTTGTGACACAGGGCTGTCATACATGGGGGGGGGCTTTGTTGGAGGATTGGCTTCCCTTCACTAGTCATAGATGGGGATAAATCACTATTTCACTTCTGGGTCCACTAATCAAGTGCCAGTGGTTTTGAGATGGTATGTCCTTTCAAGGATACACCTTGAAAAAATAGTTTCTGAATAGGAAAAAGGGCACATTTTAGACTGGACACTTTTGCTGCATACAGGATTACATTTTTAGTTGCTGCTCAGCAGAATATATGGCCCTGTCAGTGATGGAAAGATCTCCGTATATAGACAAAATCTTTGTTTGGTGCCATCTGATGGGGTGCATCAGCTATGTTGATTTTCTCAAGAAAAAATTGTAGGATTTGAGGAAAACTCTACAGTAGGTCAGTAACATGACATGCAACGTGTGTCATTGTAATAAAATCCAAATCGTTATTCTGCGTACAGGACTAAAAGCATTAACATGCACAAACAAATAATGATCTGTCCCTGATTGATCTGTTGCAGGACTCCTTCACTTGTGATAATAATTATCTGCTCCAGTGAGGTGCATCAGTTATGGCTTAGCCCTGTCAGTACTACCAGGCTCCGCACCTAGTCCACATGTTGCCCTGTCAGTACTACCAGGCTCCGCACCTAGTCCACATGTTGCCCTGTCAGTACTACCAGGCTCCACACCTAGTCCACATGTTGCCCTGTCTGTACTACCAGGCTCCGCACCTAGTCCACATGTTGCCCTGTCAGTACTACCAGGCTCCACACCTAGTCCACATGTTGCCCTGTCTGTATACCAGGCTCCGCACCTAGTCCACATGTTGCCCTGTCTGTACTACCAGGCTCCGCACCTAGTCCACATGTTGCCCTGTCTGTACTACCAGGCTCCACACCTAATCCACATGTTGCCCTGTCAGTACTACCAGGCTCCACACCTAGTCCACATGTTGCCCTGTCAGTACTACCAGGCTCCACATCTAGTCCACATGTTGCCCTGTCTACTACCAGGCTCCACACCTAGTCCACATGTTGCCCTGTCAGTACTACCAGGCTCCGCACCTAGTCCACATGTTGCCCTGTCAGTACTACCAGGCTCCACACCTAGTCCACATGTTGCCCTGTCTGTACTACCAGGCTCCGCACCTAGTCCACATGTTGCCCTGTCTGTACTACCAGGCTCCACACCTATTCCACATGTTGCCCTGTCTGTACTACCAGGCTCCACACCTAGTCCACATGTTGCCCTGTCTATACTACCAGGCTCCACACCTAGTCCACATGTTGCCCTGTCTGTACTACCAGGCTCCACACCTAGTCCACATGTTGCTGGTCTGGCACAAACTCACACATCATGTTTATATCTGAACTGAAGGACCATGTTTAGAAGTAGTTGTTCTGCAGTTGCATTCTAAGAATGCAGGAACCACTGAAGTGTACTTAGTAGACCATACTCCCCCCCCCACATGAAACATGATTGCTTCGTAGAAATGCTAAAAGTGATTGCTATAGTTTTATAATACGTGCCATGAGAATTAAGCTTAGACCGTCAAAACACCCAACTAACTGACTATTTAGACCAATCCAGAGAACATGATTATTCAGTAGGCATGTATGCATGGTCACGTTCCTATGGGATGACTAACCTCGAGAACATGACTATCCAGCAGGCATGCAAACATGGTCACATTGCTACAACATGTCACATTGCTACGACATGACCAATCTACAGAACATGACTATCCAGCAGGCATGCAAACATGGTCACATTGCTACGACATGTCACATTGATACGACATGACCAATCCACAGAACATGACTATCCAGCAGGCATGCAAACATGGTCACATTGCTACGACATGTCACATTGATACGACATGACCAATCCACAGAACATGACTATCCAGCAGGCATGCTAACATGGTCACATTGCTACGACATGTCACATTGATACGACATGACCAATCCACAGAACATGACAATCCAGCAGGCATGCAAACATGGTCACATTGCTATGACATGACCAATCCACAGAACATGACTATTCAGCAGGGCCCGTATTCTCGAAAGATTTACAAATTCCTAACTCAAGTTTTTTGTAATTATATCGGCAAAAGTATCATGAGGAGTTCAATTTTGGAATATCTGGATAAATATTATCCGCATGCTAAATACTGAATATGCCTACTGAAGTATTACATAATTCATGTTGAATGTCAGTCAACACTTGTAGGCTTGATTTATAATCTTAATGTCGCCATGTAATTTTGGTATATATTACATGAGTGGCCACCCCGAAGTATATATTCCATGAGTGACCACCCCGAAGTATATATTCCATGAGTGACCACTCCGAAGTCAGCTTTGCCACCATTTTTGCAGAAAACTTGAACTACAAATTTGTAAGTCTTTCGAGATTACTGGCCCAGGCATGTAAGCGGTGTCACATTACTGTGTCATGAGCAAAAGTGCATTTACATATATATATATATATATATATATATATATATATATATATATATATATATATATATATATATTGTGATATATTCAGTGTACAGTTGTATTATAGAAATGATGTTGCATTGCAGCCTGACTTATGTATGTCCACATGACATACCACACAGCCCTGTAATGACATTCATGGCGCAAGTTAATATTATGCAGCAACATTCTGTGCCCGTGAAGGTCATCCAGGGCTCACTAATCAGTTGATGTGAACAGCATCACCAGTCAGGACCAGCAGACATGTATGTAGGGCCATTGTAGGCTGCAATAATTTTCTGGTGTATTTATATCTTTCAGCTTGAAAATAGAATGTTTCAAAATTTAAAGGAGTGCTTGGCTTTTACAAAACAAACCTTGTAGAAGATGTAAAGAATGAGCAACACTCCATGCCCACTTAGTTTCATCTGTTGATCAGCAAACTCAAGGGAACCAGCCTGGCTGGTGAAGTTCAACAGTTGCAAGGGTACTTGTGTTCACATGTCACAGATGGCTTATAGCTATTAGCTGCACAAGTCTTGTGATGTACACTAAAATTCTTGACGTAATAGTGTACATATCTAAACTAGTTTAATTCCTGTTCTCTTTGCAGATGATGCAACATTTTTACAGATATGTTTTGTTCTCCCTCCATAATTTCCCCACCCCGCAGGAAATTTAGAAATGTACGAACCCTCCCCATGAACCCCCGGGCACGCCTACAAAATGTCAGCCCAATGCATGCAAAACTGACGGAGATATGGTGGAACAAACAAATACATCTACAGACAGTTTTATAGCATAGATTGATGATCTGTAGTACTTTCTATTACCATTTCTGCCTCAGGATCGTAATATTCTATCTGCCGGGGAAGACATCTGAGAGATGTCAGTCTAGTATGTCTGCCTGAAACCACACCTTGTCTACATTCCCAGATGGTCTGATCTGTTTAACTCGCAGCAGCGGTGATCATTGATAGAGGAATTCATTGGAATGCAATCATGCAGCCATCCGGAAGGCTGAACAGGCTTGGAGCATGTTGGCGTTAGTATTAACAGATGGACAGTGTCTAGAAGTGATGAGATGTGCCAAATGATTCATTAGCATTAATATTACTGAAGGCCACCATAAAAGTTTATTTAAGTAATTTGTTGTGCCAGTGGTTTTGAGGAAATACTAATTTTGTATGGGTCCCATGGTGTTATAGATGATGCAAGTTATATACTGAAAATATGCCACACCTGATTTGTACAAGAAAACCTTTAGGTGACACGAGGGATGCCTGTAGCAACAACAGCATAGTTCAGGATTGTTCTTCGAATTGTTACCCTATTGAAACTTTAATGCCAACAAAACCACAGATATCTCCCGCATATGGCCAGTGCATAAAAATGCTTCATGCAATACATTTTTGCCACAGTGATACGTTTTATGAGGTCTGATGCAGGGCTAGTTGTAACAGCTGTTTTTTCTTTTAATCATGAAACATCCCCAAATAAATGAAACACTCAGTTTTATTAATGTGGATTATTATTTCATATTTCAGCTTTAATTTGTGAATTTACTCAATTCAAAACAAGTAGAAAATAGCCACCCCAGCCACCTTAACAAATTACAGTTTTTCTTTGAAATGGCGATGTTTTTTACCCTGTCAACAGATTCAGGTAATATCACACGTGACAAACTTAAGACTATTGATGAACATAATGCTGCCTTGCAAAATAATTTGCATTAGTGGTTTTGTCTGCAGTGCATTTATTGCTACTACTTAATACTACTTACTCATGTTACGACTAGCCCCGGTCTCCCCTACAAGTGACGGCTTAAACATTAAGAAAAAGGATGGTGGCAATACTGTATCATTCTGGCCTTTTGAGTAAAAGTTAATGTTCAACCATTCCCATTCATTGTAAGGCCACAGTTTTTTTTTTAGGTTTGCAGATTTTTACAGTCATGTCTAACATCGGAGGAGGGGGAAAATAAAAAATTAAAATGTTTTACTGTCATGTCAAACACAGGACTGGTGAAAAAGAAACGAGAGATGAAGGGGGAAAGGGTTAATCAAGGCCTTTTTTTTTTTATTTTTTTTTATGGATTATTACAATAGTTTTTAAGGTAGCTGGGGCGGATATTATATGCTTGTCTTGAATTGATTAGTTTCAGTAGAAGCTTTTAAGATAAATTAACCACAGATTGTAGATTAAATACTACATAATATTCCAGATTAATAACATTTGCAGTTTTTCATTCATTTGTGTATGTTACAAGATTTTTTTACATTTTTGTAAATGTAAAAAAATAACCACAAAATATGAAATTATTTCATGTTGAGAAAATCCCCAAAGAAATAAATGACATACGTATGACAGTGTCACTGATAACTTCAAGATATATTTTGGTTTGGTTAACATAAACAAATTATGTCACCGTGAATGAATTAAGCAAACGTTGAATGACAGCTTAAAGTGGCAGTGTATTTTTGATACAAACCCTTCACAAATCATAATTCAATATTGTATTATGTTGCCTACATGTAAGACACGTTCATTTGCCAAATTGCAACGTCGTAAGTATTGTAGTTTTTTTTTTTAGTAAGAAATTAAGCATTATTTCCTGGTTATTAATGAAAACGCAATCTCAACAAATGTTTGTTTTTGTGTCGAAATTTACAGTTTTATTAACAAAACATGACCATTTATAATATTGACACGTCCCCTTAATTAGCCGTCACAATCCGGCGGGGTGGCCAGGTCACATATACGTTGCCATTTCCATTAGCGTCAAAGGCACAATAAACTACATTAGTGCTGATATTTGCTGGTTTAAGGACATGATTTAGTTAGATAGATATAATACTGATGTGTACGAATATAGCTGGTTCGAACATCGTAGCAACATGTTAGCAACATGTTACAGCTTGACCACAGCCCGGGGCCTACGGCTACACCTGGAAATAGTCTGTCTATATTTCGTTTTGAAACTTTCATGAAAATAAAAAAAAATCACTTCTCTTACAGAACATTATTCACACCAATTTTGCATGAGACTGATCATTTGTATTTTGTATTAACAGTCGGAGAACAATGAATTGTCTGCAAAGTAATGCAGTACAATGCTACCATGAAAGGCGTTCCCAGCGTTGTGAATATATTTTCAGTGTTGCAATACTTCTCTACCATTCGATTTTTGTGAACATTTTGTTTTTCAGACATTAGATTTGTTTTTTATGGATTTTTATAGATGTCACGAGAATGTCGGCGGGACATTAAAAAAATAAACTGCTTTTCTTTTTTTTCACCAAAATGTGGTCGGCGGATCCGAAACCGAAAAAAAATAAAAACCGTCAACTAAGATGAGTTTGTGTCATTAACAACAAGGGACACAATTGTGACAACAGAGCCAATGCCAGCGATTCATGTTTTATAATATAGAAATAATCAATAATGACATTAGGAATATATATGTAATTTTATACAGTTTGTTAATGTTATTTTATCCAAAGTGACCTGTATTCTTGGCTACTACGGACTACTTTATTGCCTTAGGGTAATCTTAATGAGCAAATGTGGGTTGAATGGATAAACCATATGGACTAGATATCATAAACCATATGGACTAGATATCATAAACCATATGGTTTATCCATTCAACCCATATGGACTAGATATCATAAACCACATGGAATAGATATCATTGAAATAGTACAACATTACCATTATTTATAAGTAGAATATTATCATATACTGTAGATGGTGTTTATCGCTTGTCCTCAAATTCACTATGCTCTTTATTAAAGAGTTATTGACAGATACGCTTAAGCTGTTTCTCATATTTACAGATAAATACAACACCTACTACATCAAATCAGAATAGGTTATAAGGATGTAGTTATATTTAAGAGATTATAAGGATAGAAATGATTCCAGATCGGCACTAGATAATAACTTATAGTTTGTACATATTCTTAGGCACAGCCAGCAGATCATGCCAGATACAGACCAAGTCCGCAGTTAAGTTAACATACTAATGTATATTTAGAGCTTGCTATAAGACATGGAAGTTAATGTGACAGGATAACAGTTGACCTGTTGAGACCTTGCTGTTGGCAGTAGCAGGTGTAGTTATACTTTCTGCTATTGTTATTGAAGCTGCTAAGTACTACTTGTGTAGTCAAATGATATTCCATTCTGGTATGTTTCTGATAAAGACTGTTAAAGACAGTTTTCTTGTTCTTCTTCGCTTACTTATAAGAACAATTCCTTTATATGTGAAGGTTATTTGCTCAGGTTTATATCAGAATGTCCTTCTCTAGGGTTAATGAGTCCATGACAGATTTTTCCACATCTCTCTGTGTGTCATATTTTACTTCCGTCAGGTTGAAAGGACCGACGAGTTTTAGCATCTCTTCTGAAGGACACAGGCAAAGTGGGGTGAACAAAATTATTGCCCAAGTTTCAAAACGGCAGCAGATGGTTTTGAACCCCGGTCTCATCGACCGAGAGTCCAACGCTCTGCTACAAAGCCACCACACTCCATGTGTGGGTCATTTCTTCATGTAGACCCTGTCTTATTAGTTTGGATGTGTTGATCTATCTGTCTGCAGAGATTAGAATGTCTCAGTACTGCTGTCTGCTAATGCTAACTGAATTAGCAAATCCAAACTTTTGAACATTCATGTGCCACTGTTGCGGTTGCCATTATTTCTCTATTTAGGCCCTACCATTCCTACAACAGAGCACTTACTGTGCTTTGACTGCACACAATAGAGGCTTCGGCTTATGTTCCAAAGTGTCATATCTTCATGGGTGCCCATAGCTTCATGGGGGGCCATATCTTCATGGGGGCCAATGGCCCGTCTAGGTTGTACTTCTAAGTGGGTCATTTTGGACAAAATGGCATGCATTGTGCAGCATGCACGTTTACGCCATTTTGCTATTATATTAGTATACCTACACATATTGCTTGGCTGTCTTACAGAGTCTACACATCCAAGTACTGCAAGTTTACAGTGGTCTTGTAACGTAAGCCCATCACAATAATTGAGTAGCTGTGTGATTCATCTGCAACAGCCATCCCATAGGAACCATGGGCAACATTTATACTTAATGTCCACCCATTACAGGACCACTATGTGATCAACCTATGGGTGTATCTTCAGCTGTTGTCAAGTTGATGTTGGTAAACTTAATGTCCACCCATTACATGAGCACTATGTGATCAACCTATGGGTGTATCTTCAGCTGCTGTCAAGTTGTTGCTGGTAAACTTAAATTTCCACCCATTACATGAGCACTTGTTAAGTGGTCAACCTATGGGTGTATCTTCAGCTGCTGTCAAGTTGATGTTGGTAAACTTAATGTCCACCCATTACATGAGCACTATGTGGTCAACCTATGGGTGTATCTTCAGCTGCTGTCAAGTTGTTGCTCGTAAACTTAATGTCCAGCCATTACATGAGCACTTGTTAAGTAGTCACCCTATGGGTATATCTTCGGCTGCTGTCAAATTGGTGTTGGTCGCTGGATATTCATAATAAATCAATAGCAATTACTGCACTATTCAAGTGTACTTCCTGTTGGCTATCTCATGAAGAATGCAGTTGTTTTACTGAACAATTGTATTCACGCAGCTTTCACATTGAGTGTTTGTTATTAGACAGCCCATACATATTTAAATAATGCCAAAAGGCAAAGTATTGGTACGAAGTGTGGTTTTGACATTGTTTCTTCTGCTCTCTAAGACCTGCTAGATCTGTTTGTCCAGTCATCTATGCTAGTTAGCCCAAGGGCTTCTATTATTAATGATCTAGATCCCTCCCCATGATACCAGACAAACACCTGCTGTCCACTAATACTGTCCAGGGCTGCCTAATGGAGGCAGACCACAGCACAAAATTGCATTGGTGGCCAAGTTAACGTTTTGTCTGATTATAAGAAAACTTGACCATCAAAAAATCTGAAAATGTTTCACAGTAACTGCCGCCATCTCATTGACATCTCATTGACATGCTGACCAAGTCTTGTCAAAATCACATACCTCCAGCTCTTTTAAAACGCCCCAATGTGCAATGCCCGTAATTTTTTTACAAAAATAGCCATGTACAGTCGCGCCTCGTTATTACGCGGACTCGGATATAACGCAGTCAGTCGTGGACCCCGATTTTCTGCAGCCATGGGGAAAATGCCAAATGGGCCAACTTAAACCTACTTAGAATTGCTTTGACAATTCTCAAGAAACAATGTCGATGAACGAGTATCAACGTGTTGTTTGTTTTGCGCTGTCGCCGACATCAATCGTTGTCGCTGGCTTCGCTTCGACGGTTTGTAAATTGCAATCGAGATTCACAAATACGCCTCGCGTAAGAATCAGATTAACAGTTTTAAATGCATTTAGTATGCAATACCAACATAATACTTGGGTGAAATGACATGCTTCCATTACATCGTAAATTTAATCATTTTCGCAAAGCGAAAACAACATGTCAAATTCTTAACCTAAGGCTCTACCGGTGCGCGAAAAAACGAATTTGTCATCCACATATGAAACGATGAGTCGATCTTAAGTGGTGCGTAATAAATTTATGCTACGGTCGAGATCGGTTGAAAGACGAAGTGAAACAATTATTAATTCTACCGATTGTCGTTTTCTGTGTTTTATCAGCTTACATGCTACGTTTGACAAATCATATACGTGTTAGGCTGCTCAGATCCACGTTATTATTTTCGATTTGTAGGCCTATTGGTCCAGTACATCATCACCGTAGTAGATCTATTCCATAACGGTATACGTATGTGTTTTATTCAGTTCAAGAATCAACATTTAAAAATAATACACGTTGATGCTAGTATAATAAGTTCCACAAACTGCATGTTGGCGTATAAGACGGCTGCAAGCACACAGGGCTTTGACAGCGTTCATGAATCATGGACTTGGTGCAGCGGGCGTCGATCGCTGTTGTTTAGTAGCTCCCTGGTGGCAGATATAAGAACACCTAACGCGCCTCGCGTACAGCGCGGTCCGAAGTCGTGGACCCCGACTACCGCGTTATAATGAGGCTCGACTGTATTCATGCACCCATGTGGCCCAAGGCAGAAAAATTCCCATAAATCCCTCCACACTATTTCACAGCCAATAGCTTCTATGAAGAAACCTGTGAATATGCCTGCTCAACTGCACTGATGTCACATCATATGAATTGTTTAAATTCACATATCACTATTTATTTCGCCCTTCATTCGTGTGAAATAATAAACAGGAAGGTAAAATGTGGTCTTGCCCCTAATGACTTACTTGTACTTCCAAATACTGTTCTGTCATGCCCTATATTTCATTACCCAGTCTATACCAGCTGAAATGCTACCTTTTACCAGCAGCTCAGGTTTGTGCTAATAACTATACAAGCTGTCAATACACATTTGGCATTTAATGTGTCACTGTCACCAGGAGAGTGCTAATAAATAACATACACACTTGTTGCAGTAATGTGATTAGAATTCCAGATTACTGTAGACAGAATGAAACTTATAACTCAACAAACAGAGCTGTAATCTTTTGTGGATTATCGTGACGTATTTATTCTTTTGTATTTAGTTTGTTCATGTCTGCAAATTGAATGTTTTCATGGGTACAGACTACATCACTATAATATTATGTACTGCACAATATTAAAAGTTCTTGTGGATCAATGCAAAGTGGACATCTGTTCTTGAAGGATTGCCACCCTCAATGTGGTCGTTGTGGGCATACAATGTAGACATCTGTTCTTGCATGATTGCCACCCTCAATGTGGTCATTGTGGTGATACAATGTAGACATCTGTTATTGCATGATTGCCACCCTCAGTGTGGTCATTGTGGTGATACAATGTGGACATCTGTTCTTGCATGATTGCCACCCTCAGTGTGATCGTTGTGGTGATACAATGTAGACATCTGTTCTTGTAGGATTGCCACCCTCAGTGTGGTCATTGTGGTGATACAATATAGACATCTGTTCTTGTAGGATTGCCACCCTCAGTGTGGTCGTTGTGGTGATACAATATAGACATCTGTTCTTGTAGGATTGCCACCCTCAGTGTGGTCGTTGTGGTGATACAATATAGACATCTGTTCTTGTAGGATTGCCACCCTCAGTGTGGTCGTTGTGGTGATACAATATAGACATCTGTTCTTGTAGGATTGCCACCCTCAGTGTGGTCGTTGTGGTGATACAATATAGACATCTGTTCTTGTAGGATTGCCATTCTCAGTGTGGTCGTTGTGGTGATACAATGTGGACATCTGTTCTTGCATGATTGCCACCCTAAGTGGTGATACAATGTAGACATCTCTACTTGTAGGATTGCCATTCTCAGTGTGGTCGTTGTGATGGTGCGATATGATGAGACCGTGGCATGTTCCCGCGACCTCAGAGACCATGCCTTGGGTTACCTGGTGATCCTGTCTGGCTGCGTCATCATCGAGGCGTGTGTTGCATGCGTGAGCATGCGTGGAACAATCCTCATGACTAAGCCTCGAGCCAGCATGCAATACCTGCTTTATGTCAGACTCTGTGAGTATCTTTTCTTATTTTCATTTATGTCACAATATTAAATTGTTGAGATCCCTAATTTATCAAGTGTTTATTTTCTTTCATTAACTTTTATATAGTATGTAGTATTGCGTTATGTACAGAAAAACCTGCTTTAGTTTACTTGTGCACGTAATGACGACTGTTTTAATAAATATAGTTGTTGAAGTGAAGATTATGTTAAAATTTACAACATCTGTTATTGAACCTCACTCAGTATTCATTTCACCCTCTTACAGTGTATATTTCTAAAGCATTATAGTCTTATTAAATATATTATAGCAAGTAATGGTATTGGCTGTTTAGCACTGGCAAGTAATGGTATTGGCTGTTTAGCACTGGCAATGTCTTCTTTACCTAATAACTTATCGTAAAACTTTTGTTTTTGCCATGCAGTTAACGTGATTCTATCCACTTCATATCAGCCAGACTACACATTAGCTTCCTGTTGAGATGGGTTGTTTTTATCTGAGTATATATCACTATCACCAAGAAACAGTTGAAAACTTTGGGAAATGCATAGTTGTGTTGCTCTAGTCGAGGCGTTAGACGTGTGTTTCTGTTTCAGTCATTCTGGTGGTAGAGGTTGTCTGGCTCATCGTGGGCATCATCTGGATCATGCAGCACTATGCCTCCTGCTCAGCCTCCGTAGCAAAGAGAGCTGTGCTCGGTATGACCTTCTATTTTTATCGTTATTCGTTTACCATTGTTCTGGCCCAGTGGCTATGCAGTGACCTTTACCTGGCCATGCGTGTTGGGCAGTTCAGGGCGGCTGTCAAGACGCACTTTTTCAAAACTACTTTAGGATTATATAGAATGTTTTAGCCATTGTGATCTAATAATTATATATATATATATATGTAGTATGTATATATATATATATGTAGTATGTATATATATATATATATATATATGTAG
Source organism: Lamellibrachia columna (assembly GCA_963662155.1). NCBI lineage: Eukaryota > Metazoa > Annelida > Polychaeta > Sabellida > Siboglinidae > Lamellibrachia > Lamellibrachia columna. Next base: position 8,436,297 of record OY759270.1, read on the forward strand.
TATGTATATATATATATATATATTATTTTATTTATGTGTTTATTATTATTTATGTAAATTTTTATAGGTTTTAAATGTGTTTATTAATTTTAACTATTTACAGAACCAAGATTTTACTGTATTTTGCTAGTAATAATTGCAGATTTTTGTACATTAGCAGTTTAAATGTGATTTTATTTATAATGTGGTTGGGGCACTTTATAAGAAATTTATTGTTATTTTATTATGGTTATGCTGCCCCATCACAAGCCCTCAAAGGCTCCTTGGAGCACCGCAGAGCACCGTGTGGAGTCTGGGTGCATCAGAAGGGTTGCCCCTTAGCTGCTTCAGGCCATCTCCCATGGTTGAGCAATTGTTGTATATGGTCAAGTCTTTGTGATCATCTTGAAAGAACTTGAGGTAGCCCATAGTGCCCTGTGACCGGGGGTTAGGTGGGGGGCATCAGACAACTGTTTCATTGGGTATTTGATTTGCAAAGCTGACAAATCTGGATGGCCTTTATGAATGGCAAGTGATTACTGTCACACGTGTTCATGTATACAGTCTTCAGTGTCATCGTGTATGTAGGTATTGTCATTTGCAACTGGACCATCGTGCTGTGTGTGCTGCTCATCACTTGGTGTACGTTTGACTCCGCGGGTCGGAGTTGGGTGAAGATGAAGCACTATCAGGACAACTCGCACAGCAGCGAACACGTGCACCACCTGCGCAAGACGCATGATGGGAGAAGGCGCAGCTGGCGACAGAGGTAAGACAACCAGTGAGGAATTCTGGCCATTGCTGAGCTGTAAAGGTATAGTTAGAGGTAGCCACAGTGTTAAATAGTAGTAGACGTCACTTAACAGAACCACAGATAATAGAATCATTTAGTAGAATCAAAATGGCTGAATCATTTCCTGTTCCTGCTGTGTTAAAATGCGCCGTAGAAAAAGATACACGAAAACATTGTAGCACAAAATAACAGGTTTTCTTACAAAACCCCTAAGGCTTTTTATATAAATGAATGTCTTTGATACAAAAAACATCATACGTCATGGGTGGTCTTTGTTAGCGCATGTGTTGGGAACCAGTCTCTCATTAACCATTTCAGTACTACAGCCCTGATCTGCTGCGACCACTGAATACTGCATTCCCCGTGAATATGCAAGAAAATCGACTGCATCACTTCGTTCACAGACACCTTTTTCTACTTACAAAAATCAAACTACGCATCATCCAGCATTGATAGTACAGTGGACAGCTTATCCATAGCGTTTATAACGTCACTTTCATCATCACTGACGTCTGAGTAGCCATCAAAAAATACTCCCGTTGTCAGTATCTGTTTTGTCTCCAGCTCGGTTGCTAAGTTCGCCAACATCGTTGTTTCGATCGTCAACATCCCACAAAGATTCGTCGCTAAAACTATCAAATAATCTGTCGAAAACATACGGCAGTAAATCGTCAGTTGAAGTATTGCCGTCCGCCATTGCGGTATAGCAGATTTTGATAATCCATCATTAAAAACCGCGAAAATCTCCGTAAGATAATATTGAACGATAATAAACGATAGCCGCTACCGAATAGCTAATTAATTCGCCATGACAACCGTATATAACAAGTGGCTCCACTTGGAAGATAATTATGAGTAAAAGCGATTTAAATGGTGAATGTAGCCAATGCCAGAATTCTGGCCTCTCATACTGTAGCGTCACACACCTCAAGGCCGGAATTCCAGCCTGTCGTACTGAAATAGTTAATCAACCAGTGCATGCAAGTTTGGTTCAACTGCCAAGAGTTCCTCTTTGTTTGGTGTTGGTTATTTTGTTGTACACATATAAGCCTCTTATGGTCATTAAGAGACAGCATTTTGAGTGATGCTTTCAGCTCTCAACTGAGGTAGAGCTACAGACAGTCGGTCGAGGAGACCGTGGTTTAAAACCACCGGCTGCTGTTTCAAAACTTTTTTCATTTCATACACCCTATTTTGTCTGTGTCTTTCAGAAGAGATTCTAAACGCTGTCCTTTCTGGTGTCTATGCCAGGGACGTAAAAGATCCCTGCTGTGGACTCCATCTCTCATGAGTCACTGCAGAAGTGTCCGTGACACAGCTCAGTCAATTCAGCTAACCACCTCGCAAGAGGATATGATTGGATAAAAAAACCTTAACTACATTGAACCTCAAAACCTCTCATTGTACTGTTGAATAGCATTTCGACCAAACAGTCACGACAGAGTTTGTGCACCAAGCAATGTCCACAGAGTTTGTGCACCAAGCAGTGTCCACAGAGTTTGTGTACCAAGCAGTGTCCACAGAGTTTGTGCACGAAGCAATGTCCACAGAGTTTGTGCACCAAGCAATGTCCACAGAGTCACTTACACTGTAGTAGTCTATTTTTTCATAATTATAATTATTTTCATAATCATTTCATAGTTATACAAGTTTCTGTGATTAATTAGTGCTTGTAATTTTATATACCAAGTGCATGTGTTGATTTATACTGCGAAGCTGTGAATTCTTGTTTTAATATCATTGTTTGATTTAAAAACCAATGCACTGTTAATTGTGGTGGTATTTCTGGTTGACACTAATTTTGCTGGTTTGTCTGTACAGTGTCATTGTAAATTGCATGGATTGGTGAATTTAAGTAATGCTTCTTTGTGTCGTTCTGTTGAAGTTATCCTTTATTTTGGCGTTCCATTTCCCTTACAGGACTTGTTTTTTCTCGTTGACATCACTAGACAGGTAATAGTTGACTTCGTTTGGCTTTGCTTCATGCTTCCTGTCCTAGTAATTGCGTGTTTGAAGTTGTTATTCTATGGAGGGGGCGTGGCAGGGGTCTCAACCTCCCATTTTATACCTGTTTTGGGGGACAACGTCCCGTAATTTTTAAAGAGTCCACGTCCCACCTCCCAGCAATCCTACCTCCCATCAATCCCACCTCCCAGCAATCCCACCTCCCACCTATTTTTGAGGCCAACCTCCCATTTCCTGCCACACCCCCCCCCCACTATGATTACGCAGTGTTGACTCATTATAAAATTTATAAGAAACAACTTAAAATGTTGTTCGTAACAGTTAAGCTTTTTAAATTTTATAAAGACAAGAGATATCTTCTTAGCTTATTGCTTTTCTTTTTGTTTGCCGGTTGCATGTTTTGTTTCAACATGTGGGTAAATTATAGGCTATTGAAAGAGCCTAATTTAATCTCAATGATTGTCAATGTGTCAGTGTTGCTGTCTTCAATGCTGTTACCTGACAGTTTGTTCTGCTGCCTCCTTATTGTGTGTATCTTACAATGGCAACAGCACATATTGAAGAATTAATCAATATTTCAGTTTCAACTTCACTTTAACAGATATGCACATAATATCACTAAAATATATGACAATTGTGAGTAAGATAACATACTACAATTGTTATTGGTGTGGTACGGTGTGAGGGGGTATGGCTTCACACCATACAATTGTTATTGGTGTGGTACGGTGTGAGGGGGTATGGCTTCACACCGAGGTGCTCTCTCTCGGGTGTCTTATTAAGCATGTTTTTCCCAGGTTCCATTCTGTTTCCTCAGTCGATCGTGTTACCAGGTAACGCTCCAGATGGTTTGTGCTATTGTTCTCAGTCCAGGGCTGCCAGATGCACTTATGCAGAAGTTTACCCTTGGTCCAACTTAACAGTAGTATTCAGTTGCTTCTTACTTATCAGTTTCTATAGTGTACGGTTTACATTAAGTTAAAGTATATGCAAACACTGATACACCATGACAAATACAAACATGAAAGATCCAGCATTAATCTTATTTGTTAGAAACATTCAATTGTAATTGAAAAATATACAGAAGCTTCAATTTACTGCATTGTCCACTTTCCACTTTAGGTGTGTTAAAACATTCCACTTTAGGTGTGTTAAAACAAAAATGCAATAATCCAGATGGATTAAAACATACAAGATACAAAACAAATCAATAATACTTCATTATTATGAAACTACGCATATATACATTAATTATTTATTTTTAACCATTGGCAATGTTGTATACGTAAAGAAATATAAAGCTTTTGAAGCTTGGTTTAAGTAGATGTTTTAATAATTAATTAGTAATTGAAACTTTTTAGATAGTAATTAAAACTTATCATCCTGGGCCAATTTAGATGTTTGTTTTTGTAAGCCCTGTGTGTGTGTGTGTGTGTGTTCAGTTGACATGCTTTAATAACTAACATTACGCTATATTACACATTATCATAACAAAGGCGAACTGCATTGATTCTGTTTGTGTTGCAGAACCACCTGCTCTAAGATGTGCACTGTACACAGTCCTGTAACTAATATTCATAAATTGAGCCAAGCATTGCAATGGAATCAGTTATCCTCTCAACATAATTAAATATTTGATTACAACTGGGTTCACACCAAGTAGTGCGACTGCTAATGATGTGGTTGATTAGATTTATTGCAACATGGCGTGACTATGTTTTGTGGAGAAATTATCAGTTACGGCATTTGGTCCAGAATGATAGTTAAATATTTACTAATGCTGGAAGAACAACTGATTGCCGTGCAATTAATGAGAGAAACTAACAACAAACAACTGATTGCCGTGCAATTAATGAGAGAAACTAACAACAAACTAACAATATGTATTTTATTTGTAATGATAAATTCACTCCCCAAAGTTGACTGACACACAATGGTTGGGCAAGCAGTGAAACTCGTGTGAATAACCAACATGCTTTACTCAAGACTCCTACACTGAAGTGCAGTGGTAGGTCTCCATCTAGTGCAGTGGTAGGTCTCCATCCAGGTCAGTGGTAGGTCTCCGTCCAGTGCAGTGGTAGAGGTCTCCATCCAGTGCAGTGGTAGGTCTCCGTCCAGTGCAGTGATAGAGGTCTCCGTCCAGTGCAGTGGTAGGTCTCCGTCCAGTGCAGTGGTAGCTCTCAGTCCAGTGCAGTGGTAGGTCTCCGTCCAGTGCAGTGGTAGAGGTCTCCGTCCAGTGCCGTGGTAGGTCTCCGTCCAGTGCGGTGGTAGAGGTCTCCGTCCAGTGCAGTGGTAGAGGTCTCCGTCCAGTGCAGTGATAGAGGTCTCCGTCCAGTGCAGTGGTAGGTCTCCGTCCAGTGCAGTGGTAGAGGTCTCCGTTCAGTGCAGTGGTAGAGATCTCCGTCCAGTGCAGTGGTAGGTCTCCGTCCAGTGCAGTGATAGAGGTCTCCGTCCAGTGCAGTGGTAGAGGTCTCCGTCCAGTGTAGTGGTAGAGGTCTCCGTCCAGTGCAGTGGTAGGTCTCCGCCCAGTGCAGTGGTAGAGGTCTCCGTCCAGTGCAGTGGTAGAGGTCTCCGTCCAGTGCAGTGGTAGGTCCCCATCTAGTGCAGTGGTAGGTCTCCGTCCAGTGCAGTGGTAGAGGTCTCCATCCAGTGCAGTGGTAGGTCTCCGTCCAGTGCAGTGGTAGAGATCTCCGTCCAGTGCAGTGGTAGGTCTCCGTCCAGTGCAGTGGTAGGTCTCCGTCCAGTGCAGTGGTAGGTCTCCGTCCAGTGCAGTGGTAGGTCTCCGTCCAGTGCAGTGGTAGGTCTCCGTCCAGTGCAGTGGTAGGTCTCCGTCCAGTGCAGTGGAGTGCCGAGTAGTTGGGAATAATTTTACTATTTTGCTAATATCCCGATAGCTGTATAACTATTGTAATACTATTACAATAGTTTCATAACTATATTGATAGTATTGTGATCAGGGTTGTTTGATTTAAATCATTTGATTTAAATCATTGATTTAAATCATGATTTAAATCATGATTTAAATCATGATTTAAATCACTCCAAAAAAATCATTGATTTATGATTTTTTGACTTCCGATTTTTTAATTGCTGATTTATATTAATTTAACACAAATAGTTGTTTACAAGCATCGAGATCAACAAAGTTTTGTATGTTTTTTTAATACAAAAGCACAAAGTGCGCACACTTGTGTAGCTGTATTGTCATCAGATAGCCTGATAGTCAAATATTTTAAGACATTGTGTATGTTTGAGCTATTCCCTTTCTGAATGCAGTGAAGCCACACAAACTTGTCTTCCAGAGCAAGTATCTTTTCAATTCAGAAGCCCTGAGTTAAAGTCCACCAAGAGCTTGTGCTCATTGTTACCAATTCAGTATGTTGACTCAAGTAAGACAGTCTGGGCTACAATTGTTTAATACTGTACCAGTTTGCAGTCTGGTTGGAGACCTTTAGAGTACACAGAGCCCTGGTCATGTGCTAATCCACCCTCTAAGCAAACAATAATTAGCCCTGCTACAGCCACAGACACACAGCATGCTTTCCTTTCCAAGACAGATTATGCAACTACAGAGGGTGAGGCCTTGTGGACATTGTCTAATGTCTTTATATAAGCAAAAATATGCACCCTCTGTTAAGACAAGTACCCAAATCGATTTGAATAAAACACGTTTGAAAGAGTTTATAAATATAAACATCTATATAAATGTCTATATACCAGATTTAAAAAAAATCAAATAAATAGAAAAAATCCTGAACCGGTGGAAACCATAACTGATGAGTGGCGTTGTTGCATAGCCTTGGAGGTAGTTCATTAAAAATGCTGAATCCATGAATGATGCTGCTCGAATCGACGATTGTTGATGTTATGTCGATAAGTAAATAAAATGATCCAATATAGTTGAAAAACATGTTTGTGCCTTTTATTGCAGTGACACGAGACTGTAGGACGTGTGTGTGTTTCAGGGAGGCCATCTTAATGTATGAGCAGAGCTGGTATCGGCGTTGCACCATGCTTTTCTGCTGTCTCAGCAAAAATAGATACCGGGTAAGTTAAAGCTATTTGCATAGCGGATTAAAGGTACATTCTTATATAGCGTGGTATCCAGTCCTTGGGACTGCTCAAAACACAATTAAACTTCACCCTCTGGCAGACCCATTCATTCCAACACCATCTCAACTTCTCTGGGAAGCATGCAGCCATGCTGCAGTTACTGTGCAAAGACTACTCATTCATTTTTATCCATCACCGTCTATAGCCAGGCACTCATTGATAGAGCTGAGTGAACTGTCTATAGCCAGGCACTCATTGATAGAGCTGAGTGAACTGTCTATAGCCAGGCACTCATTGATAGAGCTGAGTGAACTGTCTATAGCCAGGCACTCATTGATAGAGCTGAGTGAATTGAGGCAACGTTGAGTGAACAAAATTGTCCAAGCTTTGAAATAACAGTAAAAGGATTCGAACCCAGATTCTCTCGATCGATGTTCAGGAGTATACAAAATGAACAAATATTGAAATGTCAGTTTTGCAAATATTTAATAATTTCATAACATGATTGTAGACTTGACACTACTAGTGCTAAATACTTATCTTATTGTCTATGAACAGATACCTTGACATTTTTCCATGGCCCAATTTTTTTAAACATTTTGTTACGCTTATTAGGTCGAATATAGTAACCATTGTTATTATTAATTGAGGGTAGTGACCCTGAAATGACTGATCAAGTGTTTATCTTTTGTTTTATCTTTGTGACTAAACTCATTTCATCAGGGTCACCGACTTTATGGAACTCACTCCCTGTTTGTGTTAAGTTTGTAGGAAATATAATAACATTTCGCCATAAAAACTAAAAACCCACCTGTTTGAACTTATCCTCCACAGCTCCCCGGTGTACCAGTCCAACTGTTTACAACGGGAACTGTTTATCGATTAGAAACTGCTTAACTCCGTTTGTTTTGTTGTGTTGCCGAGCTTGGGTCTACCAAGGATTTTAGAAGTGTTTTATATTGTATTGTATTAAAAAAATTATTGATTAATATGAAAATTATTCCCCTCTTGTTTATGCACCTGCTTCTTTTGCCAGGGCACATTTGATGAAGTCACAAAGCTGCTGGCAGAATTCTTCCGTGATCTCGATGTTGTTCCGTCTGACATTGTTGCTGGTCTCATGTTACTGAGGAAACAACAGAAAAAGGAGCGGATGTGCATTGTGTCACAGGTTAGTGTCATTGTGTCACAGGTTAGTGTCATTGTGTTGCAGTTTAGTGTCACTGTGTTGCAGTTTATTGTCATTGCATCACAGGTTAGTGTCATTGTGTCACAGTTTAGTGTCATTGTGTCACAAATTAGATGGTATCAGTATATTCATTTGATATATTGGAACATTTTGTAAGGCAAAGCAGTTATAACAAAACAAATTCTATGTATCCCTCCTAAAGAGGAGGTGCCAAAATATACAAATATAAACCTCACACTACAGGATATCTTAGTGCACTATTGGGGAAACTGTGCACACATCCAACCTCACCGCGGTGTGAACAGTGTCACCAGGACATTGCTGGCCCATTGGCATTTTCTTAGTATCTCTCCTCGTTTTGCAGAAGAGAAACGACGTGTACCAGTTCCTGTCAGGAGTGGCCATCACGCCACAGACAAAGTTTGTCAGTCTGAAGAACCCGGAGATGTTGGCTGAGTTTAAGGCAGCTCTCTACTACCTTCACTACTCGATTGCTGCGTACGGCTGGCCCATCTACCTGCTCATGCACAGGTCAACTGGCTGCTGCACGTTGTTGCCTAGTCTCAGGTACGGTTTGGTGGCATGTCTTAAGATCTGTGAATAATCACAAGTTACTTTCCAAATTTTTTTAATATTCTGAATTTGTAAAATTTGCAATACATTTTTTCCTACAAGTTATGTTTGGTATAAGAAGATATGTACAAAGCAAAACTACCTAAGTTCACTAAGAACACAACATTAATTGGGGTTGAATATTTCATAGAGGGAGTGAAAATTTCAAAGCAAAATCCTCACCCCAGGGTGAATATTTCATGGGGGTTGATCGGGCATCATTGGCTTGACAGTTGGTCTATCATCGTTGGTCTGACAGTTGGTCTGAGAGTTGGCCTGTCGTTCCTCTTGTGGCCCAAGTACAAAGTTTCAATTACAGCACATTAAAAAATGTCAAATAGTATCCAAACAAAATCTAGTTATGATTTCAATTATGTTGACTATGATTACATCACCTTCCACACCTGATAGACCTGCAAGCCAGTAATTATTGTACAAATGATGTGGTTGTTGTCTGACTGGTACTGTCAAACGACAGCCAGGTGTTGTGAATGCTGTTTGACAGGTGTTGTGAGTTGTGACTGCTGTTTGACAGGTGTTGTAGCTACTGCTTGACAGATGCTGTGGTTGTTGTTTGACAGGTGCTGTAGCTATTGCTTGACAGGTGCTGTGGTTGTTGTTTTACAGGTGCTGTGGTTGTTGTTTTACAGGTGTTGTGGTTGTTGTTTGTCAGGTGCTGTAGCTACTGTTTGACAGGTGCTGTGGTTGTTGTTTGACAGATGCTGTGGCTGTTGTTTTACAGGTGCTGTGGTTGTTGTTTTACAGGTGCTGTGGTTGTTGTTTGACAGGTGTTGTGGTTGTTGTTTGACAGGTGCTGTTGCTGCTGCTGCTGCTGTGTGTTGACACGTAATGCTGAGTACACACATGTCGTAGATGACAATTGCTGTTCCTGTCACCTCGCAGCCATCCGCAAACTCTCTGGTCTTGACTCATGCAACATCGTCTATGCCAATTGTCACGTCGAGGTAACCCAATGCCAATGCTTATGCCCCATGCACAACCCCATGCCCAAACCCATGCACAACCCCATGCCCAAACCCATGCCCATATCCATGCCCAAACCCGTGCCCAACCCCAATGCCACACCATTTGTGGTACACCCATTCTCCATGCTTGAACCTTGCCCAATGACAACCAGTATTCAGCTGTGACAATATTCTTTCAGAATAGTTTTATATCTTATTTTATTAATTAATTTGCAGATGGTTAAGAAAGCGCATACAACTTATGCAAGGTTGGGTTGCACTTAAATGTGGGACTGGCCTTTTTTAAACACATTACTGTTGGCAATGAGAGCTTTCTTGTCAGTACTTGGTGGTTTCTGCTCACATACAGTAGTTGTTCCCTCGGTGACAGTGTACTGCTCACATACAGTAGTTGTTCCCTCGGTGACAGTGTACTGCTCACATACAGTAGTTGTTCCCTCGGTGACAGTGTACTGCTCACATACAGTAGTTGTTCCCTCGGTGACAGTGTACTGCTCACATACAGTAGTTGTTCCCTCGGTGACAGTGTACTGCTCACATACAGTAGTTGTTCCCTCGGTGACAGTGTACTGCTCACATACAGTAGTTGTTCCCTCGGTGACAGTGTACTGCTCACATACAGTAGTTGTTCCCTCGGTGACAGTGTACTGCTCACATACAGTAGTTGTTCCCTCGGTGACAGTGTACTGCTCACATACAGTAGTTCCCTCGGTGACAGTGTACTGCTCACATACAGTAGTTGTTCCCTCGGTGACAGTGTACTGCTCACATACAGTAGTTGTTCCCTCGGTGACAGTGTACTGCTCACATACAGTAGTTGTTCCCTCGGTGACAGTGTACAGCTCACATACAGTAGTTGTTCCCTCGGTGACAGTGTACTGCTCACATACAGTAGTTGTTCCCTCGGTGACAGTGTACTGCTCACATACAGTAGTTGTTCCCTCGGTGACAGTGTACTGCTCACATACAGTAGTTGTTCCCTCGGTGACAGTGTACAGCTCACATACAGTAGTTGTTCCCTCGGTGACAGTGTACTGCTCACATACAGTAGTTGTTCCCTCGGTGACAGTGTACTGCTCACATACAGTAGTTGTTCCCTCGGTGACAGTGTACTGCGCCATATGGCACCACTGTCATCACAATTGTCACTTGTGCTAATATGGCATGAGGTGACATAGATGTGTATACGTTAAATACAGTAGAGCCATCTCCAGTTAAAAAAGATTAAGAATTATTTTATAAAAAATTGTACCTATTTGTATTTTAATAGAAGCATACTGTTAATAAATCTATGTTTTACCATAGCAATAAAGTATTACATTTTGTGAACATTCAGTGACATATACAGTAGACACTCATTTTCAGCTTTTTCAACTTTTAGAGCTGTTTAAAAAATACCTTTAGGTTTAACAGAATTCAAAATAATGCACCAGTGTTCACTAGACTTGATCATACTGTTGCTAACATGTGACTATACTCGCCTGCCAGGGATCTCTCTCACAACCTCTCTCTACAGTGTTCACTAGACTTGAGCATACTGTTGCTAACACATGTGACTATACTCGCCTGCCAGGGATCTCTCTCACAACCTCTCTCTACAGTGTTCACTAGACTTGAGCATACTGTTGCTAACACATGTGGCTGTACTCGCCTGCCAGGGATCTCTCTCACAACCTCTCTCTACAGGTTGGCGAAACATCATTCTTCATTGCGCTGGATCACGAAAAGAAGAAAGTGATCATCTCTATCCGTGGCACACTGTCCCTTAAGGTATGTGTATCACATATGTGTATCACATATGTGTATCACATATGTGTATTACATATGCAGACTTACCGTTCCGGATTGTTCGGAATTTATACAGAAATACACCACAAATTACAGTATTATGGTGCCTCATTCTCCCCTATGAAATGTATTACTGACAGTGGCGCTGTATTCCTGACAATACTTCTTATGTGTTGAATTATTAATGACAGCAGAGATCGGTTAAGCCAATTATAACACTTATGTTGATATAGCACTGTTATGTTATATTGCATTGTAATAAACCTTTCCTGGCTTATGTTGATGCAGGACATACTGACAGACTTGCAGGCTGAGGGAGAGGTGCTGCCTGTCACGCCAGAACATGATGGTTGGCTAGGGCATAAGGTCAGTAGTTCAGCAGGTCATAGGTCATCAAATCAATGGTGAAAATACCCAGTATTATTTTAATTCTTTGAATGGATCAACGTTCCAGTTTCTCAACAAACTATATGTTCTTTCCGAATATTTCAACCGACTCACTCAATCTTTGTCAGTGGACTGACTTGACTATGGGCGTATCACATGGGGGGTCATGTGACAAGCTGGAGAAGGATTGGGTAGCTCCTAGCCAACGTTTTGTTCGATGGATGTTTATTGCTGCTTTGATGTTCCTGTATGGAATCCTACTTGTCATGTCATGTATAAATGATCAGTTTTAATTGACCTGACTCAATGAAAATTGACAGATTTTGGGTGTTGAAAATTGTAAAAGTAATATGTGGCATATTCCAAGATTCGGTTCAGGATAGTAATAGTAGTGTGTTGCTTCTTCAGCTGATACTCTATTAATGAGACTGATTAACTGACTTCATTGATGAGATTGTACTAATGCATCATGTTAATGTGGTGTATGACTGTATGCCTGGGTTAATTTATGAATTACTAAATATTGTGATCTATTTGTATAATATATATACAGCAAAATAAAGTGCATTTAGTATGATAATGCTCTGTAAAAAGAATATTGATAGTAGATTTGCTGCGCTTCGTGTGTGTAGGGCATGGTGCAGGCAGCGCTCTACATCAAACGCAAGCTGCAAGACGAAGGACTGCTTTTGCAGGCATTCAGTAAAGACCAGGTACACACCATAGCTGATTAAAACAGACTAGCAGAAATACCCGTTCTCCGGATGGGATAACGTGGTGGTTACGTAGGCTATCACACTGTCTTTCATTCTCCCCAACAGTGGCGCCACTTGGCGTATCATCACTGCCATAACTTGGTTAAAAATTCAAAAGTGGTATAAGCAGCTGATTGGCTGAGTAATGCCATTGTTTACAACTTGTTATGTCATTGCAATTGTACAGTGGATGGTTTACGTAACTTGGAACAATCGTAGAAAATATGTATAGCGTTGCGAAGAATCTATGATTCAGGGTAATAGTGGGATGAAATTAAAAAACATTGAAGTATTACAACTCCTTTCTGGGGTCGTAGGTGAACCCCTGAAAGTTTGGCACCTGAGATGCAAAACAGCTAGGAAGAGTAGCATAACATATCTAGTTTTCTACAGACAGACAGACAGACATACACCAGCTGGATTATAGTAAAATGTCTGAAAAATTAGTCGCACACATTATACTTATACAAATGAAAACGTTTGCCTTAAAAGTACCTGAAAACAAGAATTTCTACAAGTACTTGAAACTTATTGAATTATGAAAATATGTTTTAAACACTCTCCAAACATCGTAGATCTGAACATCACACAAATAATATTGGCTACTGGATAGGCTGGTAAAAGTTTACGTATTCAGAATGTTCTGGTAAACTAGGCATTGGAATTTTGCCTGAAAATACTTTGTAAAGCACTGTGAAGTTTTTGCTATGAACTGCTGATATGGGCGTAGTAACAGTATGTTTCTAAATGTGATTTCTGTCGATGTTTTAGACACAGGACTCAAGTGATTACGGCCTAGTAGTTGTTGGTCACTCCCTGGGTGCTGGCACGGCTGCCATCCTAGCCATACTACTGCGGGAACGCTACCCCAACCTCCACAGCTATGCTTACTCTCCCCCGGGTGGACTTCTCAGGTAGGTGGCTCTTCTACCCTGTCGTACAAGGCCTGTTATTTACAATGCAGTGATACCACTTCTATTGCACTAAAATCCTCAGGAAACCCAAGCTCAGCAGTGCGCCAAAACAAAACGGTTAGGCAGGTGATGACAAAATGTTGTATTATAGTTCCTGCTGACTTAACGCCAACAAGGAGTGAGTTCCACAGAGTTGGTGCGCAAAAGAAAAAAGAAAAGCTTGACAACTTTCGTGAAGGCTGTCAGTTTATCTGTTGTCAGTGCCTCTTGTGTGGAGGAGACCAAGTCATTCGTGTTTTCTGTTGTCAGTGCCACTTGTGTGGGGGAGACCAAGTCATTCGTGTTTTCTGTTGTCAGTGCCACTTGTGTGGAGGAGACCAAGTCATTCGTGTTTTCTGTTGTCAGTGCCACTTGTGTGGAGGAGACCAAGTCATTCGTGTTTTCTGTTGTCAGTGCCACTTGTGTGGAGGAGACCAAGTCATTCATCACATCTGTGGTCGTAGGCAAAGATGTAGTCCCTAGGTAAGACCAAATGTTTTATCTGGAAAATAGTTTGTTCTCTGTTGGTTGATGCCATTGAAGAAATTTCAGGTGAAATATAAAGCACTGTTTCCTTTCGTTTAACAAACTGTGCAATAACAGCATTAGATTTACTTTTTTCATGATCAGCTATTCCAGCGTGACTCGTGTGACATTTCTACTGAAATCTCTGATTGAATGATCCAACAGTTCTATGGTTTTATGACATTTCTTGTTTGCTATAGATTATTTTGTAAAGGTATAAGCTACCTTCATTTTTACTAAAACGAATAGCTGAGCCGTCACTTAATATTTAGAAATCAAACTTTGTAATATTCGGATGTTTTTCTTTCCAAAAAGAATATTAATGATTCTGTACAGGTACTGAGATTTGAAATGTTGAGTTGAATGTGCAGGTTAGGGTGGAATGACTGTGTTCAAGGAAGGCGAATTTTCCTACCCTTCAAAATATTGTTGCCTCAGATGTGAGAGTATATTATGGAATCAATTATTTTTAACTTGAAATGTCAATGTAAATATGCTTGATGTGAGGTGGCACTTTCTCTCATCTACCTTTTTAACTCTCTCGCAGGATGGGACTCTATCAGATGGAGAGTCTACGGCAAGATGTGCTCAATCTGATAAAGAAGAGCAGCACCCCGAAGTGGCAAATCATAGGTTTGTTCGCTGCAAAATATTGCATGATATATTGTGTAACTACATGATTCTATCATTATGCAATATATTCATGCACACTGTTTAATAGTACACTATGCATTGTTACGTTACATGATGGAATTAATTGTTGCAAACCTGTATTTTGTATTCTTATTTTTTATGCCAAATAAAATCAATTTCAATTCAACAGGCACATTAGTGTGCTGCTGTAAAGAGTCGGAGGAGAAAGATGAGGAAGCATCCCTTCAGACATGCGAGCCACTCCGCTCTAACAGACGATTTATCCACCCCATGGACTCGAGGGTGGGACTGACCACCCACACGCCCCTCTTCCCTCCTGGCAAGATCATCCACGTAGTCCGGAGCCACCCAAAGAATGTCAGGTTGGTCGGCACACTTGGTCAACTGAATATTTATATCGCAATGCAAATACTACTAATCAAACACTGCATGAGAAAATCCAGTCGTAAAAACCACAAATTGAGATTTAAGTATTTTCTGAAAGTGTATTAATTTCTGTGTAACATACAAAAACTAATTAGTTAACTGAAACAGCTTTGATTTTACATCCAATTGAAATTCCCTTCTCATGCAGGGTCAAAAAATTCATATCCAGACAGACAGGATATCTGATACTAGTATTGTGTGATGTGCACCCCCACTCACTCGCTGGTTGTAGAATTAGTCTCTTTGTACATTTCTCCACACTGGGTGTAATAAGGCCACATTGTCCTAATTTCATATAACATTATCATTTACCAAGTCATAAACCTAAAATGATGACACACTGGGAAGAAACAACTGTAGTACCAGGACACTGGCCCAAGCCATAGATAATTATGTTGTTTGTGCCAAGATGCCCTGAGTGAAAAGATTTGGTCAAGAGTTTCCTTGCCCCGTTCCTATGTAACTGTCCTCAAAAGTTGGCTAAATCAAATTAGACGACTGCGTTCTGTGGACCGATCCGCAAAATTCAACGTGTATGTGGTAAAATGTAATTCCAATATTGTTGGATGTATTCATGTTCAAATATTTAAAAAAATCTAATTTGTGAATAGCAAAATTAAGCCCTAAGTATTTGTATTCAAATATGTTTGATAGTGTTTACCAGAAATATGTTGCAAGGAGTGTTATTAACTTAGTTTTGTGCTTTGCTGACCATATCACAAGCATTCAATTATTGTTCAGAATACGATACAAACAGTAGAACCTCTCAAAGCAGCCACCCCTTGGAAACAGCCACTATATCGCAGTCTGTTTTCCTCACTATAATTCGGCCACCCCTTTAATCAGTCACTTGGGTGGCCACTTTACAGTTCTATTGCATGTTATGTTGATGATGGAGTAGGTGTTATTTTATCTACTTTGTGATCTTTAGCCCAAAGCTGTGAGGTGCAGCTTTTCTTGCAATAATGGCTGTCCAATGAGTCCAGCAGGGGGAGCCTCTAGTACAAGTGTTCAGGGACAGCTACCATATGGCTGTCCAATGACTCCAGCAGGGGGAGCCACTAGTACAAGTGTTGCTGGACAGCTGTCGTACACTATCTCAGAGACAGCTGCACCGGTATAGCAAAGTCCACCAGCAGCTCCACCTAGTGACAAAGATTCATTCACCCATTCACTCCTAGTCTGCATTGATATGGGACCGGTGGCAATCATGTTGTGTTGTATGACCAGGGGGCGCTGTCACAAGGAGAAACCCATCTACCAAGCCATCTACACCCGCAACACAGATTTTGACGAGGTCCTCATCTCCCCGACCATGTTGACGGACCACCTCGCACCGAACATCCTCAAGGCCATGGAGAAGGTAGTGTTTGTGTGAGCGTGCGTGCGTGCGTGATATGTACCATGTGGAGACTGGTATGTTCTGATGTATGATATGGAATTGTGCATGCCCCAGGCCAGGCATTCATGAAACTGATAGATGCCTTTCAATACATTATTACATGCTTTGCACATATTGACAAGTCTGAATATATACTTTAACTATTAAAATCTTGCTGCACAAACCTTGAAATTGAGTCCGTGTATGTTTTCTAGGTGCTCACCAATATGAGTCCTACAAAGCCAGTGCGACGTCTGCCAGAATGTGAACGACAAGCTCAGCTGTCATCTCTCCTTGAGGAGGACGAACTTGATCTGCGCCACCAGGTGGCCGAGAGCACTAATGGCGACTACAACCAATCGCTGTGTGTGTTCACGTCCGATACGAACAGCTCCAACGAGGACAGTGTTATACCACAGCACGCAGCCTCAGTACACGCCAGCACATTGCCATCCATGTCATCACAACGTCCACCGTTTACACTTGACTTACTGAGCGATGACTGGGTAGGACACGCTCCTCTTGCCACCCCCGAGACCTTGTCCGAGACATCCAGCTTTGGGTCTATGGTCAGTCTGCAGCGGCAGTGTTCACAACACGGTGCCAGAGTCAAGGTTGAATTTGCTAAGTTAGAGACCATTGAACAGTCCCCACTTCGCCATGGCAGTGGAGACGATTGTTTGGTGAAGCTGCTCAGTCCAGTCAGTGACTCGCCCAAGCCAATAGGTGACCCTGTGCAGGAGCCGCTAGCCCATTCGACGCCTGCCAGAGTCGACCGCATGGACAGTCCTTCCAGTGGCTTCGATGCAACAGCATGGCCAACGCCCATACGAATCCCGGTCTTGCTTGGTGCAGCAGCACCATTGCATTGTGGGACAGCTGTAAACAGTTGCCCTGGTGATGAAATGTTATTTAACGATGCATCACGGACAGACATTGATATAGCGTCTGGGCCGACAACAAACGGTCACGACCAGATGCCGCCGGTTAAATGCAACGCCCCACTTGGCAATGGTCTCCTTTCCCGACCAGCAGAAGGAGGCACTGTATCAGTTTGCCCCGACAGCAGCTGTGCTGACAAAACACATTTTGTTTCCAACACAAAGCGACTAAAAGCGATGCAATCTTTCCAGGGGTGTAGACGGGAGAAAAAGCAAAGCACCCCAGACAAGGAGCGACTTAGACGGACTCACAGTGACGGTCCCAGGGCGGCAAAGAAGATACACGCCCTGCACAATGGGGGTGCAAACACAGGGGCAACACCATGTAACGGCTCTGGTGGGGCACGACATTCGGAGGGTGACGTTGCATGGGGTTGTGATGGAACTAAATGTAGTTGGCCAGTGGTCACTGGTAGTGGGGGGGAACAGTCGGACACAGGATGACCATCACATGGCCACAATATCATCTTAGTTGTGTCCAGTAACATAGCCGGGAAAGTGGCTGACTTCTTGCCAGGAGTGAGTGACACAGAATTTCATAGCAGAAGTATGTCCATGTGATTTCATGTGAAACCAATCGTTTCGCAAGCTCTGAAATCCACTTATGTAGATTCTTTTTTGTGAGAAAAATTTAAATATCGAAATTCTGTGCATGTACCAGTTATGTAGACGTATAATATGCACTGCAGAAAACAATAAGAAATGCTGTATTTTTGTGTAAGAGATATAGATTGATTACCTACATAATCAGACGCTATGCTATGATAATCATGTGTTGTCACTATATATTTAACTAGCTGTACAGGTTAATCTTGCCATTTGTATACTGCAGCGAGTTCCTCAGCTGTGTACAAGTTATTCACTGGCTGGAACTATAACTAACTAATCAGCATATGCACACATAATTTATGTTTATTGTCTAACCTTGTAAAGCTAACATTGTAACTATTCTAGCTGCAAATTTTACCAAATGCATTGAGAACCTAAGTATTTATTTTGATGGTCTTTATTTTATGCCATTTTAAAGGAGCCGGTCTCAGTTACTGCCACAGTTTCCACATTAGTCTTTATTGGGAAACAAAAACAAAGTTGTAGATATGTGGGTACGTCAATACAATACAAATATTGCATTTGTTTACACTTATTTGAAATATACATTTGAAACATACAAGTGTACAGTTTCTTCCATGCCGTATGATAATGTATTAGGTTTGCAAGATTTAATGATCATGTTTAATTTTGACATTATTATGACAAATTTATGGGACACTCAAACAGTAAATGTCTTCTAAATAGTGCTTACCTGCGTTCTGTTGGAGATCAGAAATAATTACATATTGTCATGTTGATGTGTCAATAAGTTTTATTTGTCCTGCTTTGCAACTGGCACAGCTTACGTGGAACACAAGTAGTTCGTCTGTGGCCAGGGGTTTGACACCCTCTCTATCACAACAGCCAATTAAATCAGATCTTGCTTTTATTGGAGTCTACTTATGTAACTATATTACCCTAGTGCACAGACTTGGGGTCAACAACACTGTAATTGGTGTTTTGTTTGTTTGTTATTTTTTTATTGGTGAAAGTGTAATTGGTATTTTTAGTTGTCATGTAACTGTTTAACTTAATTATTCACTACAAATAATCAATCAAATATAATGTTGCATTTGTCAAATTTGTTGCTCTAAAATAGATGTTATTTTTTAAGTTGAGCCTGTCTGTGGTTGCTCAATTTAATTAAAATTTATATTTTTTGATGCTATTAGTATGTGTAATTTGAATTAATATAATGTATTTGACCCCAAGTCCGCATGTGCAATGTGTTATTTAAACAGAGATCAAGTCGGAAATCCCCACCACGATTAGTATTTTGTTTATAAATATTTTGGTGCGTTTTGGTAAATTTTTTAAACAATATGTCGGCTTCTTGCGATGCTCTGCTTTTTCGTGTTTTTTGTTATTTATACGTGTTTTGTGATATATTGCGATTTACATTCCTTAGTATTATTATTATTATTCAGGTGGTCTGGGTTAAGATGTTTGCTGTCTTTATTGGATAGCTGGCGCCATTTTAGGGCAAATGTTGTTTATTTATCATGTGAGTGTTACGTTGCTTTTTTCAAGAATATTAGCCTTATTTAAATTTTCTATAAGTATATTTTTGTTTTGTAGACAATCATATTTTTGAAGCTTGTGCCATCTTTACTATCTGATATATATATATGCATGCTTAATTCACTTTGCTTTCTGTGAGCACTTTATGTACGGCGACTGATTAAATGTGAATATCGGGGCACGTCTGATATTTAGAAGTTTTGTTTTATTTGCGTCCTTTATTGATAAACCTAATTGATTTATAGTTACTATATTCTCCTTATATATAATGTTATACTTCTGATTAACCAATGCACGACCGCCGTATCTACTGGTCCCTCCCTATTCGAGGCGCGGCCAGCTTGACCGATGCCTCTGACTGAAGCGCACGAACTTTCGTTGGAGCATCCTACTAACACATCTTTCTAGAATATCCCTCAAATAACTAATTAAGGTTACAGGGTTGCGTTGTAATATGGTAATGCTTTTCTTGAGATGTTTTAGTAACTAGCATTAAACTGTGAGCATGCTATTGCCATAGTCGTTCTTCTAGTAAGTTCGCTCCATGTATGTTTACAGTGCTTGAGATACTGTGTGAATGACCTGTAGTTACTAGCCCGGGTTATCATAGTTTTGCTGGGTCAAGGTGCCGGACTATCAACATGACTGTATTCAGCGCTCCTCGCCGATCTGTTGGATACTGCGTCTTCGGCGTATGTCAACTTACCCTCGCGTGAACCGGGATCTAATAATACCCGGGTTCATGACACGACTAGTAGGCGGCCTGCTTTTAATGGTCTTGAATCACTCGTGCGCCTCCCACGCCCCCCCCCCCGCCCCCCCCCCCAATGCCCGTACGCCGTTAGCCGCTCTCTCCAGAACGCGTACGTGTTTGTTGCCGGAGAGACCCCTTAATGACGCAATTAATGTCTACTCCATGATGGACTAGCAAAATCAATGTACATTATTTTGATGGAACATTTATATAGTTAGTTAAAATAGACGCTAATGTTTCAGGGTTTAAAATAACTGTACGACACTTTGGCTTTTATGTGATTGTAACATGATAGACTGTGTGTTTTGATTTCGGCCATTTGTGTAAACATTAACAGAAATCCGTGTTTAGAAAAATCGTCTGTGTTTTATACGGGTACAGCGGCGCAATTGAAAATTAGATCGGCTGTACTGTTAAACAATAACAACAATAATTTTTATTAAGACAGAACAAATGAAAACCGGCGACACCTATTATCAATTTAAGTTAGTGACATATTTGGCGATCGACGCGTTATAGCGAATCAAACAATGATACCCATAAGAAATAACAATTATATCAAAATGCCACTGGATTATGTGAAAGAACCTTTACGCTTATGCGGAATACCGCATATAATCTACACATACAACACCTTAGAATGCTAAATAAAGGTCTGGATGGTATGCAGACCTCATGAATAGAACGATACAAATGTAATTATACCTGAGTGTTGTTAGGCCTACGGATGTAGACTGTAGCAGTCAAACAATTCACAAGCCTCAAACCTGTGACCAACAAAAGGATACATCAGCTAAACTTCCATTATCACCGCAATGTCAATTATGTTGAATATGAGAAAACATACACAAGTAGTAGTTATTTATTGACAATAACTTTATTCAGAATGTTTAATACGAGAAAACATACACAATTGTCATATATGTAGTTATTTCTTGACAATAACTTTATTCAGAATGTTTAATAAGAGAAAACATACACAAGTGTCATATCTGTAGTTATTGTTTTACAATAACTTTAGTCAGAATACGCCTATCAGTCCAAACTGTTTGAAATCGTTTGCAAGATGGAAGTTTCTGCGCTTAGACAAGGTCCGTGTTCATCTACATCCACTTGTCCTTTCTGTTTGCCCGCAGTACTCGTCTGTCTATGTGGTCATTCGATTTGTGTCGACTTTTAAATATTATCTACGAGATAAACACGTGACACTGGTTGCTAACTGCGGTGATAGTAAAACGCGTATGCATATCACAGACTGCTTATTTTGTATTGTGGTTTTGTAAATAGTTTTCGACAACGCCAACGGTTCCATAAAAAATCGATTCTAACTAATTACAGCGGCCCTTTTGACGATATCTATGGCTGATCTAGACCCTCTGTAACGGAGATGACATAAAGTAAGGATTTGGGATTTGTATGTACGGTAACCTTACCGTACTTAATGTATATGTTTATGCCATTTATCATGTACTAAACTCGCAAAATAAACAACGCTTACGTGACGTATTTCGTTATGTGGACCAACGTCCACCACAGTCACTACTCCTGGTCACTTCTGATTGGCAGGTGACGCCTGTTGAGCGCGTGCCGCCAAGGTTACCCAGACGTGCTCGGCCATCCGATTGGCTGAACCGACGACCTTTGCACTTTCGCATAATTAATACACTCATCCAACAAGTAAATACACCAGTTGTTGTGTAGCGCAGTTTGTAGCCGAACGCGTAAAAGGGAAGCTGGCGAATCTTCGCAAACAAACCGGTGTGACGGACATCAGACATACAGGTGGCCATTTCAAGCGAATGGGTAACGAACACCGCACAACGAACACGTTACTCGACGAGCAAACGAACGTTAAAACACCGACGAAAGGTCCAGACATCGACCGTCGCTGTGAACGCTGCCAGACATGATCATGGTGCCCGTGGTTGTCGCCAACAGGAAGACTGCGGCCTTGCAGAAGCCGGGTGTCGAGAACGACGTCCGAGGACTGTTTATCCTCGGCGTGTGCATCCTCTATTCGCTCGTGCTCTTCGCGATCGCTGCTGCCACGCACACCGTCTTCGTCATCGCGCGCACGGCTTTCGGAGGTAAGATACTGCGAGGTTGGGGCAATTGAATACGGGTTAGGGGGTAAGCTTTTTTATTTCGCGTGTATCCTTTTTGAAAACAATATTTGTACACTTTGTCTGTTTGTAATGCGAATTTTGTAGAGTTCAGGCAGGTGCCATTTAATTGAAACTTGAACATATCCTCTGCCTCTGGTAAATTGTTGCACATATACATAGACGTTAGGGGCTAGGGCTACTGTGCGATGGGTAAAACTGTGCAGCTTAGTATCCTTTCGGCAGTATAGCCTGTGCAACTTGCTATTGTGACCCCTGTTTTTGTTGGTTTAGCCGTAGAATAAACCAACAACAAATAAAACTTAGTGTAAAAATAGCTTTCTGCATTTACATCGCGCTCGATTCATGTGAAGATTGAGCGGCCATCGTCGCGTTAGGGCGCCTTGGTTGCCTAACGCGACGAAGCCAAGTGTACGGTTTAAGAATTTAAGACCCCGGTTGCGTAACCTCCCAGTGGATTTACGAACAGCGATAACTGCTATTCGAGAGTCCAACACAGATAGTCCATGAGTGGAAGCAGGGGTCAAGCAGGGGACCTCGACCTTTGCTTCCCTGTCTGTGCAAGTTATGTTCCTCGTAACTACGACTAGACCAGTTGAGGCAGCGATGTTCGTGTCGTCTCACCACCCTGAAGTGTCCTTCAGCTGTTGCGTTGCATCATATTTAACACAGCGGAATGTCTCTAATACTAGCCGTCGTCTGGCGTAAACATAATTCACTCGGATGTCATCAGCTAAGTGGCCGCCCAAAATAACTCGTTACGTTTCACGCCTCTACCTGCATCACTTCGTCTTCGAACGAACGGGTTCTTCTTCCAGTACAGATCAGCTATAGAATATTACGTACACGAAATAAGCCCAGCAACGTGGCAGATGAAACTGTTTTCGGTCAGTCGATGTATATACGGGCAGCCATTATACTCGTGTCTGGGCAGACTTAGTTCAGCACACCTGTAAACAGCCAATTAGCGGAAGACAGCTTCAATGGCAAACACCTGATCACAATGAAGCTGGTCTAATTAAACATGGCGCACTGATTAGCAACGCGACTGCGGGAGCGAGCGATGCGTGTAGCAATTAGCACCGTTGTAGACCAATTCATTTAGTGGACCAATATGTTCGTGTCGTATCCGTATCTAGGCGTTCCGTTTAATGCGGGTTTCGTCACCATGCCTTCGGGTGAATATGTTCGTGTCGTATCCGTATCCAGGCGTTCCGTTTAACGCGGGTTTCGTCACCATGCCTTCGGGTGAATATGTTCGTGTCGTATCCGTATCCAGGCGTTCCGTTTAACGCGGGTTTCGTCACCATGCCTTCGGGTGAATATGTTCGTGTCGTATCCGTATCCAGGCGTTCCGTTTAACGCGGGTTTCGTCACCATGCCTTCGGGTGAATATGTTCGTGTCGTATCCGTATCCAGGCGTTCCGTTTAACGCGGGTTTCGTCACCATGCCTTCGGGTGAATATGTTCGTGTCGTATCCGTATCCAGGCGTTCCGTTTAACGCGGGTTTCGTCACCATGCCTTCGGGTGAATATGTTCGTGTCGTATCCGTATCCAGGCGTTCCGTTTAACGCGGGTTTCGTCACCATGCCTTCGGGTGAATATGTTCGTGTCGTATCCGTATCCAGGCGTTCCGTTTAACGCGGGTTTCGTCACCATGCCTTCGGGTGAATATGCTCGTGTCGTATCCGTATCCAGGCGTTCCGTTTAACGCGGGTTTCGTCACCATGCCTTCGGGTGAATATGTTCGTGTCGTATCCGTATCCAGGCGTTCCGTTTAACGCGGGTTTCGTCACCATGCCTTCGGGTGAATATGTTCGTGTCGTATCCGTATCGAGGCGTTCCGTTTAACGCGGGTTTCGTCACCATGCCTTCGGGTGAATATGTTCGTGTCGTATCCGTATCCAGGCCTTCCGTTTAACGCGGGTTTCGTCACCATGCCTTCGGGTGAATATGTTCGTGTCGTATCCGTATCCAGGCGTTCCGTTTAACGCGGGCTTCGTCACCATGCCTTCGGGTGAATATGTTCGTGTCGTATCCGTATCCAGGCGTTCCTTTTAATGCGGGTTTTGTCACTATACCTCCGGGCGAATATCCGATGTTCTACCACAATAAATCTGAGATCTGATTATACATCAGAAAAGGTCCTCATACTTGAAAATGGCCGGTCTTAACAAGTAGACTGGGAAACAAATGAAATAGTTTTCTCTCGGTGCGTGATTATTGATTATTTTAAAGGTGACTAGATTTATAATGTATGCTAATCCAGCAAAAATATGAGTAATATCACACATGAATACAAATTACAGTAATATGTTATGGACAGTAACGGATGGCGTGTCTCCTAAACCTTAGAGTATCTCCTAGGGCTAGACCTTAGAGTATCTCCTAGGGCTAGACCTTAGAGTATCTCCTAAGGCTAGACCTTAGAGTATCTCCTAGGGCTAGACCTTAGAGTATCTCCTAGGGCTAGACGTTAGAGTATCTCCTAGGGCTAGACCTTAGAGTATCTCCTAGGGCTAGACCTTAGAGTATCTCCTAGGGCTAGACCTTAGAGTATCTCCTAGGGCTAGACCTTAGAGTATCTCCTAGGGCTAGACCTTAGAGTATCTCCTAGGGCTAGACCTTAGAGTATCTCCTAGGGCTAGACCTTAGAGTATCTCGATACCTTATAGAATTAAAAAACACGCTTCTAACAAGAAACATAAATGCATTCAGTGTGCCGCATAAAACAATGGTGACAGTGTTATTTGATATTAGGCTGTTTTTCAGATTGGCAACAATGACTAGTGGACGAATTACAACTTCTAAATATAGTACTAACGTCGCGTTTTTTTTAAACATCGATCAGTATGATGATGATGATAATACGAAAACTTATATTGCGCCTTATATTACCAGCATTAAAACGTGTTCCAATTTCACTTGTTCAGTCATATCGTTCGTCCAAGACCCGATCTAAACGTACGTTTCCTTATATGAACTGCCCTGTACGTTTCCTTGTATGAACTGCCCTGGACGTGTCTATCTGTTTTATGTCGATATCGTTATCAGTTGCCGTCTGCACTAGTTTCACGATCGAGTCCAAGTGTGCGCGATCTCTATGCCGCGATCTCGCTAAGGGCGGCCAGGCTTAGTCACCCAGTAGTTTACCATGCTGCCATAAGGCGGCGAAAAATACCGAAACAAATCAAACACATTCACACGAAGGGAGCATGGCAGGGGGCATGACCCAATGCCCCACACCCCTAAATAGTGTTATATGATATGATATGATATGATATGATATGATATGATATGATATGATATGATATGATATGATATGATATGATATGATATGATATGATATGATATGATATGATATGATATGATATGATATTATATTATATTATATTATATTATATTATATTATATTATATTATATTATATTATATTATATTATATTATATTATATTATATTATATTATATTAAATAATATGCAGTGTTGTCAGTTGGTGTGTAGCTGTTGTTCCCGCAGCATTGACACAGCTCGGGCACACATGTCGGTGTGGCCGACTTTGACCCGGTTTTTGACCAGTCCGCGTGGACACATTTTGTCCTTGACTAGCGACGTCACCCACTCTGCGTGTCCTCGCGTGAACCGCGCACTTTATTCGTTCAGCGTTTTCATGTGTGTCATCATCTTGTCGTCGTGCTTGGGTCAAGTGGGGTCGTTGTCCGTTTCTCGGTAACAGTAACACTTAAGTTGTCATGTGGTGGGCGTGGTTTAAACCGCGAGTCAACGATTGACAATTGACACATCAAAGCGAGATATGTGGGATCGAGAACTAGTCAGGGTGTATGACAGGGGTGTGTGACAGGGGTCTCAACGTCACACTTGTTTGTGGGGTCAACCTACTACCATTTTTGAGAGCCCACCTCCCATCAATCCCACCTCCCATCAATCCCACCTCTCACCAATCCCACCTCCCATCAATCCCACCTCCCATCAATCCCACCTCCCATCAATCCCACCTCCCACCAATCCCACCTCCCATCAATCCCACCTCCCATCAATCCCACCTCTCACCAATCCCACCTCTCACCAATCCCACCTCCCATCAATC
Source organism: Lamellibrachia columna (assembly GCA_963662155.1). Taxonomy (NCBI): domain Eukaryota; kingdom Metazoa; phylum Annelida; class Polychaeta; order Sabellida; family Siboglinidae; genus Lamellibrachia; species Lamellibrachia columna. The sequence goes on from OY759270.1 coordinate 8,462,781, forward strand.
CCACCTCTCACCAATCCCACCTCTCACCAATCCCACCTCCCACCAATCCCACCTCTCACCAATCCCACCTCCCATCAATCCCACCTCTCACCAATCCCACCTCCCATCAATCCCACCTCTCACCAATCCCACCTCCCATCAATCCCACCTCTCACCAATCCCACCTCCCACTTACGTGTTTCAAGAACCAAACTAATTCCCCTGCTAACCCACCCCCACCCACCCACCCACCCCACTAGTTAAACAACTCAGACAGACTGGTAGATTATTATTATTATACATGCTGGGGCTGTTTTCGTGATCGGTCTTTAAGCAATGTTACTCATTTACCTAATTGTACAAATGGTTTCACGAGGTAGAAGATATATGTGTAATATGAAATATGTTACAAGTTATATACAGTCGTATATAACAGTTAGCAGTGACGTCGTCAAGATATTCAGGAGCGAATTCAACATTTGACCAAACGGAGGGCGGATTCTGTAAAGTTGGTCATGACACATTGTACTTCCTCTGTTTGCTGTAACATTTGGGGAATGCACAACCGGACTTGTATGTATACGTCTAATGTACAACCGGACTTGTATGTATACGTCTAATGTACAACCGGACTTGTATGTATACGTCTAATGTACAACCGGACTTGTATGTATACGTCTAATGTACAACCGGACTTGTATGTATACGTCTAATGTACAACCGGACTTGTATGTATACGTCTAATGTACAACCGGACTTGTATGTATACGTCTAATGTACAACCGGACTTGTATGTATACGTATAATGTACAACCGGACTTGTATGTATACGTCTAATGTACAACCGGACTTGTATGTATACGTCTAATGTCTTGTTAGTTCCGTCAGGGGCGAAACAACATTATTGGAGGTTATGCAAGACTCGTCTCTAATGCTTTGAGCACACACTAACCAAAGCAGTCGCCTCGAAATATACACCAATGCAATATTGTTATTATAGACATTAATGGCGGCCGCTCATAAAGTGCAGATCGGCACAAAGGCCCCTTTATCGACCAAGACGTTCGTTAAGTCGTTCATTAGCCGTCATTAGGCTGCCTGCTGGAGATACAATGAGAGTCGCTCTGAGTGGCGAGGGTGCTGCCATTGTCTCGGAGCAGGTGTCATTAGACGCACTGTCTCTGTCGTCGCGACAATAACAATGCTATCCACTCATCAGAATCTGGTGCAGCGCCTCTCCAGTTTAGTTCGCTCTCCACTGGCGAACCATTCAACACCGTATTGAATTCAGGCTTCTGTTGTTGGTAGATCGCCCTGTACAACATCTCACGTTGTTAGCGCCGCTGAGCAGGTTTTTACCCCGATATACGGCGCGTTATAAATGCCTAATTTATTATTTTTATTTATTAGCAGTTTATCATCGTGTTACCATATTATCATCATTAGAAAATCATGTATTAATAAACATGACGTACTCGGATCTGGAGTTTGTTTAGAAACACCGAACCTTGTATAGTAAAGTATAGTAAATTCGGTTCAGACAGGCTGTTCAGACAGGCTGTTCAGACAGGCTAGGCTGTTCAGACAGGCTGTTCAGGCAGGCTAGGCTGTTCAGACAGGCTAGGCTGTTCAGACAGGCTGTTCAGACAGGCTAGGCTGTTCAGACAGGCTGTTCAGGCAGGCTAGGCTGTTCAGACAGGCTGTTCAGACAGGCTGTTCAGACAGGCTAGGCTGTTCAGACAGGCTGTTCAGACAGGCTGTTCAGACAGGCTGTTCAGACAGGCTGTTCAGACAGGCTGTTCAGACAGGCCGTTCAGACAGGTTGTTCAGACAGGCCGCCGCCGCTGCAAATGAAAATCAAATTAGTGATAAAATAATATTTACATAAACTATTATAATTTATCAAATGGATGTATCTACAGAACGCGTGCTGTGTGTATTGTATTCAAGGGTATTGTGTTGTTGTTTGTTGGCAGCGTGTACGACAGAAGCGATGATCACAATTACAGTGGGAACGTCAAAAACAATCGTCCACAAGTCGAAGCCGCTGCTCAGTTCCAGTCACAGAGGTTGAGTTGGCGCAGGTGGTCGTGCACGTGACTACGGCGCCGTCCAATCAACATGCGCCGATGTTGCCACGTGTATAACACGTGATTGGTTCGCTGATGCGATACCTTTTATTATAAACAGTGCGTTATGTATCCGCCGGTCATGTTTGATGTGTATTGAGCGAGCGCATCATATTGTTGGCGGATCATGTGGATTGAGCGCATACACTACATCGTGTTGTGTGTAAACTGAACACAGTATTTAGTCAAGAACTGTCATAATATATAGTGCGTACGTTTAGCGTAGGCTCTACACGTGTAGTGTTATGGTTATTGGTTATCGATGAAATTGTTTAGAAGTTCTTGTGAAACGTTCGATGCTGTATCCACGCAATACACGCGCTGGTGTTGATTAGTTATATACTTGATTTACAAAGAATGTTTAATAATAAGATTATGAACAATAAATAACAGTGCAGATGTTTTCCTTTAAATATTGGAGGTATAAAGAGACAATTGTCTTTGTTTTAATTGTAAATAAATAAAAATGAACTGTTTGGAGAGGTGTCTTGTTAATAATTATTTATAAATCCAATGACTGACCAAACGAAATTCCTGCTTCTTACTCCTGATTTAAACGTACAGTCGGCTCCGTTAGTGAAGCAAATTATTTAAAAAGATATTAGTAGATTTTATGTCCGCATGGGGTCAACAAACCGATTAGCATAAAACGTAAAAACGTTGTTTAATTGCTTTTCTGGGTCGGCCTTAAATGTTATTTTCGAATCATGCAACGTTGTTGCTGATCAACTATAAACACGCTGATGTCTTGTCAAGAACATTAACAAATAGCAAATAAACAAGTGGGTGGTGCTTAACATGTAGCCTTAATTAAGTTCGAGAGTTTGCCACGAGATGTTAGTGGCGTCTTATCGTTTTATCAAGTTAGTTTCCATTTAAAACATCTAGTCTGGTGATGTTGACTGCGCTGTAACCAGAATACTCGCTATGATGAAACAGTAAAATGGCTGACAAACTAGATATCTATATATAGAAAGACATACGATCTTTTGAATAGTAAATGATGTGCAATGATATATTAGTGAATATTTCACTGTGACAGTTGATGAACGAAGTGTGAATGGTTGCGGGTTAAGCATGAGAACGCTCGCCGAGACAAGGACACGACTATCTCCGTGAGCGCGGGTTAATTAAGTACACTCGCCTGTATCTAGGGCGGTCTGACAGCGAATGGCTGTGGATCATTCCCAAACAGCAAATGGCACGTGTGTAAAACTACTGCCGTTGATAATGTCGCAAGTTTGTACCTGCATGTATGTGTACCAGTTTGTGTGCACTTGTACAATAAATCATAATGTTTTTGAAGTAGGCGTACATTGTAGCATTTCGATACACAACTTTAAAGTCTTTTCTGAGTGTTGAACAAACCATCGTAACACTGACGTTCGTAACATCTAAGTAACGTTGAACAACGCAGTGCGAAATATGGTCTTAAATCAACACAGAAGTTATTGTCGATGTAAACTACGTCCACAATGCCAACGGAAAACACAAATGATACAATTATTGGTAAAAGAACGTTAATAAGAACCAAACACATTATAAATTAAACGTTATACATGCAGGTCTCGCGGATAAGCGGGTAACTTCGGAGTATGATTTCAAGATAGCAAAACCTCAATTTCTCTGCCGCACTTCATGATATTTTTCTATGTACGTATAAATGAATAATAAATGTACATCTTGACCAACTCTTACTGATGCAATATTACTTCTTGTGGGTCAAATGTTGGTTTTTTTAACAATGTTACCATAATATGGCATTTTACAAGAACATGTCGTTAATGCAGTGCTTTTAAGATAGCAAAACAAATTTATTTGCGTCGGACTTTTTTTCTTTGTATATAGATATAAATAATGCATTAACATTTTGGACTAACTTTTATTGAAATGCCATTCATGATTGTGGTCAAATGTGGGTTTTGATAAAAATGTTGCTACTTTTTGCCGCTGACATAACTGATACTATGTTAGATATTTAAAAAACATTGTACGGGAACCCCCGTATTTTTTGCCTTTTTATAGAGATAAATAATAACCGAACATTTCGGCCAAGTTTTATTACTGAAGCGGTGTTACACCTTGTGGGTCACATATTTAAAATTGTCAAAAATGAGCTAAAATGTGGTTTTACCGCGTTTTAATAAAATAAATAAAATAATTAATTGTACCATTTTTGTTATACGAGTTTGACATGTTATGCTTTATATAATATTGATTTATTAAATTGCAATATTCCTGCAAGTTTTATATTTGAATAATAAATAAATCTCGTGTTATGATTTATTATTATCAGAGTACAGTATTTTGCTAATTTTCCAGGTGACGTAACTGTTACTATGTCAGATATTTTGAAAAACAAATTGCAAACTTTCTTTGCGTTTTGGGGCTTTTCGGCTCTAATGGATTTCAAACAATTTAAAAATTTAAAGTTCCATTACTTTTATTTCAGGGTAATCAGCCACCTCAAGGCTACCTTGTCAAGATGTTGTTATCAGCTATTCCTGTCACGGTAACTGTCTAACCCAGTCTCAGTGGTGGGGGGGGCAGCAGCCCAGTGGCTGCAATGTGCGACTCCTCGTCGAGAGAGCCGGGGTTCACAACCTCCTGTTGTCTGTTCACTCAGCGGTGTAAACGAGTACCTGGTGATAGACAGTTGTGGATATACATGAATGATAAGTCTTCACGCAGTAATTGCAGCGTGGCTGAATGCTTCCCAGGAAAGTATAATTAACAGGTCTGCCAGGGGGAAAGTACTTTGAACGGTATCGAGGACTGGATACTGCGCTATATAAGAGTGCATGTTCGTACAAAGCGTACTAATTATCAGACCCTCCACTGAATTAGCACTTTAAAATATTGATAATTTTCCAGATTGCTGACGCAACGGTGGTCATATTTCACATGCGACCGATATTAATTTCCATTAGTACGCGGACATTGACCCCACCCCTTAGTGTTCTCTGTACTGTTACATAAATGTTGACGATTGTAACGGCCCGAGTGTGGTTTACTTTCTCACTTATCCAGTCCTGCGTGTGTGAATCGTGTTCTGTGAGGGTACAGTCCCAATAATATATTGAAGGGGCGTAGCCAACATTTTTAAAACGGGGTGCCAGACTGAAAAAGGTGAGTGCCTGTCTGAAAAGGGGGTGCCCGGTTGAAGGGGGTACTGAAAGGGGGTGCCTAGGCACCCGTGGCTATGTCCACGTATCGGAATCAGTTTCTAGATGCCACTATTTGTTTTATAGTTGCCACTTCTAAATTAAATATGTTGACTAAAAGCGAGATTTTCCAAGTGCTTTGTGCACTTGGAATCCACATCTGAAACCTGGGAAACCACTAAGCCCATTTATTGTTATGGATAATGTTACTTAATAATTGAAAGTTCATTTCGGGACTTTCCTCAATAATTGGCCTTTGTATAAAAACATTTCAACTGAAACATGCATGTACATTGAGTAAGGGGCGCTGAACTGATAACGCAGGATATGAAGCATTAAGTTGCTTGCAAACAAATTAATAAATATAATTAGGTCCTTCTAGTAATATATAAAAATGCGTAGGCGTAATTTTAGACGATTAGACAGTTAATATAAAATGGCCACTACCACTCGGTTATTTACAAGCAAAATGCAGACAATTATCATAGTTATAAAGCAAATGAACAAGTTTGTGATTACTGCCGGTGGTCGAGTCGTGATATAAAGGTAAAAGTACCTTCCTATATACCGCAGTGTCCAGCACTTGGCTTTACACTTCACCCCCTGGCAGACCTGTCCATTCTAACGTCGTGTAGACTTCTCTGGGAAGCATTCAACCTCGATGCAATTACTGCGCGAAGACTATTTGTTCACATATCCACCACTGTATATAGCCAGGTACTCATTTATACAGCTGAGTGCACTATGGCCAAACGGGGTGAACGAAATTGCCAAAGCTTCGAAACGGCAGCAAGAGGTCACGAACCCGGATTCTCTCGGTTGAGAGTCCGGTGTTCTAACCGCTGCGCCCCCGCTCGCTACATAAAGAGTTCTTAAGTATGTATGAAGCCCAAAACATGACGTCATCGGCAATCATCGCACATTTCTCGCGGTTTCCGCGGATCTACGTACTGTAACGTTTCTAGCGGCTGCGTGGCGGCCCGCGTTACAACAAACTCGCCGTTTTCTCGATGCTCGGTTGCGCCACCTGTACGTCAAGACTGGCATGAATATGCTCCCGAACAATAACCTAATCGGTTGAAATTGAATGGTTCAGCTTCCCGCGTCAGCCGTTCAATTTCAACGGGTTAGTTATTGTTTGGGTGCATATTCATGTCAGTCTTCACCTACAGGTGGCGCAACCCAGCCTCGAGAAAACGAGGAGTTTGTAGAAATGCGGCAAATGGAGAAAACGAGTTTGTAGTAACGCGGGCCGCCACCCAGCCGCTAAAAACGTTACAGTACGTAGATCCGTGGAAACCGCAAGAAATGCGAGGATTGCCGATGATGTCATGTTATGCCTATGGGCTTCATAAACATGGCAGTTCTGCATCGAGGCACACTGTAATTAGAGCTACTGCGGGTGCACATGCGGTGCACCAGAGGAGAGGCAGAAGATGATTCAACTTGTGTAGTAGGGTGTTTCATCATATTTACACGTACCGCGTCGCTAATCGCCTGCTATCGAACACAGGACTAAGTACTGTATTGTGTTAGCATCAAGGAGATTACGCCACATCAAACCACATGTTTACGTGGTGTACTCATTAGATATGCCATTCGAACAAATTGAAAAGGTAACACTGCGGGTGAACCAAGTTATGTAAGGGGTTCTTGCACCTGGCTATCGATCGTCACAAGAGTGGGCATAGCCAAGTCTAAACAGTCCGCCTAATCGGATGACGTAACACCGCCTAGCCGCTGAGCAAACGAGTGGCGTCCACGTCAGCGGGCGCTCAGCTAAAGAAAGACACACACTGACGTTACGACAAGCGTTGTCGCTAATTGAGAATAAATAGTGTTTCATAGCGGTGTCGCTGACTGCTGTCACCACACGGGGATCTACGGTTGTGACAGCCGTTAATTCAAACACGACGGGTTCAGCTTAATTGATATCGAACTACCTTAATTGCTTACCCATAATCAAGGTGACGATCAGTAACAAAAGAGGGTTACAGCTACGTACAGTAGAAATAGATTTCTGGAAACACGAATGATTCTGATTGATAGACATGTCACAGTTGATGCAACACTGAAATGTTCACTTGAGTTCCATCTCACGCTCTCACGCAGCTATATGTAAATGTCACGCATATACATATATATATTGCCCGTTTCAACAAATGCTTAATACAAACAAGCTTATTTACTTGCACATGTTGATACATATTTTTTTCAATGCCTGCGCTGATAGCGCAGAGCGTCCAGGGACCCGAGAGGTTATTTTTATCATCGTCTGTGACGTCGCGCGTAAACGCCACTTCTGGATTCACTCATGATCGTCGACAGACAGCCGCGTGACAGCCCGGTGTCTCCCTGAGTGCCTGTCAGAGTGGTCATGACGAATCCCCATCATGATATAGGTATGGTTGGCGCGTGTAATGGGCGCTAGTCCCACACCTTGTTGGCATTCTGACTGTTAAACTGGCAGTAGACCGCCCATTGACATTTGAGCCAACGAATGGAAAATAGGCTACATAGGCATACAACCAGTCACGTGTACAAGTAGGCCCTGCTATAAAATATACAGCGTGCTGAATGCTTCTTCTGAAAGTTTAAGCCAGACGTGTGCGGGGTGGGTTAAAATATTAAACGTCTCCATGTCATTTTTCAGTTCGAAATTAGTAAAGACAGTTTGGCAATTCAGCGTCCTTCTCCGTGATTACCAGTTGATTCAAATAGGAGATCGATGACGGTTCCGAGAGTGTGTTCATAATTGCTTTCAATAAGATTTCGTGCGTTCTTTTGAAGTCTTCCAATCATGTTTATGTGCAATTTTTATGGGATCCTAGAAGACTGATGCGTATTACACATTGGGTCTGCCAAGAGATCAATATGCCTATGCTACTACCGGAACTGCTTCAGAAGCGGTTTCCCCGGTAGCCTCGATTACCCAGGCTCCGTGCTATGGCGCATACATAATTAGCTAATTACGGTGTCATTCGGGCATTTGGCTAATTCATAAAATACGAATGAACTATTAGTTTATGCGATGCAAATTAAATTTTTTATTATATTGACACGACTGTCAGACTTAAAGTTAAATCAAACAAACATTTTTTAGTGCTGAATCTCGATAACGACGCTGATTGGCTGCTGGCGCTTCACGGGAACGCCTACACAACAGGGAGTGATGACAGTGGGTAACAACGAGACAACGCCTCTTGGTGAATTCACGAAGGTGACCGAGAGTCGGGTAGGCCAGACTACGTGCCCGGTAGAAATTTGAATGACTAGAAGTGCTGCTACCTGTTGGGCAACTGGATACACCCTTTTCAGTTTTTGGATCCGCGCATGATATCGACACAACGTGGCAGCTCCGCATAGCGGGGAAGCTGCTGCACGCACGCTTCTTGTGGGGGGGGGGGTTACCTGTGTTATGTACGGCGAACATTTGCCGTACTGTGGCCCTGTTTAGAAGGGAGAATGAACGTTAAGTTAATTTTATCAACTGACAAAAGCCGATACAGTGTCACACCTTTTAATATTATAACACAATAATGATTTTACTCACTTAGGCAAGTGATTGGTTTGAATTTATGGAACGAAAGCGAACGCCGACGAAGCGACAAAGGTAACATCTCCGCCGTCGAACAGGATACACGGACTGATTCGCATCTTCTTGTGGATCACTCACTACTTGTGCGTTTATTTTTGTACGCGCATGTGTATAATTAATAATCATGTACGCATATGCGCGCAGACAATGGGATGTTTCGCGTCGCACTCTCTACTATCCGCTGAGGTGGCGCCACCGTTTGTCTACGTCGCCTCAGAGGAAAAGAACGGTGGCACGAAACTGTTTCAGTTAGTGGTGCCCTCCGGCGCAGTAACATTCACTATAATTTATATGCATTTTCAGCCGCTTCTAGTTTGTCACCGAGTTCACGAAGGCGCTACTACAGTCGTAGGCTCACATATAAATAACCCTGAAAAAAATCAGAATATAATTTTCAAATTAATTACTGGACTATCTCGGTTATTTTATGATGAAATGGCTTGAAATTTCTCACTTAGCACACTGGAGTGTGGTGCAGACATTTAGAACAGTCAACCTAGAAACAAATCTAGAAATAAAATGTTTATGTATTTTGAGAAAAAAAAGGTTTGTGTCCATATAGAGGAGGGTGTATACGAGATGCAAACCAATTTTCTATTAATTTGATCAACCAATTTCCGAGATATTGTAGACTTAAAAGCCTTTCCGAAAAGTTGGTGTTCAGTGGAAGCTCAGAGAGAAATTTGGAACAGACAGCCAGATCGAAAAGTCGACAAGTTAGGCCGCATTTCACACAACAGTATCCAGTTGGGAGTAATGGATTGCTTCACTAAATTCCTCTTTTGCTCAGCGTTTTTTTGCCACCGCGGTGTATCCCGCGTGTATCACAACGTCATACAGTTGGCATCAACTGTCAGAGACATCTTGTTTGTGTGATATGTGGGTAAAACAGCAGCTCATGTATAGGCTGCGATGTGCGCCGTCAGGACTTACAGTTAAATCGATTCCATGTTAATTATAACTGGGATGTTTGTACTGGTTGAAGCCATGCCCTGATGTTAAATTGTTGTCCACTCACTCACTCGCTCACTCACTCACTCACTCACTCACTCACTCACTCACTCACTCACTCACTCACTCACCCACCCACCCACCCACCCACCCACCCACCCATCCATCCACTCACCCACCCACCCACCCACCCACCCACCCACTCACTCACTTACTCACTTACTCACTCACTCACCCACCCACCACCGTATTGTGTTGTGTGAATGTGCTGGTTGTCTAGAGAGTTGACGGTTGTTGACGTATTGTGTTGTGTGAATGTGCTAGTTGTCTAGAGAGTTGACGGTTGTTGACGTATTGTGTTGTGTGAATGTGCTAGTTGTCTAAGCGAGTTGACGGTTGTTGACGTATTGTGTTGTGTGAATGTGCTAGTTGTCTAAGCGAGTTGACGGTTGTTGACGTATTGTGTTGTGTGAATGTGCTAGTTGTCTAGAGAGTTGACGGTTGTTGACGTATTGTGTTGTGTGAATGTGCTAGTTGTCTAAGCGAGTTGATGGCTGTTCAACTTCTCCGGGAAGCAGTCAACCACGCTGCAATTACTGTGTGAATTACTGTGTGAAGAGCTACACCGTCTCATAATTACTGTGTGAAGAGCTACACCGTCTCATAATTCCACCACTGTCTATAGCCAGGTATTCATTTTATAGTGAGCTTCGAAAGACAGGAAGATGATCCGACGGTTTTTCGAACGGGAGATAGTACGTAATCGTTTGGTAACTTGATATTTCGCTTCCATCAGTTCATGAACGTAACGAATGCGTTCGGCGATAGACTGTGTTTAATTTTAGGCGTTCGCTAGTCTGGGCTCGTGCCGGGAAATCACCGAGAAATGTAGCGCGATAAGACAGGAACGACGGCGATCTGTCGGCGCTAGAGACAGCGCACAGGAGACCGATACGGCATTAGACGGTTCAGGCAGGCCACAGATACGGCGCTCTTTTGACATCAAAGTGACGTTATCTTCAGCGGGGCTGACGAAACGCTGCCTCAACCACAAAAGATGGGTTTCTGACACTTGATTCACCCGCTCGACGGAGAAGATCGATGTGTTATTTGTCAGTTTAATTCCGACGAATGAGCCACGCCCGCTAGATGGACAGAACACATGCTGCGTAGCCGTGTAAACCAATTATGAAATGAAGATGTGATCGTAATCGTTTTTATACGACTGCGGCCCATGATGTATTATTATGTTCTTTAAACGAGACGTATCGCATTGAGTGGGCGTTCGTCTTATTACCTCAATAAATAACGAGTGTAGCGTGGTGATAGGGGCGTGGGGGGACGGGGGGGACGGGCGGGGGGCGAGGGGGGTGTGCGTTCGAACAGGCAAGTTTGTCGTGTTGCAAAACACAAGATTTGTGAGATGATTTGAAATGCATTAGAACACCGTAATGTGCGAAGTAGCATTGTCATTACGTATTTTGACACATATATTTTGTGTTTGCGGTTTTCCAAAAAATATTAGTTTTTGGCAGCGGTTTCTCGACGGTTTTATTTAAACAAATATTTGACTGTGACCGTTTGTCGGACCGGTGTACCGATGAACAATATAGATACTCCTGCCGAAGCTACTGTCAACGGAAGTAACTATAGTGTTACTCTCTTGTTTACAGTACACGGTACAGCTACAGCATTGATTACATAGCTACTGTCAACGGAAGTAACTATAGTGTTACTCTCTTGTTTACAGTACGCGGTACAGCAACAGCATTGATTACATAGCTACTGTCAACGGAAGTAACTATAGTGTTACTCTCTTGTTTACAGTACACGGTACAGCTACAGCATTGATTACATAGCTACTGTCAACGGAAGTAAATATAGTGTTACTCTCTTGTTTACAGTACACGGTACAGCTACAGCATTGATTACATAGCTACTGTCAACGGAAGTAACTATAGTGTTACTCTCGTGTTTACAGTACACGGTACAGCTACAGCATTGATTACATAGCTACTGTCAACGGAAGTAACTATAGTGTTACTCTCTTGTTTACAGTACACGGTACAGCTACAGCATTGATTACATAGCTACTGTCAACGGAAGTAACTATAGTGTTACTCTCGTGTTTACAGTACACGGTACAGCCACAGCATTGATTACATATCCAGCTACAGCTGTGGTCTCTACGGCATTTAGGATCAGCAACAGCTACACGAACGCTACAACACACAACAGCTACAAGCACAGCTACATGCATAGCTACATTAACCGATGGAACAAACGTTACAGCTTCGGTTACAATTAAAACTCGTGCTATAGTTTGGTGAGCGAATATTGCCAGACTACACGCACTATACATGTACATATATATATATATATATATATATATATATATATATATATATATATATATATATATATATATATATATATATATATATATATATATATATATATATATATATATATATATATATATATATATATATATATATCCTGAAAACTGACTGCTATAGCGGAGTGCCGCGATTCACCGGTGTAGCGCAGCTCTGGGGGTCGATCGGCGTGATCTGTCGACACATGTCGTCTTCCGCCTTCCGGTCTCGTCACCCCGCCTCCCCGCAACCATTCTGCCGATTCAGTCATTGTTTAACTTCCGGGTCCATGGCATACGAATACAGTGATAGTGATTTTTTGCTGCCTGGAAACTTATTTTTAGTTGATTTCTGGAATTTAAAAAAAATTGCGAATAGCATTAAAATCGTTAACAATTTCGCCTATGGAAAAAACAAATAATAATCTTTCCCTGATCGTGCGGCCGTCAGACTGGCGTAAGACGCAGCCAGGCGCTTCCTCCTCGGCTCTGTCGCCACTTATCGCTTCCGGTTTGAAGCAAAATAACGAGGCAAAGGTTAGAGATTAATCGAGCGAGCAGTGCAGTTGGGACACGGCTGATGTAAGGCCAGGTCTGGGCACTGCATAATCCACAGCTAAAGGCCACAAGTGTTGCCAGTCCCTCGTCGGTTGTTTGTGACGAATGTGTCGTCCGTTGCCTCTCGAAAATCATTCTTGTATCATATAATACAGAGGACTCCGCTTAACAGAATCACGGATGACAGAATCAGCCGTTTAGTAGAATAAAAATGGCCGGGATGGAATCATTCCCTATTCTGCTGTGTTAAAATGGTTGGGACGGAATCATTCCTATTCCTGCTGTGTTAAAATGGCTGGGATGGAATCATTCCCTATTCCTGCTGTGTTAAAATGACTGGGATGGAATCATTCCCTATTCCTGCTGTGTTAAAATGGTTTGGATGGAATCATTCCACATTCCTGCTGTGTTAAAATGACTGGGGTGGAATCATTCCCTATTTTTGCTGTGTTAAAATGACTGGGGATGGAATCATTCCATATTCCTGCTGTTTTGAAATGACTGGGGGTGGAATCATTCCCTATTCCTGCTGTGTTAAAATGACTGGGATGGAATCATTCCCTATACCTGCTGTGTTAAAATGGTTGGGATGGAATCATTCCCTATTCCCTGCTGTGTTTAAAATGACTGGGATTGGAATCATTCCCTATTCCTGCTGTGTTAAAATGACTGGGGTGGAATTAATTCCCTATTCCTGCTGTTTTAAAATGGCTGGTATGGAATCATTCCCTATTCCTGATGTGTTAAAACGACTGGGGTGGAATTCATTCCCTATTCCTGCTGTGTTAAAATGGCTGGGATGGAATCATTCCCTATTCCTGCTGTGTTAAAATGGCTGGGATGGAATCATTCCCTATTCCTGCTGTGTTAAAATGCCCCGCTTAATACAATCACATCCTCCGCTTAGAAGAAGAATCAGATGCCCGAAAAACGACACATTGTAGTGCGAAAAATATATTCCTGGAAAACACCACGGATTAACATTTTGTCTGTTGATCGGTGTTTTTGATGCAACAACAAAGAACATTACATAGAAAGAGCCTAAGTTGAATGTAACCGTTGCAACGCCGACAAGCCCTCGTGAGATTTACGTCTAAATAAGATAACGTGTTGTTCGAGATTACACATTTACGCAGTTTCGTAGCTACTGTGCAATCATTCAGTATGAACCAAAAAACTCGGCTGTTAACTTCAGCATCATTCTGGTTCGATTTGTCAGAAGCTTAACAAAATCAAATTGCTCTGCCCCGAAGTGAAGTTAAGGGGAGTTTACTGTGTACACTACCCAAGTATATATATATATATATATATATATATATATATATATATATATATATATATATATATATATATTAGGCCTATGTACAACGTATATACGACGTAACGATTGCCTGTCATACTATATAATACTATATAATACAAGTGTTATGCGTTGTTTTTTTTCTTCTTATATAAATAACTTTTTTTTGCGTGGAAATTAAGCAGCGATTATGCAAGACAACGATATGTGCTCCTCTACGGATGCACAAACAAACAAAACAACATTTCAACATTCATTGGCAGCTACATCTAATCACAACTATAAAGATTATTGTGTTTAAAGTAAACATATACATTATGTACGCACGCACGCACGCACGCACGCACGCACGCACGCACGCACGCACACATATTCGACATCGCCACAGCACACTACTAATATTGTTTCTCCAGTACTTCAGTGCAGTGCTACGCCGGTGCGATACAATGCGAGCCTACGGCTGCGCCACAGTCGGCTGTTTGCAAGTGTTTTACTTCAAGCGATACCTGTTTTACTTCACGGCGTTTGCTGTGGACGTCACAGCTTCTATCTCTGGCAAGCCTATCTCCCTAAGCAAAACAACCCCTAGCGTCATCCTGTTGCCATAGCAACGCGATTTGTTAATCGTCGGCGGCACTGCCGGGAGTCGCGTCTTCCCTCTCCCGAGACGCTGGGAACTAGCACAGGAGGAGCGAAGGGAAGCGGTTGGGATCGACGGCTGGCCGCGGGATTTCGTCGCACTCGTCGTCCGCCTAGGGACGGCCCAGCGACTTGCACGCCACCTGGTAGGTTGTTACTGGTTCGCACCGCAGGTGTATCTCAGGTTCTGATGCGCACTTTATATCTTACTGCGAGATACTTCATGTTCGTGGGATGTACGTCTTGGGATTTACAAAAAGTTGCGCCAGTTTGACTGCGTGTGCATGCGCGTGCGCGTGCGCGTGCGCGTGAGCGTGTGCGTGCGTGAGTGTTATTTATTAATGATGATGCCGTAAACTGTCGTACATCCGCGTGTAGTAACAGCATAGAATACCTGACAGCTAATTCCCATTGAAAATACATCCGGCGAAAAATGTTTCCCGTAATTTGCGCATTGTATTTTATTATCATATACAGGTAATAAAAAAGTTTTACGCTTCTGTGATCAAGGATGAATATTTACTCAAATTGTTAAATATCGCAGATAAATGGTGTTTAACTGTAGCAGCCATTGTCAACGATGAAAGAGAGAGAGAGAGAGAGAGAGAGAGAGAGAGAGAGAGAGAGAAGAGAGAGAGAGAAGAAGAGAGAGAGAGAGAGAGAGAGAGAGAGAAGAGAGAGAGAGAGACAGAGAGAGAGATAGAGAGAGAGAAAGAGACAGAGAGAGACAGAGAGAGACAGAGAGAGAAAGAGAGAGAGAGAGAGAGAGAGAGAGAGAGAGAGAGAGAGAGAGAGAGAGACAGAGAGACAGAGAGAGAGAGACAGAGAGAGAGAGACAGAGAGAGAGAGACAGAGAGAGAGAGAGAGAGAGAGAGAGAGAGAGAGAGAGAAGAGAGAGAAGAGAGAGAGAGAAGAGAGAAGAGAGAGAGAGAGAGAGAGAGAAGAGAGAGAGAGAGACAGAGAGAGAGATAGAGAGAGAGAGAGACAGAGAGAGACAGAGAGAGACAGAGAGAGAGAGAGAGAGAGACAGAGAGAGAGAGAGACAGAGAGAGAGACAGAGACAGAGAGAAATGCTGTGCAGAAAATGGAAAATTTCTTTAAAAAATAATTAAGACTCCATATTTCTAAGCTGTTCCTTTCGAAAAATCATGTAGGCCTACATGGCTTCAACACAAACATTATATAAGCTACATAAATAAGTTGCGTACTGAATTAATGGCCCACCCACAAGTGCGATAAGAACAAATGTGGGCCAGGGTTTTCCTAGTTTCAGTGATTGTGCTTTCATCTTAAAATTCCAAGTATGCTTTCATCCGCACGGTCAAAGATAAGCTCACCTTGTCGATAAACAATTTAACAAACAAACACACATGTACGCACACACATACACACACATGAACGCACGCACACACACCTATCCGTCCGTCCACCGGTTCATCCATTTATGCGCGTGCGCGTGTGCGTGTATGAATGCATAGGAATGTCGCAGGACTGTGCAGTTATATACTTATATCTGCATTTTTTGCCCCAAATACCTTCTCTAGTCGGCAATTTCAGTACGCGAATGTTTTCAATTTGGTACAGCTTTTACTGTGCAAACGAATAATTTATTCACGTGGAACATAAACCTTTTTCTGTACCAGATTAAAGGCGCACTTAGAATGTGTTCAAAAGTGGACACTGGTGGGGGAGACCGGTGTACACTGGTAGTGGAGACCGGTGTACACTGGTAGGGGAGACCGGTGTACACTGGTAGGGGAGACCGGTGTACACTGGTAGGGGAGACCGGTGTACACTGGTAGGGGAGACCGGCGTACACCGGTAGAAGAGACCGGTGTACACTGGTAGGGGAGACCGGTGTACACTGGTGGGGGAGACCGGTGTACACTGGTAGTGGAGACCGGTGTACACTGGTAGGGGAGACCGGTGTACACTGGTAGGGGAGACCGGTGTACACTGGTAGGGGAGACCGGTGTACACTGGTAGGGGAGACCGGCGTACACCGGTAGAAGAGACCGGTGTACACTGGTAGGGGAGACCGGTGTACACTGGTGGGGGAGACCGGTGTACACTGGTAGTGGAGACCGGTGTACACTGGTAGGGGAGACCGGTGTACACTGGTAGTGGAGACCGGTGTACACTGGTAGGGGAGACCGGCGTACACCGGTAGAAGAGACCGGTGTACACTGGTAGGGGAGACCGGTGTACACTGGTAGTGGAGACCGGTGTACACTGGTAGGGGAGACCGGTGTACACTGGTAGGGGAGACCGGTGTACACTGGTAGTGGAGACCGGTGTACACTGGTGGGGAGACCGGCGTACACCGGTAGAAGAGATCGGTGTACACTGGTAGGGGAGACCGGTGTACACTGGTAGTGGAGACCGGTGTACGCTGGTAGGGGAGACCGGTGTACGCTGGTAGGGGAGACCGGTGTACGCTGGTAGGGGAGACCGGGGCTAGCTGTAGCAAAGCATATTTCAGGATTGCGGTCCGGATTGTGACCAGTTCGAAACTTGTTGAATGCCAGCGAAACAGCAAATATCCCCCGCAAGTAGCAAGTGGAGAAATAAAAGTTAATGCAATATCAGTCCAGTGATGCCTATTATATATATATATATATATATATATATATATATATATATATATATATATATATATATATATATATATATATATATATATATATATATATATATATATATATATATATATATATATATCAACAATGTGGCAAAATGTAACATACAGATATAATAAAATTGGCTTTAAATTGTCTTAATACATATCTAGGATATAATGACTAGCTTATAAGACTTAATGTGCCTAAGACGTTTATATAAAGTAAATTTGTATATCCCCTATTTGAAAACCGTGGAAACAGTGGATATATTTATGTTAATTACAAATGTTTATTAATTGCCGTGCGATCCACAATGAATGGCACTTTCCCAACACTTTCCCAACACTTTCCCAACACTGCCTCCCCGGATGACCTGTTCGCTTGATACCGCGACGTTATACAACTTTCCCGAGAAAATGTTACAACAGTCCTCAGTACAATCTCATTCAAAACAACCACAAAAAGAACGAAGACGAGTCTTGTGCACACTAATGTTTAGTCTGTGGGATGTATGTTACAACTTACGCGTGTTACAACTAGCCCCGCTGTAGCCCTTAGCCCATATATAAACAGCCGAGAGAAATTATGGATGATTTGGGGAAATAAATGAATGAACATGCCAAATATCGTCTAGGTATTTCTCTCCAAGTGCACGTTAATGTGACCTCCCAAGCTAATTTTATTTATTATCGCCAGATATCCCTCTACACAGGAGCACAACTTCTTATCGAGTATTAAACACGCGTCGTCGTTAATGTTCCTTTGGCTGTGGATGCCGACGTCAGGAAGCGAGATTATCGTATCGCAGCTGTAACACTCAGAAATCTCAGCACCGAATCTAACGTCCGCTCGTTCTCTAAGGTTATTTTTGCCGTAGATACCAAAGTCATGAATTTTTTATGAAGTGGAAATTCCTGTCTGATCACCTCGATAGTCAGGACAGAAGTGAAAACCCCCGTCTGATCATCTCGATAGTCAGGACAGAAGTGGAAACCCCTGTCTGATCATCTCGATAGTCAGGACAGAAGTGGAAACCCCTGTCTGATCATCTCGATAGTCGGGACAGAAGCAAGTTTCGTGAGGCAAGACCCATGTAACACGAATCCTCACCAATATCAGAGGTCAATATCCTTGCCACGTATCTTGTGCTTACTAAATATCAATAGACTTATTACATATAAATATCAAAACAATCACGCCATTGTTTCGTTCAGTATTAGGCATTGGTGTTGCTAATCAATGGTGTGATAAATCTTTTCAAGCAACAACAACAACAACAACGAGAAATGCCTTTAGTGTTGTAATTGAACAACACATTTAATTTGTATTGTTTATTTTGTTTCAGAGAAATATGTTACTGTTCTGATGACAAGAGCTATTAGAACGGTAACACATTTCTCTGAAACAAAATAATTCTAAAACATTAAATATGTGGTTCAATTGCAAAACTAAAAGCATTTCTCTAGTTGTTGTTGTTGTTGATGATGGTGGTTATGATGATGATGACGACGACGACGACGATAGTGGTGACTACCACACCGATAACATCATGTTATCATAGTTATGACCGCGGGGACGACAACGACGATTATGCTACAATCAGTTAATTACATTTCCAAGATAGTGGATGTTTACGAAAGAGATTCACCGACCAACAGCGTCATCGATGTCGTGACACCTGGCGGTCATCAAAGATAACATCGTCAAGCAATCAATCAACGACGCTCATTCATATCTGCCGCAACCGCAGAGGTCCGAGTGAGATAACCACAACTATGCAGACTATGCTGTATCTAGAATGATTCATTTGAAATCGCCATGTTTGACAGATCTATTATGTCGTCCCACGTTTGGCATCATTTAATGAATGTAATATCTTTTCCTTGTATTTTTCTTTTTGTGACGTGAAAATTAACTACACATTAGAGCACAGACTGTCAGTGAACACCGGCTGACAATAACATTAACTACTTATCTTCAAGGGCGGGTGTCGTTGAGATACTGTTCCAATGCCTTACAATGTATTCCTGTGGTCTCCTGTATGTTGGTTCACAAGGACCTCCGATGACGATGTAGTGATGTATTGACGATCTGGTCACACTAAATCTTACAACGACTTTGTTCTAAATGATGCTATTATAATTGAACAGAGCTGGACTGGAGGCTCAAGTACGACTCGGCTCTCACTTTAACAAAACTTGAGACTTGATTTTAGGCTCGAGCATTTAGAACTAATGATTTACTTGGGACTTGCCAGCGAAATGAGCGAAATTCTGTCGTTACACCTAACCCAAATTTTTGTCGACAGCAAGACAGTAGTAGGTTTACGAGTGACGTGAAACTTAGCCTCATGGTTGAGGCTTACGTGTATAAAAAGAGTTTGCACGGTACTCTTATTGGTATGGACAAATAATTGCGACTTGACATGGAATTGACGGATCCGTCACATGACTGTGTGCCTAACAACTAGGTCCGTCAAACTAACAAACATGGCCACCGCTGTTCGATATTCCGTAGTGCTTTGAGTTGTAATTATTACCCAAACATGTTGTCTTTACGTTGTTTCAACTAGAATAATACGTGAGAGGGTTTGATCTGGTAGATGTCACCCCTGGTAATTTAACATAATTATTATATGTAAACATAATTGCTAAGGCGAAGCTTGACGGAGGTTACGCTCATAATTAGGATTGTGACGTCAGATTCTGGATCCGTCAATTGCGTCTCTGGTGACTTGGGACTTGATTTCTTGGTAAGGACAAAGGTTTGAAACTTGACTTGGATTTGCGTTTGAACTCGAAGAAAAAACAATTCCAACATTTCTCTGTAACGGGGTAGGCAGTTCCACCCAATTACAGTTGCATATTAATAATAACATAATAAATTATTTCCTATGTTTATTAGGTTTAGTTGAGCTACGACTATTGATGCGCCTTCTCACTGATAATGTTGTGTTAGGATTTTAGTCTATAATAATAATAATAATAATTAATTCTATGGCGCCTATATCCTCACGAACCTGAGCTCAGAGGCGCAACAAAACAGAATCATTAAGCATAATCATGAACAGGGACGTGCAAAAGTCAGTATCAGAACGAGGGACAACCGAACATTTATGGTGGAAATGCAATTTGCAAGAGATATGTCTTGAGTTTTTTTGCGGAAAATAGCAATAGTTTCAGATGTTTTCAAAGTGATAGGGAGTTCATTCCAGACCCCAGGCGCAGCAACAGAGAAAGCACGTTTACCCAAGTTAAGTTTTGTTTTAGGTACAATAAGTTGTGAAATTGATGATCGTAGCTGCCTAGGGATATTTGAAAGATGCAGGAAACTGGCCAAGTAGGGCGGTTGTTGTGTAGATAGAGCACGATATGTAAGAGTGGACAGCTTCAAATCAATTCGATAAGAAACTGGAAACCAGTGCAATTGTTTAAGTAGTGGTACTGACGGTGAAAACCGAGGTGCAATGAGAACCACACGTGTCAGACAATTTTGTACTCGTTGGAGTTTAGCCAAGTCTCTTTTAGCGATGTTATTTAGTAGTGAATTACAATAGTCAAGACAGCTACTAATTAGTGCCATTGATATTGTTTTAGCAGTAGATATAGATATGTGACGCCGATTTCGACGGAGTTCATGAATGTGATAGAAACAGGATTTACATACTTGATAAAAGTTGAAGTCCCTATCAAAGACAACACTTAGATTGCGAACAGTATCTGATGGGAATGTATCACTGCCGAGCAGTTTAACTGGAAAATGGTTGTTGACTCTATTTCGTTGTTGTTTAGTGCCAATAATAATAAGGTCTGTTTAATATGGATTAAGCTTTAGCTTACTTGATTCCATCCACAACAAGATATCAGTAAGATAATCACTTTAAAAAATCAAAACAGATTATTGTGCATTTGATTGTGAAAGTGATATGTAAACATGTGTGTCATCAGCATAAAGGTGATGACTGAGATTATGATTAGTAATGACTTGGCTGAGCGATGTAGTATATAAGCTGAACAGAACAGGGCCAAGGACGGATCCTTGCGGCACTCCGAATGGAAGGTGTTGTGGGCAAGATAATGTGCCAGATAAGTTAACACTTTGATATCTGTCTGAAAAATATGATTTGAACCACTGAAGAGCGGGCCCAGAAAATGCCAAAATATCTATGGAGGCGTTGTAAAAGGATTAAATTATCAATTGTATCGAAAGCAGCTGAGAGATCAAGTAAAGTGAGTGCTGTGACTTTGCCACTGTCCATGTTGCAACTATATCATTGTGTATCTTGAGAAGAGCTGTTTCGGTAGAGTGGAATCGTTTATATGCAGACTGCAGATCATTTGATAAGTGATGGTTGTAAATATGTTCATGAAGGCGATTAGCAACCACTTTTTCCGATATTTTTTTTACAGAAAACTGAGATTGGAGATAGGACGATAATTCTTTAGGTCATTTTTGCACAAAGTTTGTTTTTTAATAAGAGGATTTACAAGAGCTTGTTTGAAATTCCATAGAACAACTCCGCCCTGCATCGAAAGGTTTATGATAATAGCATTGGGAAAGATGAGTTGATTGATACAGCTTTTTAGTGTTGGAAATGGGTCAAGATCACACGATTTGTTAGGATGTTTTTTAAATAATGATGAGAACTTCATTAGTAGTTGCAGGTGTGAAACTCTGTGGTGTTTTTTCAGAAAGTGGTGGTTCAGGGAAATCATAGTCATTATCATTAATGAAAAAATTTGATCGAATACGAGCAATCTTATTTGTAAAGTATTTTGAAAAAGAACTACACAATGTATCCAGTGAAGAATGTTCAGGCAGTGCTTTTAATTTCTGCCGATGTAGAATTGTGTTTACAGATTTCCACATCTGGCGAGGGTTTTCAGAATGTATTGAGATAAAATGTGTATAGTAATCAGACTTTGCTTTTGACATCATGTGATTGCATATATGTAGCTGTTTAGTATAACGGGATCGATGAATTAGAGAACGAGTTCGTCGCCAAATTCTTTCACCTTATTTTCTTATTTATGTTCATGTTTGCCAAATACAGAGTCAGTCACATTCTGTCAGCAGAGATCACAGTCTTACACTAATTCAACTATTATATTTGATATCTTAATAAGTAAAGCGTCAAATGTGAACGTCGGTGTATGTGATGGAACTTGAGCTGAGTCATCCAGTGCTATTTTAAGGCGACATAGAAGCTGGGTTCGTGTATGTCTGACAGTGATCGATTCCTAGTCTTGTTCATCGCGGCTCCCTGGTTATAACTTCCGATTTTACACGAGACGCAACCGAACCCGACTGACGCAGACTATCTGCCAGGTAGCGCCGCTAGTCACAGTGAGGTAGTTCGCCGGTAGTTCGCCGTCCATCCACCCGGTGCGCTGCGCCGCCATACAGCGATGCAGTGTTGCTGCTTTGAAGAGGACGCTTTGCTAGGGACGGTTCTGCAGCGTTGAGCCTCACAGGACGCTGACTTCTTGTGTTGTGTACTGACTCAAAGCAGCGACAACGACATACTACACCAGTGGACGTGAGCATACTTCATTTATCGCGTACTTCCCCGAATTCGAGGCAGTGTACTAATTGTGGACCTGTCGGGCCCGGCCTTCCACAGCTGCCGGTGTCTCAAGCTAACGATGCAACGAAATCCGCCTCAGGTGAGTTCCACGCTACCTCTCACTACTCAGTCTAATGGATTGGCTCGTCGCAGTCTCAGCCCAGGATAACAATAACATCCCCTGTTTAATTAACAACTTCTAGTTTGGCGAGGCAACGGATTTTTATCCGCAGACGGAGTCGGTTTTAGTGTCAGAGTTGTACACTGTCTTTGAAGAGAGGGACGTACAGTCGCTGCCCGGCGGTAGCGCCTGTGGTATGTGAGACTTAAAAGAGGCATTAGATGTAATGATGTCTGTGCCGTGGAGCGTACAACGTTTGTCTACAAGGTCTCTGGATTAGAGCCAGCGTGCAACGACCCTGGATTAGAGCCAGCGTGCAACGACCCTACCGGGGTTACGAGGAGTGTTACACGTTAAATAAAAGGGTTAAGATATAATCAATGTCCATGAAGAAGCAAACATGGATGGTTTTCTCCCTGTTTTCAAACGTGCAGCTCTATACAGAGGCATCCACCCTACAGAGACAGCCCCAAGTGTTGTCTTTAGATGAAAGCCGCTTCATGATAAATTGTAGGGTATAGGGGTAAGGAAGTTAGGGACCACTACGGTCTTCCCTCGCTTAAGGTAGGGGTAGGGAAGTTAGGGACCACTACGGTCTTCCCTCGCTTAAGGTAGGGGTAGGGAAGTTAGGGACCACTACGGTCTTCCCTCGCTTAAGGTAGGGGTAGGGAAGTTAGGGACCACTACGGTCTTCCCTCGCTTAAGGTAGGGGTAGGGAAGTTAGGGACTACTACGGTCTTCCCTCGCTTAAGGTAGGGGTAGGGAAGTTAGGGACCACTACGGTCTTCCCTCGCTTAAGGTAAGGGTAGGGAAGTTAGGGACCACTACGGTCTTCCCTCGCTTAAGGTAGGGGTAGGGAAGTTAGGGACCACTACGGTCTTCCCTCGCTTAAGGTAGGGGTAGGGAAGTTAGGGACCACTACGGTCTTCCCTCGCTTAAGGTAGGGGTAGGGAAGTTAGGGACCACTACGGTCTTCCCTCGCTTAAGGTAGGGGTAGGGAAGTTAGGGACCACTACGGTCTTCCCTCGCTTAAGGTAGGGGTAGGGAAGTTAGGGACTACTACGGTCTTCCCTCGCTTAAGGTAAGGGTAGGGAAGTTAGGGACCACTACGGTCTTCCCTCGCTTAAGGTAGGGGTAGGGAAGTTAGGGACCACTACGGTCTTCCCTCGCTTAAGGTAGGGGTAGGGAAGTTAGGGACTACTACGGTCTTCCCTCGCTTAAGGTAGGGGTAGGGAAGTTAGGGACCACTACGGTCTTCCCTCGCTTAAGGTAGGGGTAGGGAAGTTAGGGACTACTACGGTCTTCCCTCGCTTAAGGTAGGGGTAGGGAAGTTAGGGACCACTACGGTCTTCCCTCGCTTAAGGTAGGGGTAGGGAAGTTAGGGACCACTACGGTCTTCCCTCGCTTAAGGTAGGGGTTGGGAAGTTAGGGACCACTACGGTCTTCCCTCGCTTAAGGTAGGGGTAGGGAAGTTAGGGACCACTACGGTCTTCCCTCGCTTAAGGTAGGGGTAGGGAAGTTAGGGACCACTACGGTCTTCCCTCGCTTAAGGTAGGGGTAGGGAAGTTAGGGACCACTACGGTCTTCCCTCGCTTAAGGTAGGGGTAGGGAAGTTAGGGACCACTGCGGTCTTCCCTCGCTTAAGTGCATGCAACACGCACTGTGCCGATACTATCAATATCATTGACATGACGTAATAATGAAGGAGTTCATTCAACTAAAATATAAAACAAACTTTTGGTTTGATCGTGCGACAACTATAAGACAAAATTAATTCCCACCATCTGAAACGCTAATCCTACACGCGTGCGCACACACTTAATATTATAACATAATCACTTATCATATTTTCAGATATTTTCAGTTAAATTACTTTTCCCCGGATTGAGTTTTTTTTATTTCATAATACATACATTTGAGTAGGCCCTAATATAATGAAGTATATAGGTTCTAACGGAATTCAACTAACCCGGATTAAATTAGATTTCGTAGTCGGCTTTTAACTGGGGTTGCCTTTCGCTTCCGCTTCCATTCATTTTCCCTCGAGCATGAAAGTGTTTTCCAGTTTAATATGTGAACTAAGACTGCACGACCCACCGTTTGCTTTTAACCCATCGGAAAACTTTGAATAAAAGCATGATTACGTCTAAAACAGTATGCACATCGAATAGAGGTTATAAGTCTATCACAATATTAAAATCTCGCATGCGCAGAAGCGGCGAACGGTCCACATGTTATATAATTCGTGTTTACGCTACACCGGAAATACCATCGGCGAGGTAAACAACGCGCATTCTGGGAGGTTGGTATTTCGTTATTTCTCGTTCGGAACAATCATATTTGGTCAGACCACCAAAACGCCACAAAACCTGATAGTGATAAGTCTTTATTACTTTTAATTATGACTAAACAAATATTTAATTGGTATGGTTGTCATTCGTATGTTAAATGTGTATGTTAGGGCCTATCTCAAATGTGACTTGTAATATAAGCGTAAGGTGGTTATACATTTGGTAATGGTCATTTGGTAATGGTCATTTGGGACGGTGTAGTTTCTTAAATGTTGAAAGAGGCTGAATTTAGGAGAGATGTCCATTAATTTATAATACATAATGCTTGGTGGTAAAGCATGTAATATATTATATTGCAGTTGTAAAGAAGCTACTTATATGTGTGTTAAGTGAATGTGTAAAATGGTGAAAGTATTATATATATTTTTAGAACATCTAGTAGAGAGTTTAATGTACTGATCGATGCAGATGGATATGTATCAAGACAGTTCCCTTATTGTACAGTCTTTTACATGCATAAATATTTTTTATAACCTAGCAACGTATAATGAAGAACAATGCCAGGGGTCTGCCAGTGCGTTAGGGGTGATTGGACACCCAGAAAACAATGCCAGGGTCTGCCAGTGCGTTAGGGGTGATTGGACACCCAGAAAACAGTGCGAGGGGTCTGCCAGTGCGTTAGGGGTGATTGGACACCCAGAAAACAGTGCGAGGGGTCTGCCAGTGCGTTAGGGGTGATTGGACACCCAGAAAACAATAACGTAGAACACTTTTAACGCTAACTGTAAACACAGAATATTCTGTGTTTTTGTGTCGTTTCCACAAAGTCGTCGCTAGTTTGGTTTGTCTTCTGTTGTGCTTCGTAGGATAGGTGAGCTTTGCTTGGTCCATTCCTGCATATTATCATATATTATAGCCAGTTATTACTCTGGCGCCCCCGTCTTCTCCAGCCAGTTAATATTCTGGCGCCCCCGTCTTCTCCAGCCAGTTATTATTCTGGCGCCCCCGTCTTCTCCAGCCAGTTAATACTCTGGCGCCCCCGTCTTCTCCAGCCAGTTAATACTCTGGCGCCCCGTCTTCTCCAGCCAGTTAATACTCTGGCGCCCCCGTCTTCTCCAGCCAGTTCTTACTCTGGCGCCCCGTCTTCTCCAGCCAGTTAATACTCTGGCGCCCCATCTTCTCCAGTCAGTTATTACTCTGGCGCCCCCGTCTTCTCCAGCCAGTTATTACTCTGGCGCCCCGTCTTCTCCAGCCAGTTATTACTCTGGCGCCCCGTCTTCTCCAGCCAGTTATTATTCTGGCGCCCCCGCCTTCTCCAGCCAGTTATTACTCTGGCGCCCCCGTCTTCTCCAGCCAGTTATTACTCTGGCGCCCCCGTCTTCTCCAGCCAGTTATTACTCTGGCGCCCCGTCTTCTCCAGCCAGTTATTATTCTGGCGCCCCCGCCTTCTCCAGCCAGTTATTACTCTGGCGCTCCCCCCCCGCCCGCCCCAGGAGAGCTTTCGTCTGTTCGATGTTGACAACAAGGGATCTTTCCAGTAAGGGACTCCAAAGGCACAGCGTAATACCAGTAGGGAATCGAACAGTCGGACGACGACTCGTGAAGCAGAGTTATGCAGCGATATATGTTATCCATATGCCTGTTTCCCAAGTACACAACACGCTTACGCCGCAGATTTGATTGCTGTTCGCAGTCAGTGGAGTTTACTGACGACATCCATCACAACAGAGGCAGTCCCAAACGTTGTCTCTAAGCCGTTTCATGATAAATGGTCCCATTGCTTGGAAATCCTTGCCCAGTAGGAAAGTTAGGGAGCACTACGACCTTCCCCGACGTTAAGTGCATGCAATGTGTGTCGATACTATCAACATCATTAGGAAGACGTTCATTCAACTAAATCTAAAGCAAGCCTCTGGTTTGTTTATGGAACAGCTACAAGACTGTGTTTCTGCCATCTGAAATGGACCCGTGCGTGCGTTCTTTCGTTCGTTCTTTCATTCATTCGTTCGTTCATGTACGCGCACGCACGCACGCACGCACACCACACACACGCACGCACGCACGCAAGCACGCACGCACGCACGCACCACACACACACACACGCACGCACCACACACACACACACACACGCACGCACGCACGCACGCACAAACACACACACACACACACACACACACACACACACACACACCACACACACACACACACACACACACACACACACACACACACACACACACACACACACACACACACACACACACACACACACACACACACACACACACACACACACACACACACACACACACACACACACACACACACACACACACACGCACACTTAAGCTTGTGTATGTACTTGCGTAGTTACGGTACGTATGTATGTGTATATACGTATGTACGATATATATATATATATATATATATATATATATATATATATATATATATATATATATATATATATATATATATATATTCTGGAGGAGTAAACATTCCAGTGGTTTAGCACATTGAGGTCAGACATGGTCCGTGGCCAACACGAGCATATGGTCGGGCTAACATTATGGCCGCACAACCCAGACAGAGCGCTGTTGCGGTTGCTAAGAACCAAGTTCGTTAAGACCGCCGTGAAGTGACATCGCCTTCTCTGTGTGCCGCTGTTTGTTTGTGTCAGTGCCACGTCTTTGAGTCGCCGTGTTGGAAATAACTGCAAAGATTCGCTAGTTTCGATTAGTTTTGGAAAGCACATGTCTGCCTCGTACGTGTGATTCATAGCCTGCGAGAACGACCCTCTGACAAATAATATCCAGTATCATGGTTTTCACTTCCCCCTGAACTGAACCAGAATGCGAATTACACACGGATGGTTCACGGTAAAGTCGTATCACACGAACTCTCTGTCTTCTATTGACTCGTCTCGCATCAGACGATTGGGGCATCGCTCGTTAGCTACGGCTTTTTACTTGGGGCTATTTTCAGCTAGAGATTCCTCGAAGTTCCTGGTACGTCAAAACGTCTAAATTGAGCAGCTGGTTCATTGGCCGATGCATTAAACCCATCTGCCAAGCGTTTTGATATCGGCGAAACTGTACTAATTTAACGTGTGTTAAACGTCGAGTCAACATGGCGACGCCTGTGAAAATAAACAGAACGCCAAATTTCACCGGGCTGCATTCGCTGGTCTTGTAGAGTGTAGAGTTTCCTAGCTAGAGTTAATCCTGTCCATCACATTACGTACGTTGCAGTGGTATTCACGGAATGGTGGTTGTATGCTCACATATTATATTATAATTATTTAATGCCTTTGTTCTTTCGGTAACACACATTAGCTTCAACTCCAGTTTTGTTGCAGCTTTCGGAAACTCTAATATAAGAATTAGTTGTCATTTGGGTGTTTATATGTATCCGAGAGTAGGCCCATGTGTCATTCTTACACTAATATAACAAGGATTCCATATAATGTTGTTGTTTCGACAACCAGTCGCAACGTTTGAACGTTGAGCCATGTCACGTACACAGCTTGTTCTCTTCGAGCTGTTCTCCGTGAGCAGTTGCCAGCAATTAGCATCAGGTATTCAGGAGACATGCCATGTTCACACGGCGTAGGAGACATGTCATGTTCACATGGCGTAGGAGACATGTCATGTTCACATGGCGTAGGAGACATGCCATGTTCACATGGGGTAGGAGACATGCCATGTTCACACGGCGTAGGAGACATGTCATGTTCACACGGCGTAGGAGACATGGCATGTTCACACGGCGTAGGAGACATGTCATGTTCACACAGCGTAGGAGACATGTCATGTTCACACGGCGTAGGAGACATGTCATATTCACACGGCGTAGGAGACATGTCATATTCACACGGCGTAGGAGACATGTCATGTTCACACGGCGTAGGAGACATGTCATGTTCACACGGCGTAGGAGACATGTCATGTTCATATGGCGTAGGAGACATGACATGTTCATATGGCGTAGGAGACATGTCATGTTCACACGGCGTAGGAGACATGCCATGTTCACACGGCGTAGGAGACATGTCATGTTCACACAGCGTAGGAGACATGTCATATTCACACGGCGTAGGAGACATATCATGTTCACACGGCGTAGGAGACATGTCATGTTCACACGGCGTAGGACACATGTCATGTTCATATGGCGTAGGAGACATGTCATGTTCATATGGCGTAGGAGACATGCCATGTTCATATGGCGTAGGAGACATGTCATATTCACACGGCGTAGGAGACATGTAATGTTCACACAGCGTAGGAGACATGTCATGTTCACACGGCGTAGGAGACATGTCATGTTCACACGGCGTAGGAGACATGTCATGTTCACACATGTCATGTGTATATGGCGTAGGAGACATGCCATGTTCATATGGCGTAGGAAACATGCCATGTTCATATGGTGTAGGAGACATGCCATGTTCATATGGTGTACGGTAGTAACTAGCAGAGTGCACTGTTCCGACCGCGTTATACATGGCACGAAACGACGCTCGTGTCGAATTTGCATTTTACCAGCATTGTCATTTAAGACATACTTTTACAAATATATATATATATATATATATATATATATATATATATATATATATATATATATATATATATATATATACATATATATATATATATATATATATATATATATATATATATATATATATATATATATATATATATATATATATATATATATATATGAAATGAAATGTGGCCGTGGTGTGGCAGCGGTATTTTTGCAGTGTGGCTGCAGTGTGATTGCTGTGTGGCCTCGGTGTGGCTGCAGTGTGGTTGTAGTGTGGCCGTAGTGTGGCCTGCTGTATGTCTGCTGCGTGGCAGCGGTGTGGCCGCGGTGTGTTCGCTGTGTGGCCGCAGTGTCGACGTATTATGCATCACAGCAAACATGATTCATCAAACAAAGTAATTCCGTTATACAGCCGCTTGCCACATCACTTGAATTATCCTGCACCGTGACCGTGTCTAAACATCCATCGGCATTTGCCGACTGGCAGAGGTGACCTCTCACAACACTTTCCCTGCAGAGAGTTCCGGCTGAACGACGCAGGAACTCTCATAAAACCTGCGATTTAATGTTCGACTGCCTCGGGCTAAGTATCGTGTTCGCTGTTTGAATGGTCAGGGAGAATTATATAGCTCTCCTCGGGTTATATGTTATTCGACATAATTACATCTCTCGCGTCTAGAGGATATTTTATTGATTGCCTTTGAAGACGAGCCCTCCAGGAGACGAGCCCTCTAGGAGATTTCATTGGGAATACAACTCAACTCAGCTTGGTAGGCCAACAGAAGAAAGATTAGTTAAATCCATTATCAGATATTTTCAAATTATAATTTGAAACGTTCTCACACTGATAGCGTGTGTACACTTTTTCAACATGTTGTGGGAAGCAGCAGCAGCAGCAGCAGCAGCAGCAGCAGCAGCAGCAGCAGCAGCAGCAGCAGCAGCAGCAGCAGCAGCAGCAGCAGCAGCAGCAGCAGCAGCAGCAGCAGCAGCAGCAGCAGCAGCAGCAGCAGCAGCAGCAGCAGCAGCAGCAGCAGCAGCAGCAGCAGCAGCAGCAGCAGCAGCAGCAGCAGCAGCAGCAGCAGCAGCAACAACAAGGATTGGCTATGACAGACAGTAAACGATCATAAACCAGCATTAAGCACTATACGTTAGGATCGATGTGTCTTGAAGACGTATTAACTCTATAGTATCATTGAGATGGACCATATCTTAGTCGTGTCAAATGGGTTAGCTATGCAACAAATCAAAATATATAGATTTATTTGTGTAAAATTATTTTTTTCATAATATCTTCACATTTGTCTACATCAAGACCAATCATCGCTATTCAAGTACACGTCCGCGACGCCTTGGTTCTGTTATCGCCGATAAACGCCCGTCCCACTTAACAGACGATGCGCTGGAGGCAGCTGGTAGCGCCGATACGACGCATCAGACCGCCGCCTAGAAGTAGACTTGATATCGGAGTATTCTGTCTGTTTTGACGGCTCATCGACCCGCAGAAACATACAAAAACAAATATTTCTTCGCCGGCCACCGAATTAGCGACTGAAAGGTGTGTTGGCAGAGCTTCCAATTTCCACAGTGAATATATGGATGTCCAGGAGCTTGACTGGATTTGTGAACAGACTGAGTCATTATGGACAAGACCTTCTGGAACAGATACAGATGTAATATAGTGGACACCGCTTAACAGAATCACGGATAACACAATCAGCCTTTAGTAGAATAAAATTCTCAAATTCAAATTATCTGTATTAATATCTTCAGTATTCATATTCCCGTCACCTATCAAAACAGATCTTATGACAAATTAATAGTTAAGTGAGGTTTGATATCCCTTTCTATTATTTAGAAAGGGATACCTTAAGATATTTTTTTTAAACTTTTCAATTATCCTTTCTCCGTAATTTGAATACGTTAATATGCACTTTATGCACCACCTTATACAATGTTGTCTGACTAACTCAGACGCAACATCATATTTGTCTGCAATACGCCGGTGTCAGTGAACGTGATGAAACCGTTTGATATGCGATACTCTCGCAGCTGTTCCCGCCTCGTCTGTGTCAGTCAGCATCATAGCTTTACCAGTGGATGCGTACAACTGACTTGCTGTGTTGTTTCCCCGGCCACCTTTTTCTTGACAAACACACAACTCGTCTGAAAGCTCTCACCGTCGACCGCTGCCAGCTGTATCTGACGAGTCGTGAGACTGTGTAAAGCACGTCATGGCTGCGTTTTGATTCCAGTAAGAGTAAACGTTATCAAGCAGCAGAGCACACGTGGTTACACACTGTAAATATGCAATGGCGGTGGCTGTGATTGAGTTGGATTGGTGATATTGGTGATATTGGTGATATTGGTGATATTGGTGATATTGGTGGTAGTGGTGGTAGTGGTGGTAGTGGTGGTAGTGGTGGTAGTGGTGGTAGTGGTGGTAGTGGTGTTGTTGTTGGTTGCGGCGGTGGCAATAGCGGCAGCATTAGCAACAACAACAACAACAACTACAACAACAACAACTACAACAACAACAACAACAACAACAAACTGAGTTTTTTCAATTTATGCAATATTTACTGTGCAATTTTTAAAGCGATAGCCCCTGCACCGGCGCATTTGTGTCATTTAATTGTTAATTTAATTGTAATTGTTGTTGAAGATGCTCTTACATAGTATATGTTATACAGAGAGTTTAGGGAAACGAAGGGGCTGTAATCTAAGTAAAACATCCATATTAATATATCCACCAAATCTATTTGGCATTTCGCCAATATC
Organism: Lamellibrachia columna; assembly: GCA_963662155.1. Classification (NCBI taxonomy): domain Eukaryota; kingdom Metazoa; phylum Annelida; class Polychaeta; order Sabellida; family Siboglinidae; genus Lamellibrachia; species Lamellibrachia columna. Next base: position 8,495,407 of record OY759270.1, read on the forward strand.
GCCATCAATGCCGTCAACGCGTGGTTATTTGCGGTACGTCAAAGATATGTTGACATTCTGTTCTCTCGTGATGTCTGGTTCGACGAAGATTCACTCAATCTCTCCAGTTTCGCCTTTTTCTGTTTATCCATATGTGTAATCACTTGTCGTGTCGTAATCGCAACATGTGTTTTCCGTTTCCCGTCTGCTTTCCTCGAGACGGGCGCATCAGTCACGTCTGATAGGTTCTGCTTCCTAAACATAGAGTTGTCCCATTGCTCGTCTGTCGACTTCACATCGAGGGACAAGGGGATTAACGCTGTCACGGATAGGCCAGTACTTTCAGCTGACAAACTGTGCGTTTTTTGCCTAATACATTCATCTTCGAGAACACGTTATTTATGTTAGAATTGGTTAACGTATTTTAACGTTTACACAAGAAATAGTGTGTTGAGTTATAAAATAAGGGTTATTGTCATGGAATTATAATATATTTGGGTGGGTTATATTGAAATGTAGGCAGCCAATGTTGTGTTAAGTTTTAAACATTCCTTAAGTTCATAAAGGCAAATGAAATGCTTCTCCTATGACGTATTCGCCATCAATGTCTGTGTTATAGTTGATATACTGTGTGAATCATTTCTAAGATAACAAGAAGAAGACGTGTCTACCGAATGGCGAGTGGTAATCGTCTCTAAAGCCCGCCAGACACTTACCGCTTCTTCTGTTGCCAACATGTCGGCGACTGCTTGTTTAGTTGGCAACTCACTGTAGTCGTTATGCGTGTGTTCTCCACCAACAGTTGGCAAATGAAGAACACATATCATACACATACCATACACATATACCATACTCATACCATACTCATACCATACTCATACCATACTCATACCATACTTATACATACTTTTAATCGCCAACAGTTTGTCTGCCGACAAATAGTTGGCAACTACTCATCGTAGGGGGGCAGCCGTGGCCTAGTGGTTAAGGTGTTGGACTCTAAATTCGAGGGTTGTGAGTTCAAGACCCACACTGGGCACGGTTCGTTTTCGAAGCTTAGGCAATTTCGTTTACCCTACTTTGCCTCAGTCTACTCAGCTGCAAATGAGTACAAACACTGTTTGGAAGGTACCTGCGATGGACTAGTGTCCCGTCCAGGAGAGTCAGTATAACTGCACTCTAAGTTGCTTCGCACTACAGAAACCAGGTTTAAGCACTGGCCATATAAGCCTTCATGGCTTCCTAAGGCGTAATGACTTTACTACCTTACCTACTCATCGTCCGACCGTCAGCCGACCGAAAATGTGACCGACAGTTGAACAGACACATACCGACTGATTCACGAGTATAACTGCGATTATAATTGACTATGCGACCCAAGCGTACCAATGCGTCAACAGTATGCAGTTCGTCTGTGTTTCTTTCGTTTGATGATACATTATTGTGTTAATGTAACGTGTTTGCGGACGAGAGCTTTGTTCCACTACAATGCACACATAGACAATGTTCAGGTCTTAAATGAAATATTTAAAAATTATTAACGTATATCTGGAATCAACAGATGTTGTTATAATATGAATATCCCACACTATATAACACGGTTTTATAATATAAAAAAACGTTTCACACATTTGTTGCATCTCCAAATCACAATATATAATTTGTTGCAGACGGGGCCATATATACATTATAGTTCTTTTGGTCTCACATTTTTTTGCGTTCACCGCGAACGAGAGAGGCACATCAAAATTGTGACCCGTAAAACAACGCGTTAAAAACGACGAGATAACGTTAAGAACGAAGAACGTTGACTGGAGGAGGACGTCTCCCTCTTTTCCATGGGCAGATGTTGGCGCCTATGCGAGTGGCAGACGGATCCAACCTGTTGACTGCAAGAATATGCCACTTGGCCGCGATCAGGCAACTTCGGGACTCGCCAAATACTGGAAACTCGACCGTCTCGACGGATAAATATAACTGTTTCTATTGCCCAGCGTTCGCCTGAATGCGAAGGTGGCGATGTCCGTGGTGGGCCGCGGACATAGCGGGCGCTGTCGGGGCGATTGGCTTCGTGAGTCGGCGGTTGGAACAACATCGCCAAGCTCTCCTGCTTGGATCAAGTTCACAGTCCAGTAACAGGGACACAGTCCAGTAACAGCGAGCTAGGTAGAGGGAAGGCGGGACTGTCCACGTATGAGAGGCCCATATAACGCCTGTAGCAACAGTTTATCCCTAAATATAGGAACATTTTGACATGTTTCGCGAACCGAAATACAGTTTCGCAAGATTACATCCGGGGACTCCAACCTTTTCGTTTTTATAATACATTATGCGTTTAAAGCCGAATGCCTTTGTTTTGTTCGTTGTAAAACGATGGGTAAACGAGAATGTGTGGGGTATCTTGACCCATCAACAACAGCGATAATCAGCAGTCATTATCTGCAGAAATATTCAAGTTTGTGCAAATGTTAATAGGGGAGACCAGGGCAAGTCCGCCAACTGCTTTTATTCCGTGCCTTTGCAGAATTCAGTAATTTCGGTCACATGACTAAGTCACATGATCATCAAACTACCTGCAGCGTGAAACTGGCTGGAAAGTTGTGAGTTAGAAAACTGATTTTGGTGACTGAAAGTACATTTAAAAAAGTTTAGTTTCGATCAAATTTCTGTACTTATAAGTGGCATTGGCTAGACATTCAGAGTGCTGAGTAAAGCCCTTATATCAGAGCTATTGTTTGGGCATTACGTTGTTGCTCTGTCCAGTGTCAGTGATATTTAGTTGCCCCCCACCAAATAATATTATGTTTCTGTGTTGTCCGCCTATGTGCCACGGGACAAGTTCGCTCCTAGGATATCTGATGTAAAATGCTCAGGATCACATGTGAACATAAAACCCACTAACAAGCACTCTTATAAAGACTAATTGTCCATTTTAATGTTATATTATAGTAAAAAAAGTGATGAAACCATGTTTTGATTTCACCTTTTCTAGCCGATGCAGTGCCATACCCTGGTTTTTGTTTGCCTGGTTTATTTCATAGATAAAACAGAATTTGTGAGGATTTAATTTTTTTTCACAAACAAGACGTTTTTTGTTTGACATAAACATAAGACAAAACTGCCCTGTTCTTGTGTATTTGCTGTTTAAAGTATGTGTGGGGCGAACTTGCCTCGGCCCCTGGGCGGACTTGCCCCGACATGGGGCAAGTCCGCCCATGCTTGGGTAGGTCTACTAAGAATCAGATTTCGATATTGTCTTGTAACAGTTTTGCCATTTGTTGATAGCACAAATGTGGGCAAGATATTTGCGTTCAATTTAAGGCCGAAACTGGTCATCTACTCTACACACGCAGTCTCCAGATCTATTAGTGTCCAAGAGGTCTCCCCTACTTGTTGAATCTAGGCAGCTGATAGATAAATGTGTTGTTGTTTAGTATGATACATTGCTGGGTCTTATGACATTAGCTGGGTCTTATGACATTAGCTGGGTCGAATGACATTAGCTGGGTCTTATAATATTAGCTGGTTCTTATGATATTAGCTGGGTCTTATGATATTAGCTGGGTCTTATGATATTAGCTGGGTCTTATGATATTAGCTGGGTCGTATGATATTAAATGGGTGTTATGACATTAGCTGGGTATTATGATATTAGCTGGATCGTATGGTATTAAATGGGTGTTATGACATTAGCTGGGTCGTATGGTATTAGCGGGGTCTTATGATATTAGCTGGGTCGTGTGGTATTAGCTGGGTCGTATGGTATTAAATGGGTGTTATGATATTAGCTGGGTCGTATGGTATTAGCTGGGTCGTATGGTATTAAATGGGTTGTATGGTATTAAATGGGTGTTATGATATTAGCTGGGTCGTATGGTATTAGCGGGGTCTTATGATATTAGCTGGGTCGTATGGTATTAGCTGGGTCTTATGATATTAGCTGGGTCTTATGATATTAGCTGGGTCGTATGGTATTAGCTGGGTCTTATGATATTAGCTGGGTCGTATGATATTAAATGGGTATTATGATATTGACTGGTCTTATGATATTAGATCGATCGTATGTTATTAGCTAGGTCGGATGTTATTAACTGGTCGTATGATATTAGCTGGGTCGTATGATCGCAGGCGTTAACTTTAATAACTTCTAGAATAGAATATGATTTGCTCTTTGTCTTCTAGAATAGAATATGATTTGCTCTTTGTCTTCTAGAATAGAATATGATTTGCTCTTTGTCTTCTAGAATAGAATATGATTTGCTCTTTGTCTTGAGTCCGACCGGCCGTAGAAGTATGCCGCCAACCAGCCGTGCGAAACATCAATTTGTGCGCGGACCAAGTGCCGTAGTCCAGAACTACGGCCATTTACATGTTCATGAACTAGTTATTTTTAGGGTGCAAAAACAGCTAAATTACTAGCCAACCGCCGACTCGCAAACACAAAACCTTGGTATTTGTCAAGAGATAGCAGTTTGTGTGGAAAGGTTTGTGGACAATTTTGAATTTTTTTACGTTTCAATTATGTACAGCAATATTTATCATTTCTTTTAGGAATTGGTACAAGTTTACGATTCGTGTTACAAAGCGTCGAAGCGTACAGTGTCAAAGAAGTTGTTATAATATCAATAGACAATGTGCATGTATATCGATAATTATCATACTGGGTGGCATGTCGATCCAACCAGGGTGGTGTACGTCAATGGGTACTTTGTATGTGTCTGCAACGGTACCCAGACAGCGGTACCCAGGCAACGGTACCCAGACAGCGGTACCCAGGCAGCGATACCCAGACAGCGATACACAGACAGCGACGCTCGCGAGGCGCGATAATCGAGCTTGGGTCGTCGACTAAGTAGCTGATGCCTGCAGCTGCTCCACCGCGTCTAACCCAAACTACGCACGCACGCACGCACGCACGCACGCACGAACGCACGCACGCGCGCCCACACACGTTGACGTATACCAAAGCATATAAGGCGAATGCTCTATAAGCTATAGAATATTAGAGTCTAACTTTAGACGAGTATTTACTTGGCTACCAGCCACGTCGATCAGGCGGCCTCACGAGCCGGGGGGGTCACGTTCAAAGCTGCCGACATCGCGGCTCGCGCCGGCAGAGCTTTGGTGGGCGATAGTTGGCACTAGTTACGGGTAACGCTGCCACGTGAAATATGAAAAATGATCGGTTCGTGGAGCGAGGGAAGTGTGCGCGGGACGAGCCGGGACGGGCCGCCGAGACGGGATACCGAGGCCAGGGCAGGCTTTGGGTGCGTGGTCTCGCTGTCTGGACTCCGCGGGACGGACTAACCGGTGTCAAGTTCTCACGTTCTCACAACCATACACAGGTGTGGCCAACCACGTTGTAAAGAACAAGGCCGTCTAATTTGATTGTTACTTAAACTAAAAGCCCATGGTATAGGGAATGATGTAATCAACTGGATAGAAGAGTGGCTTACACACAGAAGACAGAGAGTAGAGTAGGGTGGGGCAATACGCCTACTTTTTTCGGGAAATCGACTCATGGGAAAACCTTTTAGATATATCTCTGATATATTACATGTATCACCTAGTTTATTATCTTAGCTGAAAATCTTGTGTTGACATTTTCGATGTTCAATATCACAGAAAAAAGTTAGCCATTTTAGCAGAGGTCCTGAAAATGGCCCCAGTGGTGGGGCAAAACGCCCGCCCCTGGGCGTTATGCATTAACCAGCTTCATTTAAATATTAGTTTACTTATTTCGCATTACCAATGTGATGGTATTATTGGTACACTTCAGTATAGCGAAACCTTGATGCACATCATAGTAATATTTAAAAAAATAATTTTATTAAGAACTGTGACTGAAATTGTTAATTAATTAGCTCCTTTTTTCTGAAATTCAACAAGTGCGTTATATTGTATATGTTTATTATAAACTGTCATACGCAGGCGGAACTTATCAACTCGTCTACTCACTTTCAGACTCAAATCTGACAGATAATAGTACGTCCCACCCTGGCGTTTTGCCCCCACTAATGTTGGCCTTTTTGCCCTACACGTTCAATATTAAAATTTCACCATTTATATATTACTGGCTTTTATCACTCGCATCCACAACATTCACAACATTAATGATTACATATTTGTCTACTGCATACACTCAACGCGTTGTCTCAGTTTCTTATGGTTACTGCCTACAAAACGACTTTTAGGGTGACCATTTTTTATAATTTATAGAATCAAAAGTTTGACATAAAAAAAATATCGCGTGAATTTCGTTTTCTGCCACCGTATTCTAACCAAATGTGAAGAACTATACGTGGCTTCATTTGACGATCTCGAAATTCTTATTTTCGCGCTGTGAAACTAGTTAGAGGATGGGCTTTATGCCCCAAAACTTGCGTTATGCCCCATGCTACTCCAATAGTAGATGGTGAGTTTCAAACTGGAAATCTGTTTTGAGTGGGGTACCATAGGGATCAATATTAGGCCCTAAACTGTTTTTAATATATATAAATGATTTGGAAGATGACATATCTAGCAAAGTACTAAAATTTGCAGATAACACAAATTTATTCAGAAAGGTTACTAATGTTACAGATAGACAACGTTTACAGGATGATCTAGATAAATTAGTTAAATGGTCAGAAAAATGGCAAATGTTATTCAATTTTGGGAAGTGTAAATGCATACATATAGGACATGGAAACATGGACGAAGAATATAAAATGGATGGTGCTGTACTAGGTAGAACCACACAAGAAAAGTACTTAGGAGTAACATTTAGTGCTGACATGAAAGTTTCAGAGCAATGTGGGATTGCTGCTTCGAAAGGAAATCAAATTCTAGGGCTAATTAGGAGAACTATCACGTATAAGGAGAAACAGCTAATTGTACCCCTGTACAAAGCAATAGTTAGACCACATTTGGAATATTGTATTCAAGCACGGAGGCCGTATCGTAAAAAGGACATAGACAAGCTAGAAAGAATACAACGAAGAGCAACCAAAATGATTCCAGAATTTAGAGACCTTAGTTATGAAAGCCGCTTATTAAAATGTGGTTTGACAACACTAGAGGCCAGGAGACTAAGAGAAGACCAAATAGAAGTGTTTAAAATAGTGAACGGTTATGAGGATGTTGATAGGAATATGTTTTTCATGGCAGGCAGTAGAACCAGAGGACACGAAGCAGCATTAGTTAAGGAGCAGTGTAGGTTGGACATGAGAAAGTACTCTTTCTCACAGAGGGTGATAAATGAATGGAACAAACTGCCAAATGATTGTGTTAATGCTAGTAGTGTGAATATGTTTAAAAATAGATTTGACAGATATGGGCTACACATAGATGAGAAAATTGTTGGACTCTCGATAAGCCAATGGCTTCCTTGTCCACTTGCCATCTGGAACTTGTTGTTTGAGATGGTAATCTTGTTAAATTGTGTTAAATATTGTTAAATATTATTAAAACTTGTAGAAATAGCCGATAAGGATATTGCCTGTAATTTGGATTACTTATATACAGTTCAGATAACTTTCAGGCATTTTCTGATAATTTTCTAGTTTTCTATAAACTTTATTATACGCTGTATAGTTGATCGTAGAATTGATCGTCCTCCGTCTAACCGTCTCACATCCTCCGTCCAACCGTCTAACCTCCTTCGTCAAACCGTCTCACGTCCTCCGTCAAACCGTCTCACGTCCTCAGTCAAACCGTCTCACCTCCTCCGTCAAACCGTCTCCCGTCCTCCGTCAAACTGTCTCACGTCCTCCGTCAAACCGTCTCACGTCCTCCGTCAAACCGCCTCACGTCCTCCGTCAAACCGTCTCACCTCCTCCGTCAAACCATCTCACGTCCTCCGTCCAACCGTCTAACCTCCTTCGTCTAACCGTCTCACCTCCTCCGTCAAACCGTCTCACATCATCCGTCCAACCGTCTAACCTCCTTCGTCAAACCGTCTCACGTCCTCCGCCAAACCGTCTCACGTCCTCCGTCCAACCGTCTAACCTCCTTCGTCAAACCGTCTCACCTCCTCCGTCAAACCGCCTCACATCCTCCGTCCAACCGTCTAACCTCCTTCGTCAAACCGTCTCACCTCCTCCGTCAAACCGTCTCACATCATCCGTCCAACCGTCTAACATCCTTCGTCAAACTGTCTCACGTCCTCCGTCAAACCGTCTCACGTCCTCCGTCCAACCGTCTAACCTCCTTCGTCAAACCGTCTCACGTCCTCCGTCCAACCGTATAACCTCCTTCGTCAAACCGTCTCACCTTCTCCGTCAAACCGTCTCACCTCCTCCGTCCAACCGTCTAACCTCCTTCGTCAAACTGTCTCACGTCCTCCGTCCAACCGTCTCACCTCCTCCGTCAACCATCTGACGTCCTCCGTCAAGACACTCACACACCCATGACTCAATCATTTTCTGCCGAAAGCCTGTTTAAACTCGCTTATCCTCCATAGTTCCTCAGCGCTCCGGTTCGCTGCAGAACTTGGGTTTCCCGGGGATTTCAACGCAACAGTTTTGTCATTGCATTGTATTGTATTGTATGACACTGTATTGTATTGTATTGTATTGTATTGTATTTTTTTTTTTATTGTATACCTGAGCCAATTCTGGCGCAGACGGTTTTCTAAGCTAACTGCATCTTGTGTGTATATTCGAGACCGTGGACTTCTCCGTTTATCACTCGCCCCGCGGCGCACTGCATTCCGCGCGGACTGATACGAGCACGCCTCGGGTGGCGTCGATCGGGCCACCAACTGGGCGATATTATGAGGTGTTGGTGGGTGTAATTGATGGCCCTATTAGCCAGGTTGGTGACGTCAACGCGGCGTCATTCACGGCTATTTATCGGGTTCAAACCAAACTAATTCGCACTTCGGGTCGGTCGGTGGACGGTACTAGGCAATGACGCATCAGTAGGGACTAGGAAGTGGGTGGCGAGGTGAGGTGAGTCGATGGATGAGAGGGAGAGAGAGAGAATGGGAAGGGAAGGAACGGGGGTAAGAAGGGAGGAAAGGAAGGGAGGTATGGCGTTAGGGTGGACGGGAGGAAGGGAGGGAGGACGGGAGGAAGGGAGGGTGACACGGGAGGGAGGGAAGGAAGGGAGGCATGGAGGTAGGGTGGACGGGAAGGGGAGACAGGAATGGAGAGAGATAGGTAGAGAGGCAGTGAGGGGACGGGAGGGAAACAGAGAGGGAGAGAGAATTACAGGGAAGGAGAGGGAGGGGGAGGGGGAGGGAGGGAGGGAGGTGGGAGAATTACTGATTGAGCGAACGAACAAGCGAGGGAGATAGATTGAAAAAAGGAGGCTATGGCAGAATTAAGAAATGTAAAGGGTGATGGTCAATTAGTGTTCAACATTGTGTATGACTAAATGACTAAATGGTTCTCGCAGCTATAATGTTAGACGTCGTTGTTTTATGTTAGTTTTATTTATGCTGGCAGTTGTTGGTGTTAGTTTTTTGTGATTATCTCCCGCGAGTTGCTGCTGTTACACTTCGGCTGTACTACGCGAATGCGTCTGCGTTCTTCCTTCGGTCTGGGTGCATCTCGTATGTTGACTTGTCTCTCCGGTCTTTGAACGGAGGCAGTTACCCTGACTTACGCTGACCTAACGGCACTGACACGCGCGTCTATCTAATCATGCGGCACCTCCAGTAACAGATACGTTGGTGTTGGTTGTCGGGGTTTCTTTATATAGTACAACTTTCCATCAAATTGTCGATATAGCTGTCTAAACAGTGCGCCAGAATCTGTGCATGCAGCCACGGTCAGTGTATAGTCCATAGAGTTTATAATGTCATTTACACATATCAATAATAATAATAAATAATTCATTTAAAACAATGGTGTAACTGAACGCGTGATTTGCGCTTGATATAGGTCTACGAAAAAATCGTTATGGTTGGAATATTCAAATATATAAATTTAATAATGCTGTGTTGTATTTATTTTAAGGTGCCGCCTTTGACTGTTGGTGCCGCAAAGTTCATCTAAGAATTGGAACGCAGTTGAGCAGAAATACAGTTCTCGGTCAGAGGACCAGAAACAAGTACATTGTCAACTGAATTCGTCTAATTCCTTTGAGAACGACACTCATATTTCGTAATTTCGTGCCGTTTATATACTACACATTCCATGAGCAATGCACCATCTTTGTTGCATTCTGTCACATAAGATGGCCGCAAACAAACGCCGCGTTTCAAAATGGCCGCTCTTGTCGTGACGTGTTTGACCACGTGACGTAGCAGGATGTCACATGGGTCGAATCTGATCGACGAGATCCACGACCAGTTTCTCGTGTGCAAGATCTGCTACGAGAACTACACTCGGCCGAAGACACTCACTTGTCTGCACACCTTCTGTGAAGAATGTATCACCAAACAGCAAGACGCGGAGGCCGAGCGCTCATACCGGTAAGTCTTCACCACTCCGACTGTAAAGATCTGCTTGCTCACTTAATATGGGACTAACAGAAGCAACGAAGGTCTTAGTGAAACGGTCCCCTGCAGATCTCGTTATTACTGGATTTCGTTTTTTAATGAACCGTTGATATTGTATTTTATTCTGATGTTTACAAGTAGCCTTTATTTGGCCTACCTTGCAACACCACAACAACACCACAACACCACAACAACACCACAACAACACCACAACAACACCAACAACAACATCAACATAACTGTTATAGTAACTGAGCAAATCCTAACAGAGGTGAACGAATCGCTGACATTTGTTACCCCCCACCGCAGCTACATGCTCTATCCGCGCCCGATCACGTGCTCCATCTGCCGGAAAAAGACGGAGGTGCCGAGTGGCGGGGTGCGCCGTCTGCCGGACAACTTCCTCGTCGCCAACCTGGGCGAGGTGGTGAGTCGGCGCCGTCCGTTCACGACCCAGTGCGAGATCTGCCAGCCGACGGTGGCCAGCGCCGCCAGGCTCGCAATCAGCAAATGTGTCGAGTGCAGGTAAGTAACAGCCACCGTGATTGGCTGCTCACGTGCAACTCTCGTTTTGATTGGTGGTGGTGGTGGTGGTAGTAGTAGTAGTAGTAGTATTAGTATAATTAGTTTTAATATTATAACAACCCGATTTGCTGTTTAATGTCTTCTAAAATATACAAAACGCAATTCGTATGGTGAACGTTGCTACCTGCAGCAAGATGATGTGCCGGAAGTGTGTCGAGCTGCACCGGAACACGCGCGTCACGCAGGCGCACAGTTTGTTCGACGTGGATGTGGAGAAGGACGTCGAGTGCAAGGCGCACCCCGGCGAGGTCGTCCGCTTCTTCTGCGAGCCGTGCGAGGCCTGCATCTGTGTCCTATGCACCTTTCAGCAACACAAGGTTCGTGCGGCCAACCACCACATTCGCTGCAAAGGCATAAGAATCTTAATTTCACGGACTGCGCCATACTATTAGACAACCCTACCTCACGAGTGTCATTTGCTCACAAAATTAAAATATATTTGTATGCATATATTCCTATATATGCTAATAGGATATGACCATGCTGTCTGCGTCCAAACTAAGCTTATGTAATGTATTTTGGCCTTTGTTTACTAAACGAGTTCTCTTTTTTCAGAACAGAACGTTTGTTTGAGACTTTGCGTTGGTTTTGTGTATGTCGGCCTCCCTTAATATGTGACAGGTAGTCTAGGTTATCCCGATTTCATGGAACTGCGTATGCGCTTATCGGTGGCGCTAGTTAACATGTCAGCCTTCAGATAACCGGAGAAATGAAAGGAATCTCCAACTTTTAGAACACATTCTGAGTAAACCATGGCGTGATATTTTTATTTTAGTTGCACATGGTTACTTTGCATTACTTTGCATCTCTTTTAAGTGCATAGCCCCAAAATCATGACTTCTGTTTTGCTTTAAGCGATTACGTGTTTGTATTTTTTGCCATAAGAAACAAGTTTGTTTCTGTAAAACATTACTTGGACAATGCAGCAGCGAAGGATGTCGATGAGAATACTCGCCCTCGATCTCACACACATAGCCAGGACTGAGAAGATATAATGTGTGTTGAGATATAATACCGGCGTTGGAAGATCTAATGTGTGTTGGGAGATCTAATGTGTTGGGAGATATAATGTGTATTGGCAGATCTAATGTGTGTTGGAAGATCTAATGTGTGTTGGAAAAAGTCAATTCGGAACACTTGACACCAAAAATGTATTAGTACGCCGACTATAACGATATTAACAATAAATGTAGTAACAGAATCACGGATAACAAAATCAGCGTGTAGTAGAATCAAATATATTGCTAGGACGGAATCATTCCATATTCCCGCTGTACACTGCAACAATATCAATAATTTCGATATCAGTGCTGCACTATCGTGCGCCGTACAGTGTCAGCCTCACTATCTTACCCTCGCGTCTAAACTGTCTCACCCCCGATGTCTGCTAGGGCCATGACGTGTCATCGTTCGGTGACGGGATCAGGAAGCACCGTCGGTCCATCGAGTGCCTCTCCTCGCGCTGTCACGACCGCATCGCGCGCGTTCGCCAGCAGCTTAACGCCATCACCCGGTGTGAGCAGCAGATCAAGCGGGCCGAGGACCAGATCCGGGACATGACCATCGAGTCGATCGCCGCCATACGTCGCAATGAGAGACAGCTTCTGAAGGTAGGGTCGATGGAATTGCTTACCGATTAGATACTGTCTAACCCATGTGTTTAGGCGCGCTGCCCAGCTTGTGTTTCCCGAGGATTTTAGCGCAATAGAAGGGTCGTTATTGTACATTGTAGTGCACGGGCTACTGCATCGCTCCCGGGCCACCAGAGTAATTAGTGGCCCGTCTCTTGTGCACCGATGTGTTATGTTTATGTCCGTTGCAAAGATGAGGTACGAAATGGATCACGTGTCAAATTTATTTTATTGCAGTGCAACTATATTTTACTGCAGTGCAACTGGGTTACTGATATATGTGCGTGCGTGCGTGCGTGCGTGCGTGCGTGCGTGCGTGCGTGCGTGCGTGCGTGCGTGCGTGCGTGCGTGCTTGTGTGTATACTAGCATATTAACATATATTAGTATATTACTATTATATTAGTTGTTAACACAAGTAGTGTCATTATAATGTTTTTCGTTAATACTTGATTATTATTATCATCATCATCGTCATCATCATTATTATTATATATTTAATATTATTTTGTTATAATATGTTCCATGTTAAAATTAGTGTTATTTTGTAATACTGCGTTCCATGTTAAAACACTGTTGTGTTGCTGTGATCACGTGACCTGGTACCGATGTGTTGTTGCCGTGGCCGACCAAGGACCTGTACGAGGTGTATGGAGAGGAGACCGTGGCCTTCCTCAAGGAGAAGTCTCGCTTCAAGGAGAACATCGACGACATGCAGACGACGTGCAAACTGACGGACATCGTGCTGAAGAACAATAGCGTCGAAATGCTGCTGCTGAAGCGAGACATGGAGGAGCGCTTCGAGGTGATGCTGGGGAGCAAGCTGCAGCCGCTGCCGGCCAGCATCCAGCACCGCGTCAAGGTCGTCCCCGCTCGCGTCAAACTCGGCTCGCTGGCCGCTTGTGGCGCGGACGACGATGAGGTGGACGCTCGCCCAATGGTCATCGTCTTAGAAGACGACGAAGAGGAGACGAGCGATGACGAGTCGTGTTCCTCGGAAGAAGACGAGGAAGAGGAAAAGGGGGCGGGAGAAAAGGAGAAGGATGTGAAGAACCAGGAGGAGAACGGCGTGGATGAGAAGACGGAACGCGCTCGGGAAAAACTGCTCAAGGAGTCAGCCAACTGCGACAGGGACTACTTCTTCGCGCGTATTGTCGACGCCTACGTCCAGACGGACGAGGTCATCGTACAGCAGGTGAACGTCGACGTGCTCAAGCCACGTGACTCAATCGCCGACCGGACGACACAGACAGAGTGCCCGGATGTTGAAGACCGCGCGACGAGCCCGGCACCGATCGACACACGTGACTGCTGCGTGACGACATCATCCCCGGTGTACGAAGACACGGACACGATGACGGATGAGCCGACCGTCACGAGGCGCCAGACGCAGACGGACTCGATCGTGAAAGCAGAACGGCACCAGCAGACGACGGACGTAAGACGGTCCACGACTGAAAGGGCCACGACAACCGAGCGCGTGGAACTGTCGGAGGAGAACACCGACACTTCCGGTTTGATTCAAGTGTGCGAGCAGGCAACGTGCACCGTCAATGCCACTAGCATGAGTGTGGGCGTCGCCACCGACGTCGTGCCAACATCGGATAAGTCGACGGCGCATGCGCAAGACCACCGAGAAACTGTGACGTCATCCGTCGGAACACGCGACGTTGCCGCGAGGTCACGACTGGGGGGTACGGACGCTGGCGTTGGCACAGAGCCAACGGCGCGGAGTGATGCTTCCGTGTTTGACCACGATGCTTGCTCAAGTGAACTGCTGTTCAGTGAGCCAACACTGCCCGGACTAGTTGGTGAAGTAACGCCGCGACAGGTAGGAGCGGACGGCACTGGCAGTGGTCAGACTAAACGGGTCACATGTAATGTCGTCACCCAGACGTTGTTGAACTTAATCGGTCAATCTCTCCTGCCCAACACAATACAGTGTAACAAAGGGACCAACACTTCTACAAACACACTTGCCCACAATATGGACCCTGTCAAAACGTTGGGTACGTCAAAGATCGGTCGGCAAGAAATCACCACTACAGAAGTGGCTTGTGGCACCGATGTCGATGCACCGGAACTAGCCGAGCGACCGCCGATGGTGACGCAAGCGACATCGATGCACCGGGGCATGACTGCGTATGACCAGGCAACATGGACAATAGCAACGATGACGTCAGACGAAGCGACATCTATGGACCGACGTGTGACTGCGCATGACCAGGCAACATGGACGACGGCAACGATAACGTCAGACGAAGCGACATCTGTGGACCGACTCATGACGGCGCATGACCAGGCAACATGGACGACGGCAACGACGACGGCCGACGAAGCGACATCTATGGACCGACTCATGACTGCGCATGACCAGGCAACATGGACGGCGGCAACGACGACGTCAGACGAAGCGACATCTATGGACCGACTCATGACTGCGCATGACCAGGCAACATGGACGGCGGCAACGATGACGTCAGACGAAGCGACATCTATGGACCGACTCATGACTGCGCATGAACAGGCAACATGGACGGCGGCAACGATAACGTCAGACGAAGCGACATCTATGGACCGACTCATGACTGCGCATGACCAGGCAACATGGACGGCGGCAACGGTAACGTCAGACGAAGCGACATCTATGGACCGACCCATGACTGCGCATGACCAGGCAACATGGACAACGGCAACGACGACGGCCGACGAAGCGACGATGATGGATATCAGTGCGTCGGCAGATGTCGCCACATCGGCACGTGCCGAGACAGCCGACTTCGGCATGCTGAAGCGACCCCGTTCGGTGTCACGCGGTACTGGCGTGCAACTGATACGGACAGCGAACAAATCGATCACCACTAATATGTTCGAGAGTGTCGAGACGACGACGAACACGCCACTGCAACAGTTCACCGACGCTTCCAGTGGCACACCGGTAGTGACCGTGCGCAGCCGCGAATGTTCGCCGTTGCGTGTGCCCATTGCCGATCGCGCATCCAATCCATTCGTATCAAGCGTGGCGACACAAGACAGCACCACCAGCTGCCAACCGAAACGTTCGTACGTCGATCGGGCAGCGTCGCCGATCAGGTTCGAGCCGAGCGTGCGCGAAGCTGGCACGTGCATGGGAAGTGTGGACTACAAGGATCGCGCGTGTTCCCCCGTGCACACGCCAACACAAGACAGCGAGTCGATGACGGAGCGACAGGCGACAGTTACGGTGGCAACTGCTACGCGTGAGATCACGCTGGCTGACAGCGCCACGCAGATGAAGCGGATCAAAATGGCAACTTCCGGTACGGGCATGTCGCACGTGTCGTACATCGACAAGGAGACGACGACGCGTCACATTTTGTTCGTCAACAAAAACGTGTCAACTGAGAACATAACGACGGCCGACAAGCAGACGGCGACGGCCGTCGATATCACCGCCGCCTACCGGTACTCTATCGCCGCGAGCACGTGTCGCGTCACTCGCGGCACGTGCACGCCGTCGGTCGTAATGGCTACACGGCACACGTCGCCTCCGCCAGCCATTCCCATCGTGCACCGTGCCTCGTCCCCGGTGCTCGTGCCGCGCCGTGACAAGGCTGTGTCCGTGACGCGGGGCGAGCTACGGGAACCTGTCGACATGTTTCCGTCGGTCGGTCGACCGACGCTACCACCGAAGCCGGCGGCTGACGCGACGGCAGCGACAATCCCGCGCCTGGCGAGCATCGATGAGGACACGCACGAGTCGAGCGACGACGACGACGACCACCAGACAGCGCCACCGCCGCCATCGACGCCCACGCACAGTCCGTGTTTCTCGCCCGGCGCTGAGTCGCGATTCTCGTTCAACGAGAGTCTCTTCTCGGCGTCGTTCGCGCATCCCTACACGGACGGCACCAGGCGGAGTACGTTCCTTGGCGGTGGCGGCGGCGATGGTGGTGTTGGTGGTGCGTCGTCCATCTTATGCACCGTCGAGACGGCGACCAACACGAGTGGTGTGGAGACACATACGAAGGGGACGTGCACGCCGCCGCCGGCCGAGACCGAGGACAAGGCCGTGTGCACGGAGGCTGTGACTGTCGGGGGCAAGATGGCCGAGTGCATCACGAAGCTGAAGACGGTGCGGCACCGACTGGAGCAGCAGCCGGCGCCTACAACCGCCGTCACTGCCGCCATCATGGCCGACGGACGGGCCCAATCGGGCAAGTCCGGAGTCGTTCGGCACGACACTTCGGCGGCGATCGACGCGGCGTCAGCCGTCGGGAGAGGGGCCGACCTGCCGGGGAGACAGTCGCATCGATCGCTGGCCAGGAAGAAGCGACTAGGACTTGCTGATTTGTTGCAGACGGGGTCGTTGCCCGGGGCCGCATCACCTCCCCCGACCCCGTCCGTCGAGTCATCGGAACCCGGTCCTTCAGTCAGGTCAAGCGGCGGGATCTCAGTCGGCCCTGGCGATGCCCGCCTCAACACACCGGCGTGTACCGGTGAAGCTACGCGGGAGAAAGGCGGACGAGGAACGCCTACGTGTGTCGACGGTTCGACAAACACGGACATTTCGCTATCGATGTCGTCGACCGATGCCGACTTCCGGTATCTTCTGACTTCCGGTCATCGTCCGTCCGACGTCCGGCAGGGGGCCGGCGAAGAACGATCTGCGACGGCGAACGGTCGCAGACAACTACTCAAGACGACCACTGAGCGCAAGTCTACATTCGAGCAGTTGCGCTCCATGATGTCGGACCGACGCAAATCTAGCTCCGAGAAGGCGCCCCCTGTTGCTAGCAGCATTGCCACGCTTGGTAAGGGTCTCGTACCGTTGCCTACAGTCAGTCCGTTAGTGCAGATGTCCGACACAGCTCGGAAGCGGCTAGAGCAACGTCGTAGGGGGTCCACCCGGACATTAGTACCTACTGCGCATGTCACGGACGCTGCCGTTCGTTTGCCCCCAGAAACAAATATGGAGGTTTCAGGGGAGGAAAATCAGGCCCCATAATATCAACTCGAAACAGAACAAACCAGATAAATTCACGCTAAATAACACATGTAAAATTTTACAACTGGAACACATTTTGGATTAAATATTTGAACAAATAAACTGAAAAAAGTGACGCAAGAAAATATCTAAGACACCTATCTAAATGAATGGTAATCGTACTACAACTTGGCACAAATGCATCTTCACAATTGAAAGTAAGCTCGGAAACCTTTCGTATAAGGCCTGGGTACGGCAGCGTTCTTGTATCTGGGCATCGTAAATGTGTGTTACCTTACATTTGGATTTATTCTAGATACTACATTCCTTCGTCATGTGACCAGGCGAACTCGTGTTGATTGGTCGGACACACGCACGGCTGATACTAACTATTGCCATGTTGCATCACATGGCTGAAGTCATACGCTGTCGTAATGCCACTTCGGTTTGTCACCGGACTGTTCTCTGGGGAACTGTATGCACCTTGTAAAGAAACTTGAACCGCGTAGGAAAATTATATTAACAAGCATGTAAACTTGGCTTCAGTATGCGTTACTTTTATTTATTTATTTATGTATTTATTTATTTACGTTTGAGTTTGTGACAAACCGATGACTGTATGGGAGGCCGGGTGTAAGCATGCTGTAACCAGACAGACTGTATGGGAGGTCGGGTGTAAGCATGCTGTAACCAGACAGACTGTATGGGAGGTCGGGTGTAAGCATGCTGTAACCAGACAGACTGTATGGGAGGTCGGGTGTAAGCATGCTGTAACCAGACAGACTGTATGGGAGGTCGGGTGTAAGCATGCTGTAACCAGACAGACTGTATGGGAGGTCGGGTGTAAGCATGCTGTAACCAGACAGACTGTATGGGAGGTCGGGTGTAAGCATGCTGTAACCAGACAGACTGTATGGGAGGTCGGGTGTAAGCATGCTGTAACCAGACAGACTGTATGGGAGGTCGGGTGTAAGCATGCTGTAACCAGACAGACTGTATAGGAGGTCGGGTGTAAGCGTGCTGTAATCAGACAGCGTGACCTGAACACGTCAATTACTTGAAGTGGTGACGTTTTCACCCGGCCTTCGTTACATGTATATATATATATATATATTTCACAAATGTGTTTGCGCTTTCATCAATGATACTATTTGTTTCTGTATTGATGAAAGTTTACTGTGCACTAGCTCGAAATGGTAGCCATTTCTAAAACATGTCTTATAGTGGTGCATGCAACTATTTGATGTGAACTTATATGTACGCTACACGTATTACTTGTAAAACGGTATGTTCGTGACAGAAACATTTCTTAAATTATTTTAGTCACGCCTGTTGCGTATAACTATTATTAGAATTATACGTATTGTGCCATATAATGTAAGATAACGTAAGGTAAGACGTACTGTGCCAGCAGTGGTATAAGTATTATTTCAAATTAACCAGGACAAGGGCCCATCGCGTGCAGTGCTAACGTGATACTTCCAGAGTATGAGGACCTAATTAACATATTATGCTACTTTCTATTGTTGTAAATTCATGAACCGGTTCGCATGTAGTATAAATTAAACATATTTCATAATGGTTGTATTCGTCACTACGATGTGAATCAAAGTAATGTTGAAATAGCTTGATCGGTGTGTAAAAGGTTTTGCCTATACAACTTTCGATTATTTATTTATTTGCGGTTCTTTTGGCTGATGCTAACAGTTGTAGCAGTCACCGCCGCACGTGCTTCGGCTGGTCCAGGCGCATGCGTGCAGCGAAGAAAGGTCACGTGGAACCGGAAGTTCTACTACCATCAAGCTTGTGCATGACAGGCGGTTGATTCAATAACGTCAAAGTAGGCGTCCCACGAATGACACCTTCACGGTGACTTGACCGTACAAATGGTCTTCACCTAACAAAAGCAGGTTTTCGAATTGGTGAATAGACCAACTGAAGAATCACGTATAATTATGCAGAAACATAAAACTGTACAGTGGAACAGTACACTTCGTTTGGTGGAAAGAACAATGTTTTACGTTCTTGTGTTGTTTATTTGTTCACTTATTAGACTAATTAGACTTTCCGTAGTTAGAAAAAAATCCTCATGCAAACGCAGTTTGTTATACGTTCCAATTATTGGCGACGATGACACCTGTTACAAATAACCATGTCCTACTAAACGTGATCACTGTAGAAACGTATATATGCCTTGCCGTGTGCATAAACAGAGTTGAAAAATAAAAAAATAATAATTTGTTTGCTTGCCTCTGCTAGCTAGCACAAACTAACATGACACTTGCACTAATCTGACAATACAACTGTTCCGCGCACTAATACAGCAGCACTACTTGCGGCAACCAATCAGACGGAGCCACGACTGCACGTGTCACTCGCCGAACATGACGATTTTACTAAACTCATTAACCCACACATAAGAAGGTAGGTTGTGTGTGTGCACGTGAGCGTGCGGGTACGTAAGAGTGCGTGCGTAAGTACCAACATTTCTTTGTTTGACAATACACGAATTTCCGACAACGATGACATCTGGTGTCGCGATCGACGACGACGAATTTGACACCACATAGTCTTGGACACGTCAGTACTATACCAATGCCTACTGATTTAGAATGTCTTATTTTAACATGGGTCCAAAAAACAATTATGTTTTGACGTACTTGAGTTCAATATAACCACGTCACCCTCGGGGTAACGTGATATTTTTCTTTGTGAGAAGGGTAACTTTTCATCTTAGGCCGTGTTCACATCTAATTTTCAGCCGAATTACGAAGCGGATCAACTAATAATTCGGCTCTGTTCACATACACCGAGTTAAGCCGTATCAAACCGCCAACCGAATTAGTGCACCAGAGGGCGTGGTGTGGGGGTCATATGCACTCATACAGAGACTACGGCCCTCTGTCATGCAGCAGCGCCGCCATCGCCGAATCCAGGCAAACGGAGCGTTCACATTGGCTAATCCGCATCCTAATTCACCTGTTTTCCCGCATTAGAATTCGGGTAGCTTAATGCGGATTAAGGGTGTTCACATTGCGCTACCCGAATTGGGATCCGCATCCTTACATCCGTACAATGAACTAGAAAGAAACTAAGCTGGGCATGTTAGGAAAGGGAAAGACATTCTGGGTAATTAGGTTTCTGTGTGCTCTAATATTGACATTTGATCACGCTCCATAATGCATTTGCACCACTGATTTTAAAACGCGCCATTAACGCCCCTCTGCGTGTTTCTTTCCAGTCGTCAAACATACGGCCAACCTCTGCGCTGGAGTTGCACTCGGTGGTCAGAAGAGGGCGCCACCGAAGAAAGCGTCGGGTAAAAAGGACTCTAAGAAGAAATAGTCGTGGCTTAGTGATAGTACGTCATTACTGGACCACTCGTGTATATAGCACGGACCTTATCTGCGTGTACAGTTTTTATATGCATACATATAAATGAAATATAAACATAGCAAAAGAGATAGCCAGACTTCTCGTGCTATCATCGTATTTAGGTTTATGGATACCTGTGTAGCAGTAAATTCTGCGCCCAAACGGCAGCGAATACAACTAGTTTCCATATGTTGTAAAACAATATTACATCATCAAGAATTGCTTATTCAGCAATTATTACAGAACAACATACCATAGATATACTCAAACACGTATCCGTCACCCAAAATAAAGGTAACCAATACTATTAAATTGAAATAAAATTCCCATGTGAAAGTACTGCGCATATGTTAACTGTAGAACTTAGCATGATTATTGCAAGTTACACGTTACCAATGTTATTCCCAACGGAGAAACAGAGAAAGTGGACATTTTATTTTGAGACATAACAACAAGTTGACAGACTATCTGTCCCAACCGTGTCAACAACAAGTTGACAGACTATCTATCCCACCCGTGTCAACAACAAGTTGACAGACTATCTGTCCCACCCGTGTCAACAACAAGTTGACAGACTATCTATCCCACCCGTGTCAACAACAAGTTGACAGACTATCTATCCCACCCGTGTCAACAACAAGTTGACAGACTATCTGTCCCACCCGTGTCAACAACAAGTCGACAGACTATCTGTCCCACCCGTGTCAACAACAAGTCGACAGATTATCTGTCCCACCCGTGTCAACAACAAGTCGACAGACTATCTGTCCCACCCGTGTCAACAACAAGTTGACAGACTATCTATCTCACCCGTGTCAACAACAAGTCGACAGACTATCTGTCCCACCCGTATCAACAACAAGTTGACAGACTATCTGTCCCACCCGTGTCAACAACAAGTCGACAGACTATCGGTCCCACCCGTGTCAACAAGTCGAAAGACTATCTGTCCCACCCGTGTCAACAACAAGTCGACAGACTATCGGTCCCACCCGTGTCAACAACAAGTCGACAGACTATCTATCCCACCCGTGTCAACAACAAGTTGACAGACTATCTGTCCCACCCGTGTCAACCACGTAACTATTAGTTACACAATAAATAAACGAGACTATAATAATTATAAAGACTCCGTTCCAAGTGAATAAGTGATTCCAATGTGATACTCAAATTTGACAGTCGATCCGTGTTTTTTGGCCTATTTTAACAAGAGGGGACACATTCGACCGATCATTGCTCAGATGATCACAACATACAGCACTGCATCTCGGAAACAAAACTCGACAAAGTACCGAAACGTACGGTGAACTGAACTAGGGGAACATAATATAAATGATAATATAATATATTATGTATATGCTAGTATACAAGGGACGTTTGTAACGTGCTCTGTGTTGAGATGTTCTAAGTATCCCAGCTGTGTGCCACGCGATTTCAATACAAGACTACGATTGGTTTCCCGTTAAGAAACACCCCTGTCTCTGCCCTCCCTTTAATCGTCTCCTCCCTCACACGGAATCGGGTCTTCTCAACATCGACATATTCCCTCCAGGATCTCCCATATGCCATGTCATTCCCTTCAGTTCCTATGTCTGTCTTGCTTGACGCTTTAGCTCCTGTTAAAAAAAAACGACACGAATTACATCATTAATCATTCCCCTATAGTTAGTGCTACTAACGGGTGTTCTATTTATGTATGTGCTCTCAATAGGGAACTAGACCAACAGGTGGACGTCATTGACCGCAATCTCTGCTCCGGTATGACGCTCACCGCTGACCACTTGCCCCCAACTTGTCAATCGCGTCACTCCATTGTTGGGTTATTTATGTCGGGTCCAATCGTGTCCTTTACGAGAAACACATCCGGGATGTTCAACCGGATCAGTTGTGGATCTGGGAACTTCTAAGAGTCAGAAACACCATCCTAACTGTTCTTGAGATCCTTATCTTTCCCGTGTGCCCTGATTACGATGTCGTGGTAAACACGCCATTCCGCAAATCATGGATCACCCGAAGGGTTCCAAGTGCACTCGGACTGCACACACATTTGAACGCCAGTATTTTTTCAAATGTTGTATACAATAATTCTACTTAAACAAATTTGACTAAAACCGTACTCGCATTGGTACAAAAATGAAAGAGCATTTATGCCGTGAAACCAAATAATTATCACAGTACAAAAGTGAAGAAACCGAGGCCTGAACAGTCGCCTCAAATGTGACGAGTAAATGTTACCCGTAGCATCACCACTGTCTTATGGTTACATGATATGTAATATAATATTATCGTTATTTTAAATGTTGTCTTATATACTATTCACCCGATGTATTTGTCGTTGGTGTGTATGATATATTTACGCTAAGCTTGCGTGTGTGTGCTTTTATTTGAGCTGTTGCTCAATAGGACGATTTGTTCATAACATAATATATATATATATCATGATGTACGTTAGTATTGGACTGGTCCAGTAAGGAAGTGTATTGGAATTACTTTAACTGTACATTGCACACTGTCATATATAAGAACAATTATTTATGCTTTTGAATGTGTTTATGTATACCTGTTCTGCTTGAATATTGGATACTCATTTATTAATTAAACATGTTGTTGGAGCCTATTAATTTTATATTTCGAAGTTTCGTGTACGAAGTGACAGACGTTATTACATGACTACCATTGACAACGTTCTTCGTTTACCTAATGGCAGTAGTTATTAGATGATTACCATTGAAAACATTCTTCGTTTACCAAATGGCAGTAGTTATTACATGACTACCATTGACAACGTTCTTCGTTTACCTAATGGCAGTAGTTATTAGATGACTACTATTGAAAACATTCTTCGTGTACGTTGTGGCAGTAGTTACTACAGGACTACCATTGACAACGTTCTTCGTGTACGTTGTGGCAGTAGTTATTACGTGACTACCATTGACAACTTTCGTCGTGTACGTTGTGGCAGTAGTTATTACGTGACTACCATTGACAACTTTCGTCGTGTACGCAACGACAGCGGTTATCGCATTAACACAATTGACACGAACTTGATTTGCATATACGAATACGAATACTTTTATTTCAGGTAGAAATCCACATACATACATATATGCATTAGAAATATAGTTATGTTAAAAATAAGTTAAAGAAAATTAAATAAGTTGAAAATATAAATACATAAAAATAAAAATAAGCTTTAAAAAATGTCAATAATAAGTAAATATAGAAACGAAGTTGTGTATGCTTTCCTGCTCGATGCATTGTCTGATGTTGCTAATCTGTGTCATATCTTACTGTAACAATAATAATAATTAGTTATTAATTAATTATTATTATACCTTACTGGTGAATGCGGAGATGCAACATTAGCTGTGACGAGCTGACTGCTCGACACAATGTTTAACAACGTTGAAGAGAGAGGGCAGTCTACATGATGGAGTGGTCTTGTAGTCTATCACAAATTTATTCAATTTGTACTTCATTTAAATTCAGTTTTCCCAGTTGTGGTATATGGTAAAACGACCAACAAAATAATAGCATTCATCACGCCAGGAAATCCTTTACAGAAACGCTTCCTTAGCAAGTTCGTCGCTGCCTTTGAAGGTGATTTATTTATTTATTTACGTGGCTGAGATGAAAATATACAGTGATTTGACTAAATGTGTGACCTCATCCGGATATCTTGCTCATACAACATTGTCAGTGTAAGCTGTGTGATAAATCACCGCCAAGACCACTTCCTTTGGAAGACTGCGTCCGTTCAGTGGACACGGCTAGTTAGGCACAGGATACAGTTATGACGTCAAACTGATGATCGTGTGTCTTCGACCAACAAGGATGATGAATCATCATAACACCCTTGACCCTCGTCATCCGTGCTTAACCAACCACATCTGAACACTGCCGACGCTTCTCGATCTTAATATTCTCATTACGAGTGTGGCACTAGTAGCGATGACCCGCTCGTCGGAGACGGCGTCTACACAGCGTCTACACAGCTTCCATTATTGCAACTGTTTAGCCGCAAACCCGCCGGGTTTATCAAGTGCTTTGCTTAAGTAGTCTTGGCGTCGCGCTGTAATTCCTCCCAGATTTTAAATCCGCTCGGGCAGTCAAACTGTGTACACCCCACACTAGAACCAGCCCGTGCCGAACAATCGACGTAGCATATTTTCTAAGTGTGTTAAACAAACACTACGTAAACATGTCGCCTGTGTGGGGTTGTGATTGGCGTGCAGCTGTTCTGGGGTAAACAGGATCGATGGCGGAGGACTGCATGGCGTCATCCGAACACATTTGGCGTTCAGTGTTCAAACAGTTTGGAATTCAGATTTTAAACAGTTCCGACAACCAGGTCACAGGCACACAACACAACACAACACAACACAACACAACACAACACAACACAACACAACACAACACAACACAACACAACACAACACAACACAACACAACACAACACAACACCACATAACACTGAGTTAATTATAGTGTCCCTGAGAAACCAACTCGGAGTTACAAAACACAATATGCGCAATCGTTTCTTCCAATTGTGTTCAGAACTAGAAAGAAGGTGTATCGTAGAAACAATGTGTATCGTATAGACATGCGCTTAGAAAATGTGCCGTATGCATACAGTATGAATATATATATATATATATATATATATATATATATAAATGTATATATAATATATATATATATATATATATATATATATATATATATATAAATGTATATATAATGAATATATATATATATATATATATATATATATATATATATATATATATATATATATATATATATATATATATATATATATATATATATATATATATATATATATATATATATATATATATATATGTACATACTGTATGCATTTGATCCTATTAACGTCTTCCACTACATGTATGGCTTGTTTCTGGTGGTGACAGCCAATTGCTTCAGGCGTTTCATTAGCTCATTGGATTGTTCCATTCATGCATCTGGCCTAGACCGGTAAACGAACCTACAACGACGTACAGTTCTTGCGTAATAATGTAGCCCAGAGAACAACTTCGTTGGTTCAATGCGTTTCACTGCAACATGGTCTGACTTGCTTGGAATGAGAACCCGTGTCTGCTTTCTGTCTGCCAACTTGAAGGCATTCACACCATCATTATTGGAGAGAATTGAAGGCATTCACACCATCATTATTGGAGGGAATTGAAGGCATTCACACCATCATTATTGGAGATAATTGCCTTTAAATGTTAACTTTGCGATGGAAATATAGTAAGTTTGAAGAACATATTATTCCTATCAACATCCACATAACCGTTCAATATTTTAAACACTTCTATTTGGTCTCCTCTTAGTCTCCTGGCCTCTAGTGTTGTCAAAGCACATTGCAATAAGCGACTTTCGTAACTAAGGTCTCTCAATTCTGAATTCATTTTAGTTGCTCTTCGTTGTATTCTTTCTAGCTTGCCTATGTCCTTATTACGATACGGCCTCCATGCTTGAATACAATATTCCAAATGTGGTCTAACTATTGCTTTGTACAGGGTTACAATTGGCTGTTTCTCCTTATACGTGATAGTTCTCCTAATTAGCCCTACAATTTGATTTCCTTTCGAAGCAGCAATCCCACATTGCTCTGAAACTTCCATGTCAGCATTAAATGTTACTCCTAAGTCCTTTTCTTGTGTGGTTCTACCTAGTACAGCATCCCCCCATTTTATATTCTTCGTCCATATTTCCATGTCCTATGTGTATGCATTTACACTTCCCACAATTGAATAACATTTGCCATTTTTTTTACCATTTAACTAATTTATCTAGATCTTCCTGTAAACTTTGTTTATCTGTATTATTAGTAACCTTTCTGAATACTTTTGTGTCATCTGCAAATTTGAGTATTTCGCTAGATATGTCATCTTCCAAATCATTCATATCAATCAAAAACAGTATAGGGCATAATACTGATCCCTGTGGTACCCCACTCAAAATCGATTTCCAGTTTGAAATCTCACCATCTACTATTACTCTCTGTCTTCTGTGTGTAAGCCAGTTTTCTATCCAATTGATTACATCATTACCTATATCATGGGCTTTTAGCTTAACTAACAATCTTTGATGTGGCACTTTATCGAAAGCTTTCTGAAAATCTAAGTAGACAACATCCACTGGTGACCCGTCATCTACCCACTTTGTAATTTCTTCAAAAAACATAAAAGATTGGTTAGACATGACCTTGCTTTTAGGAACCCGTGTTGAGGTGTATTTATTAATTTATGTTTTACAAGGAATTCCATCATGTGGTCTCTAATTAATGTTTCGAGTAATTTACATACAACTGATATTAAACTCACTGGTCTGTAATTTTCTGGCTTGTTCCTCGATCCCTTCTTAAATAGCGGCGTAATGTTTGCTTCTTTCCATTCTGAAGGAACTATTCCTTCTTCTAGTGACAAGTTAAACAATTTTGCAAGTGGTGTACTAATTTGCTCAACCATTTCCTTAAGCAGTTTTGGTGGTATCCCATCAACTCCAGGTGATTTATTATCTGTCATCTTCTTAATTTTCTTTGCTATCATTTCAGGAGTTACAAATAACTGCCCTAAATGTTCTGATTTATTGCCATCAAATTTAGTAAATGGAACTGGAAGTGAGCTGATATCTTCTGTGGTAAAAACTGAGCTGAAATACTTATTCAGGCCCTCTGCCATTTGAAACCCGTCTGAAATTATGTTTCCCGTTGTTTTCCAGTGGTCTGTCCTTATCTAGGTTCTATCCTAAGTTCTGTTTTGAACCTAGGAACAAAACACTGCCCTAGTGTTTTGACCGGGGAGTGTTTTGAACCTAGGAACAAAACACTGCCCTAGTGTTTTAACCGGGGAGTGTTTTGAACCTAGGAACAAAACACTGCCCTAGTGTTTTGACCGGGGAGTGTTTTGAACCTAGGAACAAAACACTGCCCTAGTGTTTTGACCGGGGAGTGTTTTGAACCTAGGAACAAAACACTGCCCTAGTGTTTTGACCGGGGAGTGTTTTGAACCTAGGAACAAAACACTGCCCTAGTGTTTTGACCGGGGAGTGTTTTGAACCTAGGAACAAAACACTGCCCTAGTGTTTTGACCGGGGAGTGTTTTGAACCTAGGAACAAAACACTGCCCTAGTGTTTTGACCGGGGAGTGTTTTGAACCTAGGAACAAAACACTGCCCTAGTGTTTTGACCGGGGAGTGTTTTGAACCTAGGAACAAAACACTGCCCTAGTGTTTTGACCGGGGAGTGTTTTGAACCTAGGAACAAAACACTGCCCTAGTGTTTTGACCGGGGAGTGTTTTGAACCTAGGAACAAAACACTTCCCTAGTGTTTTGACCGGGGAGTGTTTTGAACATCTTACACCTGCACAAGTCTAAATCGCCGTCTTTTTGTTCTTCTTATTCAGTTGGACTCGTTTCACTCCGTTCACTTCACAGTCTTGATCCGTTTCGATCCGGGGACCCACGACCTGGAGACAATCCAGATAGGAAGCATTTTAGTCTAGGTCAGTCTGGACCTTTTCAATCTGGGCCAGTTTCAGCCGTTACGTTCTGGGACGTTTTCAGACTGGGTTAGCATCGATGATGATAACGACAATGGCATAGATGTAACATTGGCCATACGGGAAGCATGTACGAAACGACATTTAGTTGTATATATATACGATCATTACAATAACTCACGGAACACTTAGAAACTTCCAACCCCAAATATGATTATTGTAATTCATGCGTTAACGGGATATGATATTCCCAACTTCTGGCAATTTCGGAAACTACGTGTAGTACAATTAACCACAACAGCTGCCATTATTAGAACTGATGCGTAAATCCTATTATAGGGTTTACGAACCCGGATGTTATACAACTCCCTTGCGAGTTCGCCTCAGAGGCGTACGTGCCGCTGTGCACGCGGTGTAACCCATGTTATTTTAGGGCCTAAAATTGGTTATTCTTTTAAGTTGATTTTGCATGTTGTTATTTGTTTACAGATTCAATGAGTAATTGTTATTGTGCTTATCGTTGTTTTGTTAGTTGTTGCTCGCGGATATCAACAACTATGTTATCTGCATCGTGTGTAGGCCTAGTCGTTGATTTGGGATGATATCACTTGGTGAACTTTGCCATATTAACAGTCCACGATGCCCCTGGCATAACCGTTTCGATCAAACCCATCTTTCATACGTATTCAATTGCGTGAACTAGTGTACCGTCATGTAATGAAGATAACCTTCAAATGCTACAATGAAATACGTCAGCGCTCTTGAATGAGGCTTTAGTACTGCACGCCAGTCGAACTGAACTTTTGTTGTTACTGGTTGAACAATGCACGTCACTGCTTGAGTAAGAATTGTACAAGACGTAAGAACGATGACATGGTGGTGACTCGTTTTAAGAATATATATGCCGTGATTGAATGTGTATTACTGTAAGTTAAGCGCGTAGGTTCGTTGATATACAAATATGTAATTTCATGAGATATTTGTAAAATCCATCACGCTTAAGATGTTGGCAAAATCACGAACTATTAGTAAATTCTAGTAAACTATTCAATTCAACTAAATTCAAGTTGAAGTTAAACATCACGGGTCACATCAGAGTTCCCCACGACCCACGTCTACGTCGTTACGACAAGGCACAATGGTTGTTTGTTAGAAGTTACATGTGAACGTAAATGAGACGTTAGGTGCGCACCTGTGGTCGACACTGCCGGTGGACACGGCGTACAAAATGTCGTTGGTGAGAGGGAATACACTATTGTTATAAAGTGTAACCAAATATTGGATTAATGTTCGCTTACTTTCGGTGGACACAGAGAAAGACTAGCATATGAGTGAGCGATAAAGAGGGGGTTACGGAAGAAGAAGGTCTGCTATGTTTCATTAAGAGAAGAAGGCTGGCTCAGTACGGCCACTGGAACCGAAGACCAGATAATCTGATACTTGTCAGCATTAGGAGAACTATCGGGATAATCTGGTACTTGTCAGCATTAGGAGAACTATCGAGATAATCTGATACTTGTCAGCATTAGGAGAACTATCGGGAAAAACCGAAGAAGTAGGAGCAAATGGGGTGGATTGACAACATCAAGCATTAGACAGATGGTGACCTTAAAGCTGCTAACGAACGGACTAAATGAGGCGGTGGCTGCACAAGGAGGACTTTCGGTGACGTTACTCGGTGGAATAGTTGATCCCGGGCCTCACCTATAAGGGAGTGTTTACTTTCAGTTCCGTAATTAGCACAGGCTCTAATTAACATCTCAGTGACGACATTCCGGAAAGGCAAATCATTAGAGCGGACAGTTATATACATAGGTCACGTGACAGCAAAACTTCCTAGAGCGACACAGGATACAACAATGACTAATTACAACTGATGCACGCAACGACAAAGTGCGAGAAAACCTTACACTGACATCCCTCATTATGTAGAATTATTTAACTGTCACTATTGAATATTTCGGCCTCTAAATTACCTTGTAGCAAAATGTTTATATGTTAAAGTATACATTTCCCGGTTACACATGACACCGCAATGGTGAAATATCGAGAGCACTTCAGATGAGACCAGGATTTATGCTACAGCGGCTGTTACCTTCCTCGTAGATCATATCTCAACCGCTAGGTGGCGCATCCATAACATTATTTATCTCCTCTCTTCTCTTCAATCGGCACATCCTGTTCGCAACGGCGCTGCACAAATAATTGTCCGGAATCAAAGTCTTTCTCCAGTTATTCCACCAGCCGCCGTCGCCGCAGTTCGAAGACATTTATAATGTCCATCTCCCTTCGTTAGCGTGACTTTCCTCTGTCTCTTTTCCCTGTCACTATTCCCTCCAGGCTTTTCCCCGCCACTATTCCCTCCAGGCTTTTCCCTGCCACTATTCCCTCCAGGCTTTTCCCTGCCACTATTCCCTCCAGGCTTTTCCCTGCCACTATTCCCTCCAGGCTTTTCCCTGCCACTATTCCCTCCAGGCTTTTCCCTGCCACTATTCCCTCCAGGCTTTTCCCTGCCACTATTCCCTCCGGGCTTTTCCCTGCCACTATTCCCTCCAGGCTTTTCCTGCCACCATTCCCTCCGGGCTTTTCCCTGCCACTATTCCCTCCGGGCTTTTCCCTACCACTATTCCCTCCGGGCTTTTCCCTGCCACTATTCCCTCCGGGCTTTTCCCTACCACTATTCCCTCCGGGCTTTTCCCTGCCACTATTCCCTCCAGGCTTTTCCAATCCATCGTGCCTCTTAATGTGGACAAAACATTTCATTTTTTTTGGCGCTTGACAAAATGGCACACACAATTTTACTATATACGCCGTTCGCACAATACCGACACGTTGGCACGGTGCGCTGTCCAGGGTATTCGCAGTATCTTGCGGTAGAATTTAATCTCAAATGCACTTATTATCTTCGTGTTCATTTTGCGTAGTACCAACGCCTCGCAACCATGCGCAGCTAACCGGATTACTCATGTTCACAACACTGTGACAATTGAAGGTTTTACCAGTGATACATTTCGTAGACGCAGTATGACCCGTTTATTCATAGCCCACAAGTGTCTCCGTGCATACCTCGTAGACGTCCTTCAGTTCACTCCGTTCGTAACTGACCACGTGGTGTTAGTTTCTCAGAATTAATTTATTTTACACTGATGTTTGATCTCGGGGTGGATTTAATCCCTGTGGGCCAACGAGGTTTAGTTTTTAGTTTAAAATCTCTATGACTCCAAACGATCACAATGTATTGTAGTAGACATAAATAACTGACCCCCACTATTAATCATTCGAAAGTATGAAGGCATGTGTACGTCGGACTTAGCCGTGATCGTGACGCGGTGTTGAACATTGATCACGAATGTATTTTAGGTAAATTAGGCCGCGCAGTAGAAGTAGGCCGGATACGGTTCAAATATCTTCTTTAAAGACCGGCTTCAGTCGTAGAGTTCCCTTAACCACAAACGCCTAACTGGATCTTCGTGGGGGGTATGTCATGCATTTTCTATAAATGACATCATTTTAATTTAATCTTAGACCAAAAAATTGGTTTCGTACGGTGATTCCATCTTTTAACGTTTTTTTTTAAGGCTGCTGACAAAATCACTCGATGATTGTTAATGAAACGAATAGTCATCGTCATAGACCCCAAAAGCAATGCGCCATCAATGTCCCAATCACGACGTCATGGTCCAGTGTGTCTATCACGACGTCATGGTCCATTGTGTCTATCACGATGTCATGGTCCAGTGTGTCTATCACGACGTCATGGTCCAGTGTCCCTATCACGACATCATGGTCCAGCGTCCCTATCACGATGTCGTGGTCCAGTGTCCCTATCACGATGTCGTGGTCCAGTGTCTCCATCACGACGTCATGGTCCAGTGTCCCTATCACGACGTCATGGTCCAGTGTCCCTATCATGACGTCGTGGTCCAGTGTCCTTATCACGACGTTTGATCCAATGTCCTTATCTCGACATGTCCACATACGACATTATAGTCACAACTAAGACAACATTGTCCATGCGACAGGATCATTGTCGCGTCACACGACAACACAACAACGACGTCAGTTTCACCATCACGACACCATTGTCACCACCATGACATCACTCCAAACACAAACATTGTCACCACCATGACATCACTCCAAACACAAACATTGTCACCACCATGACATCACTCCAAACACAAACATTGTCACCACCATGACATCACTCCAAACACAAACAGTTTATTGTATTCATTGGTGGCAGTGTCTGTGTATGTTGCCTCCTCGTTGCCGTGTCGTACTTCCTTCGTGTCGTACCATCTTACGTTCTGTTGTCTTGTTGGACCCTTAAATATAAATATAAATGCGTCACCATCGCTGACGACGTAACATTAAGCGCCATTGTGAAGTTGCAGTCACACGCAACACAACACAGACCATCAGTCGTGTTTACATAACCGTTCCGGTCTACTGGATCACTGAAGACGGTGTCGACTTGGGGAATATATCGCGTCTATCGTCTAATACCCGACGAAGCGTATGAGCGGAATACAATAGGCTCGCAATGTAGGCTCGCACAATTATTCCTTCCAAATGATTTGTGTTATCATCGAATTAACGCGGTGTTATTGCTTCAAGAAGCATTCAATTATGGGTGCATATATATATATATATATATATATATATATATATATATATATATATATATATATATATATATATATATATATATATATATATATATATATATATATATATATATATATATATATATATTGATCATAACTACTTCCTAGGACATCGATTAAAACTTAGATCTATAACCCCACACCGTCTCTGCATATGTGTAACATATGCGTGCATAAGTCACTTTACGGTACTCATTGCCCGGACGCGGTAGTTCAGCCGGTGCCCGCGAGTTGCGGCAGTGACTACTCAAGCGGATTTAAACCGTTTTCCGCCGGCGGGTTATAAATACGCGATTAGACGACGGGCGACACACATTGGAAGAGAAAACACGAGAGAACAGATGGTTGAGCGACGTACATGGGGGTTATTGCTGGTCGGGGTTGTCATCGTCGTCATCGTGACGGCGGTCACGCTTGGGATCTACTTGGGTCGCGGCAACGGGGAAAGCCCTCAACTGACGGGGCCGGGGAACATGACGAATCAAATCTGGAACAATGAGGGAAGACGCACAAAAAGACGGGATCCGTGGGAGATCAACCAACGTGAGTATCGTCGTATAGGCACTGCAATGTAGGTCCTATTACACTCGCATGAAACGCCAGCATATTGTTTTGCGGACCATACGGCTCGGTTGTGTTTGTCGTTGGGTATCTGTTTCTCCGCGTATTCGTCAATGGCAATAAAGTGACGTGTACGTAAACTGATACAGGTTGATGGCAATAAAGTGACGTGTACATAAACTGGTACAGGTTGATGGCCAATGAAATTACCGCGATCAAACTTGAGCGCCAACAAAAAGGCTGGGATCAACAAAATAGCTTGTGCAAAAGGTGTTGGTTAAAGGAATGGCCGGTAAATTGTTGGGTATTGTAAAGTATCAGGGCTAACGAAATATCCGGTATGTATGTAACCGTGAATGGCATTCTTGAGGAGCTGAGTAAGAGTTTCATGCACGAGCAACAAGTGGTTCGCTATACTAAGTAACAACTCCCTGAAGGGTCGCGTCAGCTGTAATTAGGGACTTTAGAGTGGGTTAATTATGGGGTATTGCACTTGGAACGTGTAAGTTGAATCCGGGTCAATCGATAACATCGTCATTCACTGAACCGTCCTATGACAAATGACATTGCTAGCATCTGTAGTATATTTACAGCTCGACTGGGAATGTCCATCTCCGTCCCCTGAGTTACTATTTCCAACTGACTGCTACTGTCATATAGCTGCTAGCATAGTTTACTAATGGACCTCTCTTTCATCTATCAAAATGTGACCACTGCTCTGGGTGATTCGAAGGCGAGTTATATAAACATGTCTGAACACTCAAGGGTCTCGTCAGTGGGTTTGAATGCCCCTGTGACGGACGGGGGGGGGGCTTCCTCGTGTACCCTCGTGCACATTGGTATCCAACTTCCACCTCAATGTGTACCCACTGTTGTTTCTGTCGTCACCGTGCTGCGTGCTGCGTGCTGCGTGCTGCGTGCTACGTGCTACGTGCTACGTGTTACGTGCTACGTGCTACGTGCTACGTGCTACGTGTTACGTGCTACGTGCTTGTCGATCCACAAACGTCCACTAGGCCGGCGGCAACATGCGTGACCACCTTCTCACCCCCGCTCCCGGAGATTTACTTGAACACATACCCTACGGTTGTCGCTGTTCCGCTTGGCTGCTTATCTATGCCAGCGGCGAAAGGCACCGATAACAACACCAGACTTATCAGACTTAATGTCTGTTATGCCTCCATCAAAAGTGTGTATCCACACACACGCAAATAGTTAACGCCTATTGCCCAGTGCCCGGTAGTCCGGTTACCTCCAGTCTTGCCGCGGACATTCATATAAATAAATAAATATTATGGTGGAAACATAGAGTTCTATAGTTATATACAGAATATACCATACTGTAACTAAATTGAGTTTTACGGAAATAGTTTCTTGTCAACGGGATGTACCTAACGACCTTTTCTACGTGTCCTATTCGGGCCTCGGGGTCCCTATGGTTTCAGTGGTCCTTCAGTTCGTTGTTCTGTGGCCACCTGCTTGGCTTGAGTGGTCCGTCAGTTCGTTGTTCTGTGGCCACCTGCTTGGCTTCAGTCCATGTCTTTCACCACAGTTCTTGTCTTTATTTTTATACGGGTTGTGATTGGGTTATGGTTGGCCAGCCCAATTTTCCGTTTCCCTTCCTTCCCAACAGGATGTAAACCTGCGCATACGAGAAATTGTAGAACCTTCCTTTATCCAGGTGCTTGATTCCCGGTACACACATATATGTAGCTTGTTGCCCTGCCGATGTTAACTTTCATTTCATTATATCCTCTATAAAGGTGATGAGTTGTCTAATAGACGCCTAACACAGTACAGCGAATGTATGACATTGGCAGTGCGATACTGACAGATCCTGCCAAACACCATGAACACAACTAGGTCATCGTGATCTAAGTTTACCTTCCTGTGCCTGGGTTAGTGACCGTACAACATTGTACTTATGCACGGCTACTGGACAAACGCGATGCCACTCGACGTAGTTTGTTCAGCGTCACTGCGTCATCGGGACATGTCACATGATTGTTTCCCAGATGTGCCTGTGGGACCAGCTGCCAGCATTGGAATGCCGTGGAATGTCCCCAGGACCGACTGAACCTCACAAACATAGACACACGACACAACATTGGTTTTAGTTGCATATATGCACAGTCGCATACTTTAAATTTTATCCACCGCTGTGAAGATTTCTGTTACTACTGGCAACGTTTTGTTGCAACTCTGGCCTATAATTAGGACAGCTCAAACCCTTAAAAAATGAGTTCAGATCAGCTCCGGGAATTAGATCAGTTTGAGATGACGGCGAAGTCCAACTGCTGTTTATCGTTACAAGCCCTTTTTCAAGGGGACGTAAACCTTTGCCACAGTCTAGCCGGGTGCCCTTTGTATCTGGGCTATGAACGTAGAGGCGGTCGTTGCGTCACGGAGGGCTTCTCCCGTAGACAATAACGATTCTCAGTCGCTCTTTGCAGCAAGATCGTATCAGAACTCGCAGGTGCAACTCAAAGGTGTATAATGCAAATTTACCAATTACGTTACCAAACCAGGCGACTGACCCGCCACGTACACAGGGTCGGCAATGTTTGGAAACATGGTCTTACACACATCGAATTTGTTTATTCTGGCAGGCGTGGAACCCCCGTAGGGTTGACACGAAAGGCGTAGGCGAGACTCGAGCATCTAAAGTAACTTTCTATGTAAATCATTGGAATTTATTAGCGTTCTTATTTGCACCAAATATCACCACTTGACTTGACTTGACATTGTAGTGAGTGTACGATTTTTTTTATATACAAATGAGACATTATTGAAGCTACACGAAGAATATACACCATGCGTAGAACGATACGTAGGAGTTTCGAAATTTGATAACAATAGCATATTGTTGTCATAACACAGGGCGTTGTAACTAACGCATGTTTGATTAGGCTTCAATTGGTTGCTTCATACGGCTATGTTGGCGCACTTACAAGAGTTTGTTTGTTTGTTGGTGTTTACATAATGCATCAGTGTTAACCAAACACATTATTCATCATGGCACAATTGAATGAGCACATGAGCACCAATTATACAAGCTCGACTTTCGACGAACAAGAATGATTGCCGACGACCGCCGACAATAACCGAAGACACCCGATAAGTACCGACGACACCCGATAAGTACCGACGACGCACGACATGCACCGATTACACCCGACGTACAATAACCGACAACGCGACAGCTATAATTAATCTTGCACCTCCAATTTGGTGGAAATAAACATTTACATCACAACTTCAAATGTTATGCACGACTCAAATTCCTGAACGCGGTTGGATATATTCTTATAGTTGTTTTACTCCGCTGACGTAATGCCGGTGCATAGCTGCACGTAAACGATTAAGGACCGTAGCCAAAGATGACCTAATGGACACGTGTGTTTCAAGGAAAGCGATCGCCCAAACGTACCCACTGACGGTTGGAATCTTCTTGCACTCGAGAAACCCCTATCGGGTTTCGCAGCGGAAACGTTCATTTCGTACTGCGGTTTGCAGATATCGCCTCTCTCGTGATATGATGTCAGCCGATGCGATATTATTTCTTTTTTTGTGCCCGAAAAGATAATTCCAGTAGTCGAAGTGAGCTTACGCCATCGTCGCAGAATGTCGAACACAAGCGAAGAACAACATCCGTATGCAATTTACATGACACCTCACAAAGTCGTAAGAACCATTGCCGAATTAGGGTAGGGTGGGGCTGGAAAGAATCCTTTCGGTAAATATCGTACTTGTGCTATGAATGATCTAGTTATCTTAGGTACATTCCGTCTAGTGAGATTGTTGACGTACCTAGTCCCTGAGAACATGTGCAGTCATTTTAACAGAGGTTCCTATGGTGGGGTAAAACCCCACCCACGGGTCAAGACCTCCCAGCGCTCCTCAATTTCTTTATTTGAATATTTTGTTTATATAATGCCCACAACCGATACATTTGTACGGTTTACTGCTATAATCGTATTAGCCTGTTGTTCGCATTTAACCTTTTGTCTCAGTTTTCCGTGGCTATTGAACATAATCCCACTTTGTTAAAGACGATCTGTATAATTATGAAGCTAAAATTTACCGTGTGTTTTGTTTCTGCTGCAACTATATTGTAATCAGATGGACATAATGATATGCGGCTCCATCTGGTTATGTATCAATTTGGCTAGATTGAGGCGGTAGCAATTTCTCGCATAGCGGCGTCTTACCCCACCTTGCCCTATATACAGAGGGCATTTGCATAAACTACTAGTTGTTTCCAGTAAACAATTTGGAGCGTTGTAGAGGGCAAGAAGTGAGAGAAAGGGAGAAGGGGAAGACATGCGTGGAAAGAGCTAAAGAAATAGTGGAATACGGTAAAAAAAGCATTGAGAAAGGAGGATTGTGGGAAAACAGACGAAGGTGGTTTAACCCAGGCAACCACAGACATGCAGACGAATTCTTGCCAATATCTGCAGTTTTGAGACTTTATGTCACCCAAACATCATACAAACTTTCATACTACATGCTACATTTGTTTAACATAAAAGGTGTGAGCTTGTACGTAACACGTGGAAGACATTCACACACCCATCAACGTTGTTCGCATACCGGGAAGGTAACATGTTTTTATAAAACATGTTTACCCAAATAGTCTAGCATTAAATGAGCAAACAGCATAGATATAGATGTTTTCATTATTCTTCGTTGTTAAAAAGTAAAATCACTTGTGAACACGCCTCATATAATATGCACCAGCAGGATCTTGAGTGTCAACCCACTAAGATATCTGTTAACATGAATGACAATGAACAACATGAAACCTCGCCAGGAAAATTAATGATCATCGGAAGTAGTAGACACGTGGCATTGTGGTTTGCAAATTAGCACTCAACGTGTCACACCCTACCACAGGCACGAGTAATTGATCACTTGCCAGACCAAGATTGCACGCACCTGTCGCCATGAATGACCAAAGACGCCTATTCAGCACGTGCTTAGCATCAACACTAAAATAAAAAGCGTAATGCTGGTGGAAAAGTAATGTTGGTGGAAATAATACAGTTGCACAATTTGAAACACAACATTTGAAGATTACGCCACACATAGAAATAAAAATCACCCATTCATGTTCTAGAAAATACCTTTATTCCTTCTTGAATGTATGAAAAGTACGATTAATTGATGATGCTTATCACATGGGCTGCCATGTGATAGCGGTTATCTTCGCCCCAGGTTCGTTGGGTGTACGCCTGTTTGTATAAAGAAAATAAACATTAACTTATATGTAACTCCGAATAACATCGGGTGCTCAAACGTCGTGCCCACGGAGGCAGTTCTTGCAGAAAGGCTGGGCTTAGCTAGACGTTTAATCTGTGGAAAATCCGCTGGAAGACGTCATGTTTTGACCACCTAAGAATGAGATCGCCTATGAGATCTCTGGAAAAACATTGTCACAGTTTATATATATATTTATATATACAATAAACATATTATATTCAAGTAATAATTTTCGGGTCAAATAAATCCGAAATCTATATTCAAATATACATTGGAAAATGACCCCAAAACCTTCAATGAAACAATTTACAAAATGTAGTCAAGAGAATTGAGCAGATCAGAGAAGGTTATGCACTGAGGTGAACAATAGTATCAAAGGTTAACACTGTCGCTTTCAGTTTCTCAAATATCAGTTGAACACCAAAACTATTTACTGATATGTGTTGTATATTTGCTGATATGTGTTGTACATTTAAAATAACGTCGTATTAAATGTAGGATAACATTTCAAAATTAAATGCACCTTTAGGTCCTGGCACCAACAAGAAGCTAAATAGCAGTGAGGCCAACTGTACACTCGTCAAGTTCCCATTGCTTCGTCAACACAAAAACTTTGCAGAGGTTGCGTGTTCATACAATACAAAGTTTCTAATAACAATATTAGTTTCAGTAACGAGCAAACTATTAGTTTTATACAGCATGAAAGCAACAAAGTGAAACGAATTAACTTTTCTATTTGTTTCAAGTCTTACGTAGGTGACTACACAACGCGTCACGTTACCTGTGCTGAATGGCAACACTTGACGGTGATTGATCGTGTTCTTTCAGACATCTGTCCGCCTGTGCTGTGCCCGAATATCGGCCCCAGCATTGACGAGACCGACGGCAAGCTTCCCGGCACTGACGGTAGGTGGCAACATGAGCAGACATAACTAGCCTACATACGTAGACGTCGACTTAAGAGAGACTTAACTTTGAATAATATGAACCAATATTTAATTGTCCAATAACTATACACTACACTACATGAATACTATAAGTAGTTCGTGCTATGCACGGTGTGCATTGTTGACGCTACATTAACTTGTTTGCAGTTGAAGACGCATTCGAATTCTTCGAGGGAGATATAGTTCTTGACGACGCCACCAAGCGTCGTATCGACCGCAACATGATGTTACATAACCTACGGAACAGTTCTCCACATCGCTACAAACGGGCCATTGTTAAACAGACGGCCCGGTTGTGGAAAGACGGGATCGTCCCCTTTAGAATCGACAAACGACTGCGTATGCATTACAAGCTTTGACTTAACAAATCTTGAATGTGGTGATTTAAAGCTTACTTTATTGTGTTTGTATTATGATTAATCCATGTTAATCACACACTTTATTTACATATTATAATATTATGTCCTTTCATAAGTTAAAGGGAGGTGCTTATGCGTATAAATATTACAATATAATGGTGATAATAGATATGAACAAATATAATCATTAAATGTTCATTTCCAGATCAGTTGTGATAGTCCATAAGACATGCTTGAAATGCGACAATTTCGGACATACTTTTATATAGTGTATGCAGTGTCACTGATACGGTTTTCCAAGTTTTGGGTTTGGACAAGCGTGTTTTAACAAGGTCAACAAACTAAATCCAAATGTCAGTTCACACGTAGAAGAAACGTCAGCGGTGTCTAGCTGTCATCATGTCATATAAATATAATTAACATAATTGTTATGTTATTCCTGGTTCGCGAACACCTCGTTTTAAACCAAATCACAACGACAAGCCCACCAATCCTAAATAAATAATGGCGTTGAGTACTGCTTCGCATAGTCTCTCATCTCTCACATTTTGTCGCAGCATCCAAAACAAAGAAACTGATTCGAAGGGCCATGCGTCACTACGAGAGACACACGTGCATACGCTTCCGGAAGAGGAAACTAAACGAAAAGGACTACATCATCTTCAAGCTGCAGCCAGGGTGAGTAGTCGACACCGACTTCACAATAGGCACAGTTCACTAAGCAGGTTGAAAAACATAAACAAATGTAGACAGAAGCAAAATATGCATTTATATGATGACGACGATGATGATGATGATATTTTGTTTCATGTGTAATCATTAGATTGAATAAAAGTACAGTAGGTACAAAATATGCGTTTTGTTAAAATTATAAAACTTATATGAGTACATAACATAAACGAATTGGGGAGACCGGGGCTACTTGTTACAATTATCAGTTAAAGTCACTTTTTGTGAAAAAAATTATATGTATTATTTCCGTCAACGTATGCATGAAATGTATTATTCGTATTAGAAAAATGTACCATACCAATGATATGCCATATTATAGTTAGGTATGTGAAGTTTCCCAGGTGCGGTCGACTGTAACAACTAGCCCCGTAAGCGGGGCAAGTTGTTACATCATACGGGGCACGTTGTTACAGCAAAGAACACCACTAAACAAGTGTCACTCGTACATGTTACTGTTACTACATTAATTGGATAACACACACTTATACATTTTATACACAGCGTGCATAACAATGTAGGTGTTCACAGTTTCATAGACTAAGCTTTTTATGTTTAGTAACCAAAGACACATTCCCCGGATTCTGACATAGGAAACAATTGTGAATGGAATGTAAATTATTTACTGGAATACGAAATAATGAATGGCACTATATATATGTCATGCGAGTTCTGTTTGATTTAATGATACGCACACGTACGCATTCACGCACAAACAACCACATTTCAATGAATTGTGCAATATACACAGGTTCACGTATCTAATTAACTGCTCAATTAGGACTGTGCCATAAAGATTTAACAAGATCAATTAGGACTGTGCCATAAAGATTTAACAAGATCAATTAGGACTGTGCCATAAAGATTTAACAAGATCAATTAGGACTGTGCCATAAAGATTTAACAAGATAGCCATCCAAGGCAAAATACTCAGACATTGGCTTATCGAGAGTACTACCATTTTTCATCTGTGTCCTTCTGATATATTTTACAATGTTGTTTTTAAACACGTTCCTGCTGCTAGCTTTTTTAGTACTGGTTATAGACTAGTACGGTAGATTTCACGTGTGAAACAAAGCGTTCACACGTTGTGGTTAAATCAATTGTTTTGTTCAGTAATTGTCAGCGTACAACTCGCTGGCTGGTACGAGCCGCCCGACCTTTCTTACAGTCGTAACAACTTGTCCCAAACACAATGTGTGCAGTTGAACTCAAGTCGACGATAACAAATTTCATGAATTTCAATTTAACCTCTATTTGGCATAACCGCTAGCACTATATAGTATATATGTTTTAAGTTTAATTCACGAAACATAAGAAGTGGCTGCGTGAAATGATATTATACGGACGTACCGAAACAGTTTTAGGTGGTTAAAAAGTCGTTTTTGTGCACACGTCGTTAATTTCGTCTTCTGAACTCCCGATGCTCTACAGTGTGTCTGCTGGTGGACTTCCAACCAATTACTGTCGTTGGTGACTTCATGTGTGTGCTTTCGTAAAACGACCCTGTAACAACCTGTCTATGTAGGCAACTAGCACCGGTCTCCGCTGCTAGAAAAAGGGTGCACATTAAAGTAATTATTGCAATGTATATTATCTACATTATAAAATTACAATGTTTATTGTCTACATTATAAAATAATTCCAAGACGCAACATTTTTTTAGTCTTTAAAGACTCACCTTTTTATTAGTCAATTCAAATAATATGTAAATGAAGAGAATATTATGTGACGGACCCTATGGATGGACTATTTGTGATATACATTAATTTTGCATTAGGATTCTCACCAGATTTTAAGGTTTTCTAAATTATTTTATTTATTTATTTCTAAAGTAATTTTATTTATTTATTCAGCGTTTACACGTGTGTGTTTATATTTAAATAGTATTTTATACCATGTACAGCGCATTGATCCATATAGTGGGAATTAGCGTTTTTAAAAATGCTGTATTCTTATTATTATAATCGTCACTGTGAGTACACACACGAATGACTGAAAGGTTAAATAGGCTAAAGTTCATAAAACATTTTCTCAAAATAAATTATGTGTGAATCCGAAATGATTAACAAATTGTTAAATGTATCCCCCCACTGTTTTATATCAAGCTCTAACTGTGCAACATTTAAAAGTGAAATGTATGCCTATAATTTGTATACTATGTGTGCGTGCGTAAGTGCACGCGGGCGTACACGTGTGGTGATGATAGTGTGTATTCTTGAGGTGTTTACTAATGCGTTCCTGTACGATCATGTTGCAGGTGTTGGTCGTATATCGGCCGTGTTGGCGGGCCGCAGATCCTCAGTCTGGGGCCGGGCTGCGACCACTTCGGTACCATTGTTCACGAGACCGGTCACGCTCTTGGATTCTGGCACGAACAGGTACATTGTGTTTCTGAGAGAGTGGAGGCTGTCTCGCAGACCGGCCACCCGAATCTGACGTTTATTTTGTGTTATGGTTTCTGTAGTCGTAACTTGGCATCTGCGAGCACGATATATATAGGACAAAACGGTTCGCTTCTACGATTAAACACTGTACACTCTTTTGAATAACAACACATAGTAAGACTGCAAAACGTGCACGCGCAGTGTTTATTTACTTAATTATGTGTGTAGGCAACGAAGCTATGTTAGGTTATGCCTACGTTCTCATAGATGTGTAACTGCTAGCAGCGTGAATATGTCTAAAAACAAGGTTGACACATATATCAGGAGGGCTGGTTACACGTAGATGAACATTGTTGGACTCTCAATAAGCCAATGGCTTCCTTGTCCACTTGCCATCTGGGCCTTTGCCTTGGATGGCAAATCTTTCTAAATATTGTTAAAACCCTCTATAGCGCGGTATCCAGTCTTTGAGATTGTTCAGAGCATTTTTCACTTCACCCCCGGGTAGCCTGTTCCTGTTCATTCCAACACCAACTCGACTTCTCTGGAAAGCATTCAGCCTCGATGCAATCACTGTGCGAAGACAATTAAGTAACGATATCGTTCAATTTAGTTTATGGTGACAGACAAGTTGTAATTATTTATGCCGCGCTACCTGGTGGACAGCATGCTAACTGGTTCGCTGTTTGTGACAGTCACGACCAGACCGCAATAGCTTCATCCGCATCATGAAACGAAACATTGGCCAGTCTTCCCTGAAACAGTTCTCACTACTCACCCGGCAAGTGTGCGACTCGCGTGGCTACGCCTACGACTACGGCAGCATTATGCACTACGGAGCCAAGACCTACTCGGCCAACACAAAAAATACGATACGGGTATGTGTACATATATCTGGTGCATTCAGGTTCACGTATCTAATGATGACGTCATCGACACGTCACCGCAACCAATGGTTAGGTGTGTGGTTACTAATTAAAGTCGTATTATTCAATATTATTACGAATGCTCGCAAAAAAAAACAATTGTGACGACATAATCGTAAACTATTCAATATATATATTGCATCATGACGTTTGCCTGCTTCATGGCATTTCAGTTGCAGCAACACTAACCATTC
Source organism: Lamellibrachia columna (assembly GCA_963662155.1). Taxonomy (NCBI): domain Eukaryota; kingdom Metazoa; phylum Annelida; class Polychaeta; order Sabellida; family Siboglinidae; genus Lamellibrachia; species Lamellibrachia columna. The sequence continues at coordinate 8,539,938 of OY759270.1, forward strand.
AAGTGATTCTCATCCAGTTCCACTTTTGTTCAACAAAAGTTTGTTGTATTAATTGTGAGGTATACCAACAGTTCGGTGAACAAACAGTTTGCTAAATCAACTGTTTGCTGTACCAACTGTTTGCTGTACCAACTGTTTACTGTACCAAGTGTTTCCTGTACCAACTGTTTGCTGTACCAACTGTTTACTCTACCAACTGTTTACTCTACCAACTGTTTACTCTACCAACTGTTGCTGTACCAACTGTTTGCTGTACCAACTGTTTCCTGTACCAACTATTTGCTGTACCAACTGTTTACTCTACCAACTGTTTGCTGTACCAACTGTTTACTCTACCAACTGTTGCTGTACCAACTGTTTGCTGTACCAACTGCTTAGTGTACCAACTGCTTACTGAACTAAATGTTTGCTGCACCCAGTGTTTGCTGTTCCAACTGTTTGATGTAACAACTGTTTAGTGTATCAACTGCTTACTGAACTAAATGTTTGCTGCACCCAGTGTTTGCTGTTCCAACTGTTTGGTGTAACAACTGTTGCTGTAGAGCTATTGTTTACCGTTTTCGCAGGTGATTAACGCTGGAAGGAAGTACCACCTGAAGATAGGACAACGCAAGTGGCTGAGTCTGATCGACAAGGCTCAGCTACGAGACATGTATCAGTGCAATAAGAAGATCGACATGGAACACAAACGTACGTTTTCTACTTGCGTACGTTTCCTATTTGCGTCACTGTTCTTCTGGCAATAACTTGCATTTCTTAATCTAGTGCATTCACCCGGCATCACAACAACTCTAGTCTATTTTATATGGACAAAAAGCACCGTTATCTAGGATTTTCGCTCAGTTATCTCTAGATAAGACATACGAGATGCATAGAAAATCCACAGCAGGTTACACATTTCCTAAGGCTGAAATACCCAGTAGAACGTTTTAGTGTCTTATCCGAAAGGTATATATTTCTAACTTCTTTCCCCAAAACGCGAAGTAGCTATAGCAAAACATAACGTAAGTAAAAATTGGTAAAATCCGTGTTCACGTTACTGTCGCAATGGTGAACTAACAATTATTGTTTCGAAAGAGTGTGTAACATGTATGTTACGTGATATTAATTTTAGACCGTGCATCTTTAAACAAAACACATTGTGGGGTGGTTTTATTCAGATTATTATGAGAACATACTACTTGATTTCAACAAGCTATCCGCTTCCGTTCATAAACTCAGTAATATTGTGAAACTACAAATAACTGTGCACGCATGTTGCAGGCAACTATTCTACTATTGAAATCTCGTTGCTATATTACAGTGGATTTATTAACATGCTACTGTGGGAACATTCGTATATAAAGTCGTGTACGTTTGCCAGCGTGTGCAGAGGGGTGGCGCCAACACAAGGACAGTTGCTACTTGTTTGTCGCCGACCGAAAGGAACATTTCGCCGGCGCGCATGCGTCCTGCCTGTCGCACGGAGGCCACCTGCTGCACATCGACGACGAGGAGGAGAACGAGTTTATCAGTGATTACATCTCTTCACGGCACCGCAACGTGAACACCTGGCGGACAGGCGGGAAGAAGGTCGACGACACCTTCGTATGGTTCGTGTTACTTCTTGTTGATCTTAATGAGTGATTCATCTCTGTCAAAATTCAGCTCACTAGAGAGGGAGGGAGGGAGAGGGAGAGGGAGAGGGAGAGGGAGAGGGAGAGGGAGAGGGAGAGGGACGGAGAGACGGAGAGACGGAGAGACGGAGAGACGGAGAGACGGAGAGACGGATAGAGGGAGAGAGAGGGAGAGGGAGAGGGAGAGGGAGAGGGACAGAGAGACAGCGAGACAGAGAGACAGAGCGACAGAGCGACAGAGCGACAGAGCGACAGAGGGAGAGGGAGAGGGAGAGGGAGAGAGAGAGAGAGAGAGAGAGAGAGAGAGAGAGAGAGAGAGAGAGGGAGGGAGAGAGAGAGAGAGAGAGAGAGGGAGAGAGAGAGAGAGAGAGAGGGAGGGAGAGAGAGAGAGAGATAGCGCTTATAGAAGTGAATTAATATGTTTTAAAATTGCAGTGGGAAGATGCAAACATTTATTTTTCACAACAATAATATACAGTTTTCGTTCAGTAGAGATTATGTCTTCTTTGAAACATTAGTTTCACGTTGTATATAATGTATATAATATATTTTGCGCAGGTTTGGCCAATCACAAAATGCCACGAAGCCAATGTCGTACACTGATTGGTTCCCCCGTTACCCCGGTAAATATACGTCACTCGGACTGACCCTGTTCAAGGGAACCCCGATCAGGATGATATGGCGTGGCATCTGGGCGGGCTCGTCTCAGCAGAAACCATCATTCACATATCCGTATATATGCGAAATGGAACGGCAAGGTTTGTCCAGTTATTATTATGAATAATAATAATAATTATAATAATAAACAAATTAACATTGAACAAAAAGCGGTAGATCTACCGCTTTTCATGATGTGAGGGCGGTAGATAACTTACGCAGCGGGCATTGGTGTCGCTAGGGGGCGTACGAGGTTTCCGGTCCTGTGTAGTATTAACTACGTAATTGTATAACATCATACATATAACGTTGTTACTTTTTGCCGACCCGTTTTATTTTCGCATCATTTCAAGCTGATTGCCTACGATTGGGGGAAAGTGTGTGATGGATACCATTTCTTTCAATGGAAATCGTCCAGATATATCGCTACAAGCACTGCAGGCCACGTTTCTCCGTTTTTAATTGTTATTCTTCAATTGAGATCTTCAAATAAAATTAATAAACCATTTTAGCTTCGTATAAAAACCTACGCATAATTAAAAAAGGAATAAACCTTCGCATATATATATATGAAATGTCCATCATGCATATTCAAATGCATCACACACAGTGGTAACTGAAAATCTGATAATTTAGCCCTCCAATATGATATCCAACTTCAGAATAGTTAGGCTAACTGATCTGCTACATGTGGCGCCGCCTGTTGCAGGGATGTGTTTCGCCAGCGAGACGGGCGCCGGACAAGACTACCGCGGCTCGCGAGACTTCAGTCAGGAAGGGATCACCTGTCAGGCGTGGTCCTCCCAGTACCCGCATCCCCACTCCGAGCTGACGGGCCAGCCGGCCGTAGACGACGCCAATGGCACCGGCAAGCACAACTTCTGTCGGAACCCCGGCGGACGAAAAGCACGACCCTGGTGTTTCGTACTGCTCGAGAAGGTCGAATGGCAATACTGTGACATCAGAATATGCTGATACGTTTATGTTTCTGTTGTCAATATTTATTTCAATCGTGATTGAATGAAATATTACATTGAAAACTACCAACCTTTGCTATGGCACCCGCTTAAAAAGCTTTGCTATGGCAGACGTTTAAATAGCCATCATGTTAATACAAAACCTTAACGTCATTCCATTAATACTGTTATAAACCCCAGTACGGCCTGTTCTCAATACCTGTGTCATTAATTGTCATTTTAACGTAACGTGTCGTTAGTTTAAATGCAATTATGAACACGCTACTACTTTTTCAAACTGGTGAACCAAAATATTAGCATGGTTGACTCATGCACAATACGTTCGCACAAACTGTAGGTACCTTTCTTGCTGGGGATTTATGATATTACATACAAATGTTTTTTTGTAATGTTATTATTTATCATAAGTACCTGCCAGTATTTGGGTGCTGTCACCAGTGCGCCGCTACCCGTGTGGGTGTACACTGCGCTGGGCAAAGTCTCAACGACAGGCAGAGTGACGCAGCTTCAGGGACACCAGACAGTATTGTTACAAGAAGGGGTAACTCCACTACATTTACGAGATTGTGATTACGCTTACATAAATTCGTCGCGTTAGTTGAACTGCATTTTATCCTCAGTAGCTTTGGCACACGTTGAGCTAAGAGCGATGTTTGGGCACCAGTGAATAGGACGGATGCTAAAGTTTGTTGGTCAAGTTACAGAACGATCACGATTATATTTTATTGTAATTGATTACAACATATTATAATTACAAAAGTAATCGCACCTACGCGGGGTTGGAAAGACCCAAGACTGTAGACTGCGGATCAAAACTATGCAACCTTGTCATGTGCCATGTACATAGTATTTATTGTCATGTGCCATGTACATAGTATTTAAATTAATACTATCAGTATTGTCTGGTTGACACGCATAATGTATTTATTATGTTTAATATGCCATAGTCATATGCCATAGTCATATGCCATAGTCATATGCCATAGTCATATGTCATAGTCATATGCCATAGTCATATGCCATAGTCATATGTCATAGTCATATGCTATAGTAGTGAAAACAGAGAAATGGGATTTATTTTTATATGACGTTGTTTAATAGTATGGTTAATGTATATTAAGACGAACAGCGGTCGACTAAGCAGTTCCAGTGTTTAAATTAACGACATTTCTTTCTTGTTGGTAATGGTTAACAATAAATCGATTACACGTATTATAACGGCAATCTATGGTAGTCTTAGGTATACGATCGGGGTGTCGTTTGCTGTTGTTTCGTGTCCTGTCATATTAGCAGAACAGTGAGCCGGAGGGGAGGGAGACAGAACAGTGAGCCGGAGGGGAGGGAGACAGAACAGTGAGCCGGAGGGGAGGGAGACAGAACAGAGAGCCGGAGGGTTGGGAGACAGACGAAACAAACCGTCGACTTATCGGACAAAGTTAGGACAAACTGTGCGGAATAACACCATAGCTTGTTATCAAACTGTTATCAAACTGCTTGTTATCAACAATGGACCAGGCATAAGTTATTTTGTACGTATTTATTTTATGAATCCTGTATATAATATGTGTTGTGTGTATTTAAGATGTAGTTTATTTATAATGTACACTTGCGTGTTTCAGTGTGGAAACATTTTGTAATAAAACGTTGGTCAAAATATTCTACGTTGTCAAAATATCCCATGTAGGGCATTTTTATTGGTGATAAAACAAACGGCTACAACACAACATAAAATGGACGTTACACCTGACATATGATTTAGTAGTAGGCCTATCTCCTGATAAGCAGAGAACAGGAGGCCAACAACAAACGTGACGCAGGCCAACAACAAACGTGACGCAGGCCAACAACAAACGTGAAGCAGGCTAACAACAAACGTGAAGCAGGCCAACAACAAACGTGACGCAGGCCAACAACAAACGTGAAGCAGGCTAATAACAAAAGTGACGCAGGCCAACAATAAACGTGAAGCAGGCTAACAACAAACGTGAAGCAGGCCAACAACAAACGTGACACACGTATGATTCTTGTATTGTGTCAGCGAACAGAACGATGTCATCGGTATAATCCAGGTGAGAGAGATGGCAGGCTGGATGTCTGGTGCTTCACCAATGTGAAAAAACGGCGTCTTCGTCTGGCAGATCATGTGATACGTCATGACGAAGCAGCCAACAAAGTCCTGCTATGGAAGCCCGATGGCCCTCGGAGACGAGGTCGACCGACTAAAACTCTGCAAAATATCCTAGAGAAAGACACGAACTTCAGCGAGACAAATCTACAATGAAAAACCGAAACCACTGGAAGGAAATCATCATGTCACCACATTAAGTGGAGGATACAACACATTAATTGTGTGGACACACCACATTAAGTGGAAGATACAACACATTAAGTGTGTGTACACACCACATTAAGTAGAGGATACAACACATTAAGTGTGTGTACACACCACATTAAGTGGGATACAACAAAGAATGCCTTACCGAATGTGACTGTGGAGAAGACCCCCAAACGATGCAACATCTGCTAGAATGTCCTCTCCTACCAGAGCCCTGCAGTCCAGAAGACTTGGCACCTGTACCAGAGCCTGTGTGCTGCAGTGTACCAAGGCCTGTGTGCTGCAGTGTACCAGGGCCTGTGTGCTGCAGTGTACCAGGGCCTGTGTGCTGCAGTGTACCAGAGCCTGTGTGCTGCAGTGTACCAGAGCCTGTGTGCTGCAGTGTACCAGGGCCTGTGTGCTGCAGTGTACCAGGGCCTGTGTGCTGCAATGTACCAGGGCCTGTGTGCTGCAGTGTACCAGGGCCTGTGTTCTGCAGTGTACCAGGGCCTGTGTGCTGCAGTGTACCAGGGCCTGTGTGCTGCAGTGTACCAGAGCCTGTGTGCTGCAGTGTTCCAGGGCCTGTGTGCTGCAGTGTACCAGAGCCTGTTTGCTGCATTGTACCAGAGCCTGTGTGCTGCAGTGTACCAGGACCTGTGTGCTGCAGTGTACCAGGGCCTGTGTGCTGCAGTGTACCAGGGCCTGTGTGCTGCAGTGTACCAGGGCCTGTGTGCTGCAGTGTACCAGGGCCTGTGTGCTGCAGTGTACCAGAGCCTGCGTGCTGCAGTGTACCAGGGCCTGTGTGCTGCAGTGTACCAGAGCCTGTTTGCTGCATTGTACCAGAGCCTGTGTGCTGCAGTGTACCAGGACATGTGTGCTGCAGTGTACCAGGGCCTGTGTGCTGCAGTGTACCAGGGCCTGTGTTCTGCAGTGTACCATGGCCTGTGTGCTGCAGCGTACCAGGGCCTGTGTGCTGCAGTGTACCAGGGCCTGTGTGCTGCAGTGTACCAGGGCCTGTGTTCTGCAGTGTACCATGGCCTGTGTGCTGCAGCGTACCAGGGCCTGTGTGCTGCAGTGTACCAGGGCCTGTGTGCTGCAGTGTACCAGGGCCTGTGTTCTGCAGTGTACCAGGGCCTGTGTGCTGCAGTGTACCAGGGCCTGTGTTCTGCAGTGTACCAGGGCCTGTGTTCTGCAGTGTACCAGAGCCTGTTTGCTGCATTGTACCAGAGCCTGTGTGCTGCAGTGTACCAGGACCTGTGTGCTGTAGTGTACCAGGGCCTGTGTGCTGCAGTGTACCAGGGCCTGTGTTCTGCAGTGTACCATGGCCTGTGTGCTGCAGCGTACCAGGGCCTGTGTGCTGCAGTGTACCAGGGCCTGTGTGCTGCAGTGTACCAGGGCCTGTGTTCTGCAGTGTACCAGAGCCTGTGTTCTGCAGTGTACCAGGACCTGTGTTCTGCAGTGTACCAGGGCCTGTGTGCTGCAGTGTACCAGGGCCTGTGTTCTGCAGTGTACCAGGGCCTGTGTTCTGCAGTGTACCAGAGCCTGTGTTCTGCAGTGTACCAGGGCCTGTGTTCTGCAGTGTACCAGGGCCTGTGTGCTGCAGTGTACCAGGGCCTGTGTGCTGCAGTGTACCAGAGCCTGTTTGCTGCATTGTACCAGAGCCTTTGTGCTGCAGTGTACCAGGACCTGTGTGCTGCAGTGTACCAGGGCCTGTGTGCTGCAGTGTACCAGGGCCTATGTGCTGCAGTGGCGGGGGAAGTAAAGCGATACAAGAAGAACCTGCAGTAAACAACTGATAATTCGGTAAAAATTAAGAATTGTTCCGCAGAATCGTGGACGTATCTCTGGTGTCTTTATAAACGATTACTGTCTTTCTAAACGATTACTCGGTCGTAGGGGTGTCATTCACACACAGTCCTCGCCAGCCTTGCCTGTCCTCCGCTGTACCTAGCAGGGTCGGTAGGTTTAGATGTGTCTATTGTCTGATTATAGAGATGTGAAATTAGACTTGAACTTAGATATGAACTGACTCCATAGACGTTCGCCAACCAGGCGGCGATCATTTATGTGGGAACACTTATCACAGATACGTCCCTATGCAACTATGCGTATAGCCTAACATAAAATGCATCAAATTCGCAGATTACGAACCGTGTTCAGAGGAGAAGAAAATGTTCTCGAAAATGCCGTAATTCCTTTTGCTCACAACCCAACAAATTGTTGACAAAATTGTGACAACGCAATTCATTCTTCGTTGCACCGTCTTCAAGTTATCGCTTCTCTCCGGGTGTCATCAGACGTGCTCTCCGAGTGTCATCAGACGTGCTCTCCGAGTGTCATCAGACGTGCTCTCCGAGTGTCATCAGACGTGCTCTCCAAGTGTCATCAGACGTGCTCTCTTTGTGTCATCAGACGTGCTCTCCGTGTGTCATCAGACGTGCTCTCCGAGTGTCATCAGACGTGCTCTCCGAGTGTCATTAGACGTGCTCTCCGAGTGTCATCAGACGTGCTCTCCGAGTGTCATTAGACGTGCTCTCCGAGTGTCATCAGACGTGCTCTCCGAGTGTCATCAGACGTGCTCTCCGAGTGTCATCAGACGTGCATCGCCGAGTGTCATCAGGCGTGCTCTCCTAGTGTCATCAAACGTGCTCTCCGAGTGGCATCAAACGGAATAGAATTATTCTTCACGAAACAGCAGTTCGCGTATTGCGCAAGTGACGTGTTCCTGCTGCATAACTACGTATGACGCTGAGTGGCGTAACCGTTAAGTCACACTATACTATGTGCTTATTACGTAGGTAGGCCATATCTACCACGATTGCACGACGACTAAAACTTTCGTGACCATGTCGTATACGTGTAATGTCACAGTTGTTGTATATATATATATATATATATATATATATATATATATATATATATATATATATATATATATATATATATATATATAAACACAGCAGCTAACAAAGCAATGCAATAAATCCATCGATAATCGATATCGACATTTGTGCACATCCGCCATATCAAACTGCCAATGCGACAATGAGCGTCAGTGGCAACGGGCGACGGAGCATCGATGCATCAGCTGACTGATTGGTTGGCAAAATAGTATAATGACTATAACAAAAATAAACTTGTTAATTATGTTAAATGAAGAAAAAACAGTTTCAATCATTTATGAACATAAATCAACATAAACATGACGCATATGTTAGAATGTGCACACATTGCCAACATCAAGCTCTGATACGTCAGTGCTGGAGCATGGCTAATAATATTCCTTTTTACTAATATTTATTTTATTAGTTCTTTTTACTAAACGCAAACGACCGATTAATTGTCCAATTGGTCAGGCGACACAGGTTGTACACAAGCAACGGCCGATGTGCCTACTTCGGCTGCACCCGGCTAGACAGGAAGTTTGATCACTGCGGCAGACCGTCGGCTCGCTACAATTAACTGGCATCGGCCCGACGTCGTTTTGCGCTCCGGTGCCGCAGCGGCCCGACGTCGGCAAATTATACCAATTATCAATGTTAACCTAAATTGGCCACATTCGTTTGTGCATCAATATGGAAACACTATCAATTATATAACTGAGATACATTTTCCAAAAAAACTCCTAATTACGTACGTAAAAACGATGTCTTAACTAAGCACGACGGCATACCAATTTTGGGCGCCCGCAAAAGTTACTTGGTTATATATTCCACTATGGACAAGGTGAGCCACTGCTGTTACTCACCCACAAGGTGAGTCACTCACGCGACCCCACGGGATCAAGATTGCCTGATGTGCCAGAGCTTTCTCCGCGGCATGCAGCTGCCAAGCAGGAGTGGTGGAAGGCTGCAATTAAGTCCGACTTCACGTCCATTGACTCAAGAGTCCCCCACGACTCAGTCCTTGTACATAAACCTATTTTTCTTTTACTTTAGCGACCCCCCAATGGTATAACATCCAATATCCTCTTGTTTGCTGGTGACACAATCTGCCACTGGCCAATAAGATAGAGGTAGATAAATAATTCTTGCAGAGGGACACGGATGCCCCCGCCCCCGCCCCCCCGCCTGTTGTGAAAAGTGTTCTGTCCTGAGTACCACGAGCTGCCTACCAAATTCACGGCCATGTCCTCATGGAGGTAAACAAAGTGAAGTCCCTAGCGGTCACTATTTGATGTGACAACAAGTGTTAAGTTCCACATAAATAACACGGTAAACAAGGCAAGCAAAACGGTGGGTTTTCTCCGGCAAAATCTCAAAGTAGATAACAAGAAAACGAAAGAAACAGAATACATTATGATTGGTAAGACCGGTGCTGGAATACTCGAGCTCCTTATGTCCTCGAGAAGCTCCAGCTAGCTAGACCGAGGGTAGGCAGACTCGTCCACCCCACTCTTGGTCTTTGGGGCGGACGTCCACACCGTTTTTTTTTCAACTCGCCGATTTGAGCTTTCCATAGCCAAATGGCTACGGAACTAATAACTTAAGTTTTAAAACCGATACGCACTAACTGTTTCACATGTGTATTCCGTGACACACAACCGACACTTGGGCGTCAAGAAACTGAAGAAATGTGTTCCAAATAATTATTTATAAGTACATTTATCGGTCACACAGAAAATATTTCATAAATAGCCGCCATACTGTGCACGTGATGTTGCCTTTGGGTCACATGATCAAACGCAATTTCGTGTAGAATGAGGCCAGAGTGGGCCAGCAGCACAGACATAAATAAAACACCCGTTAGTAAGTTAGTAGTTTATAGGGGGATGATTAATGATGTAACTCTATGGCCAGCAGACGGCAATTCTTAGTGTGACCTTATATAGATCTACGAGAATCCCGTTTGGAAATCTCGCTCACAACAACATCCGGTTATATACAAATGTTGACAAGCACATGCGTTCTGACAAAAAGGTAATAATTGCACACTTTTACATGGTTATTGTCAGGTAACTTTAGTAATATACATATAAGAATGCATACAGACACGAAATAATTGTTTATTGCTCTGTTTATGGCGTTTTGTTATGGCGTTTTAGCCAGATAAAAATGTATGGCGATTGACTTTGCCTAGACCGAGGGGAGCAGCACGCCGGGTCACCAATTAATAGACACTGGCAAACTTCCTGCGTATGTTACTATACAGGCGCTAGACGGGCGAACCCTCCAAGCCCGTAGGAAGAAAGTACGTGCCTGGACACAACATACAAATATCTGTCAGACGAATCATCTCCGTCAAATCATAGTAGATGTCCACTGCCCACACATAAAACAGACACAAGGAAGATCCGTGACAGGAAGACCCAGAATTATAAGATGTCATTATTTCCAAGCACCATCGCTGAATGGACCGGCTGTCTCCCGAAGTGGTGTCTGCAATCACCGTGAACTCTTATTAAGGACCATGCCAAGCCGGCCCCATTCTTCAACCTCACTTCAGAACTCGAATTCGAAAACACTTCTCCCTTGTCTTGTCTTGTCTTGTCTTGTCTTGTCTTGTCTTGTCTTGTCTTGTCTTGTCTTGTCTTGTCTTGTCTTGTCTTGTCTTGTCTTGTCTTGTCTTGTCTTGTCTTGTCTTGTCTTGTAGTAATACTGGCCAACACTCCTATGGAGTCAAACGGTCAGAGTTGGGTGGCGCATGCTATTTAGTCATGTTTGTTTGGGACTAAGTGTGTGAGAGCTTGCTTAAATTGATGTGGTTCTGTGATGTTGGCTATTGCGTCTGGTAATGAATTCCAATCTTTTATTGTTCGGGGAAAATAAGAAAATTTGTAACAGTTCTTGCTCGCGTGTATGGTGTTGAAGGCTTTGCTATTTAGATGCCGTGAGTGGCGTTTGATGGGTTGGAGGAGTTTTGCTCCCATCCCCTCCCACTCTTGATTTTCCTACCCCACGAAAAATTCCCCAATCGCACTACTACAATTCTTCCCTCTTTCCTGCTAAAAGGTTCGTGGTCGTCAAATAGAAGAAGACGATAGGCCAGGGACTCCATTGGCGCGTATAAAGCTATTGCCGCGACATCTAGCGAATTGGTAGGCGTTGCTAACTAGAGCGCCATCTGTGCGTTTGACTCGGTCGAGGGAAGGCTTCTACTAGACTTGAGGGGCACTTTAGACGACTGGTCTTTCAAAATGCTTTCCCGTCTGGCGCTTCGAAGTGGTAAGCTGCAATTGGTAATATGCAGGAATATGAATACAATATATAGTTAACTGTTTAGATTGCGTGTCACTTTGCAGACTATATTAGTCCTTTTTAGTCGGTACTTCATGACCTTGCCCGTCTTTTGTATTAATTTTGTATTATCGCCCACTAATGTTGCGCCTCCGGGCGGTATCAACCGTGTTGCTGGTTTGTACACTGCACTTAGTCTTAGAGTACCACTTTGGTAAACATGAGATTCTTCCGTATAGCAGCCACGATCATAGACAGAATTTGTGAGTCCATCACAGTTTTCCCATTTCCCTGCGTGGGATCCTTTACTTCCCCTGTCATAAACACCAGATAGAAGAGACCAACGGCTTTCAGTGTCTCTTCTGAAAGACACAGGCAAAATGGGGTGAACGAAATTGCCCAAGTTTGAAAACGACAGCGGATGGTTTTGAACCCTGGTCCCTTCGATCAAAAGCCAGACACTCTACCACACGACCACCGCACACCCCATAGATTGGCCTAAATTATTAAAGTCTCTTAAATACATTCTTACGTAAATTTTTCGATGTTAATGTGTTCTTTGCAACATACCAGATCACTTCCGGTAGAAAAAGTGCATATAATCTTTAAAAATATTGTCTTTTATAATAATTTCAGTGATTGAAACATCACTATGCTTGTAATGAAGGTATGGCGATCTTTCAAAATATGCACCAACAATATCCCAGTAGCATCAGAACTGTCAGAGCGATGTCACTCACACATATCTAGTAGCGCAATGTTTGTTAAAAAAACAATAAAAGAAGAATACAAATTATATATTTGCATGTTTCAACAATACAATACGTCAGAACACAAATTAATCTTATTTTGGTCAATAGTACACCTACATATATATATGTATACGGTACGTTTGAAGTTTCCATCTCGATTAGTTCATGAGATACTGGTCTCCAAAGTTAGTACATAGTGAAAATTGGCCTATATTTATCAGCCAAAAATACTATGTGACCATGGAGCTAAAATTCCAATTTATTTTGATGTGAAAGGCAGGTACAATGCCTATGTAATGCACCATATTTGGGTTCCATATTCAAATGGCTTCATGTTGAAAAAATATTGTGTTTTTTATAATCAATAGATCGCAACACAATATCAAACCCTATAGCTGATTTTACTACCTATTCTATCTCTACTAAGAAAATTACGTACATATTGTTATCAAATGCAAAAAAACTGGTGAATGCATAGTTCTAGATTATGTTTTCTTTTATAATGTACCTGGGTCATTTCATGTGCACTCAACCAATGGTCAAAAAGTTGATGTCTCAGAATTTACTTAAATTGCAACCAATGACTAAGTGAATATACTTGAGCACTTGTGCAAAAGAACTAAGCATTTACATGCAAATTGTCTCTGAACAATATGAACAAGGGGTAAGAGCCCAACATCGTACACATTATTTTTTACAAGTTTTCATATTTTACTATATATTTGTTGGTGCCTTTGAGCAGGTTTTTACCCAAATATATGGTGCATTATAAATAGCTAATATATTTTTTATTTGTATTAGCAAACACATTTCACACAACTATTAAACAATCTGCTCGCTATAACACACCTATTTAAAAAAATCCAAATCGGTTGCAGGTGGCATTTACAATTAGTCATATCGACACCAGCATAATAGTTATGAAAATGTCATTGGATTATGTGATTTTGACATGCCAAAACTGTTGATCTGGGTAAAATTTTAGAGATAGTTGCATGATTAATTACTTGAATTATATCGCGATAAAATTATACTATTTTTTAAATAACAATTTGTGTTTTTCTTTTATTGTTTTATTTTACACACGTTGTGCTACTAGATATGTGTGAGTGACATCGCCTTGGCGGTTCTGGTGCTACTGGGGTATTGTCAGTGCGCATTTCAAAAGACCGCCATACCTTCATTACATGCGTAGCAATGTTTCGATCACTTAAGTTACACGAAAAGACAATATTTTGAAAGATTATATGCACGTTTTGTACTGGAAGTGATGTGGCATGTTGTTAAGAACACACTAGCATCGAAAAATTTAGGTAAGAATGTATTTAAGAGACATTAATAATTTAGGCCAATCTAGTTCATGTTTACCACCACTTTTTCATATGTCAAAATCAAGGTTATTAATATTGGCCGGATTCTAGAAAAGTGCTAAAGCTTGACTAATAATTATAGATAACATATATATCATAAAATAGTATTGAGATAAAATAATTACGCATTCATGTTTAATAAAGCAAAGTTAAGGAGTTACTTGTCTATGGTAAACATACATACTTTTCCATACATCTAAAAACAGTCTTTATTGTAACAGTTTGTTATTCAACAATATTATTTTGGATTGGTGTCTTCACTTAGTCCTGCAACATATTTAAGAGCTTTGTTAATGTGCATAGAGGATGCACATATTTTTTTAGAATATCGGAAGTTATCCAAACATTCAATTGCAAAGTTTGACATCTTTAATTGACATTGCATTAATACAATAACATTGTTTGTAGGTGCCTTTGCTCCTGTGTTGAGGTTTGAGCTACAGAAAAGGTAAGACTGAGGGGGTTATTCTCTATCACAATTTCATCTCACATACATATGATAATTTGAATATGAGGCATTGATTTCATTTCAACTTGCAACTACTTGTGCAGCTTAGATCTTACTGGTGACAAAGCTGTAAAAAAATCAGGTTCCCAAGCAGTAATCTGGACATTAAAAACGTGATGCCAACAGTAATTATTCTGAAATATGGGTAATATTAGTTTGTTTCTGAAATATGGGTCTTTCAGATTTGTCAGGTTTATAAGATGTAAATGTTGTACTTATTTACTTGTACTAATAAAAATGCCAGTCCCCAGGACGGGATAACTTGGTAGTTCATAGGTGATAGCAATGTTTAATAGGTGATTGCTCTTATTAATATGGCTAGATGAAGTAGTCGTCACGTGCACGCACGCGCATGGTTTCTGTGATTGTTGGAAATTAATGTTTTATGTAATATAAACCATATTGATGGCACTATGTACTCTCAAATGGTTTTATTCTCTGTGCGCGTTGTTTATGTGATTGTTGGAAGTTACCATTTGACGTAGCGAACATTTGTTGGTTTACCATAAAAGCCACTAAGAACCCTTGATATACAGGGTATTTTGAAAAAAATAAAGGTGTTATGTTTCATTCGTGGGGTCGTAGATTAATCCCTGAAAGTTTGGTGCCCGAGGTGCAAGCCGTCTAGGAGGAAAGCGTGAACAAACATACGCTAGCTCGATTATAGTTCGAAGTCATCGATGTTTGTATAAAAAAGCTAGTGTCTGTTTTACACTAATTTGATGTATCAATAATTATTTCTCCTTCAGGGCAGCCATTGTGGTGGTGTCGCGTAGCTCGTCTGGCACAAACAAGGTCATCGAGGACTGGGACAGGGCTAACAAACTCTACTATGGCCCTGAGCGAGACCTGAAGAACTTCCCTCCTCCAGTGCAGGCGGAGAACCCTCCCCCTGTGCGCATGGGGTGCATCCCCGACAGTTGGTTCCAGTTCTTCTATGAGAAGACAGGTGTCACTGGTATGTCCATTTCATTAGTAACTTCTGTATTGTCCAAAGTCTAATTAATGGCCTTAGCAGTCAGTGTTCTACTTAACATATATTACACATTTTTTAAATGCATTTTGATATATGGAAGTGATTGAATTAGAGACAACTGTCCCAAAGACCCCCAGTCTCTTAAGCCTTGTGACCCCCTGTCATGTGATACACCTGCATGTGTCTATATTTTACATGTTGGTTCTAGTTCTGCCATTACAAGCACCAATGCATTATTGTTTGCAGTATTCACCAGTTTTTATTTTTTACCATGTTGCTTTTGTTTCATATTGATTTTATAGAAATATCAATTATTTGACATAAAATAATAACTCTTATCACTTTTGCTATTGTCTAGGTCCGTACATGTTTGGCGTGGGAACGCTGACCTTCCTGCTGTCTAAGGAAATCTGGGTGATTGAACATGGATTCATGGAGTTTATAACGTTCTGGTTTATGTTTGCCATTCTTAACAAGAAGTTGGGACCTGGCATTGCGAAGTACTTTGACACACAGACTGAAGTATGTACTCTCTAAGTTGGTTTTTCTCTGGTGTATTTATGTTTTTTTAATTTATACCTAGCAGTACTATTGATTTGATGTCTAAGTTGTTTGACATACCATCTTCAACTTAGGCCTTCTTTTAGTAGTACAGAATTTGTATTCCTGTTGTGAAAGGTTTATAATAACCTGTAACACATACAAGTCTAGAAACTGAACATGTTTAGTATCTTAAACACAGTGTGAGCTCATCATCTTCGTATACTGGCAACATTTGTCTTAGAGATGCGTTTGCAGAATAATATATGTGGCCAGAATACAGCTTCAGATCAGAAGTGATGAAAGTGTTTTGATAGCAGGCTTGGAGCGCATTACATTATATCAATTCCAATTACACATATCCATTCCAATTATCAGTTCCATATCGAAATAACAGTATGTGAATAGAAAAAAAATAACATGCTGCATAGTGACAAACAAATATGATTTAGGCGACATACTATATTTAGTTGATTATTTGTAGTGAATAGTTTGAGTAAAATAATTTTGTTATGTAATTGAAAATACGAATTGCATTTTCAACAATTCCAATAATCCTTAAAAACAGAACACCGATTCTAGAATTGGAATGGGTGCTTCTATTCCAATTACATTGTAATTGACCCCAAGTCTGTTTAACAGTACAGCGTATGATTCCTGTAGTATGAATGTATGGTTTGTGTCAGATTTGTTGCATGAGAAATAGCAACAGCAGTTGTAATAACGACATTCCTGTTGTGTAGTTGTGGCGCGCAAAATACTGGGATGGCCCAATGGTGGAAAACAAGAAGACGGCAGGAGAATCAGTGGCCGAGATAGAGAAGGCAATCTGGCGGGAAGATGGACAGAAATATATGTTTGAGGCTAAGAAGGTGCGACTCGTTGGCTAACAGTATTGTACCTCCTCAATCAATAGTTATTTCCCACTAGGTCAGATTTTCATACATGACTTGTCAGAATTTATTTTTGGCTTAATAAAAAGAGCAAATGTTACAACAAGGTCTTGAGTGGCAAGGTCTTGAGTGGCAAGCAGAAATCTATAGTTTGTCTTCTACATATTTGTAAAATATTAAATTATTGTGTTTTCTTATTGATGCAGAATTAATTAACTCAGAATACACTTTTTTAATTGTAATTGATCCAGGAAGTATAAATTTTATTGAATAAATTATGGCTACTGTAATAAAAACGTTGTTATAAGTCATGCCTGTCTAATGTTCATGCTATCGTCTGAACAAAATACAATTATTTTAAAAGTAAAACTTATCGCAAATATTCATGGCTTGAAAAAATAAAAGATATTGCTGTTGATTTCAGGAGAATGTTGACCTGCAGTTGGAGGCGATCTATCGCCAGAGGCTGGCCGAGGTCAGTCAGGCCATCAAGAGTCGTCTGGTAAGTATGCACATCACTCAAGTCAGTGCATCATTATGACAGGCAATTTTCATTTAACATGATTTATCGGGCTGTTCAATCCTGGTAAGTTCCAGATCTTGTTTATCTAAACGCTATTTATTTCATGTTCGTGAAACTAAGCAATAGAAGTTATTCACTAGGGGAATGCGAGATGGGTTTAAATGTTAGGGTATATTTACTTAATTTTGGTGCATCTTCTGTGTGATACATTAGGACTAGATTTTTTTTGATGACCCACAATCAAGGTTTCATTCTTAGCCAACAGTGCGTGTGTGAGTGAGTTTATTTTCTGAAACTGCATACATACATACAAAATATACAAAACGAAACAAGTACAAACAGGTACTTAGTAATACAGTTTTTGGGTTAACAGCGGAACCATATGGTTGTAACCAGTTAGCCAAGCACATATATAGTGAAAGGCAATTGCTATTGGATATATATAACTGGTCACTGTCAACCCATGGTAATTATATGTTTAGTATAATAAATAATAAGTTGCACAACAAACAGCAATAAGGCTAAATTACAAATACTGGTGTCATACATGTTATAAATAATGTCTGTTATGACAGTACTTAGATAATAAAACTGACAAATACGAATTAACAACTTAAGTAAAAACAACTTCTTTTAGAAATTATAATTTAAAAATATAAGATATTTCTGAGACCAATTTCGATGTCTGCCAGTTTCATGTAGGAATGACGTAACAAACATTGCAGTGGCGTCACAAACAAGACCAACAACCATAGTTTTATTCTTAAGCTGATAGCGATAGATGTCGCACATGTTTTAAATATTGTCTGTTGTGACAATGCCAGCCAGTGAATCACTGTACTGGGTGGGCGTCTTCAGACTGTACCAGGAACACAGATGATCAAAGTCATAGTAATTATCTTAATAACCTTTTTAAATCATAAAACAAACATTGCTGGAATCTTTCATTTCAATGTGATACATTTACAGTTTTAACTATCATATTGGTTGACTTTGGACGACATCGTGAGGCAAATCCTTCTGTATAATATTAAAGAATTTTATTCAGAACCTATTACATGTAATTATGTTTTTATTTGGTCTACTTTGTGACCAATCAAGCTAATTAACAAACAAACAGTGTTTGTGTCAGAGAAGGTTTGTAATGTAAATTGTTCGTTGCAATTAAAGACTTAACAAACAGTGCTCGTGTCAGATTACAACTTGGTTGTTAAATGTAATTAACAATTAAGCAAACAGTGTTCGTGTCAGCGAGTGTTTATTGTTTCTTGCAGAATTACCAGATGGACATGGAAGGAACAAAACGTCGGTTTGAGCAGAAGCACATGGTCAACTGGATCGTGGACAGCGTGGTCAAGGGAATCACCCCCGACCAGGTGGGTAACCCTTCACTGACCTTTTTATCAAACAGACATGGAATGTTGAAATAAGAAATGTGTCGGGTGACAAAGGAGGTATCTGATCATACTGTACTTGAATTAACTTGACTTAAAAACAAATGCCATGGTGACCCTTCACTGTCCTCTGGCAAGTTGCACCCCTCCATTCTGTTCTATTTATAGCATGCCGCTCTGCTGTCAACGGTGGGAGCCCAGAGTCATTCCTGATCTGGTCACTCCACCTCTTCCACTGTCCTTGTTGTGTGCTCGCCTATCGGTGTTATCTCTTTGTGTGCTCGCCTATCAGTGTTATCTCTTTGTGTGCTTGCCTATCGGTGTTATCTCTTTGTGTGCTTGCCTATCGGTGTTATCTCTTTGTGTGCTCGCCTATCGGTGTTATCTCTTTGCATACGGCAAACATTCCCAAACGCCCCGAGTCTTCTGTGTCTGATGACATATGTGATAGATTCAGGGGTAAAGGTGTCCTCTCTCATCTTGTTATTTTGTAATCTGTCCACCCTGGTTTCATCTCTAATAGTCTACAGGAAGCTCATCTCAAAAATCACAAGAGATATTGTATCTCCTGTGATTGTAGGTCCAAGTCTCCACACAATAGATTGGTATTGGCCGTATAAGGGCTCCATATAATCTGGCTTTCAGTCTTGTTGAGATGCTTCTGTTTAAAAATATGCCATTTCTGAGTCTACGAAAGGCTGCCGATGCTAAGGCTGTGTTTCAACTCACAACTCTCTCTCTGTAGACGGTAATATGCTACCCAATGCAGAAGTGCCAAGTCACATAGCCCAAAAAGCGGTAGATCTACCGCTTTTCAAGATATGAGGGTGGTAGGTCGTGTCGCAAGCCTTGTGCTGCGGTTGCTGGGGGGAATATGACGGGTTTCCCCTCCTGGCGGAACTGTTTTTCAATTTTAGGGTATATTTACTTAATTTTGGTGCATCTTCTATGTGGTATATTTGGATTCGAAATGAGTACATTTAAATTTTAACATTTTTCATTTAACGTGAAATTACAGTTTGGTGGTAGATTTCGGTACTAAAGCGATAGACCATGAGATTATCCCAAATTGAAGAAAAAGGCATGAGTTCTACCGCCAAAACGGGAGACTTGTTACCTCTGCCCAAGGGCAAGAAGCAGAACGCTCCCAGTCTTGAGTTTTTCGCCTTCCAGAACAATACGCTTCTCCGATGAAGTGATGACCTTGCATTTGGAGTTGATTTTTTTACCTAATTTCCTACAGGCAGCTTGAAGTTATTCAGTTGAGAGTTGTAGCTTGTCAAACATGGTGGATATAATTGTTGTGTCATCTGCATATTGGATGTCAAAACTGAGGTTGGTGTCTAGCTTAACTCCTTGCATAGGCTATTCATGGTCTGCTGTGATGAACTCCAGGAACAAACTGAACAGGATAGGTATAGGTGATAACAAACAGCCGCCTCACTTCTGTTTCCACTCTGAACCATTCTGTCAGTCACATTATCATATATAGCTTCAATCAGTGATGTACTCTTGGGATCCATCCCAATAGACTGTTTAACAGTACATACCAAGACTGTTTAACAGTGCATCCCAATAGACTGTTTAACAGTACATACCAATAGTACACCTTCCACAGTGCCCCACTCCAGAGAGTACCAAATGTGGCTCTGAAACATGATGTATGCTGATTTGTACTCATTTTTACTAAATGTTCTACTAATTTTGTTTTGTGAAAAGGTTTTTATATAACAATATGTATACCAGACACTGGGTGCATTTGGGGTTTTACATTTTTATACTCTGTCCCTCTCTCCCACTCTCGTTGCTTTGCTTGTAAGTGATGTTTGTGTAATTATTGAGATGAGGAACTGTTTTGTTGCAGGAGAAACAGACCCTGCTCAAGTGTATAGAAGACCTGAACAAGTTGTCGACCAAAGCAGCTGCATAAACTGATTCCTAGTTAAGTGACTTAAGGGGCCAGGACTGTGCTGGCAACCGTATGAAAAGACTGTATTAGACTATACGTTATCACACAAGAAAACGTCATGGGACACTTCAGCTGGTGATCAGCAGAGACACTCCGTGCTGGTGATCAGTACAAATATTACAAAGGACTACTAAGTTGTAGCAAATAAAGCTTGACAACGTATTCTTTGTATATTGTACATTTTTATTGTCATTACTATAATACAAATGTGAAGCTTTCATATTGCAAAACAACAAATAACTAGCGCAAACTAATGTTAAAGCAGTTATTATGAAATAATAAGATCAAAATAATAAAAGTCAGTTGGTATTATTACATGCAGGACATTCTTATGAATAACAGTTTTAGGTGTTCATAGTGCCAGGCATAAAGTGGGTTGACCCAACTGGTTGCATGCATGTAAATTTGATCTTGGCCATAATTCAGCTATTAAGGCCATAATTCAGCTATTAATGAGTTGTAAAGTTTTCTCCAAATGATCACATAGAAACAGAATATTCTATCTCTACGTGGCCAGTTGCTTTGATCAACTTCAGTTATTTACACGATTGTCAGACACAACTAGATAGAGGGTTCATAACAATATTCAATTGCTCATACTCTAGGAAAAAGGTGCACACCTGTACAACATACTTTCATTGCCAGTAACTCAGCTATTCTACAGGAATGTTGTACAATATGGAGATCAAGCTAAACAATACACCACAACAGCAGCGTTTACACACTGGATGTCTAGTGATGATTTCTAGTTTCATTATATTTCCACCTTCAGACAACTTGACAACAATCGGGTTTTTTAAAGCTATGCTGGTGGCACCACTGACAATACACGAACCACAGTAGCTATTATGAAACATGCTGTATTCAATGACATGTGTCTGTCAAAAGTCCCACTCTGTCACAATACAGTGCATCACATTTGTTGTGTCTTATTATAATCATCACATTTAATTGCTAATAATCTAAATACAGTGCTGATGTTGGTTCTTTGTGAGTAATCAGATATAAGTAAAAAATATTGTTCATCTTATGACATAGGCACAACCAGTAAACTTGGGCCTAACTAAAAGCACTGTACATAGGTGTTGACGAAAACACGGATCATCTAATGATACCCAAACCCAGCTATCAAAAAGCAGGCTTTCCGACATGGAAGCAATGTTTTGATCACCAGTTGATAAAACAGGGCAGTACACAGGTCCCAAAGCGGTGTTGCACTACAGCTAAACCAAACATGACCGTCCTCCCAGGGCCTACAGTAAAACAGATTCTGCACAAATTGCACCACGCAGTAAAAAACACCATCACACAAATAATCTTATGTACAAACAATCTTCCTTGAACTGTGCCCACTTGTTATCATAAACAACCATTTCTTATATAATAATATGTATAATGATGCTGTGTATGCATGTACTGTGTCGACTGGGCGTCATTCACGAGCTACCAGGAACTAACATCTGCCTCCCGCTGTGTAGATGGGGGAGTGCCACACGGCCGAGCTTGTGCGCTTATTGAAGCGTGGCTTGCGCTTGGCGGCAAACAGGACATTGAGGTCAGGGGGGTCAATGATGTCGAAGATGGTGTCAAGATCTGGCGGCCGGTGATGTTGATTCACGAGACCGGCCTTCAGTTGGGCCCCTGCAGACAATCAGGAAGACCTCAGTATTGGCATTTACACATAAAACATGGAATATGGTTCCCAATCCCCAAATTTTGTAATAACTTGAACGGAACGTTTATCACCAATTCTGTATTAACTTGAACATTTATCCCCAATTCTGTATTAGTAAGAACACAAATTTCAACCAGCCATTCGTGGCATTAACCATTTCCCGGTCATATAAGTCCTTATTTGTGCATAGCAGCCAGCCTGCCGACCGCTGCTTTTTAATGCTGCCATTCATTATATTTATTTATTAGTTATAGCCCTGGGTTGAAATGTTAAACAGAACTACCCCTGGTAGCTATGATAATGAGACAACCATGTGCCATTACCATTGTGGAATAGTAATTTTGTATCCTGCAGATAGTTTTTTGAAAAGATGAAGCAGGTTTTTAAAAATGGGGTCAAACAGTGACGTATCATTTGATTTTGATGATTTGGGGTTGTTTCCCAACAATTTTGAGATGTTCGCCAATGACTTTTGTGTAATATGCTAAACTATCCTTAATTCTGTAGGTAACTTAAAAAGTTTACCTCAGTTCTATATCAATAAAAAACAAATTTCAACCAGCCACTTTGAGCATTAAATTAATATATGTTTTAAGCATGTAACACATGAATCCAAGGTGTCTCCCAATGACAACCACACTATCTGCTGTCTAGTAAAGTTATGTGGCGTGGCAACATGGATGCACTCACCGACTGCCCAGGATGGGATTTTTTTCTTTGGTGCGCCTTCGTCATCAGTCGAATCCTCAGAATTGATATTATCAATGTTGTAGTTTTCTGAGGAGGATGGTGCGTGGTATTTTTTCACAGGAGGAGTCATTTCATAGCTGAAAAGCAAACATAGATCTTACAAGATCTAAAAAATTTGATACAAAATAAAACACAATTCATGAACCATTAAATTGTAGCATTTTTGTTTTGACCAATATTGAATATTTTGTAGAGTTTTACATAAATCTTGACATCTATCTTGCTATTATAACCATGTTAAAATAACAATTATAACCTTCATAAAATAATAATGGACACATTTATTTGTACAGATATGCTAACAGTGGGAGTGAAAACTTATGGAGAAATTGCACAGTTTATGATGGAATTATTGCTCATTATTGGTAGAGAAAAAAAAGGTGAGTGATAAGATAAACTAATAGTTATCAGTAGATATAAATGTGAAGTTTGAGCTGTTTCACCCACAGTATATAGCAAACTGTTTCACCTACAGTATATAGCAAACAGTGGCATCTCTAATATGGTCAGTACAAGCAACAACACAGTCTGAGAGGACTCCTGAGATATAAGCTTACAAATCTATCGTTAATGTGAGACAACTTACGAATTCGTCTCTGGTTGCTTCGGTGGTGCCACATGTTGGTCTGTAACGACAGTGTAGCTAGTGTTGAGTAGGCGGCTCTTCCCCTGTGTCGAGCTAGCTGCTACACTTGTGTTGATTGTTGTCTTGGCCTGTAGATTTGTGTTATGCTTGTCTATGATCTGTCGAAGTCGTTTCTCTGCTTCCTGCGCCGTCCTCTCCTCCTCTCTCTTCAGTTCATTCTTAAGTCGTTCCTGCACACGTCACAGAATTAGAATTGTGCTAACAAATCTGATAAACCGTAAACCAAATTCAAAACAAAGCTAGTTGAATCCATCATACTTAAATTCACAAAGGTTTGCCATGGCGGGGCAAATAGTTAAGTCAAACATGATTAAACATGTGCTGCAAGTAAAGAACGCCAACATTCCAATAGGGGACACAAGTCTTGTCAGCCGCCATGCAAATTTGCCCACAAATGCTCACTTCCGGCCCCCATCGACATGCTGATCGCTATCGCATTTCACACAAAAAGAATTAAAACAGAGAGAACATTTATTTCTATTATTAAATAATAGAAATAAATGTGTTATTATTTCAATAAATTTTATTGAAACAATAGCATTAAAATGTGATAATACTAATATCATTGGTTTGTTTTAAATATTAATTATTTTAACATTTAACGTATTACGGTGTGCATAACTTTGATACTGGAAGTGTATTATTTCATCATCAACAATGCATCTACTGGACAGGTCATTCCCACTTAGGCAGTGACATCCTAGTTACGTACTACAACACCCACGACAAAACATATATTCGTTAGGCCAGTTTCACAAAATATGACATTAGTATCACGAATGTCGAGAGCAATGTTTCCTAGCATGCTAGAACAAAAACTGATGCATGAGCCATCTTAAAATGGATGTTTAAAAAGATATTTGAGTAATTTTGATAATGTTCTGATGTGCACACTCATTTATTATGCATGAAATGTTAGTGCCCACCAAAACGGATATTCAGGATTCAGACACTCGAACATTTCAGAGATGTCCACTTTTCTGGTCTGGACACAGGTAGTCAAATGCTTGTGCACTCCCTGTGGTGTCCGCCCTGTCCAGTCTAATCCCACTGCCCCTGTACACACCTTTTCCCGCATTCTCTTGAGCTCCTCCTGCCTACATTCTTCCTTCTCCCGCTGTCGTTCCAACTCCTGTCTCTCCCTCTCAACGCGCTCCTTCTCCCTGAAATTTAATTATTTATTCAAAATGTATTGAAATCTGTTTGAATTCTTTCCGCAAGGCCACACAGCAAGGAGTATGCATTCTTCATGGACACCAACTAAACTCATCTTGCGACATATATGCATAAGTGATGGGCCAGAATATATATTTACCCCACAGTAATTGAGAAACAACTATTAATGGTGCCAAAACAACCTTCCACGAAATTATCATGTTAATACACCACAGTCCCAATCAGTAATGCAGAGAAAAAGAAGAGCATTTGTGCCCTGAAGTTTTACCCCAGTTTACCATAGGATCATGCTACAATGATTCTGGACTGGGGTCCAACAATATTCATGCTGTATGAAGCCAGTGTGAATAATACTTTCCTGCTAGAAAGCAAAACCATAAACATATGGTAAGGAAAGCTGCCTTTCCCACAAAAAACAAAACAGATTGTTGCATAAATATCCAAGAAAAGAAACTCAACTGACAGACTTTCATCAGTAGATGCCTGCGCAGAATTATGAATTTAAAAATGGTCAACAAAATTAACAACACTCTCTGGTAAAGGACAAATGGAGGTGGATTGGTAAAAAAAACCTCCATCTAGTGTCACCAGACAAACACTAACATGGCACCCCCAAGGAAAGAGGACTGCCCGGAAACACCAGGTGGCTAAATGTGGAAAAAGAAGATGGGCTACATTTGGGATGAGGTAATAATGATGGCCCAGAACAGGACACAGTGGAGAACTCTACTGCTCTACTGCATCAAAAACTACCTGGTTGACGTGACAATGAATGCACTCACTGCCACTCACTATTGCAGTGAAAGAAAGTTATTCATACTCTGCAAGCAGTCGTAGAGAAATAAAAGCATTGTCATTGTCACACCAGAGTAAGCGCTTATTTCTACCAGACATACAACTTTGTCGACGCATACAAGAGTTCATTCTTCCCCAGTGCCGTCAGATTGTGGAACGATCATGCACAACAGTTAGTTAGCCAGCAGTCAGTAGAGATGCTTAGAAAGTGCCTTTCCTCTCTGTCAGCAAAGTGAAGTAACAAAAGTAACGCTACACCACCCGCTGCCATGTACCAGTAGGCCTACACCACCCGCTGCCATGTACCAGTAGGCCTACACCACCCGCTGCCATGTACCAGTAGGCCTACACCACCCGCTGCCATGTACCAGTAGGCCTACACCACCCGCTGCCATGTACCAGTAGGCCTACACCACCCGCTGCCATGTACCAGTAGGCCTACACCACCCGCTGCCATGTACCAGTAGGCCTACACCACCCGCTGCCATGTACCAGTAGGCCTACACCACCCGCTGCCATGTACCAGTAGGCCTACACCACCCGCTGCCATGTACCAGTAGGCCTACACCACCCGCTGCCATGTACCAGTAGGCCTACACCACCCGCTGCCATGTACCAGTAGGCCTACACCACCCGCTGCCATGCACCAGTAGGCCTACACCACCCGCTGCCATGTACCAGTAGGCCTACACCACCCGCTGCCATGTACCAGTAGGCCTACATCACCCGCTGCCATGCACCAGTAGGCCTACACCACCCGCTGCCATGTACCAGTAGGCCTACACCACCCGCTGCCATGCACCAGTAGGCCTACACCACCCGCTGCCACGCACCAGTAGGCCTATACCACCCGCTGCCACGCACCAGTAGGCCTACACCACCCGCTGCCATGCACCAGTAGGCCTACACCACCTGCTGCCACGCACCAGTAGGCCTACACCACCCGCTGCCACGCACCAGTAGGCCTACACCATCCGCTGCCACGCACCAGTAGGCCTATACCACCCGCTGCCACGCACCAGTAGGCCTACACCACCCGCTGCCACGCACCAGTAGGCCTACACCACCTGCTGCCATACATCAGTAGGCCTACACCACCCGCTGCCATGCACCAGTAGGCCTACACCCAGCTCGAAAATACTCTAGCCACATTTCACTGTGGCTAACACAGTCATGAGCTGTGTTGGAAAAAGAAGATGGAAGCATCTCTAAAAATTTGCTCCCAATGTGCCCACCTTTCCTCCCTCAACCTCTGTCGTTCCTGCTCCTCTCTTCCTCTCTCAGCCTCAAGCTGGCGTTGTCGCTCAGCGAGCCGCCGTTGCTCCTGCTCCAACTCCTGCTGCCGCTGGAGTCGTTGACGCTCCTGGTCAGCGAGGCGCCTCAGTCGTTCCTGCTCCTCGTAGTCTCGCTGCCGTCGCTTCAACTCCTCATGTTTCCGCTGTTCCTCCTCCTGGTGACCAAAGTTGGAGTTAGGGATGTCACCAGCAGAAATGGCTGATATTAGAAATGTTAGTATAATTTATTTTTCTGGCCACAGAATATTTATCTCACTACAAAAATGACAAACCATAGGCATTAATTGACGAGATAATGCACTTCCAGCCCCCAAGTTGTGCACACCGTAACACTGTTAAAGTACCTGTCATTATAAAATAAACCATCCGTATTACTATTATCAAATTTTAATGCTAGTTGTTTTAATATATAATAAAAGTAAACGCACTATTATTTGTTCTCTTTCTGCTATAGCGGGCAGGGTATCGTTGGGGGCCAGAAGTGGCAACATGGCAGTTGACAAGACTTGTGTCCTCTATTAGCAGGATTCCTATCCTTTTATTATAACATATTTCCAGGACAACATTTTTTATTTTATGATAATGAGATAAATCATGAATTGATAACATATTTTGTAGTGAAAACTTTTTAATAATCTGCAATTTCAAGTAACAATGAAAAGGTTGCATAGGAAGTAGTGTTAGCATAATTTATATTTCTGGCCATATAATATTTGCTAGACAAACTGCAAAATTGACAAAGCCAAAATATTATGTGTAATTTTATGACAACAAATGAGGGGTATGCATGAAGACAGACCAGAGTGGCGAGCTTGTGTTTGCGTGACTCGTCCTCCTGTCTCCGACGCTGCTCCACGTCAGCCATCTTCTTCTCCCTGCAACAACCGTGCTCATTACAAGTGTGCCAGGTATGTACGGCACCACACTCACTACAAGTGTGCCAGGTGTGTATGGCACCACACTCACTACAAGTGTGCCAGGTGTGTATGGCACCACACTCACTACAAGTGTGCCAGGTATGTATGGCACCACACTCACTACAAGTATGCCAGGTATGTAAGGCACCACACTCACTACAAGTGTGCCAGGTGTGTATGGCACCACACTCACTACAAGTGTGCCAGGTATGTATGGCACCACACTCACTACAAGTGTGCCAGGTATGTAAGGCACCACACTCACTACAAGTGTGCCAGGTGTGTATGGCACCACACTCACTACAAGTGTGCCAGGTATGTATGGCACCACACTCACTACAAGTGTGCCAGGTATGTATGGCACTACACTCACTACAAGTGTGCCAGGTACGTATGGCACCACACTCACTACAAGTGTGCCAGGTATGTACGGCACCACACTCATTACAAGTGTGCCAGGTATGTACGGCACCACACTCACAACAAGTGTGCCAGGTATGTACGGCACCACACTCACTACAAGTGTGCCAGGTATGTATGGCACCACATTCATTACAAGTGTGCTAGGTATGTACGGCACCACACTCACTACAAGTGTGCCAGGTATGTATGGCACCACACTCACTACAAGTATGCCAGGTATGTAAGGCACCACACTCATTACAAATGTGCCAGGTATGTACGGCACCACACTCACTACAAGTGTGCCAGGTATGTACAGCACCACACTCACTACAAGTGTGCTAGGTATGTACGGCATATTTACTACTCATCTTTCTGCTACGTTATAAAACAGGCTATTATACAAATGCATGTTAATGCAATTGTTTGAATTTAGCAATTTTTCAGGATCTCAATCAATTACCAATGTTTTGGTTATGCATTTGTGACCCCGGCCGACCAAATCGGTAATAAGTCAGGATTTGAGATTTCCTTTGTAAAGAAATGTAATATTCAGCATTTCCTTTAACATTATATGAGGTCCTACATTAAAACTTAATAATAAAGTGTTTTTTGTAATGCAATCTAGAATGAGCCCAGCCCTATCAATCACCTGCCATAGAATGACAAAAACAAAAGGCACTTGGTC
The DNA here is from genome assembly GCA_963662155.1 of Lamellibrachia columna. NCBI lineage: Eukaryota > Metazoa > Annelida > Polychaeta > Sabellida > Siboglinidae > Lamellibrachia > Lamellibrachia columna. The sequence continues at coordinate 8,568,947 of OY759270.1, forward strand.
GTTTTTCTACGGTGTAATTCACCATGTCACTGCGGGGTTACCCCGTTATTTTGGGTATCACCGGAAAGCGCGTGATATCATGTTTCCCGCACACAAGTCCATATCCATGCTCGGTGGACTGAAATAGCTCAATTGCAACCAATAATCAGCCACCTTTTTCATGCTAATAAGTCAAGTGTCATGTGTTGTGCTCTGTCAGTTTCTATTGGATGATCGCTTGTGCACATGTGCAGTTCTGCAACTCAAATCAAAATAAGGATGCCATTTTGCGAGTTGTCAATTTAGAAGTTCATTGTTTTTCCGGAGAGTTTTGTCAAGAGTGTAATTAAATTATGTCGGATACGATCGTACGCTTGCTCAATGCACCCATCGATGATGATGATGCATTAGCATGGCTATGGGAAGAGTATATGCTGTCCGATGTCAACGAATCAAGCGATAGTGACACGGAGTCGGACAGCAAGGCAACCGAAGGCTGTGCCATTCCTGTGTCCGACAGCGTCAGTGATACTGAAGGCAGCGAAGGCGATGTTGATGAGTTCACATGCTGACAAGTGACTTGGACGCAGCAATAGGTGGCCCTGCCCAAGCATGTTCTACTGGAGCAAGACATCCTCAAAGCAACTGCTTTTAGGTTTGTTTACATTCAATCAAGCCTCAAGGCCTCGTTCAATCAAACCAGATTCAGTTATGATCATTGCCATGACATTGCATTGGCACTGTCATTGCATATTTTGCAAGCACAGTAGCAATTAAGCAACTATTGATTATATTTTTATTGTACAGATATGCCTATAGTAAATAGTCACCTTTGCTGCTTAAATGTAGATTATCTGGTTATACTTTGTTTTGATTGTCATGTTTCGTAATTAACCAGGAATAATGATTTACTGATTCAATTACAGGTGTGGATGCAAGTTGGATGGTGGTGAAGCTGTTCTCTGTTTTCACCAGAGGAAATGTTGAAAAAGCGGCTGGACATGATGGAAATGACTTCACGTAAATGTTTCGACAGATGATAAGAAAACATCATGTTGCCAACTTTACTTTGTTCAAGTTTCTGATTTTGTAGAGGTGACGTAAAACATATAATATAATTATACAAGATAATTCCCAAAATTAAGCATTGTTCCTATAGAGTCACTAATTGCTTAAATGCAGCCAACGTGTAAAAAATAATACTCCTAAATAATATGTTGGAAAAGCAGACAAGTGTGCTTCAGCTCTGGTAGTTACCAAACCAAGACACCATACAATAACGGGTCTATGTGATATAATCCTCCCATAACATTTAAGATTCTTGAATTTCAAGATTCCACCATACTGCTTATTCGGCAGTGTCTTAAAGGTGTCATAGACTTAAATTTTTTATGTATAATACCAATCTGGGACTTTTATTTATTTTTATGTCCCATCTGAATGGTATTTGGGCAACGAAGCCAATTGTGGAATACTTTTCTCTTTCAGATGTCACAAGTGAGATAATAATAATTATGCAAAAAATTATGATGACATGTTGCAGTCATCAGGCTCAGAAGCGAGTCTACCCAAGGACAACCTGCATGGTCGAGAGTCATCGCTTGTGTCAGCACATTCAAGTTCCTGCATCTGTAAGTAACTATTGTCACGTTTGTGTGGTAAGTTGGTCCTTTAGCTACACTGAATATACCTCTTATGATTAAAATGTGTTGTAAGTACAATGTGTGATTTTACGCCTCATGTATAAAATCAATTTTGATTATTACTGCCAAGAAATACATTTGTCAATATCTGCAATGATCATATTTATTGGAGCCTAGTCATCAGGATAGTTATCTCAATTATCTTTAACATAATTCAAAGACTAATGTGGCATTGTGAGTGTTGATGTTGTTGTCAGTAAAATGTCTTATCTGATTTGTGAACATAATTATTGTACTATGTTCACATCTACAATAATAACAATATATGGTTGATGGGACTACTGAATTGGTATCAGGACAAAGGCCTGAAGCCATAGGAGAAGCGTTATGCCAGGCGTGACAATAATGTGAGGATATACTTCTTTGATGACATCAAGAGAACGGTTGTGTTCATTTCGAACTATGCTGACAATCACGCTCAGGTTCTGCCTGGATGAGAGCCACGCTTCAAGCGAGACCATATTAGGCTGATGCCGTCATCCGAGACGAAAGTCAAGGTGCATGGAGCCTACTGTGTGGCAATGGAGCCTACTGTGTGGCAATGGAGCCTACTGTGTGGCAATGGAGCCTACTGTGTGGCAATGGAGCCTACTGTGTGCCAATGGCGCCTACTGTGTGCCAATGGAGCCTACTGTGTGCCAATGGAGCCTACTGTGTGCCAATGGAGCCTACTGTGTGCCAATGGAGCCTACTGTGTGGCAATGGAGCCTACTGTGTGGCAATGGAGCCTACTGTGTGCCAATGGCGCCTACTGTGTGCCAATGGAGCCTACTGTGTGCCAATGGAGCCTACTGTGTGCCAATGGAGCCTACTGTGTGCCAATGGAGCCTACTGTGTGGCAATGGAGCCTACTGTGTGCCAATGGAGCCTACTGTGTGGCAATGCATGATTTGGGTAGGTAATGGTGTAACATTTATTACAAAATAACTGATTTACTTTTGAGTAAAATTCACTAAAATTATATGCTTCAAAGAAAGTATTAATGTACCTATTTGCTAGTCTGTAGCCTATTTTTGCTGAATGTAAATTTTTTTTTGTATTGTGCACACCATGGATGTGTATGTTTCAGAGCACCGCACCATGAGTGAAACTGGTTTCCAGAGGACATGGAGAGCGCTCTTGCCGTTCATTGTGACAGCATGGCCTATACACCAGAAGAAGAACTACGTAATTATACTATAACAAAAATAAAGTGTGCCAAACTTGAATGTTATACACTCAGCATTTCTTTACTTTCCACGTACATAAAGGATGCAAAACTTAAATGGCCGTTTTCACTTTTTTTTTACCCCTACCGTGTACAATGTGGCATAACTTCATCAATTTTTGCAGCATCATAATAATTTTTAGAACACTGTAAAGCTGTATCAACACCCTTTGCAAAAATGAAAAAAATTCCCTACGTATCACTGGTTTGGTCAGCCGGGGTCACATTTATTTATAAATGCATTTGAAATGTTTTGTTTCATATTAAATTTGTAACTGTAGATTTTATTCACGATGGACAAAAATCAAACAAGTATGCATGATACACAATATGAGGCTCATATAGAAAACTGTATATCTGGTGCACGCACAATCTAACAATAATTATTCAAACAATTACATCAACATTTCAAATAAATGCATTTGATTGGGTATTTGAAAAATCAAATGTTTGGTTGTTGCACTCAAGTGCAAAAGTTTAGGAAAACATTTAAATGCATTTGTTAACAAGCATGTTATAAACATAAACAATGTAGTTACCTAAGTTCACGACGTTCTTCACGCAGACGCATTGCATATGACGGGTTTGTTCTGTTGCTTTTTTCCACTGATCGCTGGATCATGTCAAGACGCATCTCTCGCATCGTTCTTTCGCGTTCCTCGCGGCGTTGGGCGGCCAGCAACTGCTTTTCCTCGCGCCTCCTGTCACATAGAGCACAGATGCAACGTCACATAGAGCACAGATGCAATATCACATAGAGCATATATACAATGTCACATAGACATAGAGCACAGATGCAATATCACATAGAACATATATACAATGTCACATAGACATAGAGCACAGATGCAATGTCATATAGTTGTATCAAGATTTATTAAATTGTAATCAATAATACTGGGCCTTCTCATAACATCCTAAGTAACTTTGACAAATGAGGTAATAAATCAATAGACGCGAGCCACTGACTTGCGTTGCTCCACGGCCCGCTTCTGCATCAGCTCCTGGCGTTTCTGCAGTCGACTTGTGTTCTGTTGATCCTTGGTCGCCAGTTCTTGACGCTTCAGTTCTACCATGTCCTACAACATAAAAAAACATATGCAGCTAGCCTCTCAAAGTAAGGCCCATTATTTCTATACACAAATCATTAAGTCTCTACAGTGGGCATTTCAAAGTAAGAAGGGATATGCAGATATGTGTGCATATTTTCCCTCCAAAAAACAAACAACTGTTAGTTTATATATTTTTTGCAATTCTAACATATATGAACTGAAGGTTAATATATTTAAATGAAATTAGTATTTTTTACAGTGCTTTGCAAAAACTTCTCTTCTGTTGCTTGACCTATAAATATACAAAGTTATATTGTAGTATCTGGATTATACATGTAGGCTATCATTTACTCAAGTGAGTCTTGATAGATGGTTATTGTCTAAGACCACCTGCCTCTTACGACCACAGTGTATTGCCATTATGATTAGTCCTGCCCAATTGTATTTGCTATGTGTCTAAACTACGACATTTGTTGAAGGCAACACGTGCCAGCACCCACCAGCTGTGACTTGAGTGGCGTGTTGCGGCGGATGAATGAAGTGACGGCGGATGTGTTGTGCCCAGGCGTTGTTCGCAGTCGGTTGTGATGGCGCAACTGGGAAGCAGCCTTCTATAAACATCACAGCACATTGACAGTGGCATCTCATCCACTGATGAGGGTGGCATCTAACCAAACTTGAATATATCCACATGGACAATGGTCTCTTGATATACTCAAAACTATTTTTTTTTTATTCTCATGGAAATCTGCATTAGAGGCTTGTTTCTCATAATATAATGCATTTTGTAATATATGCATGTCACAAAAAGAACTGACTTCCATAATGTGGAATTCTATCGTTTAGCATAAGAATCTTTGGAATTTAAACAACATGGTTTAAAAGCCATATCTTTTTCAAATAAATGTACACAAAAACTATATAAGTGATGGCTCGACATTAACACTTGTCCACATGTCCAGGACAAGTAGCTACCAGTGTAGGACAAGTAGCTACCAGTGTAGGACAAGTACATAATCCTGGACACTTGTCCCACCAGAAAAGTTCATGGCGTTGCAATATGAATTCAAACGTACTATTAATTTTAATAAAAAGACTGAACAGTTTTGACTTGTTGACACCCAAAATAAATAACATTTAATGGAATTGATTATTTTGTTCGATGTCGCACGTATTCCTGCCTTTTCCCCGACATCCGACTACTGCCAATGTAATTACCAGGTGTAGCACGTAGTATTTTAGAAACTAGTTTACTCACTATGACAGCAATGATGTTCCTTTGAAAACATGTACGCACTGTCACCGTTCCTTATTTAAATGCCCCCTTACACAGCCACACTTCTGACATATTTGCCCATTTTGTTTTGAATTTGAACATTATTGCTACACGAGAACGCATAATATTTGAATCTAATGTCAGAAACAGATCACAATTGTAACAAATGCCAGTGCAATGGCCTAATGCCACTCGGCTTCGGCGTGACGGCAAAAGTTGTGCGTACATGTATTTATATCACTAAGCATGTTTTATTTTACATATTAATGCGATATAGTACAATCACATCACCGCTATACATTAACACAAGTATGCTGATATCTACAGCAGCAACCCTAAGCCCTATAGCATGAATAATTGTTCAGTTTAGTTGCATTCACAGTATACATAGGTCATAATGAAAAGCACTTTAATTAACAGTTAATTTAATGTTTTAATAATGCAATACTTTTCAGTTGTTTATTTTGTTGCATATTGTTGCCACTTGCAACGTACTGGACGGCTAGCAGTGCTTGTTCCTTGTAGAATATTATAGTTCTTGCTAAATATCCACTGTTGTTGTTTGTAAACATGACAATTGTGTCTAAGTGTGCTCTGTAATTCAGCTATTTCCTTTCGGTCACACTTTGCAGAATTACTTTTTAACACAATAAAAGTTGGCAAACGCTATCTTGTTTCTTAGAATTATTTACATTTTTCCTTCTACACTCAGAAAATGCACTAAGATATATTTGTTAGAAACATCATCCTGGATATTATATACATCCAAGTGTGTGTTATATCTTGCCATAGTAATTCAATGCGTTTGTAGTTTTCAGGGGAGACAAGTATAGTTTTTGTAGGGCAACATGACTTGCTACTTGTCCTACAGGACAAGTGTCTTCTAGGAGTTAGTGTAGAGCCCTGTAAATATATTTGTATATGTGTTCTTCACTGTTATGGCAAATCCAAATCTACATTGTGGCCAAAACATTGATAAATTGATTTTAAAGTGACAGGTCATAGTCTAAAATGCTGCGTGGGGCAGATTCGTGATGTTACGTGTGGAACACATCTCTCCCAGATCTGACGTTCTAGGCCGCTGGATTTTATTTCAACCGTTTCTCTCCTTGACATGTGTAAGCGGTGAAAAGATGTGTTGTGGAAAACTGTGGCAATTCCAATTTGACTGGCCATTCCCAAGACACGACTTTTCAGCAGAAACGGGAAAATTTTATTCGAAACAGGAGGTCAGACTGGACTCATGCTACTGCAAATAAAGTAATTTCTGGTTCACATTTCATGACACCTGACGACTTTGAGGGATAAATGCAGTGGAAGATGGGCTTCAAGACAGTTACATGTCAAGACATCTTCAATTCCTTGAGATGTACACCGAGTTACGAGTACCACCACAACGGGGTCAACACGGTTCATACCTGTATGGTGCCACGTTGGGCTGACTAACATCAACAGAATCAATCTCAATCTCTTGAGCGTTATCCCCACTCTCTCCAAAATATATTTCATCATCAAATGCTTTTATTTCTGTGTCAAAATTCACATTGATCGCAAAACTCCTGGAGTCAGCCGTCATTGTTTACGAGATGCTGCACAGCTGTCAATCACAGTCAGGCCGCTGCATTTGCTCAAGGCCGGCGGCTGCGTTCCACACGTGATGTCACGCAAATCTAATGCTGGTATTGCTTAGCACTTTTCGTGAGGCAGCAAATTTAAAGACTCTTTTTATGTTGTATGCTCTTATTCAGTACATAACATATTTGGCAATACCATCATTTGAAAGTGCATCAAACCTTTATCATTAAGGAACATTGCACATTGAATCCCAGGATATGGCCTTTAACAACCCTTTTGGGAAAACAACATTGTCAAAATTAGGTGCAATCCCAAATGTCAACTGAATGTTAAGCATTACAAATCATTAACAGGTACATAACTGAAGACTTCAGATTTCTAATATCACTTGTGATTATTACATGCAAAAGCAACAAACCCTATACGAACTAGCAACCATAGACAGACATACTACAACAAGAACCAACACAATATTTGCCTACCTTGGCTGTGAGGATGGGAGACGGGGTGTCTGCAATAACACTGTCGATGTGGTCCCGATGTACTCGCTCTGAAGACACAAACAGCGCCATAGAAAGCATGTTCCAAACACTGTTGTTGAGTTCAAGCCTCAAACTACATACAAAAGTTTGTTCAGCAAAATACACTGAAACTTTTATTATTTGACATAACATTCCGCATCTGCAATTTTTTGTATAATAATTACAACAATGTCAGTAGAGTTACGCACAGGAAGCAATTTGTTTAGCAAGATTCATTGAAACCTTTATTATTATTTGACAAGACATACCCCAATTTTATACACATTTTTGGTGTAACAATTACATCAATTGTAGTAGAATTCTTCCACATGAAGCCACTTTATTGTTGTTTCTTGTAGCGAAAATAAATATAGCTACTTATAATATTATTATAACTGACCTTCAGAGGATATGTGTTCATTCCTTGTGTCTGTACACTGTCTTTTTGGAGCTGAGAAACTGCGACCCTGCAAGTGAGATAACAATGCAAATCAATGTGATGTTCAAAGCTTAGCATCATTATTTCAAGCAGTGTTCTTCCACACCAGTCCACAATGCCAGCTGAAACTCGTAGCGAGATTGCTCTTAGTGTCTTTTGGCAGATAACGGATTCATAAAGTGAATTTTGCAGTAACTCTGAAATAAAATAGACGTAGTAGGTGTAAAATGTAATCTCTGAACTGCTGGGTGAGAACAACTGTGCACGAGTTGAGATAAGACCTGCTGCACTGCTGACACCTTGCAGAGAAGCCTTTTGTAGCCAGTTTTGGCAAGAAGACAATTTAGACTCGTCAATTTAGTTCTTTGCCAAAAAGCAGTACTTATACTGAACTCTAGCTGCTTCAAGAATAACATACATGGTGTTGTTCAGCTGACACGGGTCTCTTGCCTGTCTCATTTCCACTGTGGATGTCTTCAGCCTTCTGCCGACTCTTCTGTGCTGCAGCCCTACAACCAGCAACACACAGCATGGGTTACTGTGACCAGACAGGGCACTTTGTCTTCTCTCCTGCAAGGGCAGGTACATTAATGACAGCATACACAGCACATGCCACAATCAGATCCACATGTAGATTTCTACCGCAAGAAAATTACCTCAAAATGTCTACAATTATTAGGAAAATATAGGAATTTAAAGAAAATATAAGAATTGCAATTAAAATATAAGAACGCTGGGCACCGTGCAACAATAACAGGGGCAGGTTTTTCCATGCCGTTTAGGAAAAAACATGTAGGACCATATCTGAATGTAACCAATCTTCATGCACAGTGAAAATGTGAGTGTTCCGTTGCAATTTCCCTATGTCATATGAAAATCAAACTTTGTGCACAGTAAACACCTGAAATAGAGTACTCATGTGCACTTTCCTAACGTCACAGCAATAACTATAACGACTAAGTAATTTTGTAAAAAGACTGCATCTAGTAGAACCAGATAGCATTGATCTGGCTGTCATTGCAAGTTTCTAAGCGTGAGATGAGCTACCTCATTAGCAATGCTCTTTGTCCAGCACTGCCAAGGTGGGGATCACTAGGACAAACCAACCCTTCCATGTGAAACAAAGCGAGTAGCCATGAAGACAACACCTACCTTGTTGTTCTGATGGGCTTCAACGGCTCCTCACTGCTAAGGTGGGGATCACTAGGACAAACCAACCCTTCCATGTGAAACAAAGCGAGTAGCCATGAAGACAACACCTACCTTGTTGTTCTGATGGGCTTCAACGGCTCCTCACTGCCTGAATCACAGCCTGTGGCTGTGTGATCATCTTTCCGTGTGGCTGCTTCAGTCTCCTCACTAGAAGGTGTTGTCATCACTGCCTTAGGGCGACCTGTTCTGACGGGCTTCACTGGTGTGTAGGCTGCAGAGCTGGAATCACTGGAGCCATCACAGGGAGACTGCACTGCACGCAGACGATCTACCGCTCGCATCTTGGAGCGAGTGCAACGGTTCGTCTCAGGTGTCTACAGTAGAGAAAGTGTGTTGGTATAATTCTTCACATTTTACGATTGCAATATTTTACAAATAGTGTAATACAATCGAGCCTCGTTATAATGCAGTGGTCGGGTCCACGATTTCGGACCACGTTGTATGCGAGGCGTATGTGTTCTTATATCTGCCACTAGGGAGCTACTAAACAACAGCGATCGCCGCTCGCTGACCTAATCCAAGAATGCTGTCGAAGCCACTGTGTGCTTGCAGCCTTATACGGCAATACGCAGTTTACAGAGCTTATTAAACGAGTCAGCTAGCAACATTGTGTATTATTTTTAAATGTCACAATCTGTTGAATCTTAAACTGAATAAAATACATGTATGTATACCGTTATGGAATAAATCTGCTACGAAGATGATGTACTGGACCAATAGGCCCACAAATAAAAAATAATAACCTGGATCTGAGCAGCTGAAAATGTATATGATTTGACACACATAGTATGCAAGCTGATTAAACATAGAAAACAACAATAGGTAGAATTAATAATTGTTTCACTTTCTCTTTCAACCGATCTTGACCGAAACATAAATTTATGACTCACCACTTAACATCAATTCATCGTTTGATATGTGGATGACAAGTTAATATTTTCGCGCACTGGTAGCGCCTTGGGTTAGACATCTGGCATGTTGGTATTGCTTCGCAAAACTATTAGATTTATGATGCAATGGAAGCATGTCATTTCACCCCAGTGTTATATTGGTATTGCATACTAAATTGCATTTAAGACTTTATTTGATTCTTAGGTGAGCTGTATTTGTGAGTTTCTACAAACCGTCGAAGCCAGCGACAGTGCAAAACAAACAACACGTTGATACTTCATTGACATTGTTCACCTGTTTCTTGAGAATTGTCAAAGCAATTCTAAGTAGGTTTAAGCAGGACCATTTGGCATATCCCATTGGTGGCAGAAAACCGGGGTCCACGACCAACTGCCTTATATCTGAATCCGCGTAATAATGAGGCGCGCAATAACGAGGCACGACTGTATTCACCTTTTGTAGAATTTAAACTGCATGCACACACAATCAACATTATAACGGCTTATAGCTTTCTTTACTCATGTGCTCATGCATATCGCCTTTCATCAATGGCGAAATGAATCCATATTTGGCAAAACAAGAATAAGGCCGTTCAGCCAATTACTCTTTATTTTGACTGATACATGGTCACCCATCTTACAAACTGCAACAATCCAATGTAACCAGTGATCTGTCTCAACTAGAAACAGTTGATAAATGATGGAAGGTACACAAAATTAAAATGCTGAGAAAACTACTGTTTTAGAAACCTACCTGGATCTTTCTTAGCACAGACGTAACTGCTTTCCTGGGTGACATGATTGGTCGTACCTTCGTCAGGGTTGTGGCTACTTCTTGTACACTTCTCTGTAAGAGGCACAGTAGATATGTCAAGTCAGTTGCTTTAATTCTAATTCTTTTGTACAATCAAACCATCAATATCAAAAGTAAAACTCACCAATCCCAATGATTGTAGTGCACCAACTTGTCACTTATATCCTACATAATATTATGTGGTTTCTTTAAATGATTACAGATAACCAAATCTAGAGTAACTTACACCAGCAACAGCTGACAATCTGCTGAGCTTCTGCCTGTATGCGGATGAGCGCCGTGACTTGGACAAACTGACACGAGGACCGCCTCGGCATGACCGCCTTGTCTGACCAGCACTTGATCTACGGTTGGAACGCCTACCTCTCAGTTGATCTGTTGAATATGAAGGCATCAGTGACACGGCCGTATTACCTGCACGGATGAGATTGGATCTAGGGACAACCTTCCCTTTTTATCAAAACTACCAAGTATACTAACATGAATGTTGTTTTAACAATGTTTGTCTAAAAATGCAAATTGTTAAACAGAGAAATTGTTGAAAGCAGGCCCTTAGCCAGGGACACGTCTGCCCTTCTTAAAGACGGGCAAATGTCTGACGACGACGGGTAAAATAAAACTAAAATATGGGTTTTTCTTTTTACAAGATTTTTTCATAATAAAATTGTTTGAACTGTCTTATTGACTCTAAGCACGTGGTTGTGATTCGACGAATAGCGAGTACCACCGATCTATAAGATTATATATATTTTTAACATTGACATCGTTTTAAAATAATGATACCACGGCTGATCTCCAATTATTGAAATCGTGTACGTCATTGGTTGGGAAACGCGGGCGAGTTCAAAATGGCACCTGCCAAACGTCACTAGCTAAATTCACGACAATCGAAGCCTTTTTCGTAATCGAGAATAAAAGCTGCGTTCCTGCGATTGTCCCTGAACGATCCGAGTCAGCATCCTTTGTTACATTGGTGGAGATCCATAATGTTGATGTGCCTGCCGCTAGGAACGATCCGAGTCAGCATCCTTTGTTACATTGGTGGAGATCCATAATGTTGATGTGCCTGCCGCTAGTAACCGAAACTCTACTGTATTGTCGCCCACTGCTGGCACTTTGCAGTGCCAGTGGCCAAGCGAGATCGCGGTCGACTTCAAAAGTGAGTCTGATTCGGGTTCGAATTCACATACTTAATTGGCATGTAAGCCCTATTATTGGCAGCAGTTGAATGTTCAAGACTGGCAAAAAAAAATTTCTGGCTAAGGGTAGTAATATTTTAAAGACAAAAATCCACATAATCTGGTATATAATTTTTGGGGACAAACTGAATAAACAAATCATATAATTAACGGGTTATATTAAGTTATTAACAAGGTTTCACTGGTCATCCCAGCCTTACCTGGTGCTCGTGGTGACTTTGATGGTGCTGTGTTTGGCGGGACTGCAGCAACAACGACAGCAACAGCTCCTGCATCAAGCTTACCCTCAATCACATTCACTTTATCTTTGACAGTGAGGAGACCAAAGCCGCGGATTGAATGAGGACTTGGGGCGTGTGCAGACAAGTTCTGTATGGCGTCACCACTGCACCGGTGGCCAAGACTCACAGTAAGTCTCTGCTCCAGCTTGGGACATGATGAGGCACCCTTGTTGGCACGGCTAACAGACGGCGATGACGTGTCAATATGACCTGTCACGGGTGACATAAATTTATGGTGTTCTTCATCAGTACCACTATCAACAACCATGGATGACGGTGATGACGCTGACAACCGGCTAGATTTAGGTTGCCCATCACTAGTGCTACTGTCTGTCTGCATGGCAGAACTATGTCCTTTCGGACTGTCAGCGACGGTGGACTTCACGCCACCTTCATTTTCACCATCACTGTCTATGGTTATCACAGCAAACCGTTTTTGTTTGTGCGGCCTTGGAGATTGCATGTGAGGCTCACTGTCGTTTGATGAGTGGATCTCAACACGGCATATGCTGAAGATTGGCTCTTCACTACGTGACGAATCAAAATCTGTTGTGGCTTGATTGTTGCGTCTAGAGGAGCTGCGTGTGGCCGGTCTGGCGTTGCTCTGGGTAGTCTTCTGTTGGCGTTTGCTTGAACGGACAGGCATTTTCCTAAAAGAAACAAATTGAGAAACAGTATTCAAAGTTAAAAGCTGAAATGCTGCAGTCAAAATTGTTCTTTCAATAGTGATTGACCTAGCCTTTTTTATGCCAATGCCTTGGTGACAGCAAATATGCTGTGTCCCGTCTTACCTTTAGAAGTTCAAGTTGCACCACCAGATATTTAGTTGACTGCTAATTCTTCTTAGCAATTTATTGCTAAAGGGTGTGTCAATCAATCACTAATCTATTCAATTAAGGTGGTTGGGGCAGACATTCTATGCTTGCTAAGAATAAAGTAGTTTTGAATTAAGTTCCATTCTCTTACCGGCTTCTCTTTTTCTTAGGGACGTAGTCATCTTCACTCTCGTCCTCCTCTGCTATTGGTTGTGGCTGTCTACTGCGACGTTTACGCAGCGTGGCTCGTGCACGTTTACTCGAAGGTGTCTTTGGTAGCAGCTCCGCATCAGGCCTACAACACACAGTAACAATCAGTGTGATCTTAATGAGGTACGCTACAAACAGCCGTCATGGGCTACCACCAGTTCAGCGAGTCAATGACAGGTTACACATTTACCCCCGGCCATGTGTAAATGTATTTTGTTATTCTCCGACACAGACTTTTGGTGTCTCATCCAAAGGATACTAACTTTGTGAAGCTGTATTATTGAACCCAGCAGTAAACATTAATATAAAATATTGGCAGTAAAGTTTGACGTAGTGCCGTAATGCATGGCTTGAAAAACAAGAGACAATACACAATTCTCATGTAGTTTGAGAAATTGTCATATGTGTGAGAGACATGTAACCACATGTTGTACCCATAGGACAGTCACTTCACCAAACATTCAAATCACTTTACTTCAACGTGGTGTATCTGGACTTCACTTTCAAGCGTGATATAGAATAGAATATGTAACATACCTGGCAAACGTCTGCTTCGCAACGTCTAGAATTTCCTCCAGCCATTTATAGTTGGTATCAAGAAGACTCTTGAAATCCACAAGCTTTGCTTTTGCAGCCTTTTCGATTGCCCTTCCCAAGGTACAGTGGGCATTTAGAGCCAGGGCCTTTTCCTGAGGCATTCTGGCCATGCGTACAGGGTGTCTACCCTTAGGGTTTCCGACTTACCTAAACAATGATTCAAGTAATCAAATTTACAACTTTGATGTTTACAATATGAGATGATTTGATAGCCAGTCAATGCTGACACAAATTCAAATGCTTAATGTCAACTACCCCAGGAAATACGATTCGAGCACCAAATGATATCTACAACTATTTTTTATGTCTATATCCACGCAGATCCTTATGAATAAAAAGCACTGTAAAATTATTTGGCCCAGTTTAGCATTAGCCTGATATAAAACCATATATCGGTCACTAGTGCAAGGGTTCACATCGACAATTCAGGTAATGATTTTGTACATCATGCTGACTCTGTTTGATGTTCTCCTGGACTGCAGGTTCTCAAGTAGGAGCTGTGCAACCAATGCAGACACTAGAGGTATAGCTGATGTCGCGAAGGATGCGGAGAGCTAAGCGTCGTTGCCCCATCTCCAGTGAGGATTTAAGATGTTGCTGGTGGGAACACACAGCACTGCTGCGTATTCTAGCACTGGTCATACGAGGCTTTTGTAGCAGTGTGTTTGGACATGTAGGGCATCTCTTGAGGTTTCTGTAGACAAAGGTGCTCACTTTGTTAGCTTTCGCTGCAGTTGCTTGTATATGCTGATTTTCAGCAATCTCAACTCCTAGATATTTGGCGCATCTGGTTCACCATTATACATGCTCTGCACATCTGGCATGTCTTTCAGGTCTTCCTCTGTGAATACAGTTGCAAAGTAATAATTAAATCTGTGTGCAGTTAGACTGTTATCATAAATTAGATCACCATTTGCATCTTCAATGGGTATCACTCATTCTTTGCTTTTATTTTGCTATGTGCAAATCTGAAGAATCCCTTTCTGTCTTCCTGGATATTGTCTGATAGACGTTTCTCTGGGCGTCTTTTGGATTTCCTGATTCTTGTTGTTTTTCTCCGGCAGTTGTTGTATCCTTTGTAGTCCTCATGCAATGTACTCTCTTTATATCTGTGTCCATAATTTCAGGTGTTTTGGTCTCAGTTTGTATATTGTTTTGTTCCAACACATTGGCTTACTTGTTCTGTTCCTCTTACTGGTTTTAGTTGGTACAATCTCCTCTCCTAGCGTTTCCAATGTCTGCCTGAATATATTCCATCCTTTAGTTATTTCAGTGTTTTCATTTATTTCTGACCAATCCTTCTTCCCAGACATTTCCTTGAATTCATCATAGTTTGTTCTACGGTAGTTTTTGTACGTTTCCTTCCATACACTTGGTATTTCATTGACAATCATTTCAAAGTGTACAAAGTTATGGTCACTGCTTCCAAACTGTTCAGACACTTTTACATTTCTCACTTGATCCGGGTCTAGGCTAGCGCTGCCGATCGCCAATTGCGCCATAGGCGAAACGGTTTCCCATTTGGCGAAAGGAAAACAAAACTCTTCGCCAATTTGGCGAAACGCATTTACGATCATGTTAACGCGCATTTTCGTGTAAGCGGCGGTGAACCCGTGAATCATAGCTGCCCACCATCCGTGGAATTGTTTTTCGCACCCCCTAATCTATAATTGCCCGGCGATAAGCCAATGATGGAATTGCTCTCAGCGAAAATTTGCATCCTGCTGGGCAGCTACAAAATAATATTATAACCTTAAAATGTGGGAGCTCACTTCCTCGCAGTTTTTAAATTTGTTATCGGTTAAAATGATTCGTAAATGTACTTCGGCCGGCGAAGATCGCGGAAAGAAAAAAGGCGGACTGGTTCGTACGTTTGCGTGGCTTATTCACGATAGCAAAAGCCACGTCTTTCGCTGCAAAGTTTGCGTGCACGCGAAAGCAAGAACGTGTTTGTCACCAGGAAGGACTGCGCCAAGCCCAAGAAGACTTGGCAAAACACGATATATGTGCAGACCACCGGAGATCGATGTTACTGCCGAAGCGCCAGAGACAGATAGACTTCGTCACTGCGAACGATCACGCGAACTCGGCGATTATCGCCCATAGGCGGACCGTGTTGACGCAAGGGATGCACCGTCTCCCGACAGCTAAGAACGCTTTCATGAGGAAGCCTTCAAGATATGTACGGTGAAGGAGCAGCGTCCCGGATTCACTCTTAGTGAAACGGGTGGACACTGTTGCAGAGACCAGAATAGTGGTGGTGGACATTTGGGGCGACACTTGTATCATCATGGTGACGTTCTCAGTGTTTGAGATTTGCAGTGTGTGCTCGATTTTCTTGTATTATATATTTATAATTAAACGTTGTTCTCTTGTGACTATCTATATGTTTAATATACGTATATTATGTTTATATAATATATCGTATATTAGGCCTAGTAAAAAAGAAACTAGTTTCTTTTTTAAGTTAGAGGGAGGCCTTTAAAGGCTTTATTATTTATGAATTTTTTGCCGTGTCTTAGATGTTCACTGTGGTTGATAAGCTGTAGTTTTTTTTCGATGCAATATTGAACATGCCAATGATGTATATTACTATTATAGCCTGCCATTCCATTGTCAAATACATTACTTTTTAGTGGGAATGGCAGATGAATAGAAACATTTACGTAAATGTAATATAGCACATACCTGTTACACCGGAACACTACTTAAATTGACTAGAAAGAAGCAAACGTAATGTTGAATATATTTATAGAAACATTTACGTAAATGTAATATGGCACATACCTGTTACACCGGAACACTACTTAAATTGACCAGAAAGAAACAAGAAGCAAACGCAATGTTGAATATATTTATAAATGTCATGTGCAGGTTTGGCCATGGTTTCATTAGTATGTATCACAGGCATACACCTGAATGGTATTTATACTGATTGAGACTGGAATTTTGTAAATGAGTCTGCCAAGACTATTTAATTCAAGGCATCATCATTTGAATCTTATTTTAGACTCTGTAGAATGCACATACATCCCTACACCTTGTATGATGAATAACGAGTGAACTGAAAGAGTATAACAGTACTTCGTACAGCAAATTTTGTTTCGACAAAGATTAAAATAATCTTTTTCAATAGTAAATAAAACAGGAGGCGGAGACAAAAAAGGAAGTGGGCGGGGACAAGAAACTAGTTTCTTTTTTACGAGGCCATAACACATTTTTTATGTCATGTTTTGCATTTTCACGTTTGTCATCTTAGTGTCGGCTAAAAAAAATGGCTAAAGAAAATCTCATTTGGCTAAAGAAAATGTTAACCTTTAGCCAAATTGGCTAAACAGATTTTAGGCCCAGCGGGTTACTTGTTAGTATTAGATCTAGTGTATTTACATTTCTCACTTGATCCGGGTTACTTGTTAGTATTAGATCTAGTGTATTTACATTTCTCACTTGATCCGGGTTACTTTTTTCTTGTTGGTTCTCTAACATGTTGATGTAAAAAGAGGTAGTCTGTCAGATCTAGAAATTCGTGCCCTTATGCTCCTGCTTCCACTTGGTTCCAATCTATGGCTCTCTGATTGAAGTCTCCACATAACTTTTTCTCCTTTCATCCAACATGCCCTTTCCAACAGCTCGTGTAGACTCTTCTGCTGTTCCTGGTTGTTTGCAGTTGTTATGTAGCATAATCCTACTGTTGTATCACATACTTTGCACCATATCTTCTACATGTGTTAGTTCCCACAGCATAATAGCCTTTATATCTACTTTCACACACACACACACACACACACACACACACACACACACACACACACACACACACACACACACACACACACACACACACACACACACACACACACACACACACACACACACACACACACACACACACACACACACACACACACACACACACACACACACACACACACACACACACACACACACACACACACACACACACACACACACACACACACACACACACACACACACACACACACACACATAAGACATCCTCCTCCTCTTCTCTTTCTATCATTTCTCATACAATCATATCCATCCAATGACAGCTCACCTTCCTACACATTTTCAGAAGCCCAGGTCTTGGTGATAAGAACAAGGTCTGTTCTCCATCTCCTGTTTACTCACAATACTTCTAGCATTAATCAACACACATTTCAATACTGTTGTTAGAGTGTTAGTAATTTAGTTAGTGTTAGTATCCTTAATTATATATATATATACAGGATCCGTGGTTGGGGGGGTAATACATACCCCCTCCCACCTAACCCCATCTACAATGTCCCCTGTTGTTGCCTGGGAGGTCTGGGGTTTTCTGTGGGGGCACCGACTCGTGAAAGAATCTTTGTTGAGGTCATTACGATTGTGATCAGTGACTTAAAGTGGCAATCTCAAATACGACGTCATTGGATAAAGAGGTATATACATAATAGTTTTGATTGTACTGTGTAATACTTTTTATTTTCTCAGTTAATCACAACTTATGCCATGGACATCTGTATGAACATGCTGGTTGTATAAGGTTTTTAGTCTGAAATAAAGATGTTGATTTGAATATGTACTTGGAAATAAACCTGTTTGTATTAATTATTGATTAAACCGCCCAACATGCGTAAGATTTATAGGCAGTTAGGTGAGATGGAAGGCAAACGCGTGAGACTTGGTCTTGGTACTGCTGGTCTGCCACCGTCTGGTAGCTCTGCCTCTGTATTGGTCCAAACGGGACTGAATTTGGATACCCCTGAATTTCACCCCGACGGATGCATCTCAGTTACTGCCAGTTTTCGCATTCTTCGTTCAACTATATGAGGTTCACGTAGTATTAAAGGAAGAAAAATCGACATTGTAAGAGATCAAGGTACCTCAAGGACAAGCCATGCAATGCAAGGCCCAAGCTCGAGTCAAGGGCCACGGCACAGCTACAGCCAACAAGCGGGCGTTGTGTAACGAAATATTCTTTTACGTGCTTAATCCCTTAAAACTTGGTTGATTTTAAAAGCATGCACATCATTAATACACTTTCAAAACACTGCAGATCGCTTGCACACATGTAGTTTCTATTAAATATATGTTGTAGTAGTTATTAATAAATGACACACATTTAATCCTTACCTATTTTCAGACGTTTAAATTTTGTGCGCGAATGTCAGCCAACCAATCAGCAATCACGTAAATGATGACATCATACAGTACCGCACACTAATTGCCAGTTCATGTTAATTATACAAAATATCTAGATATATTTGTATCGTCAGTGAATTACGCATATATACATATATAAAAACAATTTCTACCTAGTCATAAACAACACATTTCTGCGGTGGTTTTGCAAATTTGAACGAAACGTTTTTCGTGCAGAAAATGGAATGTTGGCCCCGAAACATGCACAAAAGCCAAACATTACTTCCGCCATTTTGGAATGAAAACAAATCAGACGTTGCGTGTTGATCGATCGTGAAAATTCAATTTTGATTATCTGGTTTAGGCATAATGCAACATAATCACGATGGCAGCAACTATAGCCAGAGTTATAAACTTGTAGTAGTTGGTGGTGGTGGTGTTGGTAAAAGTGCATTAACGATTCAGTTCATTCAGGTAAGTAACTGACAGTCGTCGAGTCGATATCGACAGTAGGCAGTACTGTCGTTGACTAGTAGGGCTTAGATGGGTACTCCCAATAAACAGAAGTCGGTAGACCGAGTGCACGCTACTCCGCAAATAGCGCGATGCATTTTACTGACAGTTACACTACATTGTATACCAGTTGTGTCCAAAGCCGAGCTACTTATATAATGTATTTTTTTTTAATCTGAAGAATTCAGTAACAGTTATTCCATCGATTCGATATACCAAATTGTTAGAAAACTTGTTTTGAGTGAAATTATCGAACGCTGAAAACATGTCCCAATAAACAAGGGTGTTGTTTGAATCCAGGCTATATACTCTGCATATCTCAGTATGCAGTAAGATGCACCGCATTAAATGTATAAACACCATTAATACATTCATTAATGTTCCTGTGATAGTTGTTACGAATTGTACATTTGTAGCATATATTTTCATTTGATAAAGTGAAATATGACATATTTACATCAAGACCACCATTGCCACCAATGTGTCGTGATAATCATGTCATCTAGTGATCACTGTCATTATTAAATACCAAAATATGTCTGAAAAACATGTTTGCATAATTTTTCTTTGAAACATTTAACTTTGTATGATGTGTGCACTCCCAAGGACTGATATATCTGACAAGTGGCAGTTGTAATAATATGATGTCCAGTGATATTTCAAAATGGGTTGAATTTGGCGGTGATGTGTCTTGAAACCTACTATAGAATCAGCCATTCAAGTTACAGGTTGCAGTTACATTGCAAAACATACTTTTTACAACGATGACACATATTATGGTCATAAGTCAGAAACCACTAATCATATTTTATGTTCAAACTTGCTTGTGAAGAAGTTAACATTTAGGTGTACATAAGCATTATAGGTAATAAAGTTTGTTTAAAAAACATTCCAAAGTAAATCATTTAACTGTTTAACATTGGTCGGGACACCTCTCTCATTGAAACAGATTATGAAAGAAACTTTAAGAAAGTAAGCTCCAGTTAATTAAATAACATAAACTGCAACTAAATTTGTTGCATACAGTTTCATTGTAATATTTTTTTAAATTAAATTTATGTATGTTACTTTTATTATTTACATCCATGTGTAATCAATTCCAGTTCTGATATAAACATGTATTCAGTTGATAGTGTGAACATGTTTGTGTGATAATGCACGTGTTCAGCATATAACATCCAAATGTGTTGCAGGCGCACTAAGGAGTAGGGCAATTCATTCTCATCAATTCTGTTGACATGTAATTTAATTACAGCACTCAGGTGTGAATGCAGGAGTAGTAGCCTTGTGAGTTCACATGTGTGCATAGCACTGCTTCATGAACACTCGCATAGTTCCAGGTGTGTGAGTGTGCTTCGTGCACCCTCGCATAGTTTCAGGCTTTCAGGTGTGTGAATATGTGAGTGTGCTTGATGTACACTCACATCATTCCAGTGGTGTGAGTGTGCATGATGCACACTCACAAAGTTCCACGTGTATGAGTGTGCTATGGGGGAACTATAATACCCATGTGTGTGTGGTTTGTGTGTATGCATTATGCATAAACATATATAAAATATCAAAAGGCTTTGGACTGGACCATACGACAAGACAATATTGTGAACAGTTGAGATGTGGTTTGACCTCTATTTATGGTGATAGCAGCTGTAACTTAGAGTAAGCTGGAAATTCGCTTATAGCTGCATTCATTAGGCACTATGCAGTATACATTGTACATAGTGATTTTATAGCCTCTCGCAATACAACGTGGCTTTAATACTCATTCTCAGCCAGTGGAAGTCTGAACGAGTTCTGTCAATCCTTGCTAAACTGGTTTACTGAGCAGTGCACAGAGTGTACACTGGGGTAACTCACAGTTATGGAATGTCTGATTACACAGTGTTGTTATGTCTGAATATTTGCCAGACTAGTGGGGCATGACAGTTTAGTGATTAGGACATTGCACTGTCAATTGGGAGGACCAGGTGTGAATCCTCTTGCTGCTGTTCAAACATCATGTAACATGGGCTATTTAGTTTACTCCACATTGGCCCAGTTCACTCAGCTCTATACACATTGTTGGAATTATATGAATGAATAATTATTGCACAGTTGCTGCAGCATGGCTGAATGCTTCCCAGAGAATTTGACTGGGGGGTTAAGTGTATATTTAGTGCTTGGAGTGGTCCTATGGAACAGGTGCTGGATGAAATATCTGAAAATATTCGTGACTCAGATGATGTTATTAAAGTATGGTGACTGGCACCCTCTCCACTGGGGACAAGACAGGCACACGTAACTGTCTACTTCTGGTGAAAAGTTAATAATAGTAATAACTGCATTTGTGTGCGCCATAGATCTGGCCGTTTTGGCCATTTAAAGGCGCATTACATTACAAACATTAATTAAGCTACAAGTTGAACTATGTACTGTAGTTGTAAAATCTGCTGGTCCATATATCTGTGTCTGGTTGTCTTGTGGTGTCTTGTGGTGCTGTTTCATGACAAAGAAACTCACACTTGACAAAATCTGATACTTGAATAAAAACTTATTTTAATAATTTTTGGTTGTGCCAACAAGGCACATAGTCATGCCACTCCTCTCAGACTGGACAGGCTTTGACATGCAGTCAAGACAGAATATCATGTTGTCACACCTGTAGGGCTACATGGTTACACCACTAACAACAGTCACACTGATACTACACAACTTAATGTGTAAAAAGTTGTAATCTCAGAAATAGAATGATTTTTTTTGGTGAAATTCACGTGCAGCTATTCAGAACCATGTCACTGGTTTGTTTGTTCCCTCTACTGGTCATTTCTTGATATAGAACTTTACCTCAAGGGCAAATCACGAGTGGGTGTGGTCATCTGCTGGGCTTGAAGCAGGGCTTCACAGTCATGGTGATTGACTGTGGATATGTCATCTGACATTGGTGTTACACATACAGCGCAACATGAACATGTTTTGTTGTTTTCTGTCTTCCCTTCAACACCCAGCAGCCTGTAAACGTAGCAACTTTGTTGTTTTCTGTCTTCCCTTCAACACCCAGCAGCCTGTAAACGTAGCAACTTTGTTGTTTTCTGTCTTCCCTTCAACACCCAGCAGCCTGTAAACGTAGCAACTTTGTTGTTTTGGGTCTTCCCTTCAACACCCAGCAGCCTGTAAACGTAGCAACGAGTTTGTTTTTGTTTTGTTTTAACAGATACACTTTTTATGAGAAGTTACCCATGTCTGATATACTATTGTAGTGATTGGGGGGACAACACATAGTCTTATTTGCAGGTAACTTACCTTGCATGTCAGACAGACACACGATGTAAGCTACCTTGTGTATCCACAGACAGACACACAAGATAAGCTACTAAGCAACTTTGTGCAGTGCAGACAGACACAGCCATCTGCATGCACACATGCACGCACACACACAGGCATGCACACAGCTGTTTGCCACAGCAGTGTGAAGTCTCAGGGCATAGATATGTAGATCATTAACAGTTGTTTGAGGCTGAGCTATATCATACATGAGAAGTTTGGCCCAGGCCTACCAGTCCCTCTTGTCTCACCTACACATGATTTTCTCAGAATTATGTCATAACATTGTTCATTTACGATTGCTAATATGATATCTTTAATATAAAGTAGTTTGTGACTCTGTACATCTGTTCTCTCATATCTCCGTCAGTGTCACATGTATGGAGCTGAAATTTTGTAGGTGTGCTCGTTTGTCCATGGTGGTGGTTCATATATAAAAAATAGAAAATTTTTCCAGGGGTGGGGTATTACATCAAAAGAACTAATGTGGACATTTTATATAAATGACGTAACTCAGAACCATAGTTACGTACAATTGCTAGCACCGTTATGCATGTTTCTGCCGTTGTTACATGATCTATGTCAAATGTCCACTGAATGCTTCGTGAAACTGGCAGCTGTACATGATTTGTGGAGCGTTAAGTTGTCATTGCTTTAGCTTTGCACTACAGAAACTTGACTGCGTAGCCAGGGACCCGTCTGCCCATCTTCAAGACGGGCAAATATCTTACGACGACGGGTAAAATAAAAAGACTGGTTTTTCTTTTTACAAAATGAATTTTTTTCATAATTAAATTGTTTGAACTGTCTTATACTTAGTGACTCTTGGCGCACGTGGTTACGATTCGACGAATGTTGTCAGCAGCAGAATAGCGAATACCACCGATCTGTAAGACTATATTTTTAACCATGACATCGTTGAAAAATAATGATACTGCGGTTGATCTCTATTTATTGTAATCGTGTATGTCATTGGTTGGGAAATGTGTTTCTATGGCCATTCTCAATTTTCAGTGCCTATCCATTGGCGCTCTCATTTGAAGAAACAATCATGTGACCCAGATGTCATGAGGCTAGTTCAAAATGGCACTTGCCAAGTGAGTGAAAAGATGCGATATGTCAAAGTTCACGACAATCGATGCCTTTCTCGTAAACATGAATAAAATCAATGTTCCTGCGATTGTCCCTGAACAGTCCGAGTCAAAATCCTTTGCTACATTGGTGGAGATACATAATGTTGAAGTGCCTGCCACTAGTAACCGAAACGCTACTGTTTTGTTGCCCACCGCTGGCATTCTGCAGTGTCCAAGCGCGATCGTGGTAGACGTCGAAATTGAGTCTGATTCGGGCTCCGATTCACATTAGTAGTTTCCCGGTTCCTCAACTCAAACGGCAGGCAAACCACGAACAATGAGTGCTGTATCTTCTATTTTTATGTGATATATATATATTGCTTTACTTTTAGTGTCAAGGATTTGATTTGAGTTGGACTGTAATCATATTTGTTCATATTAGACATATTTGCACGCATGTACTTAAAGTCATAAGATGCTTCAAACATTACTTCCTTGTTTATATGCACAGCTAGTAAAACTTGATTGGACCAATAATGGTTAAACTGGACTTGGCCTGCCATTGAAAAAACCTAATTCGGTCAATAATGGCAGTCATTTGAAATTTTTTTGTCTGATGTTAATCAGGTGTTTATTTCAACAACAACAACAAAACACAAAAAAATAGCCAAACATAAAATATAAACGACAGTCTTGAAGTTGACAAGGGCAAGAAGAAGTGTGTCACTTATAACACTTGCCCAATTACCATAAATATAACAAGAAGCAAATAATTACAGTATGCACCATGCATGATTACAACTTAACTAATTATATTTCAATATGGATAATGAAATATTAGTGTTTAGACTAGATAGTCACTGTAACATAGTTCAAGAATAACCTGTAAAGACCAGCATAAACAAAACAATTATTTTTTTTGTAGCTAAGATAAATCGATATTTATAGAGCCAAGCACTTTTATTTATACTACATAGCTAACCAAAATATTAGCAGTGTTTTTTTTTTAACGAACGTTTCTACGGCATATTAAAGAGCTGTCAAGAGAGTTCCATAGTATTACACCTTTAACTGAAATACACATTCTCTTTAAATTGGTACGAGCATAATTTTGTTTAAAAGTGGGACTTTGTCTAGTTTCGTAGACTGACTTGTACAATGTAAAAAAAAATTGTATATTCACTGGTAGCAAATTGTTATTTGCCTTGTACAATATAACTGCAGTTCGTATTTCCACAATATCTGGTACTTTCAGGATACGTAACTCAGAGAATAGACAAGAAGTGTGGTCTAACCTCTTAACTCTACAAATTAAATGCACAACCTTTTTTTGTAACAATACTGAACAATTTAGATTAGTAGCATATGTATTGCCCCATACTTTGATGCAGTACATGATGTATGGCAGAAAGAGAGAATGTTATAAAATAAGCATTCCATATTTGTCAATGACAAAGCTGGCTCTACACATTTTGACAGCTCTTTAATATGCTTGGTTTTTGCGTTGGCTTACCAGTGCAAAAACCAAATGGGCCAATAAAGGTTGTCATTATATCAACCAGCATTAGCTATCCATTGAAAAAAATCAATTGGGCCAATAATAGCTGTCATAGACAAGTACAGCTTCCATGGAAGATGTCCAAGCGTTTAAGGTTTTTTAGAATGTTCAAGACTGGCAAAATTTTAATTCTGGCTAAGGGCCTGCTGCGTACTGCAGAGTCATAAGCTCTTGCAGTGACCTCTCTGTGCAAGGCTGGGCAACTGGGCTAGAATAATTATAGTACAAATAAAGATATGCACATACAGTATAAGATATAAGTACATCTGTACATGTGTTATATAGTATGCATTGTGTATGTATATATTTTTACTTATTACGTGTGCCAGTATGTCATAATGGAAGTTCTAAGTGAACCAACTGTAATTATGTTGCATAAATAAAAATTGTATAAAGTTATTTGTGTAGTATGACTTCTTCATCATTATTATATGTATTCTACGCGTTTATTAATACATTAGAGAAGAAGAGATTGTAAAACCACACCCACATGCACCACACCCACACCCACACACACACACCAACGGTTACACATGGTAATTGACACATAAGACCCTGGGCCCTGTTCTTGGTGACTCCAATGTCAACCATTCATTGTTGTGTAATGTAGTAAGATGGTATTCTGTATCATTACTAGAGGCACCTACCACAGCCTACAGAGTGCATGATTAGAGTCACCACTCGCCATGTCATATCATACTTCAATGCTCTATTGCCTGAAACCATGTAGGACGTAGCTGCTACAGTTACACATGCGACCCATTTCTTAACCTGACAACATCGCTGGCTGTCTCCTTGTTTGCATGTATCGCTGGTCACATTAGATAAATATTGTTGTCGTTGCTCTCCTCTCTCTCCCTGAAGTCCGGGATGAGGCTTGAGTTTCCAGTCTTTAAACATCACATAGCCCCTTAGGGGCAGACATAGGAGTTGACATCCATACTGGTCCTGGATTTGTGTTTTCCTTCCAGCACTGATTGCATTTCACTATCATCTCCACCACTTATCTCCACTCCCTGTATCTCTTGCATGCTTTAATTCTCCACTCCCAAGTGTCTCACAACACAGTCCTCCTATCTCAGTCTCTGTCTTCTCCACCTACCCTTCACTCTGAGTGCATCTGCTATCTTTGTAAACCGTCCCTGTTCCATTCCTTCCACTGGCTGTGCCAACTAAACATTTATGATAGCGTTTTAACTAGTTGAAATCTTAATTGTTATCATAGATAGTTTCTATGTTAGCAAATTCTGAATTTTATGTATAAAAATGTTCAAAACCTTGAAATGTATCATGTATCTAATCTTTGTAGTGTGGGTAGCATAGTGGTTAGTGGGGTAGCATTGTGGTTAATGGGGTGGCATAGTGGTTAGTGGGATGGCATAGTGGGGTGGCGTAGTGGTTAGTAAGGTGGCATAGTGGTTAGTGGGGTGGCGTAGTGGTTAGTGGGGTGGCATAGTGGTTAGTGAGGTGGTGTAGTGGTTAGTGGGGTGGTGTAGTGGTTAGTGGGGTGGCATAGTGGTTAGTGGGGTGGCATAGTGGTTAGTGGGGTGGCATAGTGGTTAGTGGGGTGGCATAGTGGTTAGTGGGGTAGCATAATGGTTAGTGGGGTGGCGTATTGGTTAGTAAGGTGGCATAGTGGTTAGTGGGGTGGTGTAGTGGTTAGTGGGGTGGCGTATTGGTTAGTGGGGTGGCGTATTGGTTAGTGGGGTGGCGTAGTGGTTAGAACACTGGACTTTCAATCGAGAGAACCTGTGTTCGCATTGCCACAGTTTACTCAGCTGTATAAGTGGAAATGTGATTGAATAGCTTTGTGCAGTGTGGCTGAATGTTTCCCAGAGGAGTTGAGATGGCGTTGGAACGAACAGGTTTGCCTAGGGTGAAGTGTAAAGGAACAGGTTTGCCAAGGGTGAAGTGTAAAGGAACAGGTTTGCCAAGGGTGAAGTGTAAAGGAACAGGTTTGCCAAGGGTGAAGTGTAAAGGAACAGGTTTGCCAAGGGTGAAGTGTAAAGGAACAGGTTTGCCAAGGGTGAAGTGTAAAGGAACAGGTTTGCCAAGGGTGAAGTGTAAAGGAACAGGTTTGCCAAGGGTGAAGTGTAAAGGAACAGGTTTGCCTAGGGTGAAGTGTAAAGGAACAGGTTTGCCTAGGGTGAAGTGTAAAGGAACAGGTTTGCCAAGGGTGAAGTGTAAAGGAACAGGTTTGCCAAGGGTGAAGTGTAAAGGAACAGGTTTGCCAAGGGTGAAGTGTAAAGGAACAGGTTTGCCAAGGGTGAAGTGTAAAGGAACAGGTTTGCCAAGGGTGAAGTGTAAAGGAACAGGTTTGCCAAGGGTGAAGTGTAAAGGAACAGGTTTGCCAAGGGTGAAGTGTAAAGGAACAGGTTTGCCAAGGGTGAAGTGTAAAGGAACAGGTTTGCCAAGGGTGAAGTGTAAAGGAACAGGTTTGCCAAGGGTGAAGTGTAAAGGAACAGGTTTGCCAAGGGTGAAGTGTAAAGGAACAGGTTTGCCAAGGGTGAAGTGTAAAGGAACAGGTTTGCCAAGGGTGAAGTGTAAAGGAACAGGTTTGCCTAGGGTGAAGTGTAAAGGAACAGGTTTGCCTAGGGTGAAGTGTAAAGGAACAGGTTTGCCAAGGGTGAAGTGTAAAGGAACAGGTTTGCCAAGGGTGAAGTGTAAAGGAACAGGTTTGCCTAGGGTGAAGTGTAAAGGAACAGGTTTGCCAAGGGTGAAGTGTAAAGGAACAGGTTTGCCAAGGGTGAAGTGTAAAGGAACAGGTTTGCCAAGGGTGAAGTGTAAAGGAACAGGTTTGCCAAGGGTGAAGTGTAAAGGAACAGGTTTGCCTAGGGTAAAGTGTAAAGGAACAGGTCTGCCAGGGGGTGAAGTGTGAAGCACTTTGAGCAGCTCTAAGGACTGGATGCCGTGCTAAATAAGAACACACATTTTGAGTCGTAGGACTCACATCAGTTGGAATGTTGTACATCACCACCATCTGTTTTATGTTTTCTGCATAATAAATGTGCTATTTCTGCATTCCTGGCTTTCTGGTGCTGTGTTTGTAGCTTTGTGTATATGTTTGGATAGGAGCTTGTACCGCAGGCATATTTCAGCTTGCACCTTAACCTATTTGTAACTAACCATTTCTGAAATGACAAAACTTTGTGATTTTAAGTAATGTACAGTTTTACAAAATGTTTAATTTTGGCATTTCATACAAAATCTGAAGGTTATCTGATAAATTCATGGATATGTAGATCAAAGCCACAACCGTATATGCATTGATATCTGTCATATGAAAGACAGACAAATTAGATACTGCATTGTACAGACCATTCCAAAATATAACATATTTTATAATACCATTCTATCTATTGCCTTATTGTGAGCAAACTCATTACAGGAGCTGACTGTGCAGCTTCGCAGATGTTTAGTAAGTTTTTAATACTGTCCTTGTTACTCATCACTGTAACTGGCAAACTGTAGATGGAAATACAATACGTTCTGTATGTAATAAATTTCATATTATCAGTACTCATGAAAAAGTTGCATATCAAGAAATGTGACGGGCAAACAAAGGCTGTGTCTTCAGAAGCTGTACAATTAGTACAATCAGTACAATTAGTACAATCAATACAATCAGTCATGTCTCATTTATCAGCATACTTGGTTACCCAGGGTTTTGGTTGGATTAACAAAGTGTGCGTATTGGTGAAACATTCTATACTGTCCATGCTCTAACTATCAGTGTGGATTGGTGAAACATCCTATACTGTCCATGGTCTAACTATTAGTGTGGATTGGTGAAACATTCTATACTGTCCATGCTCTAACAAACTATCAGTGTGGATTGGTGAAACATCCTATACTGTCCATGGTCTAACTATCAGTGTGGATTGGTGAAACATCCTATACTGTCCATGCTCTAATTATCAGTGTGGATTGGTGAAACATCCTATTCTGTCCACCATGCTCTAACTATCAGTGTGGATTGGTGAAACATCCTATACTGTCCATGCTCTAACTATCAGTGTGGATTGGTGAAACATTCTATACTGACCATGCTCTAATTATCAGTGTGGATTGGTGAAACATTCTATACTGTCCATGCTCTAACTATCAGTGTGGATTGGTGAAACGTCCTATACTGTCCATGCTCTAATGATCAGTGTGGATTGGTGAAACATTCTATACTGTCCATGCTCTAACTAACTATCAGTGTGGATTGGTGAAACATCCTATACTGTCCATGGTCTAACTATTAGTGTGGATTGGTGAAACATTCTATACTGTCCATGCTCTAACAAACTATCAGTGTGGATTGGTGAAACATCCTATACTGTCCATGGTCTAACTATTAGTGTGGATTGGTAAAACATTCTATACTGTCCATGCTCTAACAAACTATCAGTGTGGATTGGTGAAACATCCTATACTGTCCATGGTCTAACTATCAGTGTGGATTGGTGAAACATCCTATACTGTCCATGCTCTAATTATCAGTGTGGATTGGTGAAACATCCTATTCTGTCCATGCTCTAATTATCAGTGTGGATTGGTGAAACATTCTATACTGTCCATGCTCTAACTATCAGTGTGGATTGGTGAAACGTCCTATACTGTCCATGCTCTAATGATCAGTGTGGATTGGTGAAACATTCTATTCTGTCCATGCTCTAACTAACTATCGGTGTGGATTGGTGAAACATTCTATACTGTCCATGCTCTAACTGTCAGTGTGGATTAGTGAAACATCCTACACTGTCCATGCTATAACTATCAGTAATAAACGTGTAACGTTTCATTACATTTTTATTGCTTTATTTTTTATTGATCTCCAGTAACCGCCACAGAAAGTGAAGAATAAACAATGTAGCTCTGATGTAAAAGCATTCACCGGGACTGCTAATTGTCTGATTTAGTGGATCTGTTGTTTGAAGTTTTGAGTGATATAAAACAAAGCGGTTACCCTGTAAATTAATTATGTTACAGTGTTATCCAGCCAGTTGGTTCCTCAAAAAGGTGTATGGAAACATGAAAACACGGATTAGTGAAGCAGTTTACAGTGTATCCAGATTGTTCCCACATAAAAGCATGCGGAATACTGAAAAAATGGATTATCAGAGAATGGATAAACCAGACAGGGCCGTGTAGCTACAAAGAAGGACCTGATTTATTTCCAGAGGCCTTGAATAGCCTAGAGATGTAGCACTTACTTTTTCTAAGTACAGTGTACTGATATTATCACATTCCTGTCAGGAGGCAGTCCATACTATTTGTTGAATGATGCTACTTTTGATAGCAGCATACTGGAGATACCAATATGTGTGAATGCGTGTGGACACTGTATATGTGTGTGGTCATGTGTGTGGTCATGTGTGTGGTCATGTGTGTCAGTGTTGGGGACAATTCCACAATTAATTGGAATTGATCAGTTCGTGCAGTTCAACTCCAGAATTGGAATTGAATGATTATGACAAAAAGGAATTGATTTGGAAATAGTAATACATAATTGTTTATATAGGAACATTAATATTGGCTACATACATATTGAGGCAGTGTAGCCTGATCATATGTCATTTATGTTAACTAGACGTCAGTTCATACCTGATTCACTGCATCAGTAGCACATTAACCGTCCTCTTATTTATGTAGCATGTATACTGCTGCACAGATTGAGACAAGATTTACTGGTGATGGGCAAACTGAAGAAGTAAAGGAAGACATGTAAGAGTGGATGCGATTCTTGGCCCATTGGAAATCACGCTATAAACATGACATGGTCACCGTCGTAAAATAAAGCTTTTACTACACGGAAGAGAGTCATCGTAAATGTGGTGTGAGGACGGTAGCAGCCATATTAGTGTATCTTCCTGCGGGAATAAATAATTGCAGAAACACTATTTCCAGTGCCCACTACATATACCATGTCTGCAGGTGATTAGTATGTATGTTCCTACACTTCCCACAGTGACGTACCAGGAAGACACCAAGGAACATTTTAACAGTGATCTATCTCGTGTCACCTGGCATTGGCAGGCAATCGCAAAGCAAACAGCAATGGTATTACTTCCATTTCGTTCACTCAGCTGTATAAAATGAGTACCTGACTATAGACACTTGTGGATATGTGAATGAATAGTCTTTGTGCAGTAATTGCAGTGTGGCTGAATGCTTCCCAGGGAAGTCGAGTTGGTGTTGGAATGAACATGTCTGCCAGGGGGTGAAGTGTGAATGAACATGTCTGCAAGGGGGTGAAATGTAAACCGCTCTGAACAGTCCTAAGGAATTGATACTGCGCTATATATAAGAACTTCAAGGTTTTTCAAAAGATAACACATTAAGTGGCCTAATGTATTGAAACTCCTCGACTGAAACGTCACTACTAGGTAATTGATGACGTTGCTGCTGCGTATCTCTGTGGTGGCAAAAGGTGGCTTGTGTTTACTGGCCAAGAGCAGGAAATGTCATTCATTGTGACTAACACCTCCTGCTAGATTCAAGCAGTGTCAGACACCTACACAGATCTGCATAAAACATACTATATAGTAAACAAAGAAAGCACTGTGTCTGTCTACAGAAGATCATTACTGTGCACAGGGACCAGTTCAAAAGGTGTCAAGTTGTTCTTACCATTGACTATAGGTACCCAAGTCAATTCAACTGAAGGAGAAATTTATAAAAAAAAAAATTTCAGTCTTAATTTACATTTCTCTTTTCAAAGTTGGATTTCTGTTTTGAAAACACAGAGACAGCAGAAGTAATTATCTAGATATGTCTGATGTGACAAAGACAGGACTGTGGTGACACAACCAGGACCATGGTGACACTGACATGACTATGGTGACACTGACAGGATCATGGTGACACAGACAGGACAATGGTGACA
This sequence comes from Lamellibrachia columna, assembly GCA_963662155.1. Lineage (NCBI taxonomy): Eukaryota > Metazoa > Annelida > Polychaeta > Sabellida > Siboglinidae > Lamellibrachia > Lamellibrachia columna. The sequence goes on from OY759270.1 coordinate 8,601,177, forward strand.
CATATACCATGACTCTTGGTTGAACAATCAGTTTACACAAACGTTTGCAAAATCAGCATGCCCGTCCCCAGGGTTTTGAAAAGAGGGGTTCGAATGTAAACAATCAGCCAGGGATTTCTGGGATGATTCCTGAAAAATGTTACAGTTAAAAAAAAATTCTCTCAAAAAGGGGGGGTTCATTTGAACCTCCATTAGAACGGGCATTGTTGAGATAGCCAAAGCACAGTGTAAATGCATGGATATGAATAATAAATACACTTTAAGAAGCATCTTTACACCCCTGTACATAAGTGTCCTACATATACACCCCTGTACATAAGTGTCCTACATATACACCCCTGTACATAAGTGTCCTACATATGCACCCATGTACATAAGTGTCCTACATATACACCCCTGTACATAAGTGTCCTACATATACACCTCTGTACATAAGTGTCCTACATATACACTCCTGTACATAAGTTTCCTACATATACACCCCTGTACATAAGTGTCCTACATATACACCCCTGTACATAAGTGTCCTACATATACACCCCTGTACATAAGTGTCCTACATATACACCCCTGTACATAAGTGTCCTACATATACACCCCTGTACATAAGTGTCCTACATATACACTCCTGTACATAAGTTTCCTACATATACATATTTGTAAACAGGTTTTGTATGCACATGAATGACTGCTGAGAGACTGCATACTAATGGAAGTGTTTACAGTCCAAGCTACAAGCCTACAATGTGACAAAACACTTTGACACACTTCTTGTCACAACTACACAGGTGTCACCATTACCCCTTTCAGGTGGGAAATACCGCTTTTTTGAGGAAGTGTCCCATTTGTTTTCATTTTCAAAAGCAAAAAAAATTCACAGTAACTATTTGTAACTATTTTGTAATGGGTAACTATTTGTTGCACACTAGTGCAATCTAGACTGAGACACATTGTATTTCTTTGGTCTGAAGTGATTTAATATTTTCTTGCGCTTGTGTTCACCACAAACGAGAATGGCACATCAAAATGGCGTGTGTCAATCAAACGTCGGTCGGTTTGGTAGATGTGCTGAATCTGTCTTTGCTAAGTGTTGCCCGGCATAGTGTTGCACGTGCAAGACATGCGTGCAGTTTGTGAGTCTTCCCACAGCTTGTGCCACTTATACTGTAATAGACGCAAACCCAAGTCTTCACACTCATGCACTGCATGTCTATTGGGGAATATATGGTATATGGAAATTTACCAATATCTGAAGACTTTTGGCTGCACCAGCCTTGGGTTATATACCTTGGACCTAACCAGCATTTAGTATTTCAAGCACGACTGCCAGTGAATCTTACTCTTAGCCTTAGGAGGCTATAAAGTGCATGCAGATGGAGGATATATTAACTTGGATGGCTACCAAGTGTTCTAGATGCATAATAACCATTGATCACGAAGTGTTGGCTGGACGTCATTAATGTTGTATTCCATGTGACTTCCTGCAAATCTACACCACTTGTGCATCCTTATGAAGTGACATCAGAGAAGACTTAGGTGCCACTCCCGATGCACAGTACAGATGCTACATTGCAATGTAACAGTTTACGTTTAAAGTGCCTATGCCACGGTTGCTGCAGGTTCTAATTCTTTTTTAAAAAGTAACTTTTAGCCAAATAAACTACCTTCATGGTAATACGATCCATGACTATGCACACATCCAATATGTATTCATTGTGATGTCAGCGGGGGTATATCTCCCAGGAGGCGTGCTTTCACAAAGCATTTGTACTGTACGAAGGTGGATGTTTCACAAAGATTATGTAAGTTGGAACAATTGTAGAAAGCATTGCAAACTAATTATTGATGTCATTTACAGTTTCTCTCTCACTGGCATTAACTGCAAACTTTTTTAAAGTATAACTATTTACATATCTAATAAATTCTAATTCGTGCTATACCATATCATAGGCACTTCAATAAAATGTAGACCTGAATTTGTAGATTTAACCTAATGATGACAAAACAGCACTGTTGGTGGGATTGTCATGTGCGGTATGGGGCATGCAGGTTTGAATATATATGTTTAGGTATTCTGATAACTGATTTTTATGACTCCATTTTTCTGACCATTAGAGGAAACATTATAATTGTTGCCAACTGGTGGGGAATTTAATTATCATCTTACTTCTGTAGGGCTCTGTCCCAAGGCCAATGTTCTCACCAGTTGCATTCACAAACTTCCCACTCTTGGTCCAGCAATCTCCCTGGTAGCGTTGAAGATCTCATATGGAATCACTTCACGGAAGAGTCCGAGGAACTGATTCGTGATTGATGATTATTAGCAAATTTCTGGAATGTCTGATTCATAAGTCATTCCAGATCTTTGTATTTACTTACTATTTTTTGTTTTGTACAGAGAAGTAGATAGAATGTGTAAAGAAAGAAATTTAACACTCTTCAGTGTATAACTGTATATGCATGCAGCAATGTTACTCCATCTCCCTCCCTCCCTCTCCCTCTCCTCCCTCTCTCCCTCTCCTTCTCACTCTCTCTCTCTCTGTATATTGACAGCTGTGTTTCCTCTGTTGCAGTCCTACTTTGTGACGGACTATGACCCAACAATTGAAGACTCTTACACAAAGCAATGTGTCATTGATGACCATGTGGCTCGGCTGGACAGTGAGTAATTTTTGGCATCATTTTTGTGGTGCTGTTGCATCCACGAGAGTTTAATATCATGTAAATATGTAATTTTTGCTTGTATCACTACGTAATTTGCTTCCAGCCTCTTTATCTGCTATGTCTAGTTGCACCACATTATACATTATCTCAGCACCCTCTTTATCTGCAATGTTTAGGTGCACAGCATTATACATTATCTCTGCACCCTCTTTATCTGCAATGTCTAGGTGCACAGCATTATACATTATCTCTGCATGCTCTTTATCTACTACGTCTATGTGCACATCATTATACATTATCTCTGCACCCTCTTTATCTGCAATGTCTAGGTGCACAGCATTATACATTATCTCTGCACCCTCTTTATCTGCAATGTCTAGGTGCACAGCATTATACATTATCTCTGCACCCTCTTTATCTGCAGTGTCTAGGTGCACAGCAATATACATTATCTCTGCATGCTCTTTATCTACTACGTCTATGTGCACATCATTATACATTATCTCTGCACCCTTTTTATCTGCAATGTCTAGGTGCACAGCATTATCTCTGCACGCTCTTTATCTACTACGTCTATGTGCACGTCATTATACATTATCTCTGCACCCTCTTTATCTACTTGGTGCAAATGCATAGTTTGCTTGTCCACACAGTTACGTGTTCACCCTGCCAGTGTGGTTATAGTGAATGTCTGATCCAAAGCATCCCTCCCCTAAGGGCAACAGAATCCAGATTAAGGAAAAACAACAAATGACTTTATCACAACTGCCAATCATAAAGAATTCCAACTCCCAGTCCAGTCTGAGGATACAAACAACAGACAAACCGGAGGAAGCATTCCACCTATTTGATACCCCGGAGTACATGTGTGATACCCCGGAGTACACATGTGATACCTAGGGGTGGGGGGGGTGAATTAATTAAACACCATGGAAATGCAGGTTATGAGTAATGCATCTCAACATCATGCCTGCCATTACTTTCTTGTTGTTGAAGATTTTGAAGAATGTGTATCTGACCAGTGCATCATCATATCCACTTACGTCTGTTGTACAAAAATGTGACATATATCATGGTTGACTGGTCATTAACGTCTGTTAAGTATTTATCGACTAGTCATTCACTGAATCAGCACTGGTTATGGCCACCCACAGAGGTGAATAAACTGCCTGGGTGGTGTCTGTTGACCTTTACATTGTTTATGAATCAATGTGTTACTTGTGCAGGTTCTGGGGCTGTAATGTCAAGCTACTCATACAGATTCAGGGCTGTAATGTCAAGCTACTCATCCAGGCTCAGGGGCTCATGCAGATTCAGAGGCTGTAATGTCAAGCTACTCATGCAGGTTCTGGGGCTGTAATGTCTAGCTACTCATGCAAGTTTGGGGGCTGTAATGTCAAGCTACTAATGCAGGTTCTGGGGCTTAACTTAAAGCTTGTTTTATTGCAAAATGTATCAATAAATAACTAATTTAGCCTGCCTATAATGTGTGCATGTCACACTTTCCCTGTTGCAATAACATGACATAATGACCACCTGTAATGGTCCAACATGCTCTGTGTGTATCTAACCATTGGTTGTACAGCATCTTGCCTTTGGTTGTCTGGGATAGTACAAATTGAAATGAGAATTCTATCTGAACAGCTGACAGAAGAGCTGAACATTCTGTCTAAGCAGCTGGTTTAAGAGCTGAGTGTTCCATCATCAACCTCCAGCAGAGCTGAGCATTCTGCTGTCAACCTCCTGCAGAGCTGAGCGTTCTGCCTCCAGCAGGAACTGTCCAGCTCTGTGTCTGTCTACAGTTGGTGTTTGTTGTAGTCTTGGACACGGCTGGACAGGAGGAGTTCAGTGCAATGAGGGAACAGTACATGAGGTCTGGTGAGGGCTTCCTCTTGGTCTTCTCAGTCACAGACAGGAATAGGTGAGTCATCTTTCTTCTGCTCATTAGACACAGGCAGTCACCTCACACCACTACCCTCCCCTCACATCGCTTCCCTCCCTTCACACCACTCCCCTCACACCATTTTCTTCCCCTCACATCACTTCCCATCCCTCACACAACTTCCCTCCCCTCACATCACTCCCCTCACATCGCTCCCCTCTCACCACTTCCCTCCTCTCACACCACCCCTCCACTCACATCATTTCCCTCCTCTCAGCACTTCCTTCCCTTCATACCACTTTCCTCACTTCCCTTCCTTCACATCACTTCCCTCATCTCATTTAACTTCCCTCCCCTCACATAACTTCCCTCACTTCACACCACTCCCCTCTCTTCATATCACCTTACTTCCTTCACATAGCTGCCCTCCCCTCACATCACTTCCCTTCCACCACACCACTTTCCTCCTCTCACATCACTTCCCTCCCATCACACCACTTTCCTCCCCTCACATCACTTCCCTTCCACCACACCACTTTCCTCCTCTCACATCACTTCCCTCCCCTATGTCACTACCCTTTCCTACCCCAAGTCACTGCCTAGTCTCAACAGTCAACAGACACACACACTGTGGTTCTCCTGTAGTAGCAACATCACTTGCTGTAGGTCAGTCAGACACTCACACTAATGGGCAGCAATTAGATGAGCCCTGATCACGACTTGACAGCACCAGCAGCTGTACTTTATGTGTTGACTGCCTGTTCTCCAAGTGAGCGTAACACAGAATGACCTGGCCATCATGACAGAAATCACCTCACAACACGTCTTAATGTCTTCCCTATTGCCTGTGCTCAAGGGCTGTGACATGGCATGCTGTCCTGCATATGTATTGCTCTAGTGGTGACAGATGATGTACAGTACAGATGACGTATGCAGAATGTGCTCTCTGCATACAAACTGATGCGTATTGCCCTATTGATGCACCATGCACAATAGTTGACGACAGGAATATTGGTTAAAGCAGTGTTCGAAATTAAGGCCTTTTTATTGGCGGCCGCCGATTCAAAATGCTTCCTGCCGATTCAGTCAAAATGCACAAGTTATCGGCCTACCCCACTGATTCTTCCCGGTGGCCACGGCTGGGTCGTACTGTATTAGTAATGCACATTACAGTATTTAGTAATCTGTGCTAATTCGCTATAAAATAGAATTGTGACAAACTACTTCTTCATTGCCAGCAACAAATCGCTGCCAAGGCAAAGGCGAAGTCCGCACATGCAAGGGAAACCACTGGCATTTGCTACATGGATGCCTATTGGATGATTCATATTTAATGACGTCAGCATTTTGGGGAATACTAAGGAGGCAGACAATCCGATTGACAGTATAATGTGCCAAGACATTTTCATTAATGTGAAAGTGAACTTTGGATACTTCAATTTAAATCGAATTGAGAATGGCATATACTTTTGCACATGCCAGGCCTAGGGCAGTGCCAGTGGCAGGGCATGCGAAATGTCGGCATCAAACATAATTAATGTCACCTTCAACAATGTTTCGCAAATTGTTCACATTGAAATGTTTATTAAATTAATTGAACAACAATATTTGGTATGGTTTATTTATGGTTTATTTATTAAATTATTATTTATTCTAATTTAAAGCAGTGATAGTGTCTGTTTTAGTTTTACGCAATAGAAACTTTGCTTTATTACGTATACTTATAATATATGCATTTTTGTGGGGCCAGTTCAAACCCACCCGGACGGGTTTAAAATAGAACTGGGTCAGGAAATTTTTTTGCTAATTTCAGACACTGGTTAAAGAGTTAATATGTCAATGACAATTACTTTTTTTTACTAATTTTCACACAGTTAGGAGTGTGTGATTCTTTTTTAACAGAAATGATACTGGTGATACCTGTATACAAATGTTTTAAAATTATTGCACTTAACATGCCCATCCCCAGGGTTTTGAAAAGAGGGGTTTGAATGTACACAATCAGCCAGGGATTTCTGGGATGATTCCTGAACAATTTTACAGTTAAAAAATTCTCTCTAAAAGGGGGGTTTATTTAAACCTCCATTAGAACGGGCATTGTTGAGATAGCTAGAGCACAATGTAAATGCATGGATATGAATAATAAATACACTTTAAGAAGCATCTTTTTGTGTGAAGTAACAAGAGCGAATATGTGCAGTCAACAACGGATGACGTATAAATTAGAAATTTTACACCACATTTTTTAATTTGTCTTTCTCTTTGTTACAGTTTTGATGAGATTTACAAATTTCACAAGCAGATATTACGAGTGAAAGATCGGGATGAATTTCCCATGATTCTCGTAGGAAACAAAGCTGACTTGGAGCATCAGAGAGTAGTAAGTCATGTCTTATCACCAGACAAAGCGCCAATAAAGTATATCAAGTAACAACCAAAATGTTGTTTTGTAAATAATTAATAACTCCCTCTTAGTATTTTTGACTACCCACTGCACTGCAGTGTAATGGTGTTTGTTCTTGGTCGAAGATACACTCGCCAAACAGTACTTTTTAGAACTAAAATGGCAATTAACCTAATTGTGTTTGACTGCAGATCTCAACGGAGGAGGGAATAGAACTCTCACAGCAGCTTGGCATCTGCTATATTGAAGCCAGCGCAAAAATCCGCATGAATGTAGACCAAGCCTTTCACGAACTTGTACGGAAAATTAGGTTAGTTCGTGAGTGTCTTTGCATGCTTCATCCATTGGGCAATGGCTGAACACAGAACTAACTGTTGCCTCCAGGAGACGTGTGTGGTGTCTTGGATAATGCTGCACAGTGTTGGCCTGATTTCCTTACGGAGGATATGATAGGTAGTATCATAGAACAAGTGTTTGTGTTAGTGGGTATCATACTTATATGTAGCAGACCATAACGGAAGTAGCAGAGATGATTGTATGCGAGAGGTTTTGCAGACCCGGGGACACTGTGAATGCCAAGGTAACAGTGATGTTCAGTTTAGATGTTGTGTTTTTGATGGGAGTAGAAATAGAGGGAGGGTGTATTTCTGCATAGAAGATATGGGCCAGTTGTGTGTGTGTGTGTGGGGGGGTATATAATTTAATTATAAAAAGGCTGAAAGGGATTCAAGAATTTAATCACTTACATTTTGGCTGATTTTCCACCTCTTTCCAGGTGGGTTCAAATTTCCTAATTTCTTGGGTGACTGACCTCCTCCAACTATTCCTTTGTCTTCCTGGTTTTCTCTTCCCTTGTGGGTTCCACTCCAAGGCCTGCACTGTAATATAGCAATTTTTTTCGGATGCTGTGCCGTATCCACCAAAGCATCAATATGTGGGGTTTCATATTTCTTTATTTATTATGTAAAAATCTTTTTGAAAAAATTTATTATGAAAAAATCTTTTAGTGTAGTAATATCTTCCTTTATTTTGTGGTACTGCTATGAACTGGCTTGTTCAGTTTCTCTTGCAATGTTGTTCAATTTCTCTTGCAATGTCGTTCTGTTTCTCTTGCAATATTGTTCACTTTCTCTTGCAATGTTGTTCAGTTTCTCTTGCAATGTTGTTCAGTTTCTCTTGCAATGCTGTTCAGTTTCTCTTGCAATGTCGTTCTGTTTCTCTTGCAATGTCGTTCCGTTTCTCTTGCAATGCTGTTCACTTTCTCTTGCAATGTCGTTCTGTTTCTCTTGCAATGTTGTTCACTTTCTTTTGCAATGTTGTTCAGTTTCTCTTGCAATGTTGTTCAGTTTCTCTTGCAATGCTGTTCAGTTTCTCTTGCAATGTCGTTCTGTTTCTCTTGCAATGTTGTTCACTTTCTTTTGCAATGTTGTTCAGTTTCTCTTGCAATGTCGTTCTGTTTCTCTTGCAATGCTGTTCACTTTCTTTTGCAATGTTGTTCAGTTTCTCTTGCAATGCTGTTCAGTTTTTCTTGCAATGTCGTTCTGTTTCTCTTGCAATGTTGTTCACTTTCTTTTGCAATGTTGTTCAGTTTCTCTTGCAATGTTGTTCAGTTTCTCTTGCAATGCTGTTCAGTTTCTCTTGCAATGTCGTTCTGTTTCTCTTGCAATGTTGTTCACTTTCTTTTGCAATGTTGTTCAGTTTCTCTTGCAATGTTGTTCACTTTCTTTTGCAATGTTGTTCAGTTTCTCTTGCAATGCTGTTCAGTTTCTCTTGCAATGTCGTTCTGTTTCTCTTGCAATGTTGTTCACTTTCTTTTGCAATGTTGTTCAGTTTCTCTTGCAATGTTGTTCAGTTTCTCTTGCAATGCTGTTCAGTTTCTCTTGCAATGTCGTTCTGTTTCTCTTGCAATGTTGTTCACTTTCTTTTGCAATGTTGTTCAGTTTCTCTTGCAATGTTGTTCAGTTTCTCTTGCAATGCTGTTCAGTTTCTCTTGCAATGTCGTTCTGTTTCTCTTGCAATGTTGTTCACTTTCTTTTGCAATGTTGTTCAGTTTCTCTTGCAATGTTGTTCAGTTTCTCTTGCAATGTTGTTCAGTTTCTCTTGCAATGTTGTTCAGTTTCTCTTGCAATGTTGTTCAGTTTCTCTTGCAATGTCGTTCTGTTTCTCTTGCAATGTCGTTCCGTTTCTCTTGCAATGCTGTTCACTTTCTCTTGCAATGTCGTTCTGTTTCTCTTGCAATGTTGTTCAGTTTCTCTTGCAATGCTGTTCAGTTTCTCTTGCAATGTTGTTCAGTTTCTCTTGCAATGCTGTTCAGTTTCTCTTGCAATGCTGTTCAGTTTCTCTTGCAATGTCGTTCTGTTTCTCTTGCAATGTTGTTCACTTTCTCTTGCAATGTCGTTCTGTTTCTCTTGCAATGTTGTTCACTTTCTTTTGCAATGTTGTTCACTTTCTCTTGCAATGTTGTTCACTTTCTCTTGCAATGTTGTTCAGTTTCTCTTGCAATGCTGTTCAGTTTCTCTTGCAATGCTGTTCAGTTTCTCTTGCAATGTCGTTCTGTTTCTCTTGCAATGTTGTTCACTTTCTCTTGCAATGTCGTTCTGTTTCTCTTGCAATGTTGTTCACTTTCTCTTGCAATGTTGTTCACTTTCTCTTGCAATGTTGTTCACTTTCTCTTGCAATGTTGTTCAGTTTCTCTTGCAATGCTGTTCAGTTTCTCTTGCAATGCTGTTCAGTTTCTCTTGCAATGTCATTCTGTTTCTCTTGCAATGTTGTTCACTTTCTCTTGCAATGTTGTTTGCAGGAAATTCCAAGAGCTGGAACGACCTCCGCCAAAGGTGACACATCAGAAAAAGAAGGGGAAGTGCACTATATTGTAACACTAGTTGTCTGTCTGTTTGTCATTCACCAATTCAACAGAAGCCAGGTAAACATTACCTAGTCGCCTTGGCAACCACTGCCAACACTATAACACAGGGCAGATGTTACTTGCTTGTTGTCATGGCAACCATTGGCAAAGCTACAAAGATTCAACGAATAGGAAAGTGCGCACAAGGAGTGTCTTGCTGTAGCTCAGTTGTTGCCATGGCTACTGTTGCCATGGCAGCAGATCACATCGAGGTTGGCTTGTCCATGAAAGGTTAGTGCATCCGTGTTACCATGGCAGCCAATGCTTCAAGGAGGAAGGCCAGTTGTTTGTCTGTTGAGTAGTTGGCCTTGAGATGGCTGGTCATTGCCAATTAATCCTGGGAAAGGAAATGACAGTTGACCAGGCATGGAAGGGTGGAAGTGATCAACTGGGCAGTGGGCAGTAGGCGAAGAGACCAAGTGCCTTATGGGTTGGCACACTGCACATGTACCTTATAGTACTGAATAAGGCCTGGTTAACTGGCGACAGTAAGTGAATCTAGATCAAAATCGACCCATGTGCCTGTTTACTGCAACCATAAGTCCTTGTGAGACTGAAACTGTTACAAGAAATTGCATCATTGCTGGTATAAAGTATGTGGTATAAATTATTTGTATTCTTCACTGCCAAAGTGTATTTTAATTAACCACAATTTGTTCCTATAATTTGGCTGTTTTCATATTAATATGAATTAATGAATGCTTCGACTTGAATATCATGTTTACATTGCGTGCTGAATGGCAAGGTCATGTTTACATTGTGTGCTGAACAGCAAGGTCATGGTTACATTGTGCACTGAATGGCAAGGTCATGTTTACATTGTATGCTGGATGGCAAGGTCATGTTTACATTGCATGTTGAACAAGGTCATGTTTACATTCTGTGCTGAATGGCAAGGTCATGTTTACATTCTGTGCAAAATGACAAGGTCATGTTTATATTGCATGCTGAACAGCAAGGTCATGTTTACATTGTGCACTGAATGGCAAGGTCATGTTTAAATTGTATGCTGGATGGCAAGGTGATGTTTACATTGCATGTTGAACAAGGTGATGTTTACATTGTGTGCTGAATGGCAAGGTCGTGTTTACATTGTGTGTTGAATGGCAAGGTCATGTTTACATTGCATGCTGAATGGCAAGGTCGTGTTTACATTGCATACGAAACAGCAAGGTCATGTTTACACTGCGCTGAATGGCAAGGTCATGTTTACATTGCATGTGGCATGGTAAGGTCATGTGTACATTGCGTGCTGAATGACAAGGTCATGTTTACATTGCATGCTGAACGGCAAGGTCATGTTTACATTGCATGCTAAACGGCAAGGTCGATAAACAGATAATGGTTCAATAATATTAAAATATTGTGGTTCATTATAACACCTTTGGGCGATGAAGAAGTTATAACACATAGAGTTTATAATGTAGAATAATGATATTATGGTAAAAGCAATCACACGTTATACCTTTAAATGTAATAATTTATCTTAACAGCCATTGAATGAAAATTTTTCTTGGCATAGTTTTATGACGCATTTCTTATTTTGTAAATTATCACTTAATTCTTTCCAAAATGCAGAAGTTGAAATATTGCCTGCACCCAGTTTCAGAGGAATTTTTGTTTGGTGGACAACAGCACTAGTTCCCCGTTTCACAGGTAACAATGTGGTGGCATGGAAACGTTAGTAGGCATTATGTGGTATGTGCAGATGAGAAGTGTAGAAGCGTTACCTGGTGATCAGGCTTGGCATCGAGTATGTGTAATAGCATTAAGTGGGGGGCTGGCTCTTCCACGACACTTGTGACGGGATGTGTTGCCCTGTGAAACCATACTGTCCCCATGTATAGTATATCCTTTAAACATGATTCCTTGCACTGCCCGGTAAAGTTTTTGTAGGGCAATGTCTATAGCAACGATAGATACACCTTCGTGCCCCAGAAACCATGTACCCTGTGCTGGGTTCATGATGAAACATTTGTACTGTACGAATAAACATGTGCATGTTTGATGTAGATCATGTAACTAGCTCAGAACAATCATAGAAAACATGCATAACGTGGTGAACAATTGTACGTAACTATGAAGTACTAATGTTCCGAGTTGCGTAATCTATGTCAAACATCCACATAAGAGCCTTCATGCAATCACCACCCGGGGAATTTCAAATTTTTTTAGTGTACGGACCATTAGTAAACTGTAATCTAAAATAATGGTAAACCAACTAGGAGAAAACCATATGGATGGGCAACGCATGCCCATATATAGGATGGGGGCGCTGCCATGAATAGCATCAAGCGTGATGACATGGCTTATGAAAATGTATGAACCATCAACATGAATATGCATGAAGTGGGAAATTTGAATGCGTTCAATTAGCAATGCAGTATTTATTGATTTTAAAGTAAGGCGACAACTTAATTATACCTTCTTAAATATAATTTATACTATAATTTATCAACTGAAAATCACAAATCTTGTCTCTGCATTTATTTTTTCAAACTAGATCGTGTCCTTATAGGCTGACTCGCATTAACGATGTATTTAACAACTATTGTCAAGGATGTTTATTGTTTAGTATACCTTAACACAAGTAATTATGTAACATGTAATTTGCATAAAGCATAGATTTACTGATCATGTGTAATATTAATTGAAATACCAGTGGATTATGTTATCAAAAAGGTTAAACGAGAGAATGTTTGACAGCCATATTGACATGTTGGGTACACCTTTTATTAACCTATTGTATTGTAGTGCACCGCTTTGTTAAGATAATCTCAGTTTCTGTCATACGATGATACAATTTGGGATTGGTAAATTACCTCAGACATTTTTCTTTGACTATGTTAAACTAACTACAATGTGTATATTTCTTATGTCAGATGAAATTATGTGCATGAGTGAAATATGATGATGTGCAATCGAGAATGCTACGCGTTCACTGTTTGTAGCTAGTAATCAAGCTTTAGTCTTGAGGAGAGTTGAATTAAAAAGGAAGATGTTTAAAACCATAGCCTGTCTGCAGCAGAATATGTGGGCCTGCGATGTGGATGATTTAGGGACCAGCACAAAACTTCCAACATCATATTACTGAGACGTGCCAACTGACGTGCTGAAGCTGCCATGGAATCTTATGGGCTCCTGGTATTTATGATGTCTACATACAAGACATGACCCCTGGCATTTGTTGCTAGGGTAGTCATGGCTGATAAGACAGCCAGCAGTTGTACCAACACATCTGGAATTCTTCCTAGCAGCATGGGCCACATCTATCAGTGGCTGTCTTGTCTTCTCATGTGTGGCTTCCTTCCTAGAGTCACCGTAGGTTAGAGCACGGGAAATTAATTCACAGCACAGGTGATAGGAACTTTTCTTGGCTTGTTAATTTGCAGCACTATTGTAACAAAATAATTGGTAACAAAACTATATGTTGGCAAAACAACATGGCCTGACGTGGGTCAAATATACATTTGAAAGTATTTTAATGTACTGAAAGTATTTAAATACGAATAATTAATTTTTTTAAGTACAAATACATTTCAGATGGTTCAGATACAAATATTCTTCAAAAGTATTTAAGATACTTTCAAATACCGTATCGAGTAAATATGTTGTTAACATGTGGTATATGTCTGATGTTTAATTAAATATGTTAGAGCTAAACAAACAAGCACACACCGTACTGACAATAGAAATGTTGCATAATTTGATATTGTTATTAAAGTGTATTTATGAACCATTTGGAAAGTATTTCAAAAGTACCAATGCAAATATATTTTTTACCGAAAATTGCCCCAACAATTTTTTTAATCATTTGCAGTTAGACTTGCTATTTAATTCCACGCATGAAAATGGCTGGCATGTAGAAAGCTATTTGATATGCTGAATTATGAAGGACAATAAGTTATGATGAAGACTAATGCTTTGGTTAATGAAGTGAATGTCTACAGAGCTACTAACTGTACAGGAAACATTAGGCGGGTGTCAACATTATCATGAATTAGTATATCACTATTATTACTACCACAGTCGAGACACTATTGCCTCACACAATTGCTATATGTATACATAACGGGATGAGGACTGGTGGAGTATGTTTAGGATATGGTTAACAAATCTGTCACTGCATGTTGCCTGTGAACAGTTTGTGCCATGATTTACTATTTATTGTTTGTTTAGTCACATTTTGTAATGGCTGTAGTCACGTGAAATACAGTTGTATTAAAATATACAAATACAAAAACAAGTTTGTTGCATAGATATCATTCATGACTCGTGTTTCATACTTGCTTGCGAGTTCGTGATTTTAAAAGATTTGGTGGGCCTGGAATGTTATTTTGACTAAAAGTTAATCTTATTAGAAACTTAAATGTTCTTTTGAAACTTTTTTTGGCACTGTTTCCCCCAATGTATATTTGTTGAGAAAACAAACGAATAACTCCCCTGAAAATGAGGCAAAAATAGTATTTAGTAGTTTGTACATACCATATTTGAGATGTTATTGTCTCCTCCGTCCTCTCCATAATTTTGTGGTTACAGATTAATCACAAACTATTGAGCAAAAGTAAACATTTTGTGATTTCTCAAGATCCATGTTCAGAAATGCCTCGGTGCATAGGCTGAGCTGCTAGCTGCAACTAATTGGGTCTAAATATTGCGAATTAGCAACAGAAAATGTATATCCTCATTCCTGTGCTATCTAGTTATTGCCACTTTGTTTAACGATTGGATCTGATCAAGAGGGCAACAATGGTCAAGCTCTATCGACTATTCACACTAGCAAGTTAACCAATCAAAGGGAAGTGACTAGCAGTGGTTAGAACATTAGACAGTCGAGAGAACCCGGGTTCGAATCCTCTTGCTGCCATTTTGGCAATTTCGTTCACCCTCTGAATATGAAACAACATTCTCGACGCTCTTTAAGAGCCAAACAAGAAGCCATTGGGTGCAAAGGTTTGACACAGCTAGTAGTAATTAATTAGCACAGTTCACTCAGTTGTGAATGAATACCTGGCTACTGATATATGAACGAATAATCTTTGCACAGTAATTGCAGTGTGGCTGAATGCTTCCCAGACAAGTCGAGCTGGCGTTGGAATGAACAGGTCTGCCGGGGTGAAGAGTACAGTGCTTTGAACAGCCCAAAGGACTGGATACTACGCTATATAAGAGCATACCTTTAATCAAAGGACTGGATACTACGCTATATAAGAACATACCTTTAATCAAAGGACTGGATACTACGCTATATAAGAACATACCTTTAATCAAAGGACTGGATACTACGCTATATAAGAACATACCTTTAATCAAAGGACTGGATACTACGCTATATAAGAACATACCTTTAATCAAAGGACTGGATACTACGCTATATAAGAACATACCTTTAATCAAAGGACTGGATACTACGCTATATAAGAACATACCTTTAATCAAAGGACTGGATACTACGCTATATAAGAACATACCTTTAATCAAAGGACTGGATACTACGCTATATAAGAACATACCTTTAATCAAAGGACTGGATACTACGCTATATAAGAACATACCTTTAATCAAAGGACTGGATACTACGCTATATAAGAACATACCTTTAATCAAAGGACTGGATACTACGCTATATAAGAACATACCTTTAATCAAAGGACTGGATACTACGCTATATAAGAACATACCTTTAATCAAAGGACTGGATACTACGCTATATAAGAACATACCTTTAATCAAAGGACTGGATACTACGCTATATAAGAACATACCTTTAATCAAAGTCGATTCTACTGATGATTACAACAAAAGGACGCACTCTTTATAAGAAAGCACATATTACTTAAACTATTCAAACAATAGATCTGAACATCAACAAACCTGATTTGTGATGAGCTAAATTACTGGAGGAGAAAGTTTTAATGTTGGGTTCATGATAACTACATTGCACCATGCCACTGTTTCCCCACTCCATTTCCCTCACCAATTTTATGTGGGCAGTGTTCATTACTGATTTGCTTACCAAGTAAATGATGTAATAACAAGAGAAATATTTCAGAACGAGAAATATTTCAGAACATTACAGGATGTTGACACTGGAACATGAGGTGATCAATTTGCAAAATGCATTCTATCCATTTTGTGCGTTTCTAGATCAATTGTGTTTTGTGCCACATGTTGTTATGCAATAGATAGGGAAACCAGTATTTCATCAGTCAGTCATTCAGCCAGTCAGTCAGCCAGCATAATGCATTTTTCTGCAGCATTGTTTGTGACATGAGATTAACTGAGTCAACAGATAAGGATGGAGATGTGTAAAACAAGTTGGTGCCAGACCAGGCAGTGGATGATGTCAGCAGTGCAGTAGACTCTGCCTAACAGACCAGGCAGTGGATGATGTCAGCAGTGTAGCAGACTCTGCCTAACAGACCAGGCAGTGGATGATGTCAGTAGTGCAGTGGACTGCCTAACAGACCAGGCAGTGGATGATGTCGGCAGTGCAGTAGACTCTGCCTAACAGACCAGGCAGTGGATGATGTCAGCAGTGTAGCAGACTCTGCCTAACAGACCAGGCAGTGGATGATGTCAGCAGTGCAGTGGACTGCCTAACAGACCAGGCAGTGGATGATGTCAGCAGTGCAGTAGACTCTGCCTAACAGACCAGGCAGTGGATGATGTCAGCAGTGTAGCAGACTCTGCCTAACAGACCAGGCAGTGGATGATGTCAGCAGTGCAGTGGACTGCCTAACAGACTAGGCAGTGGATGATGTCAGCAGTGCAGTAGACTCTGCCTAACAGACCAGGCAGTAGATGATATCAGCAGTGCAGTAGACTGCCTAATAGACCAGGCAGTGGATGATGTCAGCAGGGCAGTAGACTGCCTAACAGACTAGGCAGTGGATGATGTCAGCAGTGCAGTAGACTCTGCCTAACAGACCAGGCAGTGGATGATGTCAGCAGTGCAGTAGACTCTGCCTAACAGAGTCACAGATAAGATAATAAACCCTTTAGTAGAATCAAGATGGCTGGGATGGAATCATTCCCTGTTCCAGCTGTATTAAAATGCCCCGCTTAATAGAATCATGTCTGCCGTTTAGTAGACTCGGTCAGATACATGAACAATTATACCTTGTAATGTTAAACATCAGGTTTTGTGATGCTAAAAACGACAAAATGTACAGTTAAAACATTACATAAGCTGAACTATTTTGTATGAAGCCATTGCCATGCAGACAAATCCTCATGAGACTTAGTCTAAGAAAATTTTTTGTTTGAGAACACCAGTTTAGAAACTTTTGTACATTCACGTCCACATCATCCGAGTCCATGTTTTTAAGCAGAGTCCACTGTATTTGTTCTAAAGGAGTGGAACTGTAACTGGAAACCACAGAGTCCACTGTATTTGTTCTAAAGGAGTGGAACTGTAACTGGAAACCACAGAGTCCACTGTATTTGTTCTAAAGGAGTGGAACTGTAACTGGGAACCACAGAGTCCACTGTATTTGCTCTAAAGGAGTGGAACTGTAACTGGAAACCACAGAGTCCACTGTATTTGCTCTAAAGGAGTGGAACTGTAACTGGAAACCACAGAGTCCACTGTATTTGCTCTAAAGGAGTGGAACTGTAACTGGAAACCACAGAGTCCACTGTATTTGCTCTAAAGGAGTGGAACTGTAACTGGAAACCACAGAGTCCACTGTATTTGCTCTAAAGGATTGGAACTGTAACTGGAAACCACAGAGTCCACTGTATTTGTTCTAAAGGAGTGGAACTGTAACTGGAAACCACAGAGTCCACTGTATTTGTTCTAAAGGAGTGGAACTGTAACTGGAAACCACAGAGTCCACTGTATTTGTTCTAAAGGAGTGGAACTGTAACTGGAAACCAGGCTAAGTAAAACCATGATAAACAATATTCACAAATTTTAATCCAACCGCAGTCATTCACATCTTGACAGTAACAGAAGGAAAATGTTGTTCCCACGTGCCCTGACAAAACCTTAACCCAATATTTCCTCTCAATCATCAACTCAACCAATACAATCGAGTGGTGTAGTACTAAACACAGTTCAACATGACAATGCAATCTTTCTTCATGCTTTTGTTGCCAGTGCATTCCTATGCAGCCTGTCCTACCCGAAAACCAGCAGACACCTTTATCTCTGTCAACTCTAACAAGTCTTCATAATTACACATTTTTACTACATGAAACCATGCTCAGCAACTGGATGCTTTTATGGCATTGCAATGCAATCATGTTCTAGTGAAAGCCAAGTATTTTGCAGGTCCACTGTTCACAGGTACACTGCCGCTTCAAAGACGTGTACATATAATAGTTTAACAAAGACCATTTCCCACTCTGATTTGATGGATCAAGAAATGTATGTTTAAATTCTCATCATCAAAGTAAAAAATTGCAACATTTATTGAAAGTAAACCAAGAAGATGTAAAATAACAACAAATATCATGGTTTTTACTTCTTACACCTTTATACAAAATACCCTTGCTTCTGAAATCTGTTAAATACAAATGCACATTATTAGCCAATGCAACACCTCAAAACTTCATGGAACAGAACTGAGTAATTTTCAATATCATGCAAAGCTTTCAACTTGTGGTGATCCCTGTATATGGCTACAATAGTCGTAATGTTTGCTCGAGTTCTGCAATGCTTGTGTAGTTATCTGTGTGTACAGACGCTATGCTCATTGCTTGGCTTTCTTCTGCGACATGTTGATCTTGTCTCCGAGACTCAGTGCCATGCCCTGAAACAGAACAACATGCAGGTCAGTTTACTAGTTCAGTGAAACAATACTTGAATGAACTGTATTTATTTGGTTACACGCAAGTTGCACAGTTATTACACGAAATAAGGAAAACAAATGCAATGTAATACTGGAGATTCTCAAGAAACCCAATGGGGCTTATTATGAGAACCACCTAAAATACTGAGCAGTAGTACTCACTCAAGTAGAATAATAATACAGCATATTTTACATTGTGTTGTGGTAGATTAAATCCCAAGCGATACAGTCCACTCAAACTGTATAAAATCTAGTAGCCAGGTATACAGTCAAATGAACAATACAATTTGTTTATAATAACATAATACAGTTAGAATGAAATACTAATTACCATAAAAACAAGGATAATAAAATAATTATAAGTTATACTTCATTTGGAAAGAAACAGATCCTAATGAAAATATTTTTTCAGTTCCAAAATACTAATGAAAAGTAAACAAATTGGGACTTGAGATACATCATACCCAACTGAAAGGTGGCTAGTCTAAACTGTGAGGGACAGAGATGTCTGGAGACAGATGGTTGGAGACAGCAGAGTTAGACCTCAGTGGCCGACACGAGTGAGTAAACTATCAATTCAGAGCCTGTGAAGTTTGTGATCTAGAAGGACATCTGAAGACAGACAAAATGATGAAACATTTTGAGAGGATCTACCAGAGACACTGACACCAGGGGTTGGTGTGTGTCCCTAGTTAGCCCAATAAGTGTAAGACTATCATGATGACTTATGACTTATAAAATGTTATTCCAAACAACCATGTCTAGGGCTAACACAGGAGTGTTTTTTCTTCTCTAGAAATTTTCCTGCATGGGATTTTTTCGTTCCCCTGGCATAGACACCAGGTAGAAGGGACCAATGGTTTTCAGTGTCTCTTCTGAAAGACACCGGCAAAGTTGGGTGATTGAAATTGCTCAAGCTTTGAAATGATAGCAGGTGGAATCGAACCACAGCCTTCTCGCCAGTGAAACCATTAGACCACTGCTCCCCACATGCTGCTTGGGTGCCTACCTGACTCTTGGCGCGGATGCGGATGTGTCCTGTCACAGGGCCGTCAGGGTTGTTGGCTGGCCTCTCAATGCTCAGGTTGGCAAGGGCGTCTTCACCAAATATGGAGCGAGCATACAGGTTGGCTGCCATGAATCCACATTCACCATGCAGTGCCTGTAAATGACAATGCAACACCAAAATGTAAACTTGCTACTTGTTGCCATGAGTCTTAACACAGCTAACCGAACCTTTCAGAATATCATCTCACACTACTTTGAATCTAAGGATGATTTTGGTAGTACACCAATAGTAAATCTACATACACATTTGTACCTATGTACCATAAATAGTCTTACTGCACGTGTAGGAATACTAAAAGAACGAAAAGAAAAATGTTATGACATTGGCTCAGGACTTCAAAAATTGTGAAAAATCTCTTACTCGCATTACATTTTTTTTATAATAACAATCTTTGAAAATTATATCTTTATCACAATCAACAATCTTTGAAAATTATATCAAAGCATCCTAGCAGCATCATTTTCTAGGCCTTTCTCAATGAGAGTGTCCCCTGTAAAGTGTCATGTTTACCTTCTCTGGGGTGAGACACTTCATGTTGGTTGAGCGAATCAGATGATCGAGATACTCGTGAAGGTCGCAGATGTTCGTATTGATTGCGACCTTGTTCTCCCACTCGAACTCCGCCCACATCTGACGGAATTCTGTGTCCGTGCAAGAGGCAGGCACGATGTAGTCCATGATGTCAATGTGGATGTCATTGAGCACGACACAGTTACGGTCACTCGCGGCACCCGTCACATCATATACTGCAACCACAGGGCACGTTAATGTTACACACGGTTACACTGTCACATATACTGCAACCACAGGGCACGTTAATGTTACACACGGTTACACTGTCATACAGACACAACAAAGACAGTCCATAAGAAGTTGTAACTCGTTAGTAACACTAGTAAGCCGCAGCAGATATTAAGCTGTCAGCATTGAATGCATGACAATGCCCTATTTCTTACTTGAACTCTGAAACATCTCTACACAAGAAAACTGGACAAAATAAGAAAATCTATGGTCATTGCTCACCGATGTTGCCAAAGATGATGCCATTTTCTGTTGATGCCACCTTCATGCTTGCTTTGATGTTGGTGAAGTCATGGGGTCCCATCGTGATGGGTGACGGCTTCTCCACTAGCTTGAGGTCTCCTGCAGACAGACAGGATTGTGGTGACAGATGCGACAGACAGTGACACAGACAGGAACAGAGTGACATTGACAGGACTATGGTGACACAGACATGACTGTGGTGACACAGAGAGGACAATGGTGACATTGACAGGACCATTGTGACACAGACAGGATTATGGCAACGGACAAAATTGCAGTGACAGACAGGAACGTGGTGACAGTCAGGATGGTCGTGACACAGACAGGACTGTGGTGAGTTTGGTGACACCGACAGGATCACAGTGACAGATAAGTGATACTGTTAAGTCTACTGTATGTGAAAAGTCTAATCCTAATTTGCTTGATTTTTTTTCAACAGCTTGTCATTTTCTTGCACTGAAAGTATGACCTCTGTGTTAATAGACACTGACCTCTGTTTAGACACTGACCTCTGTGTTTGTAGACACTGACCTCTGTGTTTGTAGACACTGACCTCTATGTTTATAGACACTGATCTGTGTATATAGACACTGACCTCTATGGCTATAGACACTGACCTGTGTTTTTAGACACTGACCTCTATGTTTATAGACACCGACGTTTACGTTTATAGACACTGACTTGTGTTTATAGACACTGACCTAGAGTAGCAAGCTCCACAGTTAGGTTCTGTAGAGTGTCACTCGTCTGGTTGACAATGAGTACATCAAGAACAATGTCATACTGGTTGACATTCACATAGGTTTCTGCGTAGACTGGGTCAGAGAAACCAGTCAGCTGCGTCACCTGAAAAAATATCACTCAACTGTCACCAACTATGCATTTGTGGTAACAAAGAAATTTGTTCAACACAAACTACATAAGTAACACGGAGAAATTAATATAGTTGTTAAAAAATAATCTCACTGATAATTCTAAATACATTTGTTGCATTTAAAATAGACTGAAACATGACAGAAAGCAGTATTGAAGTCAATGTCTATCCATAAGACGCTGCTGTGCTAAACAATTCGGAAGGTTTATTTTCATATATATGGTTAGACACTTGATATAACAGGTTAGACACAGTATACATTTTGTACATCATGAAAATGAATAAAATGTCCAAATTGAGGTTGTATAATTAAGAGAAATAAGACATTCTTTAAAGTCTAATATACACAGGGCTGGACACATGGAACGAATGGAAGAGGAACGGTTAACAAAGACAGTGGATATACTGAGAGTGGAGGCTAGAAGGAAAAAAAGGAAGACCGCGACTGAGATGGGAGGATTGTGTGAAGAGAGATTTGGTGGGATTGGGAGGGGAGTGGAGAACGAGAGCGAGGGATGGGGGAGTGGAGACGGGTGGTGGAGACAGCAGTGAAGTGGGATCAGTGATAGGATGCCATCGATGCCAGCGTCACCCGGGACTTCAGGGACAGAGGAGAGCATCAACAGTTGAAATAACAACCGCAATCATACGTACCCTGTTGAGTTTTGTAGATGCCAGGAAGTCCGACTCTTTCCTGCCAGTGACACCCAAGGCTTGCGACAGTGTCACCTCAAACATATTCTAAAAGGCAAACAAACCGGGTCACCAATACATACTACTACATGTTACCATGACAACATTCTACTAACATATACTACTAGATGTTACTACCATAACAACATTATGCTAATACATATTACTACGTTACTACCATAACAACATTCTACTAACATATACTACTACATGTCACTAACATAACAACATTCTACTAATACACACTACTACATGTTACTACCATAACAACATTCTACTAATACACACTACTACATGTTACTACCATAACAACATTCTACTAACATATACTACTACATGTTACTACCATAACAACATTCTACTAATACACACTACAGTGTACATGTTACTACCATAACAACATTCTACTAACATATACTACTACATGTTACTACCATGACAACATTCTACTAATACACACTACTATATGTTACTACCACAACAACATTCTACTAACATATACTACTACATGTTACTACCATAACAACATTCTACTAATACACACTACTACATGTTACTACCATAACAACATTCTACTAATACACACTACTACATGTTACTACCATAACAACATTCTACTAATATATAGTACTACATGTTACTACCATAACATTCTACTAACAAAAAACCCATAAACACTAGTTTTAATTGATAATATTAAGTTTTTGACCATCATCCAGTGAAGCACGGTGAACAACAGTAGTGGCCATTGAATCTGAAAAAGCCAGCAGCAGTATGAAAAATAGTGCCCACCTCTCCGCCATCGAACTCATTCTTCGCCAGCAGTTGCATGAATCCTATTGGATCGTCCGCCTGCACTTTGACCTGCTTGCTCTCGGATGCCTGCAAACAACCATTTGTGTTTATTTATATGAACTGACAACTTATTACAGATGGCAAACAAGGTCGACTTATGGTGATCAAACCACACACAGAATGGAAAGATGAGCTAACTTAAGGATCACACTGTGACGTACCAGCAGAAAACATACAGAGGATACACTAAAACAGTACAAAAGAGAAGGAATATTGCCATTTGGTGCAGGTCAAACAGAGGCATGGGAAAAAATAAGGCAAGGGAAAAACATACTGACTTGACATTCAGGGACAACATCGAAGCATGCACTAATACTGAAGCATGCACTCATGCATAAACCCACCTTCTGGAACTCCTTCTCGTCAGCCAACATGGCAGCCAACATCACTGACAGTGACCCTCGGCAGCTATTGTTGAAGATCTCGTACATGAGCCCTGTCTTCTCAGCCAACACTCGCAGACAGGTGGCGATACGATCGGTGTCGTCATCAGTGATTGGCTGACGTAACAGCAAGAACAAACACCTCATTAGTTACAATCATGCTGGAAATAGTTCCACATGTGTTTGTGACGTCAGCAAACCAGGCATAAAATTATAAGAATAAAATTTTTACCTGTTTAGTTCAAACCTATATGAACAACCTTGAAGTATATACAATGTTTCTTTAGCCATTGTTTCTGATGACCCACACTGTTATGCAATGTTTCTGATGACCCACACTGTTATGCAATGTAGCCTTTTGGCAATATATCGTTTGATTTTGAATGCCTCGGAAATATATAAGGTAACATTTGGAAACCATATATTTGAAGTGTTTTGTGTTACCAAATCCAATATGGATTTTGTGGCACATGGTCCGTGAAAGTATCCGTATAGGGGAAGTTGGGGCATGCTCGAACCATGTGGCATATCCACACACCTCATTACTAATCACACCACATGGTATGTGATTTCAGAATTGTGTTATGCAAATTACATCCTTTTTAACATAAATATTTCACTAGGATGCATTATACAATAGGGGTGTGGAAATGCCCCGATTTCACCTACACTCGCTTTCTAAGAATAAAATATTAGACAAATCACTCTGCAGAATGAGAGAGATGTTAATATGACCATAGCAGAAGTTGTGAAATATGCTCATGATGACTATTTCATGATGACCATAAATATCTCGGAGAGATGCTTTCTCAGCCATGTCAGGTGTTGCACCCACCTTAGCAGGCAGGCCAGACTTGCCAAAGTGAAGAATGGTTGCCATGATGAACATCGACTCAGCAAGGAAGGCCTGCAGACATACAGACTTTATTTACTACAGCCATCATGACATTATGTAACTTGTAAGCTGACGGCTGCACAACCACACAAGACTTAATAACAGGTTCAACAAGTCAGATTTAATAAGCAAATATCTTCATTCTTCTTCAAATACAGCTCATGACTCTGTCTTAGCCACAAATGTGAAATCTAGTGGCGATTAACCGATTTTCCATTCAAATTAATCAATTCAAAAATTAATCAATTTTAATAACAAAATCTCAGCAAGCAGCGTTCGAATTTAGTGGGGGTCTATGGGTCCCTAGATTCATGGCCGGACCCCAATAGTTCCAAATTTGGGGGTCTGGCTGGCCCCTGAAACTTGGCCAAAAAACTATGATATCGGTGCGTCACAAAGGCACAACACTTGTGCATTACTTAATTTTACGAATCCCACTAAGAGGCATTACTAGTGATGTCTTCATTTTATGAGAGTGAAAAGTTTGCCGTACTTCGTTAGGTAAACAAACACACTTGTGAGCAACCATTGAAACTGACACAAGAGCTGAGAAAGCTTAAGCTTGAATGGTAAACAGTTAATTCGGTTGTCCAATGCCGCTAAAGAAAGAAACACGTATATGATGCAAAACGATTTTATTGGTTGATTGGCAACTTCATTGGGGAGAAATGAATAAGGTGATTGAACAGTTGTCTGATTATATCGTGAAATGTGATGTGCCGGGCAGCCGGGGAAACACTACGGAGATAACGATAACTGTACGGACGGTTGTTTACATTGGTTGAGCACGCTACAAATGGGAAGAAAGAGTACCGGGAAGCAATGCTTAAGCCAAGGGCAAGAAGGTTGCACTATGACGATAAAATTATACATTGGCTTGGGATCAACATTTAGAATTCATACAGCTAGTCAGTCTACCACAGTCAAACACTGTTTATGGACTGACATTCTTCCTACACCTCTATTATTTAATGTTTGTAACTGGTGATAAATTAATGTGACTGATTCGTGAATGAAATATATAACTGCTTCTGAAGTTCTGACAATGACTTATTGTCACTCAAAGCAAAAGGTATAGTTTTCTCAGTTGTATTCTTGGACGTTTTGTGGTTGATACTTATTCTAGGCTTTCGTAGTTATTATTTCACTGGTAATACTGTTACAAAGATTAAGAACTTCACGGCAAATTTTTAGTAGGAAAAAAAAAAAATTAATTTTCATCCCAGCCCTGGTCGCTCATGTCCACGGGATTGGCCAAGATAGTTTTACATTTTATTAGTTATTTGATCAAGGATATAATGTTAAATGGCTAATACTTTTGAGCATATATATACATATATTTCATGGGAGATGGCAAAAAGGAACATACAAGTTAAAATTATATTATGGCTTTTTTTATGCAGAGCTTTGGGTCCCCAGTTTTGGTAACGAACCACTAGATTCTGGAAAGTGGGTGTATGGCTGGCCCCCACTAATTTTGGGCTAAATTCTATCCCTGGCAAGTCAGTACCAATTCAACAACACATTACAGATTCCATATAAAAGACCGACTCACATTTTGCCTCCTGGTGTCAGTAGTGAGGGTGATGAAGCGCAGACATAGTTTGGTGAGTGAAGTAGCGAGAGCTGCGCCGATGAAGAAGTCTCCCTCTGACATGTACTTCCTCAAGGGTGGCCTAAGGAAAACACCAGCAGTTGTACGCAAGGAACATTTGGTTATGATCAGAGATTTCGGATCAATTACATTATACCAATTCCACACCAATTACACACACCAATTCCACTTCAAAAATACCAATACCAATTCCATATATAATATAAACAACAGTGAACAGAGCAACCGTAGACATGCTCAATGCAAAAGAATAACATTTATCTTAGAACAGCTTTGTCTGCATCTTATGGTACACAATAGGAAACAAATGTGATTATATGCAACATATTATATTTTATTAATTTTATTGATTAAGTGGTGTAGACGGGTGGAGGAGACGGGTGGAGGAGACGGGTGGAGGAGACGGATGGTGGAGACGGGTGGTGGAGACGGGTGGTGGAGACGGGTGGTGGAGACGGGTGGTGGAGACGGGTGGTGGAGACGGGTGGAGGAGACGGGTGGTGGAGACGGGTGGTGGAGACGGGTGGAGGAGACGGGTGGAGGAGACGGGTGGGGGAGACGGGTGGGGGAGACGGGTGGTGGAGACGGGTGGAGGAGACGGGTGGGGGAGACGGGTGGGGGAGACGGGTGGTGGAGACGGGTGGAGGAGACGGGTGGAGGAGACGGGTGGAGGAGACGGGTGGTGTAGACGGGTGGGGGAGACGGGTGGTGGAGACGGGTGGTGGAGACGGGTGGTGGAGACGGGTGGTGGAGACGGGTGGTGTAGACGGGTGGGGGAGACGGGTGGTGGAGACGGGTGGGGGAGACGGGTGGGGGAGACGGGTGGAGGAGACGGGTGGTGGAGACGGGTGGTGGAGACGGGTGGTGTAGACGGGTGGGGGAGACGGGTGGTGGAGACGGGTGGTGTAGACGGGTGGGGGAGACGGGTGGTGGAGACGGGTGGGGGAGACGGGTGGTGGAGACGGGTGGTGGAGACGGGTGGTGTAGACGGCTGGGGGCGACGGGTGGTGGAGACGGGTGGTGGAGACGGGTGGTGTAGACGGGTGGTGTAGACGGGTGGGGGAGACGGGTGGTGGAGACGGGTGGTGTAGACGGGTGGGGGAGACGGGTGGTGGAGACGGGTGGTGTAGACGGGTGGGGGAGAAGGGTGGTGGAGACGGGTGGTGGAGACGGGTGGGGGAGACGGGTGGTGGAGACGGGTGGGGGAGACGGGTGGTGTAGACGGGTGGGGGAGACGGGTGGTGGAGACGGGTGGTGTAGACGGGTGGGGGAGAAGGGTGGTGCAGACGGGTGGTGCAGACGGGTGGGGGAGACGGGTGGTGGAGATGGGTGGGGGAGACGGGTGGTGGAGACGGGTGGTGGAGACGGGTGGTGGAGACGGGTGGTGTAGACGGGTGGGGGAGACGGGTGGTATAGACGGGTGGTGTAGACGGCTGGGGGCGACGGGTGGTGGAGACGGGTGGTGTAGATGGGTGGGGGAGACGGGTGGTGTAGACAGGTGGGGGAGACGGGTGGTGTAGACGGGTGGTGTAGACGGGTGGGGGAGACGGGTGGTGGAGACGGGTGGTGTAGACGGGCGGTGGAGACGGGTGGTGGAGATGGGTGGTGGAGACGGGTGGGGGAGAAGGGTGGGGGAGACGGGTGGTGTAGACGGGTGGTGTAGATGGGTGGGGGAGACGGGTGGGGGAGACGGGTGGTGTAGACGGGTGGTGTAGATGGGTGGGGGAGACGGGTGGGGGAGACGGGTGGTGGAGACGGGTGGTGTAGACGGGTGGGGGACACGGGTGGTGTAGACGGGTGGGGGAGACGGGTGGTGTAGACGGGTGGTGTAGACGGGTGGGGGAGACAGGCGGTGGAGACGGGTGGTGGAGATGGGTGGTGGAGACGGGTGGTGGAGACGGGTGGGGGAGACAGGAGGCGGGTGGGGGAGACGGCAGTGAAACAGGATCAATGACAAAGAAAGAAAAAAAAAAATCAACAACTGGTATTAATGTCAGCCTCACCCCGGCCTTCAGGGACAAAGAGGTGAGCATCAACAAGACTACGAGCAGCAAAGACACAGACCGTTCTTGTTCTTTCGTGTTGGTCTTGACACTGCTGAAGGCGCTCTGTGTGGCGTAGGTGCCATCAGCAGTGACCAACCTCTGTAAGTGACCCTGGGTCATCTGTGTATCTTCCTCCTCCTTCTCCTCTCCCATTGCCTTCTTCATCTCATCGTCCACTATTGGAATCTACACGGTCAGTGAAACATTGTCAGGGCAATTACCGTGACCCGCAGTGAGCAATCAAGGTACAGTGTGAAACGAATCACACAGATAATGGGGTATGTTATGTATGTTAGTATTTGGAAATTCACTTCTTGTCAAATGATGTCCGGATGCTGAGGTTTCCGGATTATCAACGTCTGGATCAACAAGGTTCCAAGGTAGTTATGATTTGTCAAAATTTAAATTTTTTACATAAAAGAACCTAACTATCTAATAATCAAGGGTCAAGTGTTAATTAAAGACAGGAATTCAAAGCCTAAAATAAATTAAGGTGCTTTCAAGAAGTTTAATCAAATATTCATATAACCCTTCCCCATGTATACCTACTGTCAAGGTTTAACCCTTCCCATCTACACCCACCATTAAGGTTTAACCCTTCCACGTATACACCTACCATCAAGGTTTAACCCTTCCCATCTACACCCACCATCCCTTAACCCTTCCCACCTACACCTACCATCAAGGTTTAACCCTTCACATCTACACCTACCATCCCATCTACACCTACCATCCCTAAACCCTTCCCATCTACCATCAAAGTTTAACCCTTCCCATCTACACCTACCATCAACGTAGAGATCTCCCTACATGACAACACTGAGTACTCACGTCTCCGAGTGACTGGCGGACGAGAGTCATCACACTCTGGATGTTGTCTGTGGTGGTGCAGTACTCGCCCAGGATCCACAAGGATGCCCGGTAGATCCTGCAACCAACAAATCGTCAGATTTATAAGGCACCATTCCAACAGTCGTTGCTCATGGCGCCATAATGTTCTAAAAAAAAAAAAATTTGTTAAGATGTGTTTTTATAAACAACATCCATTTTTAGTGTCTATGTCAGTTGTCGGTGGTAGCGAGTTCAACAGTGTCGGGGCTACTACACCAAACGACAGGTCACCCCAGTTTTGCCGGGTTGGTTCACATCGAGTCACACAATCAGCGAGAGGCTATTTAACATTATTTCCTCATCTGGCAGGTAGATATTTATAAATGTCACAAAAAGCTAGGGCTGGCAGTGGGAGACGTACTTGACAGCTTTGATGTTGGGGAAGGTGTCGAGTAGTTTGGTGATGAGCAGCGGACGGAGGTGCTCAAATCGCTGGATGGCCTCACGCACAAACACAAGCACATCCGCTGCAGCCAGCTCACATGTGTCACTCAGGAACTCCATCAACTGAAACACAACCACTAGGTACAATGTATGTGCCAGAGACCCGGCTAGTGCTGCAGTAGAACAGCAGATGAAGCCAGGAGAGGCAGCGACAAGGTTAGGGTATGTGAGGGTGCTCATTTTTGGAGAATTAGATATGTAAATAGTTTATTTTACAAAAGTTTGTAATTATCGCCAGAAAACAAGTTTTTTTCAAAGTGGGAGATAAATTGGAAATGCTGTCAGCGAGAGGGGGTCAGGAATTGTTTATATGCAATTATTTGCAATGCAGTGTTTTCTATGATTGTCCCAAGTTATGTAATCTTCATCAAATGCTTCATAAAAGAGTGCTTCCTGGGAAATATATGTCAACGGATGTCATAAAATGATGCAACCAGACTAGAAGAACCAGCTGCGAGATTGCTACAAATGATCACATTTAGTGATGAATATGTCATCTGTGTGAGCGTGCGTGTGTAGGTGTGTTCGTGTGTATTACTGTGAAGCTATATTTTAATTGGATAAAAGTTGCTTTTTCAAAAAGAATAAAAAAAAAAGAATTTGCAGCAACAGTGTCATAGTGATCATGAGAACGAGGGTTAATCTGATGATAACTTTTGCACATGGACAGAACTACTCACAACAGGGATGACGGTGGACATGGACAGAACTACTCACAAAAGGGACGACAGTGGACATGGACAGAACTACTCACAACAGGGATGACAGTAGACATGGACAGAACTACTCACAACAGGGATGACGGTGGACATGGACAGAACTACTCACAACAGGGATGACAGTGGACATGGACAGAACTACTCACAACAGGGATGACGGTGGACATGGACAGAACTACTCACAACAGGGATGAGGACAGAACTACTCACAACAGGGATGACGGTGGACATGGACAGAACTACTCACAACAGGGATGAGGACAGAACTACTCACAACAGGGATGACGGTGGACATGGATAGAACTACTCACAACAGGGATGACGGTGGACATGGACAGAACTACTCACAACAGGGATGACGGTGGACATGGACAGAACTACTCACAACAGGGATGACGGTGGACATGGACAGAACTACTCACAACAGGGATGACGGTGGACATGGACAGAACTACTCACAACAGGGATGACGGTGGACATGGACAGAACTACTCACAACAGGGATGACGGTGGACGCGACGTCAGGGAACTTGATGCTGCACTGGTGCAGTGTGCGTACGAGCAACTGACGATATTTCCCAGTGTCCTCCTGTTCCACAGTGTTGTTCGTTTTCACGACTTCCTTCTTCAGCAGCAGCACCATCTGTTGGAAGAACACAGCAAACAGCTAAATAGCAGTTCAGCTTGTTCTCGTAGTATTGTTTTGTTTGTGATTTATATATATATATATATATGTATATATATATATATTAATACCAGGTGTCAGTAAGTGCTTCCTTTAGTTGAGTGGGAAAAGCCATTTCATTGTTACGAGTCACTAAATGTAATGTTCAACTTAAAATTAATTACTTTTAAAAACAGAGCACCAATTCCAATTCCGGAATGTGGTGTCTATTTCGCTATTGAGATTGATGTGGTCTCTATTCGGCCTGTACAGCACAAAAGTAAGCAGTGGTATCACATACAGGCAGTCAATGAACTAGTTATTTTCTCCAAAAGATTAATTCCCACTACATCCATATATTCGGGATCCAGTGTACTCAACACTTTAGTACAACGCTTAAATGTATATTTCAAAATCACACTTCTACCAAGGGCACCAGAATGTATTAACCACCGACCCCGTAAACTGACCTGAGATATAAGGCTCACATGCAGATATTCCAATGCCGACACCAGACACTTCTACCACACAGACCAGGATCAACCACACTTACTTACTTAGTCCTCTTCCCTCAAGGTAGAGCATAGGGCCAAAACGACTCTTTTCCAACGCACTCTGTTACCAATCACACATTGTATACAAACCTCTTCTATGTTGCGAGACGACACGAGACTTAAAGCGAGCTGCAAGGTCTTCTTTCGCACCTCCAAGTCTGGAGAGCTCAGTACCCGCAGAATGTCCATCACCAAATCCTGCGATACAACGAAACATGCATTAAACAAAGAAAAACATCTAACATAAAATTTAATTTTGCATGATTTATTAACTAACATGCAATTCTTTTAATGAAAGCAAACAATTATTAACTAAAAATATGCATTTCAACAAAAGTTTACAACATTCTTCTTTTAACCACCTACATTTTATATGCCATGAATAATATTCTAGCTGTAATTATACACAGGCAGATTGAGTATCATATGGCATTTGATACACCTTAGTCCACCTCACTATCCTCACTCAAGCCAACACCTTAGTCCATCTCACTATCCTCACTCAAGCTAACAACTTAGTCCACCTCACTATCCTCACTCAAGCTAACACCTTAGTCCACCTCACTATCCTCACTCAAGCTAACACCTTAGTCCAGCCAACATTACACACCTTTGCAGGGATTAGTAACACAGTTGTAACACCTTGGCTTTACTATAATTATAATCTTGTTGAACTGTTATCTGTCATCCTGTGAAACTATAATCATAAACTGTGTCAAAGGTAAAATCACTAAGAGATTAATAATAGTTGTAATCATTCAATCAGACAACATGAGACGTGCCTGGAGGACTTTCTCGTGAGCAGGGACGTCTTTGAGGCCAATCAGACGATCCAGCACAATAAGTTTGACGTTGTTGTCGCTCTCTTTCACAATCAGTTCTATGTAGCATGTCGCTGCTGCCTACAATAATGCACAGAAGACACCAACATGACTACTTCTCATGGCTACTTCTCATGTCTACTTCTCATGACTACTTCTCATGACTACTTCTCATGACTACTTCTCATGACTACTTCTCATGTCTACTTCTCATGTCTACTTCTCATGTCTACTTCTTGTGACTACTTCTCACCGACTCGAGCAAATATACAATTCTTGCATGTTGGCATAGCTTTAAATAATAAACCTGGGTTGTTCTGGTACTGCCCATCCCAGCAGGTTAAAACCAGGTTTTTTCTAGTATAACCCAGGTTAAATCATAGAGATACACAATAGGGCAGCCCGCCTGCTTGTTCTTACACCTATTTCTGCACATATCATTCCAGTTTTGGTGGATCTGCATTGGTTGCCTGTCAGGCAATGCATGAAATTTCAAAGTACTGGCATATATATGTGTATATATATATATATATATATATATATATATATATATATATATATATATATATATATATATATATATATATATATATTTACATATATATATATATATATATATATGATTATGCATGGTCTGACACCTGCCTATCTTTCTGAGCTACTGAATCAAAGAACTAGATACTTAATAAAAAGTGGATTGTCCAACATTTCTAAATGGCATGAAAGGCTAAATATTGATGATCGAATGCATTCATTAAAAGATTTTACATAATTTGTAGCAAACACATAACCTGCACTACAGTGGGGTGATGAGTTGTGCTAAACTCTAAAACTGTTGTTATATCCAACAGTAATGCCTAGAGATAGTGGGTGAAGGGTACATACCTTGACTGCAGTGGGTGCACTGGACAGAGTGACGAGCGTGCGAGCTGCCTCGTAGCGGACTGCTGGACTAGAGGAGTTAAGGAGGTTGTAGATGCAGCGGATGAAACGAGCCCGCTCAGATGGGTTTGTGTGGCACACCTGTAACATTCACAGTCATATTCTCAATCTGGCCACCAAAATGTGCTTGTGTATTCAGTTTTCTGATACTATGTGTAGAATATTGCCTAATTTTAGTATATATTCTGAACATGCTGACTAAATGAGCTGTCAAACCAGCCAAAATTTATTGATAACAACACAAGATAGGTACTATATGGAAATCAGCCAAAATTGTACAAGAACAGTGAAAATTAATGTTCAGATACAGTTGTAAACAAATTAAAGAAATTTTTTTATTTATGGAAACATGGAGAATACATGCTTCCATCATGAAGCTTAAGTATTTGAACATGGCAGAGAGGAACAGTGACTGAGCCGTGACTGAGACGTACCTTGTATATGAGTTCAACAATGACCAGTTGTAGAATGTCTCCAAATGTGTGCACTTGGTCTATGCAACTACTCAAGTAGTTGAGTGCCCGGTCCTACAATCACATCAAGGGTAGTCAAGGACCAACCGGTTACATCAAGGACAGTCAGGGACTGACCATTAACATAAAAAAATTGTTGGTACTGAACGGTAACATTAAGGACACTCAGGGACTAACCGGTAACATCAAGGAGATTCAGGGACTGACCGGTAACATCAAGGAGATTCAGGGACTGACTGGTAACATCAAGGAGATTCAGGGACTGACCGGTAACATCAAGGAGATTCAGGGACTGATCGGTAACATCAAGGAGATTCAGGGACTGACTGGTAACATCAAGGAGATTCAGGGACTGACCGGTAACATCAAGGAGATTCAGGGACTGATCGGTAACATCAAGGAGATTCAGGGACTGACTGGTAACATCAAGGAGATTCAGGGACTAACCGGTAACATCAAGGAGATTCAGGGACTGACTGGTAACATCAAGGAGATTCAGGGACTGACTGGTAACATCAAGTAGATTCAGGGACTGACTGGTAACATCAAGGAGATTCAGGGACTGATCGGTAACATCAAGTAGATTCAGGGACTGACTGATAACATCAAGGAGATTCAGGGACTGACTGGTAACATCAAGGAGATTCAGGGACTGATCGGTAACATCAAGGAGATTCAAGGACTGACTGGTAACATCAAGGAGATTCAGGGACTGACTGGTAACATCAAGGAGATTCAGGGACTAACTGGTAACATCAAGGAGATTCAGGGACTGACTGGTAACATCAAGGAGATTCAGGGACTGACTGGTAACATCAAGTAGATTCAGGGACTGACTGGTAACATCAAGGAGATTCAGGGACTGATCGGTAACATCAAGTAGATTCAGGGACTGACTTATAACATCAAGGAGATTCAGGGACTAACCGGTAACATCAAGGAGATTCAGGGACTGACTGGTAACATCAAGGAGATTCAGGGACTGATCGGTAACATCAAGGAGATTCAAGGACTGACTGGTAACATCAAGGAGATTCAGGGACTGACTGGTAACATCAAGGAGATTCAGGGACTGACTGGTAACATCAAGGAGATTCAGGGACTGATCGGTAACATCAAGTAGATTCAGGGACTGACTGATAACATCAAGGAGATTCAGGGACTAACCGGTAACATCAAGTAGATTCAGGGACTGACTGGTAACATCAAGGAGATTCAGGGACTGATCGGTAACATCAAGGAGATTCAGGGACTGACTGGTAACATCAAGGAGATTCAGGGACTGACTGGTAACATCAAGGAGATTCAGGGACTGACTGGTAACATCAAGGAGATTCAGGGACTGACTGGTAACATCAAGGAGATTCAGGGACTGACTGGTAACATCAAGGAGATTCAGGGACTGACTGGTAACATCAAGGAGATTCAGGGACTGACTGGTAACATCAAGGAGATTCAGGGACTAACCGGTAACATCAAGGAGATTCAGGGACTGACTGGTAACATCAAGGAGATTCAGGGACTGATCGGTAACATCAAGTAGATTCAGGGACTGACTGGTAACATCAAGGAGATTCAGGGACTAACCGGTAACATCAAGGAGATTCAGGGACTGATCGGTAACATCAAGTAGATTCAGAGACTGACTGATAACATCAAGGAGATTCAGGGACTGACTGGTAACATCAAGGAGATTCAGGGACTGACTGGTAACATCAAGGAGATTCAGGGACTGACTGGTAACATCAAGGAGATTCAGGGACTGACTGGTAACATCAAGGAGATTCAGGGACTGATCGGTAACATCAAAGACATTCTGGGACTGATCGGTAACATCAAGGAGATTCAGGGACTGATCAGTAACATCAAAGACATTCTCGGACTGACTCATAAATTCACTGATTGCTAAAGGTATATGTTTCATAAAGTTATAAATATTAGGGACTGTTCACAATTGTTGACATTTACCTATTTGTACAAAGCATACTAAACGGGGAGGGAGTGGGGAGGATGTGCCACGCGGTGAACTGTAATGAAACTACTATTGTTTTAAATCATGTAAGCCATTCATGGCATGTTGCTGTAATACAGTCAGACATCTTGGAAATTCACTACTTCATGGAAATCAATTATCCACACGACACCATGGAGTTGTTAGAAAAAACTCAAAGCTTTAACAAATTATTGGATGTTATTAAACATATTCTGATGGTTATTATTTTAAGTCCTATACATGCACGGTGTCAAAACCTTGTTACACTGATGTTTTTCAATTGGAAAACTATCCACATTCAAGGCCAGATATGGCAGCTGCATATGGTATTTTTTATACTGACAATTTTGGCAAACTTATTTGTCCAATAAGAAAGAGTAGGTCAAGGGGAGTAAAAAAATATGTTGAACTTGTTTAATTCAGACTCCTCATTGTCATGGTAACAAACAAGATGGCTGTCGTAATGGGAAAATGTAGCATAATTTATGCATGGTCCCCAGCTATTACTACAGCAGATAAGATCACAGTTAGTTCACTGTCATACCTAGACAACTTGATATTATGCAATAACAATCTTGCTTTTGTAATTTTAGTAAATTATATACTTTATTTTGAAAAAAAAATATAGTCGAAAAAAAATCCACTGTTTTTTTTATAAATGCCTTCATTACAAATAAATTAAGCAAGTTATTACAAATATAAGGTTGTTATTGCATGGAGAGAGTAATGCAGAGTATAACAACGTAAACCTGATTAACATGACTAATATTATCAGCGTTATACAAATTGACAAAAATGCATTTTCTCTAAATGGGCGTCAAAATTTGAATAACGATTAGACAATGATCAATTAGGATTGATAGAACAAATAGGAAGCTATTTTTCCAAATGTGTAACTTGTTCTCATGTCATACACAGGTCACCTGTGCACAGGCTATATTCATGATATGTCCGATTTCATCATATGATTGGCATTGCACAACAAATGTATTAACTAAATTTGTTAATCTCAGGAACATCCAAGAAAAAACTAGGCAGTAACAAAATCCACAAGACAAATAAAGTTCCACAACATTCATTCAAATCCACCAGCCTCGTAGGCCGGCCCTTCTTCCTAATCGGCGCTTGGTCTGTGCCACCGTTCTACTCCCAACTTTGCCGCTGTTCCCAGGAACCGTAGCTGGCATCAGCGGTGTCGCTGACTCATTGTCTGCAGTGTTGACGCACGGCTGCATTTCTGCTGCATTTGGCCGTTTCGCGCAAAAAATTTCCTATTTGCACATGCATCCCGCAGTTGATGCACTCTCCCTTTCTTTTTCTGCTCAAAAACATGCTTTGTGGAAAATCTGTTCATTCTGACTCGATCATAACTTTCGTTAGACGCCATTGTTGTTTACACTCAGAAATAGCAACATTGTGCATTGTGAGACCATGTGAGAGACCATTGTGAGAGACCATGTGAGATACCATTGTGAGAGACTATGCATCATATACACAAATGTCCGCATCATATATGGAAATATTCAGGTCAATGCAGGTCGTAAGCATAGTGGAGCGTTGTGACGGTGACGTAGCACAATGCCGAATACCAAATAAGGAGAGTCGGTAGAATCCTGCTTGATGCCCAGAGAATGCAGGTCAAAGGGCGGGGATGTCGTCTAGACAGGCGGTCAGAGAACAGAAAGGGGAATCTATCTGTACAAGATGGCGTA
Organism: Lamellibrachia columna; assembly: GCA_963662155.1. Classification (NCBI taxonomy): domain Eukaryota; kingdom Metazoa; phylum Annelida; class Polychaeta; order Sabellida; family Siboglinidae; genus Lamellibrachia; species Lamellibrachia columna. The sequence continues at coordinate 8,638,516 of OY759270.1, forward strand.
CAGCGAATTTGCGGCAGTGTTGCTAAGGTCTAAACATCACATATTTTCGAACTTGTTCTCCATTTTGAGAATTAAAATGGGATTATTACTGTATAGGGGCGCACTTTATTCACACATAAAACTGATTTAGAGTTATGTAATTGTTATAAGAATGAACTTTATTGATAATTAACACGCAAAGCTATTGGAATACGGTGGAAACAGATTCTGAATATTTTTTTTCAAAGTACAGAATTTTAGCTGTCATGTCTGGCCTTAAAGTGCTAGTTCTGGGAGGGGTCTGAGTTGTCTGTTTTGTAAAAATAGATGTCGACAAATGTGAACGGCCCCCAACAGGTTCCGACATGAACGAATCCTTGCCCCCCTCACCTGGTCTGCGTGAATGAGCATCATGAATGCATTGCGTTTGCATGAGGCATCCTGTTCGCCTTCCAGGAAGTTGGCGATCAATTCTGGTGCATCAGGAATCAGAAACTCAAAGTTCCTGCAAAGTACATAAGCATGACAGAATACACTTCAAATGCACCAATTTTTATTTTTATGTATTTTCATTCAGGATGATTTGACTTCCATAACTGAAACCACCAAGACACACATCACTAAAACCATCCATTTGACAACAACACAAAAATAATGAATGTGACGATTTGGCACAAACTGAGCTGACTCCAACACAGGAAACTGTAGCACTCTGTCGTACAACAGTTGGTGCCAGATACACAGACTAAGAGTTTGTGAGCAACAGGTGAAAGCTCTCACCTGTAGATAGTGTAGATAGCCAGGATGGTGTTGCGGCGTACGTATGAGTGTCTGTGCTCCAGACATGCACGTATGGCTGGCATCAGAGGTTCTAGCAGCTCCGGCTCCTTCAACTTGCACAGGAAGCGCAGCGTCGAGCCTCGGATGAACTCGTTCGGGTGTTGCAGGTCCTTAATGACAACATCACATGTAAATTGATGGTTTTTACTTCATATTTATCAGAATTTGCCATTTAATTTAAAGATTTGTAAATATAACTGAACAGTTTCAACTTGACAGGCTTGCATGATTGTTGATGTTTTAGAAATTATAAATATATGGTTTTAATTTAATTAATTAATTTAGAATTTATATTTTAAGGATTGAGTAATGTTCCTAGAATTGCAATGACACAATAAACATTAACAAAGTTGAAAATAAGCTGATGCCACATGCATTTCCATCCATGATATGTTTTCAGTTTTATATATGCCTTTATATATGTACATGAAGGAATTCAGGGCAAAACAAGATAAATCCTTTTTTTTTATAGAAAAACTCACTTCAGTGTTTCATCCTCAGAATGTGGATGGAAACTTGTACGTGATATTGGACTATCTTCAAGCGAAACAATAGGCATGGCATAACTACAATTAAGAATATCATGCCAGTGGTTTAGGAAAACCTTGTTGAACACATCTTAACTTCAGTGCCTGTGCCATACTGTTAGATAACCCTACATCATCAGTGTGCTATTCTGGCAATATTCGCTCGCTAAAGTAGATGGTGAGATTTCAAACTAGAAATCTGTTTTGAGTGGGGTACCACAGGGATCAGTATTAGGCCCTATATTGTTTTTAATATATATATAAATGATTTGGAAGATGACATATCTAGCAAAGTGCTTAAATTTGAAGATGGCACAAAAGTATTCAGAAAGGTTACTAATATTACAGATAAACAAAGTTTACAGGATGATCTAGATAAATTAGTTAAATGGTCAGAAAAATGGCAAATGTTATTAAATTTTGGGAAGTGTAAATGCATACACATAGGACATGGAAACATGGACGAAGAATATAAAATGGGGGATGCTGTACTAGGTAGAACCACACAAGAAAAGGACTTAGGTATAACATTTAGTGTTGACATGAAAGTTTCAGGGCAATGTGGGATTGCTGCTTTGAAAGGAAATCAAATTCTAGGGCTAATTAGGAGAGCTATCACGTATAAGGAGAATCAGCTAATTATCTAGACTACATTGGTTCTGTGTATGCTTGCCTCGCTTAATACATCTATGTTACCTCAATTTCATAGAACTGCGCATGCGCTTATTGGTCGTGCTGGTTAACATGTCAGTCCTCAGTCATTTGGGGAAATGACCAGAATCTCCTTTTAGAATACATTCTGAGTAAACCGCTGGCGTGATATTCTTGATTTTAGTTGCACGTGTTTAGTTTTTATTATCTGCATAGCCCAAAAACCATGACTTTTGTTTCGCTTTAAGAATCCAACATCAAAGCAAATGGCAGCAAGGTCTGAAATCTTTAGTGCGGATTTCAATTCTGAAAATTTGGCCATTCAGAAATGTTGCCTGAACAGGCATTCATCGTGTGTTGCCCTGAAACGTGTGATGACAGTGACATTACGGCCCATACCTTCCTGTAGGCGTCACACACTAGGATCATCTCCTGCATCATCTTGCCATCAGCTGTGTACTTGGGCACGACCTCCCAGAAGATGAGCAGCAGCTTCTTGATCGTGTGGTCCTGCTGCGGCATGACAAACCGGATGACAGTCATCAGTATGGACTGCATCTTCTCTCCATTCAGTATCATCAAAATGACACGTTTCAGTGCCTCAATCTTTGTGCGTACATCGCTGCCCTCTGTCAACATAAAGTCACACAGTGTCCCAGCCCAATCGGAAACACATTTCACCTCTAATCAATCATAAACCATGTTTGTGCAGTAGTGCATGAAACTATTTCAGGAACATTGGAAATGGAGTGATGGAATTGTTTCATTGTTGCTTCTAAGCAAAATTAGTGGTACACACATTGCAAACTGATCACTATGGAGCCTCAACATACAATATGGTCAAAGGGCACGTGACATTTAAACTACATTGAACTCCCGCCATAAGGAACATGTTGGGAAATGCCAGAACGGAAATGTCGATGTTGTTCCTTTAAGTGGATGTTCATTACATTGGAGGTCCTTATGAGAGGCCATCGTACATATTATTCTGGAAGACATGAAATTATTCGCAAAATACCTAATCATTTATTGGAGGGAAACCAATAGTCAGACATACATTGAAATATTTCTTTAACCTCACTTTGAGGAGGTGAATAATACAGCAACTTAGTGTTGTCCACTGCAACTCAAACATTTACTGGTAGTTGTTATTCAGATTGACAAGATAAACCATATTTGCATTAAATAATAACTGAATTCGCACCAAGGTCTAGCTTCAGCTGTATCTCAGTAGGTGGCTCTGCATCTGTGGGCACGTTGATTAACGTGTAGCATGGCTGCTCGGCAAAACTCATTTTGATGTATCTAAAAATATGCACAAACACATTTACATGAAATTGAACTTCATCTGAAACTAAACAGGCTTCAAATGTCAACAAAGGTAAAATTCAAAACTGTAGCCAGACCTGCAGAATCAGAGTGATTTATTTACAGTGTAATTAATGTCTGTGCACAGTATGGATAGAAGAACAGATGGGTTATTGTACAGGTTATATCCCACCCCTTCTTGTCAAAAAGGCACACACTGCCTGTCAGTCTGAATTTCTGAAAAGTTGATGCATGACGCTCCAACAGGAGTAGGCTGAACATGCATTGACATTGCTTGATGTTTGAGGAGATACTCCCTTTAGCCTCTACAGCTGATCACAGCTAAACTGGGAGGTAGTGTAGTGAGTTTAGAGATTGAGATCACCAGCTCTATGAGGTGCACTGAGTCGACAACAGGTTTTTTCCATTTCCCTGTGTGGGATCTGTTACTTCCCCTGGCATAGACACCAGATAGAAGGGACCAACAGCTTTTAGTCTCTTCCAAAAGACACAGGCAAAGTGGAGTTAATCAAATTGCCCAAGTTTTGAAATGGCAGCAGGTTGTTTCCCTTCACTGAAACTCACTACCACATGACCACCGCACCCGGCATTGCGTGTCATTTCGACAAGATGAAGTTGGGAAAAAACCGGTGTGGCAATCTGCATTTCTATACATACAGTCTAGGCTAACACTGGGCTTAAAATCTGTTTAGCCAATTTGGCTAAAGGTTCAAATTTTGTTTAGCCAAATGAGATTTTGTTTAGCCATTTTTTTAGCAGACACTAAGATGGCAAAACGTCAAAATGCAAAACATGACATAAAATAGTGTGTTAAGGCCTAGTAAAAAAAGAAACTAGTTTCGTGTCCCCGCCCACTTCCTTTTTTATCTCTGGCTCCTTTTTTATTTACTATTGAAAAAGACTATTTTAAAGTTTTTTCGGTAATGTGAAGAAATCTTTGTCCAAAACTTGATATATGAAGTACTGTTATACTCTTTCAGTTCACTTGTTATTCATCATACAAGGTGTAGGGATGTATGTGCATTTGACAGTCTCAAATAAGATTCGAATGATGATGCCTTGCATTAAATAGTCTTTAGGCAGATTCATGAAACCATGGTCAAACCTACACATGACATTCATATATATACATTCAACATTGCGTTTGCTTCTTGTTTGTTTCTGGTTAATTTAAGTAGTTTTCTTGTGTAACAGGTATATTGTGCCATGTTACATTTACGTAAATGTTTCTATTCATCTTCCATACCCACTAAAAAGTAATGTATTTGATAATGCAATGGCAGGCTATATAGTAATATACATCACTAGCATGTTTCATATTGCATCAAAAAAACTACAGCTTGTCAACCACAGTGAGCATCTAAGACATGGCGGCCATCTTCGAAACTAATAGCAAAAAATTCATAAATAGTAAATAATAAGAGCCTCTCTCTTCCTTAAAAAAGTCTGGACAAGAAACTAGTTTCTTTTTTACTAGGCCTAATATACAAACTTTGCAGCGAAAGACGTGGCTTTTGCATATAGTGAATAAGCCACGCAAAATGTACAAACCAATCCGCTTTGATCAAACGTGGCTACGTCGTTTTCTTTCGTTTCTTTCCGCCGAAGTACATTTACGAATCATCTTACCAATAACAAATTGAAAAACTGCGAGGAAGTGAGCTCCCACATTTTACAGGTTATCATATTATTATTTTGAGGCTGCCAACAACAGGACGCAAACTTTCGCTGGGAGCAATTAAATCATTGGCTTATGGCCGGGCAATTACAGATTAGAAATTCCATGGGTGGCGGGAAGCTATAGCGCAATTGGCGATCGCCAGCACTAGCCTAGACAGTAAACATAGAAAAAGTTAGTTAGTCTGATTATACCAGACGAACGTCGACCGTGTCCCAGGCCTGGTCCGACACAGGCACAGGAGGTAGTGTCAACTCACCGACACTAGGCCGGGGTGTCATGTGGAAATGGGTTAAATCATCCGCCTGGCACGGAGTACCAAAGCAAATTTTAAATGTTGTACGCTAACACCAAGGCGGCTCTTGTACTCAGCAAAATCAAAACAAAGCAATCGTCGAGATGGCGAAAGGACAGCGGCGGGTGACATTTTGACGTGCCGGTGTTGGTTTGCGTTTGGAAAGTTTTGTATTTGCCGGCGACAATCTTACCGTTACGCAAATATCAGTTCAAATTACAGTAGACACACACACAATACATAGCATCCATTTCTACACCGCGAACGAGTCGGCGGAATACTAACCCACTATGTCGAATGAAAGCCTGTGAAAATAGTTTTATTCGTCAACAAGAAAGGCTTCGTATGTTTAGACGTGGCCAAATCTCGTTGAATTACGGATGTTCACGTGAGTTATCATTTTAGCCAACCCCATGTGCGAAGGCGTATGTCCGTACCTACGATATTACAGCAAATATTGTAAAGCATTTGACAAAGTCAAATACATAATTTCCATTACATTGTGCAGTATGTTTCCAGTTTTGTGATTTATTAGATTATTAATAAAATAGTATACAATTGAACAATTAATTATCCCTGAACGCTTAACTTTGTTCATCATCTAACAAATTCTTACCAAATTAAACTAAAACAAATTTAAGCGCATTCTTCTCCAGAAAAAATAGTAGTGTAAATAAATGTATTTTTGACAAAGCACGCCATTTGCTCTAAATACACGAAATTCTACACGCCCAATAATTCGGCTATGTGAAGTGGAATTTTAGCTGAATGTAATAAAAACGATATGTTTGGTGGGAAACAATACATTCTTGGGAATCATGTTGTAATGTTGTTTATATAAATTCAATATCTTTATTCCGGGCTCAACAGAGCACATCACACATGCGATCTGAGTTCCATATGTTATTGCACAAAATAAAAGCAGACATTAAAATGCTACATATTAATGAGCTGCAGTAAACAATTATTTACATTTGTTTCTTTCACATATATAACAGCTTGTACCAATGTTTGCTATTTTTTTTAATGAAAATCGCAAACTAGTGACTAATATATCCCTTTTAATAAATTATATGAACTATCTAACCTACACATAAATCGACATACTAAGTTTCTTATTACAGATTGACAACATTGTACATCAAACAGAGTGCATAAAAAACTGGTGCTTTATATATAATTCATATTTAGATAAACCAAGGAATATTTTTTTAATATTATGATACGCAATGTGTAATCTATTTATAGTAGATTTTTTGTAATTCCGCCATAACTGAACAGAATACATTGGTAAACAATATGTGCATAACAGTGTAAGCTTCGATCACATCTATTTTATTTTGCACAAATAAAATAATCTATATCACGGGTATATTTTGCATGGTGAAGGATTGATAATTACATAGGATATAAAATATAATGTTTTTGCATTTTGCATGACGTGTGTTAAGAATCGAAAACAGTAATGTAATTTAACAGCATATCTTTAATTTCGGAGATTGAAATTGTCAACAATCATTAATCAAAGTGTATTCACTTTGGCACTTAATTTGTCGGCACTCTCAGCCATTTGATCGTTACTCTTGGGTATCAAATTAAAGAATATATTATTAAAACATGCGTCACAATTCAACTCGATTTTTTTTCGTATTTAAGAAAGAACAACTTTTATAACAATTTGTTTGCACTCGATTGATGAAATAACTCTTAGAGACTTAGAATGGATTTCTTGCATAAACATTTCGTCAGACTTTTTTGAAAATTGTATATTATTCTATTAATGTAGCCGACTACCCTGAAATCAAGCAGTGCATCGAAGTTGTAACATGAGATCACCACAAAGTATGTAATACTGCCAATTGAAACTATGTCCTTTATGCCAATAATAAATATGTTTGTGTAAAAGAACATTCATAATAGCAGAAAACAGTATAAGTTTAGCATAATACAATAACTGCTTTTGATAACAGTTTTACTCTGTTATGTCAGATATTTCAACAATTTACAAAAGAACTCCCAATGGTTTTGGCCGTTTTATGGAGCTAGATAAATAATAAAATGAACATCTCGACCAAATTTTACTGGAGTGACACTATTCCATGTTGGTCAAATGTTGAATATGAGAAATTGAGCTAAAACATGGTTTTCCTTGACAAAATAATTATTTTAAATTTTTTAAGGCATATTTCACATATTATGCTTTATATAATATGAACGTATCAATTTGTAATATACCTGCAAGTTTTATATTTGAATAGTAATTATATATTTCTCAGTATATTTTTGATAATCTTGCTGCCGACGTAAGTGTTTGGGCTTTTGGGGTTTAATGGATTGTAGACTACCTTTACAATTTAAAGTTTGATTACTTTTATATCAGGTTAGTTGGCCACCTTAAGTATAACAACAAATCCCACAACCAGTATATAATACAGAGGCCTCGATCGGTTGTGAGATGTTCCTAATATAATAATGCTGACAGGGGATATGAATTGATGTAGTGATAAGGGAAAGTGGAAACACGTACACGTGACAAAACAATGGAAATATGACATTACTTTATTTTTCATTCTATAATTAACAACAACATTTTAATAAAGAACAACCCGGGCCAGAGTAATATTCTCGTACCATTTACTGATAAATTAAATTTAGAATCACCACATAAAAGAAACTGGCTTTTCATTCCAAGTTAGGACAGTGGGAATAAACATTATTTTAAAGACCAGCACCAGTCAACTTTACACAGATTAACTATAATAACTGATAATTAAATCAATATTACATATTGTTCAACATTTATATGCTGCGTTGCTTCGGGTATGAGTTGGTATAAACGCAACAGCGGCGTCTGCAAGATCAAAACAACTGAGGCCGCTAAAGCCGGCCTAAGTTGCAGGTTTGTTTTACAAACCCAATCCTTCAACACTGCATTTTGCAATAACTATCTATTACTTTACCAGAGCTTCTAGTCAAAGGTTGATCAACATGAAGATCTGGTTTATAAACACGTTGTCTGCAATGAAGGCGCTCGGGGTATCTTGCTTGGTTCTGCACACTCGGTGTCCGTGTCACCGTATTTGTGTCATCCATCTATTCATTGGTTTGGGTTTGTGAAATGGTTATACTTTGGGCGATCTTTTACTTTCTGACCTAACCATGAAAACGACCACCTAGAGCACCCAAACTTCTCATATATATGTACAGGGCAAAGACAAAGTGGATTGTGGTGGGGCGATTCTAGAATCGCCCCGGATGTCTCGCGGGTCATTTAACAAGATTTAACAAGATTTGCCATCCAAGCCAAAGGCCCAGATGGCAAGTGGACAAGGAAGCCATTGGCTTATCGAGAGTCCAACAATGTTCATCTGCTTATAACCCGCCCTCCTGAGATATGTGTCAATCTTGTTTTTAAACATATTCACGCTGCTAGCAGTTACACAATCTGTAGACAATTTGTTCCATTCATTTATTGTCCTCTGTGAGAACGAGTGCTTCCTGATGTCCAATCTACATTGATCCTTTACTAATTTTACCTCATGTCCTCTAGTTCTGCTATCCTTCTTGAGTGAGAAAAACATATTTCTATCAATATTTTCATACCCATTCAATATCTTAAAAACTTCAATCTGATCTCTTAACCTCCTTGTCTCTAGAGTTGTTAAACCACATTCTTTCAGGCGTTCTTCATAACTAAGGTCTCTCAGTTCTGGAATCATTTTAGTTGCTCTCCTTTGTATGCGTTCAAGCGTATCTATATCCTTCTTACAATATGGTCTCCATGCTTGTATACAGTATTCTAAATGAGGTCTAACTATTGCTTTATAAAGAGGTATAATTAACTTTTTTCCCTTGTATGTTATGTTTCTTCTAATCAATCCAAGAATTTGATTACCCTTTGAAGCTGCAATACCACACTGCTCTGAAACTTTCATATCAGCGCTTATTGTAACTCCTAAGTCCTTTTCTTTTACAGTAGTACCCAGAACAGTATCTCCCATTTTATAGTTTACATTCAAGTTCCCATGTCCTGTATGTAGGCATTTACATTTCCCAAAATTAAACAACATCTGCCATTTCTCAGACCATTTCACTAATCTGTCTAGATCGTTTTGTAAATGTTGTTTATCACCATCAGTATTAACCTTTCTAAACAGTTTTGTGTCATCCGCAAATTTCAGTACGTTACTTGTTATACTGTCGTCCAAGTCATTGATATATATTAAGAATAATATAGGTCCTAATACTGATCCTTGAGGTACCCCACTCAAAACCGATTTCCAATTTGAAACTTCTCCATCTACTACAACTCGTTGTCTTCTGTCAGTCAGCCATTGTTCTATCCAGTCAGTTATGCTATCCCCGATACCATGGGCTTTTAATTTAAGTAGTAATCTTTGATGTGGCACTTTGTCAAAAGCTTTCTGAAAATCTAAGTAGATAATATCTACTGGCGATCCCACGTCTATCCACTTAGTGATTTCTTCCAAAAAACATAACATATTTGTTAAGCATGACCTCGCTTTAAGGAATCCATGTTGAGATGAATTTAATAATTTATGCTTAACGAGGAAGTCCACCATATGGTCTTTAATTAACCTTTCTAATAATTTACAAATCACTGACGTTAAACTCACTGGTCTGTAATTTTCTGACTTATTTCTCGAACCCTTTTTAAATAATGGTATGATGTTTGCTTCTTTCCATTCAAACGGAACAACTCCCTCTTTTAATGACAAGTTGAATACTCTTGCAAGTGGTATACTGATTTGTTCTACTGTTTCCATTAGTAATTTTGGAGGAATCCCATCCACTCCCGGTGATTTATTATCCTTCATTGCCTTTATTTTCTTAGCTACCATTTCTGGAGTTACAACTAACGGTCCTAAATATTCAGATTTAGCCTCCTGAAATTTAGCATCAGCAACTGGTAATGAACTAACATCTTCTTTGGTAAACACTGAACTGAAGTAACCATTTAGATCTTCTGCCATTAAAACCCCTGTGATATTATATTTCCAGCACTGTCTTCTAGAGGTCCAACCTTGTCTTGTACGTTTTGTTTACTCCTGACATATGCATAAAAACTCTTGCTGTCATTTTTTATGTTACATGCTAGTTTTTGCGCATAGCTTCTTTTAGATTGTCTGATTTCAGTTGTAGCTGCATTAAGTGCCTCTTTGTAATTTGCATAGTCTTCTTCCTTTCTGGTACGCCTATAAACCCTCCACATAGTTTATTTCAACACTATTTTTCTAATAGCCTCTTTTGACAAGTGTTTCTTTCTACACTGTTTTCCTTGTTTTTGGAAGGGAACAAATTTATCGATGATACTCTCAATTTCATATTTTAGAATATTCCAACATTCAATTGCGGTCTTATTCATCAGCATGTTATTCCAATCTAGCTTTGCTAAGTATTTTCTCATATCTTTGTAGTTACCTTTGTGGGATTCCCACAATGACCCATCCAAGTGGCCGGCAAAACCTCGTATCAATATCCTGCAATCAATTGTTTCTCCAACAGAAGTCCTTTTCCTTTTAAGCGTTGCATGAATGAGTGGCCGATCACAAGTAGTTTTGCATGTGCCTAACTTTTTCCTAATTGGCTAACGGAATTTCCTAACAAACAACTGATTGGCCTACGTACTCTCACACTTTCCTTGCCGCCACGCCTGGTTGTTTTTCAGGAAGCATAACAAACGATTGTTGGGACTCCCTGTACATTAACTTGACACTTTAATGGTCACGAACACAGCGCTTAGTAAACCAATTCTACATGATTGAAGTTAATTACCCCCACCCAGTTAATTACCCCTTGTTACCCAATACAAGTGCCAGCTACCTCACATTCCTGAAACATGCAAAAGGACATGGTTAAATATATATATATATATATATATATATATATATATAAAGATATTGCGTTGAGTTTGTGTCACACAGTTAGCATTTATAATGTAACACACGTTCTTAGGCTAAACACTATGAAAACTATGCCTATACATATAAGTATGAATGAAATAATGATATTATTCCAACTCTGCACCATGCAAGAGGGGGTAAAGTCAGATTAAACATTATAAGTAGACAATATTCAAAGATATTGCGTTGCGTTTGTGTTACATAGTTAGAATTTATAATTGAACACACGTTATTAGACTAAACATTATGAAATCCACGCTTATACATGTAAGTTTGAACGAAATAACGGTATCATTCCAACTCTGCACCATGCAAGAGGGGGAAAAGTCGGAATAAGCTTTATAAGTACTTTATATATATATATATATATATATAAAGATATTGCGTTCAGTTTGTGTCACACAGTTAGCATTTATAATGTAACACACATTCTTAGGCTAAACACTATGAAAACTTAGCCTATACATATAAGTATGAATGAAATAACGGTATTATTCCCACTCTGCACCATGCAAGAAGGGGCAAAGACAGAATAATCATTATAGGTAGACGATATTCAAAGATATTGTGTTGAGTTTGTGTCACACAGTTAGCATTTATAATGTAACACACGTTCTTAGGCTAAACACTATGAAAACTATGCCTATACATATAAGTTTGAATGAAATAACGGTATTATTCCCACTCTGCACCATTCAAGAAGGGGCAAAGTTGGAATAATCATTATAGGTAGATGATATTCAAAGATATTGCGTTGAGTTTGTGTCACAAAGCATTTATAATCTAACACACATTATTAGTCTAAACACTATGAAAACTAGAGCCAGGTTTTTATACTAAACGGTACACATAGTATAAAAACTTGGTCTGGTGTTGAAGTTGAGCCCAGAACCAGTATTTGTAATGTTTGCACCAAACTGCTCCATTGGGTGAATAGATAGATGTTTAAAATCTGCTTTTTGGCTGTTTACATCAGACCTGGGTCATGAGTACGAGTACATTGGTGGTGGCTGAGTACGAGTACATTGGTAGTGGCTGAGAACGAGTACATTGGTGGTGGCTGAGTACGAGTACATTGGTAGTGGCTGAGTACGAGTACATTGGTGGTGGCTGAGTACGAGTACATTGGTGGTGGCTGAGTACGAGTACATTGGTGGTGGCTGAGTACGAGTACATTGGTGATGGCTGAGTACGAGTACATTGGTGGTGGCTGAGTATGAATACATTGGTGGTGGCTGAGTACGAGTACATTGGTGGTGGCTGAGTACGAGTGCATTGGTGGTGGCTGAGTATGAGTACAAGTACATTACTAAAAGCTGAGTACAAGTACATTTACATAAGTACGAGTACATATTGTATGATGTAGTAAATTATTAGTAATGGCATATTTTAAAAATAAAACTGGTTGATTATGCAAAGGCAGTTGATCAGACATGTGGCATGATATATATATATATATATATATATATATATATATATAGGGGTACTCTGATTAACCCACCTTTGAGTCACTGACATACTCGGCACATGTACACTCACTTAAACCAATCATTACCTAGGGTTACCATATCAGAAAAACCTAGCCAGCATTAAATATTTCTGTAATGATCTCAAAAGAGTGGGTAATTGCTAAATCGGATCAGTGTTAAGAAAGTTATAAAATAAAGCAATTGGCACATCACTTCTCTAAATATCTGCTCTCTCAGACCCTAGATGTAGTTTTGCTAGTACCTGACTCTTAATTGCACTTATTATCTGACCACCTTTTGATTTGTAGACTGTAGAGAGCCATGATCTGCTCACTACAAAACACTTTCCAAGAACATGTAATTTTACATGTGCAACTGGATTCACAAATCAGACTATGTAAATGTAGGTTTACTCTGCATAATACACAACATGAGGCTTATTAAGCAGTAAAATAAAACAGTACATCATGTGCATAATCTAAAAATAATAATTTATTTATTATAATAAAAATATAACAATTAAACAAGTACTTTGACAGACTACATTTATTGATTTCGCCCCAGAATTACCTTTGTAATTGTAATCCAAACTGGAACAAAGGGGTTGTTTGCTAAATTGAAGAAAGACTACTGGTGCTGTGTGACTTGAGTCACCATAGAAATAGACACAGCTAGTTAACACTGTCCCTTGTAAGAGCAACAAAGGCATTTTAAGGCTAACTGATGAATGGACCCTTAATTATGAACTGGTTACTAGCATAACTATTTTGCTTAAGGCTAACTATGGGTTTCTGACTGGGAAAAGATGCTGCCTTTAGTTAAGTTTGTTATAACAATAAGAAATAATGTATTTGAACATTTCAAATATTTTATGGAAGTATTTAAATCAAAATATTTTCATTCTGTTAACTACAAATACTTGATAAAACTGTATTTAAAATAAAATCATAACTAATTATCACAGCATAATATCTAAAAAGTACTCGGATGTACTCATAAAACCTGCTTTTGTACATGTTAACATGTACCTATATTGTATGGTGCATGGACAAAAGCCCTACCAGACAAAAGCCCCTCCCCCAGACAAAAGCCCCATGGCAAAACCTTCCAGACATAAGCCCCCACGGACAGAAGCCCCACAATCTTAATACATTGCTGTACATACGTTTAATAGGAAATAACGCAAGTTACCCTCTTGTCTGTCTGGTTGGCACCACCTGTTCATTTACACTGAAATACAATACTTGAATGCATAACATTTTGGTAAAGTACAATTTTGCCCTGGACAGTTGTTGGACACCTTATATATAACATGCCCATTGTGTATTGTTGGTTGTGGTATTTCATCATTGGATGTGATGTTTTATTTTGAATAAATTGTCACTTTATGGTACAACCATAGTTCACATTCATTCAGATCAGCACATCTACTTAGCATAACTTTCTGACAACTGTTTCTTATAATATTCTTTAAAATAGCTTGATCTAATATTAGATATATTAACATTCCAAGATAGGTCATATTGAATATGGTTAATGTTATATGAATAAAAAGGTGTAATTGCTTTTTCAACATAGAATTAGTCAAGTAGCAATCTAAACTTTAACAAACTGTACACATAATTAATATCAATAATACATTGTACAATCAGTACTTTGTATTTAGATTGTGGGGCTTTTGTCCATGGGGCTATTGTCTGTGGGGATTTTTTCTGGTGGGGCTTTGTTCTGGATTCATATTGTACACACACGCACACACACACATGCATGTATGCACGTGGTTGATCCTGGTAAATACTGCTATGTGTATCTATGTTCTCATCTGTAGGAGTCAAGATGTTTGGGGCTTATATGTTGGTGGCAACTCTAGTTGGCTGTGCTGTGATGACCGTGTGGCAAGGCTGGCCAACAGTGTCTCATATCAAAAGTCAACTGCTTCCAAAGTATGACTACATAATAGGTGTGGTAACTTCACTGTTCCTGATCATTTTGTGATTTTCAGCATGATTCAGAATTTTTTAATGAGTAATTGATTCAAATATACAGCTATCGTGCAAGCATGTGTTTTATCTTTGAATAATCCACGTAATGTCAGTTTCTAAGACATGGTGTAGGTAGCACGATTATGGTTATTTTTTATAATTTTATTATCATGTTATGAAATATGTTAATATTTAATGTTTAGAAAGCTGTGATGCACCCAGTTGTATTAACAAAATATTTAATGACCTTTAGCATTCACTGCTAGATTTCCTAATTTTAAAATACCATAAATGCGTATTTTATTAGAAGTAATAACATGTTGTCATTATCATCATCATTGGCATCCGTCTATCCCAAGAGATAATGAAGCTATGCCGTAGGCGACATTAGTGTTTTGCATAGCTTCTGCTGTGTCCTATGGTGTAGTTTTGTGACATCTGGAATGATGTACACATGTGATGTTTTTGTTTTATTGCACGTCCGCAGTTGGAGCTGGGTCAGCTGGTTGTGTACTGGCCAATCGGCTATCAGAGGACGGTGACAAGACGGTGCTGCTTCTGGAGGCTGGGGTGGAAGAACTTGAGATGCACATGTCTAACATTCCTGCGTCTGCCTTTGAACTTCAACGTTCACAATTTGATTGGTCATTTATGACTGTGCCACAGAGACACGGTTGCAAAGGATTAGAGAATCAGGTACATTGTGTGTATCATAATTGGCAGGTGTCAAACAATATATGTTTATTTTGATCCATAGAATACATACGATATTTACTTACATATATAGTATTGTTCAAATTTGGCATAAAATAAAAAATAATAGTTATAAGTATAATTTACACTGTATGCATGTGCTGAAAATAATAATAACATTTTAAGCAAACTATTATTATTATTATCATCTTTATTCAGACTCAAGATCCACAAACATGTATATATTAAACAAATTATAAAGTTCCATATAAGAACTTTTTATGTTATAAATATGGGTCAATCCAGTTTCATTTATCAGTGTTCATTGTTATTGTTCACAAATCAGTCATGTATATGTATTGATGTGAGGTTGAGAATTGGTGTTACTTTCAGCAAATGCGCTGGCCGTCTGGGAAGGGCCTCGGGGGCACTAGTAACATTAACTACCTTGTGTACCTGCGCGGCAGTCCTCACAACTACGACTCCTGGGCAGAGAACGGCTGCGATGGCTGGAGTTACAACGATGTTCTACCATACTTCATCAAGGCTGAGAAAAACCAAAACATGATCTTGGCATACTCAAGTAAACTGTCTAATATGACAACCTTTTGTTATTATTTTTAGTAAGCAGTAGGTGTCATATTAAAAAATATTTGAAATTATTAACCCTTAGTCAAAGAATCTTAATGCATCCAATTTTATTTAATACAATTGCATTTGTATGACACAAAAGTTGTGAAATCCACAAGCAACATTTACTGTCTAACTGAAAGACAAAGAACATACTTAGCAACTGGCTGCATTTGGATGAGCCACCTATAGCAGATATATGGTTCTTGCATGTGGGCGATGTAGAGACGTGAAGTAATATTTAGCAACAAGGGGCCACATCTTCACAGGGAATTGTCACTGCATTCAATATTTTATAACAAGTTAATGTTACTTCTGCAGAATATCATGGCAGAAAAGGCCCCCTTGTGGTGAATGATATGTACGTCACACCACTTTCTAAAGCATTTGTGGATGCTGGCATTGAACTCGGGCACAAAAACGTTGATGCAAATGGAAAAGAACAGTTGGGTAAGTATGTCCACTGTGTTGGTGGTATTTCTTTGATGGTTATGAGTGGCACTAGCAGCATGGGCAGAGTTACTTGGACAGAAACAGAATGCATAAGCAGTGAGGAAGTAAAGCAGGAGATAGAACAACTGTGCAGGACACATGGAGAGAGGTGAATGAATGTAGACTCTCGTAACAGAAGGAACAACACTGTCTGCTAACATTTTTGGTGCCTATCTCTTGTTCACATCATAGGGCATTACAGACACAATTTGTGTTTGTTTAGTGTTTTGCAGAAGTGCTTAATTAAGTATAGCCACTTAGTCATTGGTTAACATTTTTGTAAATTCTGAGACATCAGCTTTTCTAATTTCCTGAAAATCGATTGATTGCACACATAATGACCCATATTTATGACAGTCTTATTTGGTGAAAATTGTCTTTATTTGTAGTTTGTGCACATTTTGCATTACAGGAGTGTCGGCCTCCCAGGGCACCATAAACCGTGGGAAACGCTGGAGTACAGCCAGCGCTTACCTCAGACCTGTCATGGGGCGAAGCAATCTGCACGTAGCTACCATGTCACATGTCACTAAAGTAAGTTGACAAAGTGGTTGCTCTCCTCTTTATTCCTGACGTCCTGGGTGACGCTGGCATCAATACCAGTAACAGATTTTTATTTGTTTCTCGTTCCATCACTGATCCTATTTCACTGCCTTCCCCACCACCTGTCTCCACTCTCCCTATGCCTCACTCTCATTCCCCACTCCCCTCCCACTCCCGCCAAATATCTTTTCACATAGTCCTCCCGTCTCAGTAGTCTCCATCTTCCTCTTCTCCTTCTACTCTCCACTCAGAGCGCATCCGCTCTCTTCGTCAACATGTCATGTGTCCAGCCCACTTTAACCGGCTCCTCACCAGCTTCCTCCTGAAACTCTTTCACACCAGCTTCCTCCTGAAACTCTTTCACACCAGCCTCCTCCCTCAGCTCCTCTAGTCTACTATTTTCGCTCCTGCGATACGTTGAGCATTTGTATATATTTCATTGTTTGTATGTAGAGCAACTGTGACATTACACAGTGTATATTTCATTATGTTGCCCTGTTCAAAGTTCTCTTGGTGGTGTTTCTCATTAAATATCTGTGAAATTTCTTCCTGTCTTCTATATAAAAAAGTTTAATTATCAACATACTTTAAAGCACAACCATAAACTATGTGATAATCATTCCAGAGAAAGTTAACATTGAACCATGTACTTACTATGTTATCATCTATTTGTAATAGTTACAACATTTGGACAGTTCAACTGATGAACACATTTCAACTGATTGTTCCCAGATAAGTTTATTGGCGTATTCCTCTGCTTCCAGCTGTTAGCAAAAGGGAAAAGCATTATTGGCGTAGAGTTTATGCGAAATAAGACTCGACAGCGGGTGAGGGCATACGAGGAAGTGATCCTGTCAGCCGGGGTCGTTGGCTCCCCACACATTCTCCTCCTCTCTGGGATTGGACCCAAAAAACACCTAGAACAACACAAGGTCAGTAACGTCTCTTTAATGTTATATTAGCTGAGTTACCCAGCATTGCACAGGAGAAAAGGCAGCCACTGCAAGAAGTTCTGACTCTGCACTACCCAGTAAGTGTTGGTAGGGCAATGTCTATGGCAATGATGGATACAACTTCATGCCCCGAGAATCATGTACAACTGCTGGCGTCACAAAGTGTTCATATATACCGTACGAAGAAACTTATGTGGAAATTTGATGTTGATCACATAACTTGGAACAGTCATAGAAAACACATAACATTGGAACAGTTGTACTTAATTACAAACTCCTGTTGTTCTGAGTTACGTAATCTACTTCAAACATCCACATAGGTTCTTTCATGTGCGCTTAAAAAAATGTCAGCTACATACATGTGAAACTGACAGAGATATGACAGAACAAACACAACCACAAGCTGTTTTATAGTATAGATGTAGTCGGGTGACATTAGTAGTTGAAGGAGGACAAGGACACAGAATGCTGATTCAGTATTGTTGTTTCTTAACTGTTTCAGTGCCAGTGTGTCATTGGTACCGATACAGTTGGTGTTAAAGATACAGTTGGTGTTAAAGATACAGTTGGTGTTAATGATACAGTTGGTGTTACACTAACAGCTTGTCTGAAGTTATTAAATTTACAATTTCAAAAGAACTGTCTATCATCAACCAGTTTAATCAGTATTTTGATTAACCAGACTCAAATTTTCTGTAGTTAACAGATAAATAAATGAATCTGGCAGGATTTGTTGTCTTTATAAAACAATGTGGTTTTCAGTTGCGTGTCGTAGCTGATTTGCCAGTCGGAGAGAATCTTCAGGATCACATCTATACAGACGGTCTCGAATACTTCATCAAAGTGCAGGCAAGCATGACAGAAGAGAAGTGTCGAACACTGACGTCTCTAGCCGACTACATGATCTTTGGACAAGGTGATTATGCACAAAGGTTCACAGACTGAATGGCTTCTGCAAAGGCCACATGCAATTAATTTTTAAGTGTCCAGAGGTTAAAGAGGCAGCTATCAGACTTCAATTTTAACTTTAACAAAAGAAATATATAAATTATATATATTTTATTATAGTAAGGACAATGATATTTGACTGCTTTATGTTTACATACACTGTAAAAATGTTGCCATTTGTCATAAATGTGATGAACTTTCCTCTTAATCTTTGAACTTCTGCATCACCCTATCATGTGACACCAATGACCTTGAACGGTCTCAAGTAATTATATTCCAAACCATAAAATTGTCTTTCACGTGGTACCTTTATCTCAAAATGTAATTTTCCTACTTATTCCTGATTTTGATAGAGTGAATTACAAATGTATTATGAATATTAGAGAAAGTGTCATATTGATAAAGTCGTGACTCATCGAGATTTAAACTGTAAGTAATTGGGGATAATGTTTGGCCAGAATGGATAAAGTGAAACTCTTTTGCTTCAGGTTTACTGAGCACATCTGGAATGGAGGCGAGTGCCTTTCTGCAATCCCAGCACCAGAATGTCTCGTTCCCATCTATCCAGCTTCTCCTATTCACAGCACTCAGTGGGAGCAGACCAGCACGAGGGAAGAATGTAGCCATACGCAAGACACTTAACATGAAGGCCGAGGTAAGGTAGCTGTGGGAGTCTAACCTGATATAACAGACAGTCTACATGTATCACAGATAAATGTCAGTTGTGTCATGTTTGTTTTGTATGTTAGGTTTTCACCATTTGACTTGTTTAGTAAGTTAACAACAAACATTTTACAAATAAAGTATCCTCAAGCATTGACATGCATATCTGCTTCTGTGAGAATTAAATACTTCTCTACGAAGAATATCCATTTAATCAGACCCCATTTCTGAATCTACACATCCGAATATGTAACTGGAATTGGTGAAAATGTAATTGGTATTTTCAATTACCTTTAAAAAATTGAATAAAGCTTCTCTAAAATAGATGTTATTGCTTGGTGCTGAGTATGTCTATGGTTGCTTTGTTCACACACTTATTTCGATATGGAATTGATAATTGGAATTGGTATTTTGGGATTGGCAGATATTCCGAGAGCTCCACGGGGGCATGATGAGGAGGGAGGGGTACAGCATACTACCCATCCTACTGACCCCCTCCAGCAGGGGGAACATACGTCTCAACAATACTGACCCCTTTAGTGAACCCCTGATTGACCCCAACTATCTGGGTCACCCTGATGACGCAAACATCCTGTTGGAAGGTAGGGACAGATTGGGGGCCTTCAATGACTGATATAGTTGTGTCACAAACGTAACATCCACATTTTATGATGTTCTCTTCACCCTGTTCACGATACATCACTGAGGCGGTGTCACATTCACGAGTACAGCACAGAAGTAGAGCAGGGGTCAGAGCCCGATACAAGGGAAGTGAAGAGAGACTAAGCTAAACTAATCATATGGATAGGATTGATTTTGTGGGGAGACCTTTTTGTGGGGTCCTGGTACTAACATTCATGGTATTGTTTGAATCTTAACTCTCCTCAATTGATTTAGGTTTGTTGATGTTCAGATTTGTAGGGCGTGTGTAGCTTACGGGGAGACGCCTCAGGTAAAATGGCATTTTTTTTAAAGAAACACCTAAACTGTATTCTGATAGCTTTGTTAATTTACTGTCCATGAAGTTCACTTTTATGACAATTACATACCTCTAAATCACTGTTATTCGTGGATAAAGCGTTTTTATATTTGACAGCCGTTTGCAAAAAAACTTCGTTTTTCCAATTTGGAATCATCCTAAGTAAAAATGTAAATATGAATTATTGGTCCTGATGTTACAGATGTTTTGATATCTATTTATCCATATTTTATTTTATATATTTTACGATATCTATTGGTCCTCATGTTGCAGATGTTTTTACAATATCCATCTGTCCTCATGCTACCAATGTTTTATAATATCTATTGGTCCTCATACTGCAGATGTTTTACGATATCTATTGGTCCTCATACTACAGATGTTTTACGATATCTATTGGTCCTCATACTACAGATGTTTTATAATATCTATTGGTCTTCATTCTACAAATGTTTCATGATCCCTCATACTAAATATGTTTTATGACATCTATTGATCCCTCATACTATTTTTATGATATCTATTGATCCCTTACACTACATGTTTGACAATGTCTGTTGGTCCTCATGCAACATGTTTTATGATATTCACTGATCCCTATTATTGCAGTTGTTTTTTATAATATCTATTGGTCCTCATTCTACAGATGTTTTTTGATATATATATTGGCTACATGCTACATGTTTTAAGATATCTATTGGTCCTCATGGTACAGATGTTTTACAATATCTATTGATCCCTCATGATGTTCCACAGCGATTCGACAGGCTCAAAAGTTTGCCAAGACTAAGAGTCTGCGGAGGCTCGGTACCAACCCTACTGGACGCGTTCACCCGAACTGCAAGGGATACAACTATGACAGCGACCTCTACTGGCACTGCTACATACGCCACAACTTGATGACAGCCCACAATGCCGTGGGCACCTGCAAGATGGGAAGGTCGGATGACTCAACTGCTGTTGTCGACCCACAACTCAGGTAATGCAATTTACACTGTTGATTACTGATTAATTGTTCCTTATAGCAGCACAGATTAAACTTTCTAGCCAACACGAAGCAGTGACGTTAGAAGGTTTGTGCAGTTTTAGCCAGTACACATGTTACTTGCTATAGTAAGCTTAGAAGCTTGGACAATTTTATTCACTCCACGTTGCCTCCGTTCAGTCAGCTGGAAATGAGTACCTGATGGTGACGGATAGGTGTGAATGAATAACCTTCATGCAGTAATTGCAGCATGGATGAATGCTTCCCAGAGAAGTTGAGTTGGTGTTGTAAGGAACATATCTACCAGGGGGTGAAGTGTTAAAAGCTTTGAGCAGTCCTTTGGATTGGATACCTTGCTATATAAGAACTTACCATACCTTTTTTGAATGCCCTCATGGATTCCTGTTTAATTCATCAACCTTCTACTTGCAGGGTTCGTGGTGTCAGTGGCCTGAGGGTGGTAGATGCCTCCATCATGCCGTCAGTTGTGTCTGGGGGCACCAACGCTGCAGTCATAATGATTGCCGAGAAAGCAGCTGATCTGATCCAGGGTCGGTCCTTCGATGACAACACCAATGAAGATGATTTTACGAAGCACCACGAACATGATGAGTTCTGATCTGGCACTTCACCAGTCTGCCTCATACATTATGTAATTTATTATCATCAACAATTTGGTACTTACTGGTTCTAGATTCATCAAGGTGGAACCAGTTTATTATTTGGTTTTTGAGAAGTCTGACAATTGTGGGTAAACTATTGATTTGTGTATCTACAAAACTTTTCTCTAAACGGTTTTATAGTGTGTATTTACAGGATTTTTATAGCAGTTTACTGTAGGATTATTGTCTTGCAACACATGTATTTTATAGCTGTTCTTTTGAAATTGTGCCTGATGTAAATGTTAGTCTACATTCCAGTTATACTGTGGATATTGCCGTTCTAGTACTATGTGTGATGGTAGGACTCCAGCTGTTTCTAATTATCAGTGATGTATTTCCTGTACTTATGGACTTGCCTACTCTCTTCCAATGTATCTTTAGGCATAGTTACGATCACCAACAGTAATTAGTGTGTGAAGATTATATGCAATTTATATTTACATTTTGTTATTATTCTCCATGTGATATCACTTTTTCAATGTAGTTAATAAGTCGCTGTTCTAATACTTGTTTCATAAATTATTTAGCACTTTCAGTGAATATTGGGATGTTTACATAATGTGTTTGTAGATGTTGAATGATCAGTTAATTACCTTGCTAACTAGTCGTTTTATATATGTAGCAAGACTTGCACAAAGCACGTGTTTTTTTTCCGTCTTTATTTTGCATGTTTAAAGAATTACATATTGACGTGGCCATAATAATGTGTTTCTATATTGGTCATACATTTTACAAATCTATGTCGTGGTTTTGCTCAATATTAATTATGTACTTGACTTTGCTATTAAAAGATTGTGCAATGTGGTTATGACACATACTTGTTTTATACAGATACTTCATTAGTCAAATACTTAATTTTTCACAATTGGCCAAGAGTAGTGTATATATATATATATATATATATATAAAGCTTACTTATTTGAAACAGGCAAGAGATTTTTACATTGCATTGCACGTATAAATACATAATCATAAAATATTTCAGAAGAGTTCACAGATTTTGTTTAAGTAGTAGAATGGATGGAATTTTAGTCCACTGAATAACTAGCCCATATGTACAGCCAAATTGAGCCAATACAAAAATGAATTCACAACCTTGTGTCCAGTTGGTAATGCAGACTTCTCTTTGTTGGTTAGACAGACAGCTCATGAAGAACCCTTTACATGGTGTGATCACTGACAGATGTATTGGACAAACACGTTGTATGTGAGTAAATTGTATTGTGTAAATTGATACGTGATGAAACGGACATTTCCGCCATGATCGAGGTTACACGTTGAGTTGATAGTATAATTCATGTGGTATCTAACTTGTCTCTGAATTTCTGGCAGATCAAAGCTACAACATCAGGATGAACGACACAGTCCACCAAGTCAGTAGTTGTGACTGATTGTCTCTTTCCACCGACTGTCTTGTCACGGTTGTCCAATGCGTGACAAGAACCAGCGTCTCTCACTTCACCAATAAACTTTTTCTGTCTATCAGTGCTCCCAGCGTTGCCTGGAGTGTCCGAGTATACAGTACAAGTCTGTTCACTGGCTGTAGTGGCTTGTGTGGATAGA
Organism: Lamellibrachia columna; assembly: GCA_963662155.1. NCBI lineage: Eukaryota > Metazoa > Annelida > Polychaeta > Sabellida > Siboglinidae > Lamellibrachia > Lamellibrachia columna. Next base: position 8,662,301 of record OY759270.1, read on the forward strand.
GCAGCGAAACTCACTGCCCCTTCATCACCGTGTAGTTGACAAGACCTGCTAGTCAGGGAGGCGGACAGGTAATCCTCAAGGGAGCAGCTCTCAAGTCTTTCCACATGTCTACGATTGAACTCGTCATTGGCGATCACTGTACACTTATGACAATGTTGTAGTGTGTCAAAATGACCTGGGTGTGACTGGTCACAAGTGTCGTGATGATCTGGGTATGACTGGTTATAAGTGTCTTGATGACCTGGGTGTGACTGTTCACAAGTCCGTGACCGCTTCCATGCAGCAGGTTGTTGATCTGTGCTGTTGCATCTCTTCCCATTTATACACAACAAAGTTGTAGCGTCATCGACACCCGTTGATGCCACAGCGTCACCTGCTGCTGCTGTGTCACGGCTGTGTTTCATGTCCTGTTTGTCGGTTGATGTGACAGATACTCTCTCCCGAGTCACCAGTGTCAGTGCGTCGACTGAATTGTTCAACAACTCCATACATTCCTGATGACTTGAGAGATCCTGTAGACAGACATACACTGATATATTTTGTATGTTAGCAACATTTATTTAAATTAATATGAGGGCCTTGGCCCCCCCAGTATGCTTTGTATGAATAGGTAAATGTCAACAATTGTGAATGGTCCCTTACAGCCATGTTGTAGAGAACAGAGAACAAGGCTCCATTTGTTCCCCTATAAGACACCACTGACTGGCCCGCACCATTCAGGCAATCACAGGTGATGACGAATGCAGGGAACTGGAGTTTCCCAAACAATCTGAAGAAAGGATGTTCCCTGGATTTTGATGTGCAGATGGGCTGATGAGACACTTTCTATATTAAAAAAAAAGGTAAAACTATGATGCATAGCTTGGCTGATCAAACACAGTATTTTATATCTTAAAAATGATAAAACTCCCCCTCGAGGCTTCCCCTCATATAATTTTTAGCAGATTCTCATCGAGTTTGTACTAATCTTGGGGAAAATGAAATTCATGACACACAAATGCAGAATTCTGCCAATCCACGGAAGAATATCATCCCTGTATAATTTTTATTTTGTTAACTGGCAATTCTATACATAATAAGCCGATTTCCACAAAGTGACCCTGTAATTAGTCTAAACTACTAATAAACATGAATTTAATAAGAAAATTGGTAAGAACATTTCATTTTAAATCATTGTTTTTGATAGATTTGTCTACTTTGAGGATATATTTGTCAAAATGTAATGAATTACAACTGACTTTTCCTGTTATGACACAGTTGGTTATGCCAAATTATTTTAATTATTTTTAATATTAGTTACAATTAGGGGGTCGTCAAAATAGTGATGCTGATGTAATGTCGGATGTGCCAACATTGAGAGAAAATAGGAAGACGTAACGTAGCTGAAGGCACACAGCAGCAGCGACGCGCATGCACGCACGCACATATATAGATATATATATACATATATATATACATACATATATATATGCATATACATATATATATATACGGAATGGCACGTTTCGTCAGTTCATTGTCCATTACTATGAATATGTTTTCACCGGTTGACCCCTCAGTACATGTGCCCAAGGCCAACAGCATTGCCATTGTCACAATTTTACCCATTTCAGCATTGAAGTATCGAACCACAAGTTCCGATCGTTGCTGCCATCGGTTGCTACAGAGTATGGACTAGCTCTGTCTGTTCTTGCATATTTTCTGCTAAACACTTGATGATAGCGGTGGTCTTAGTTCACCCACAGACATATTTGGCCGCAACCTTCGAATCGCCAAACATTTGTTTAAACAAAGGCCTTGCATGGTCAGACACTGCTACAGGAAGGTTATGCTCTATCAAAAAGTGAGTAAACAGCATTTCAGCTTTTGTTACCTCTGTGTCGGAATCAGTGGTGACAAACGATGTCATCAGCGACGTCGTTTGAACGGTCTGTGCTATCTGCCTGTGTAGCTTCGTCTCGACATGTTTGTTAGGATCGTCCCATCCGCCGCATTTCACGGACACGTGTTTTTTGCACAAAGTGCAAAAAGCATGGAAATTATCAAGTTTAGAATGCACAATGAATGACCATTCCTTGGTATACTCGACCCAAAATTGTTGTTGATATACTCAACGCTTTTTCTTTGGTGCACCATCTTTTATATCCAATAATATCGACGAGGCAACGCGCTTGTTTTGAAATTTTTCCTTTGGCGTTTCCAGTATGGCGAACTAGATCACAGGCGATATATTACCCTCCCTCTCCGCACACCTTGAGATCGCTGATTGGTTGAGCAAATTTGATCCCACCATTGACAACAAAGATAACAAATCAATTGGGTTGTTGAAGCAAAGCATTTGAATAAGGAAGCACAGTCACTCGCACAGCGCCCTCTGTTATTCTGGTGTGACGTAATTACACTGTATACGCTACTGGTTAAAAATCAAAATGGCGTATCGTTGAGTGACTCTGCTTCCTTATTTAAATGCTTTGTTGAGGTCATGCAAGCAACATTTGATTACGTATGCATCTAAAAGATGACCAGCTTGCGTTGTTTTGTTTAGAAAGTGGAATAAGTTATATCACTATATCGACAACTGCTGTCAATCAGTGTCTGGCTGTCGTGTTAAACGAATTAATATAGCTATATTAGTAGGGCCATATGTATTTTATCATCGGGTCTAAAAATCGGAAGATGTGTTGATGTGATCGTAATGTCGGAAGTTTTCCGATAAAATCAGAGCAGTTGGCACCTCTGTAATGTATATATATGTATAAATATATATATAAGTTGTGCTGAAAGTTTGATACAGGGTTTTTGTTGCAGACAGTATTGCTCAAGAAAGAATTCAGAGTAATATCTAAATATTAAGAATATTGAATCACCTCAGTAGGATTGAGCCAAGAGTCCAGAGGTAGATGAGGCTCCTGGGACATCAGTGCAAACATCATCGTCCTGACAACCGCCTCCTGCAGCCTCTCTGTGGAGTCTACTTCCTGTAACCATAGACAATAGATGATATTCGCAATGCATTCTTAGCCAACAGTTGTCATGTGGTATAAATAATTGTACGACAGCAGATAATAAAACTGGCTACATATGCATTTACCGATAAAAAAGCACTTTTAGAAGTTATTATTAATTTTTTTTAAAACATTTTAATGACCAATTTGGAAATCTATCAATAAGATGTTGTAGTGACGTCACAAACATATCACAATGATGTCACAAACATATCACAATGACGTCACAAACATATCACAATGAAGTCACAAACATATCACAATGACGTCACAAACATATCACAATGACGTCACAAACATATCACAATGACGTCACAAACATATCACAATGATGACACACATATCACAATGACGTAACAAACATATCACAATGACGTCACAAACATATCACAATGAAGTCACAAACATATCACAATGACGTCACAAACATATCACAATGACGTCACAAACATATCACAATGACGACACAAACATATATCACAATGACGTCACAAACATATATCACAATGACGTCACAAACATATCACAATGACGTCACAAACATATCACAATGAAGTCACAAACATCACAATGACGTCACAAACATATCACAATGACGTCACAAACATATCACAATGACAACACAAACATATCACAATGACGTCACAAACATATCACAATGACGACACAAACATATCACAATGACGAAACAAACATATCACAATGACGTCACAAACATATCACGATGACGTCACAAACATATCACGATGACGACACAAACATATCACAATGACGTCACAAACATATCACAATGACGACACAAACATATCACGATGACGACACAAACATATCACAATGACGTCACAAACATATCACAATGACGTCACAAACATATTACAATGACGACACAAACATCACAATGACGTGACAAACATATCACAATGACGTGACAAACATATCACAATGACGTGACAAACATATCACAATGAAGTCACAAACATATCACAATGATGTCACAAACATATCACAATGACGTCACAAACAATTAGTAATGATGTCAAAAACACGACCCACAAACGTAGCTTTATTCTTAGCCAATACATATCATACATGTCGTGAATATTGTCTATAGTCTATAGTCACATGGGCAGCCATCTTGCAATGATGTTATGTATCTGTGAGAGTAGTTCAATTAGCTTTACTTCCAATGATGCCTAATGTTGATGTCATCATGTATCAAATGCATTGAAGCTGTGTATTGGTAATTGTAAGCTATACTCTGACTGGGCATATCTGGCTGTAATAATAGTTTTATCTGCAATTTGTACAATGTCAACAACAATTTTGACATCACAAACTAGAGCATTGTCGCTAAGTAACTTTGATTGCCAGAATAATCTCACCATATCAATCCAGCTGTTGATGCTAACAGTAGTGTCAAGACTCTCCACCAGATGCCACCAGTGTCTGGGGAGGAAGAGAACATCGCCTGGAGCGAGAGTCACCATGTAGGGCGTCACATTCTGAAAGTAATCACATAGGGCGTCACATTCTGAAAGTAATCACATAGGGCGTCACATTCTGAAAGTTTCGAAGTAGGGCTTGATATTCTGAAAGTAACCATGTAGAGCATCACATTCCGAAAGTAACCACGCAGGGCGTCACATTTTGAAAGTAAGCACGTAGGGCATCACCTTCCGAAAGTAACCACACTGGGCGTCACATTCTGAATGTAACCACGTAGGGCATCACCTTCCGAAAGTAACCACATTGGGCGTCACATTCTGAATGTAACCACATAGGACATAACATTCTGAATGTAACCACGTAGGACATCACATTCTGAAAGTAACCACACTGGACGTCACATTCTGAAAGTAACCAAGTAGGACATCACATTCTGAATGTAGCTATGCAGGGTGTCACATTCTGAATGTAACCATGCAGAGCGTCACATTCTGAAAGTAACCACGTAGGACGTCACATTCTGAATGTAACCACGTAGGACATCACATTCTGAATGTAACCACGTAGGACATCACATTCTGAATGTAACCACGTAGGACATCACATTCTGAATGTAACCACGTAGGACATCACATTCTGAATGTAACCACGTAGGACATCACATTCTGAATGTAACCATGCAGGGCGTCACATTCTGAATGTAACCACGCAGGGCGTCACATTCTGAAAGTAACCACATAGGACATCACATTCTGAATGTAACCACAAAAATTACCACACACAGCATCACATTCTGAAATTAATCACTCAGGACATCACATTCTGAAATTAACCACGTAGGACATCACATTCTGAAATTAACCACTGCAAACTCATAACAATAGTGACATTAGATAAGAAAGCAAATGTCTGAAATGATGCACTCATAAGTATTTATCCTTTTTGGAATTACAGATAAGCTTGGGGCTAATGGAGACTCAGGATTTAGACACTAAAATAAAAAAATAGGAGTATGAAACGGAGACTCGCACTGCTTCACACTTGGTCATTATATATCACAAAGTGGCCCTGGGGTGGAGAATAAATAACATGTCATTATATATCACAAAGTGGCCCTGGGGTGGAGAATAAATAACATGTCATTATATATCACAAAGTGGCCCTGGGGTGGAGAATAAATAACATGTCATTATATATCACAAAGTGGCCCTGGGGTGGAGAATAAATAACATGTCATTTCAATGTCAAATTTTATTTCATAAGTCTATATTGCCAGAGAAGATGCCTGTGGTTTGAGCACGAAGAACTCACCTTAAATCGTGGATGTTTCACGAAGTCTGGGTTGTGGATATTAACAAGACTGAAGACACTGGACTCTTCATACGGCACTCGTGTTGGGTAGAGATATTCTGAGTCGGCCGGTGGAAACATGACCCACCTCTTGCTGGTAAAATAGTAATGTCGGTAAGAAATTTATTTAAACTCAACTTAAATATTTACTTCAAGAGAAACAGTACCTTTGTTATTCATAAGTGACATAATATACCACACTGAACCATTTATTCCCTACGTGCATGATGTAAGAGAAAGGAGCTGGCCTATCACCAGTGTTACCAGGAAGATACCACAATAGTGCTTTGTTTTCCATTAAAAACATACATTTCTTCCAAAATAATAAGTTCATTGTAATCTCATCTCATCTATGAAATAAAGCCTCTTGATTTTTGGACAACAATCCATTTTTAAGTTCTAGATACCTTTTTATTTTGAAAATTTGCATAAAATTTTGCATAAAATATTAGTAGCTCCAAGTATAATTTATACCTATTGCCTGCATTAAATTAATCGTATGTGCTGAAAACAATAATTATATTTTAGGCAAAGTATATTATTAATATGGGTCACAGAGACTCCTATTAAAATCAGACCTGATCACTACCATAGGCTTAGCCTATGATAGGAACCACCCTGGTGTATAAATTATAACTTCATTTTTTTATTTGAAAAATTAGTTGATGGGCCCAATTATTAGAGACTGGCTCATGCAGATTTTTTTTAGAGGTGAACAAGGATGACGTACCGTCCATGTATTTGTGCAACCAGATTACACCCATATGTGTCGAAGTGGCACACAGTGTAGGCTCCTTCGGTTCCCATCCAGAATGTACTCTGTCGTCCATCTCGGCCGTCAAAACCAAGTGCTGCCCAGTCAACACACTGCACATACATATATTTCACGCCTGTATGAAGATTTTTATTGGCTAAATCGTATGGAGCTATAAGTGATCTTTCTTATAACCAAAATGACTCAATTCTCTTAAAGGTGCCTCCTCAATTTGATTTTTTTGCTAGTCTCATTTCAAATTAATTTTGTGAAAAATCAAACCTACCAAACCTAGTATCCACTGCAACAGTTCATTTGTGCAACTTTTGATGTAGTTTTGTGAAATCCTCATACAAATTTGACCCGCACAGTGTTTCAGGAATAAAAAAATGCAGGAACAAAAATGAAGTGGTCCTCCGCGCTTACCAAATGACATCATCTTTTTCAGTTTGAGTGATGACTGTTTTACGACAGGACGTTGTGACACTGATAAGTATTAGTATTTTAGAACAGTTCAATAATATCTAACACAACGTGTTATTCCTTATATATTAAAAAATATGCATTATTATTATATCATACAAGATGTACTTGTACTCATATTCATGGAAATGTACTCATACTCGTACTCAGCCATCACCAATGTACTCGTACTTGTACTCAGCTTTTAGTAGTGTACTCATACTCATACTCGCACTCAACCAATGTACTCGTACTCGTACTCAGCTTTTGGCAGTGTACTCTTACTCAGCCATCACCAATGACCTCATACCCGTACTCAGCCACAGTACCAATTAGCAATATACTCAGCCACAGGTCTGTTGCCAACATCACCATATTTTATGCAGTCTTGATATTACATATGAAGTAAAATAACAGGAAGTTTAATCACAACACAGTTGATCATAACTGATTAAGCCTTACTGCGTATAACAACCTTATGTCCCCAAAGACCCAGTCATGGCATTAAATTATGAAATATTATTAATACTTAAATACATATGTACAGTAAATATTTCTAAATAACACATCTGACACATACCTTCAACATTTCAGGTTGTGAATCAAACAGGTTGTGCATGTGTATGTAGTCAGCATAACACCAGTAGGTATCCTGACCATATGCCACCAGCGGGTTCCCAGGGTTACAATGCCCCTCTGTCCACTCCAGAAACTCAGACACAGTGGCATATTCATAGCAACAGTTGGTTTCCCATTGTACATCTACAAAGTGTAATATGTTTATTTTATCATACTAGCAAAAATACACATCCTCCGGATGGGATTCTGAATAGATGACATTATCACAAAAATATCCATCTATGCCTTGGTATTGGTGCTGCCAGTCAATATCTTGATAGTTTCTTTGAATCCAACTCTCGAAATTGCAACGTAATACTGGCAGTTATTACATACGCGTTCAATACGAGTAGTGTGATACGTTATGCCACGGCTATTACAAATGGTGCATGCAACGACAGTCAAGCCACCTGGCTCCACTGTTGGTGGGCTGTTTGAAAGGTACTGTCGGTAAATGTCTCCCCTTTCTTCCACACCAGTTTGGTGATCCCTGCATTGCGCAGTTTCGTGGTTCCCATTGCATTCTCCAATATGCATGTTTGATGACAATGAAAGTATTGTTTACCTTATCGCATACAAAACAACATATAAAAATTTTATTGTGTAAAACCGAATGACAACCGACTGCAATGGAATAGAACATAGTCCCCAACTATTAATTAAATTAAAGGCGTGTGAAACAAATATTAAATGGCACCTTTGTGAAGTGCATTCCCCTGTAATCATCCCCGACAGCTGGTGGAGTAGCATAAATAATGGGACATGGCCTACGACCTTGTCCAATTACTTGTGCCACTCCGCCACTGTCTCTTATAATTCTCTGTCTATGTACTCCACAAAGGTACCATTTAACAATATTATAGTAGTGTCTAGCAATGGTTTATGTAACTTTGAACAATTGTAGAATTGACGCATGACGTGGCGAACAACTGCATGTAATTTTTTGCACAGCTCAAACAATGATGTGATAATGGACCAGGAGGCAATGCACAAATTTCAGAAAGAGAATTGATTGAAAGAAACAAAGAGACCGTATACACTTTCATTGACCCTCCCAAAAATGAATTCATACGGGAAAAACACTGATGACATTGTTTACCGTCACTGTATTTTCTGCCTAGCCTGAACTTGAATGTCTGGTCCGTGAAGATGTTTGTCAGTTGCATTGGACTCCACTGCATGGCTGGCCAGGAGGAGATGAGGCCATGAAACACGACTGGTTGGTTGACTGATGGTGAGAGAAGACATGACTTCAGCGCCACAAGGTTCAGTCTGTTCTCGTCAGCCATCTCTTGGCTTCTCACTGCAAACATAACACAACAATCACTGAATCACTGTTTCATAAATACAGTTTAGCCTCGTCAGAAGAGGACCTGTAAGAACTTGTGTAGCTACAATCATTACAAGAAAAATATATGAAAATAACCAAACAAATCATGTCCATAATGACAGTATAATTTGGAATAATAAATAACCGAAATGGGAACAACGCCTTTTCCTTGACCCACCTTTTAGGCTGTCCCATTTTTAAAGCGTCTTTCTGAGAACATACATAAAAATTTGTTGAGCTTCCCGGCTTTGCAGTCATCTGGTGGCTGCACAGAGCACAACGGGCATAGCGATTTTGGCCCAAACGATTGTGTACCGAGCATGTGGCTTAATGTTTTATTGTGAATACAGCATATTCTCTCATTTGTTAATTGACTATTCATTTATTGATCTAGTTCCACATTAACCCAAAATGGTTGCTTTGTAACCACTTTTATAGGCTTCCTTTCGCATTTCGAGTGCCCATTTACCTTAAAATATGGTGCTATTTTTTAACACACAGTCAGTGAGACGATCATTATAACTTATATAATTCATTGTATTGTTAAAACTAACATCATATAATATATTACTAAAAAACATATACAGTTGAATAACTTAAAAACATAAACTTAATATTATCATAATATCTTGTTTCTATATAAGATTTTTATGTGTTACTTCCCAAAAATCAGGTGAAATTCCACCCATAAATGTGCTTAATTAACTCAAAATACGGAGTACTGGCAGTGATAACGGACTGTTGTTTGTGAATGCAATGAAGCCACCTGTGTAGGGTCTTTGATCTATGCAGTGTTTTTTTTTTATTCACACCTGCCCAATGTACCAGACACACAAAGCATTGTACTTCAGCAGTATCTAATTAAACCTCTCTTTGGTAAAGCGCTCAGGAATAACAAACCCTTAAAGTGAGGGCTAATCCATTACTAGCTACAACTCAGTACCTCTTGCATGACACCTCAGTCCAAGCCAAGATCAAAGACGTTCCGATTACAGTAAGACTCATTTACTGCACCCTTTATTCAACAAGTAGTCGTTTAAGAGATTGTTATATGCTAATGTGCAATCCCATAGTACATGCCCCACTATACGAAACAAAGCACTGAACTTCAACAGTATCTAAATGGTTTGCTTTGCCATCTAAGTACACTTCTCCTCCTTTTGATGACGAGCACAGGAGTAGCAAGCGCTCAAAGTGAGGGCTAATCCATTAGTAGTCCAATCGTCCATGAATGATTTCATTGAACATGAAGTACTGAGTCTGAGTAGATCTTGTGTGTTAGTTTTTACTGTTACCTCAGTCCACACCAAGTTAACATTAAATTTCTCCCAGCAACTCAAAAGCATGTACGTATATTGCATAATATTACGTTTTAACTTTTATTTCTTTTTATTGCACATTTGTATTATGATGTCACCATTGGCGTTGCATAGCACAATCAATGTTAAGTTACACTGAATGGCAAAGAAGTGTTGACTTGGGTCTTTCATTTACACTGCTGTTGGAAATGTAGTGTTTGAAACTGCCATGGCCCATTGTGAACACCTTGCAAATATACGTTACTGCTTGCTGGCTAGCCTACTTCCAGGCAGTTCATACACGCACATATTCCATCAAGCTACAAATAATATAACAAAATAATTGGAAGCGAATAATTATCAACAATTTACGGCTGCGTAATGATAATTTTTTTATTATGTTACATTTATAACATTCTTAAACCACATAACTTCATGACATAACTGTCATGACGTAAGTCATAACGATATAACGAACACCTGGCCGAACTCACGAATAAATGTTGGTGATTTGGTATATCGATCTCTTACACAAAATGTTTCTTAAGATTTTTTTTTAAACGGCATATTCTATTAAGTAGGTCGAAAACTACACCGACCAGTACAGTACGTAGTATACAGTCTTAGACTACAATCCGGGCCCACCTCAATTTTGCCGTTATAACATACAATATGAATAATAACCTTGCACAATGCATACCAAACTATGTGACATATAAATTATTAACCATGTTGTGCGAAAAAAACACATTTAATCACCTTTTTTGATGCCCGACTTCGCACGTTTCACTCACTTTAAGTGTCGCCATCTTGCGAATAAGGGAGAGGGGACGAACTAAAAGGCGGACAGGAAAGGGCGGACTAGGCGGAAAAGACGTTCAAAATTTAACAAGAATACATACGATCTCTGCGCTTCCTCTTTGCATGCGTCGTTGTTGTCGTTGCCGTTTTGTATTGCGCGTGCGCCTGTGCATTAATTGTGATTTTTTTTCAACATTTGAACAACAATCAAATAAAGGCTAAATAACAAATATACATTTCTAATTAGAATGTTACCGATCTATTAAGGGCATGAAAGGATATAATCACATCCTATTGAACCAGTTAACATGAAATTTAAGGGAAAACGGATGATTTGTTAACACTTTATTGTTGTCCGATTATATAACTTCCATGTTTTGTTTACAGCTAAGCAACACTAATGTACTAAATTCACACGAACGCATACCATACCATCCCATAAACGGCCCAGCGTAATCTTCATGAATGCTCTGCCATGATTTGGCAGGCCATTCTCACGGGTAAGGTATATATATATATATATATATATATGTATATAATATATATATATATATATATATATATATATATATATATATATATATATATATATATATATATATATATATATATATAAATTCTGTGATAGCGCCGTGCAAACGGCAGGTAAAGGCCACCAGGCATTTAGTATGCGGGAGTTGTAGCAACTGGGTGGACTTCATCAAGTCTGGGTGTGAGAAGTCCTGGGCTGAGGATCAGGCGGATAGTTTTAGTTTTGAGTGTAGGGGATGTGCGAAGATGAAGGGACTAGATATGGAGATGGAACAGCTGAGGCAGCTCGTTGTGGTATTAGTGGGAAGGGGAGATGTGGGTTGTGTCAGTGGTTCCGGTGGGGGCACAGTGGGTGATGAAGTGGCGGAAGACGATGAGAGAGATGCTGGGGAGAGTTCACCTGGGAGGAGGCTGAGAGGAGGCAAGGCGACAGCGGAAGGAGACGGGACGTGATGAGACGGGTCGAAATGAGACGAGACGGAAGGAAACGGGTGGGACTGAGACGGGACGGAAGACGACTGGAGCTAAGGAGACGGGAGGGAAGGCGACGGGAGTGAGGGAGACGGGAGAGTAATATGTGAGAGCGAATGGGACGGGAGCGAAGGCGACATGAGCGCAAGATAGCCAGGGGATGGGAGGGCTAGGTGACATATGTTGATGGGAGAAAGGGATGGACAACATGCTGCCAGGTGACACGACTGAATGCGACGGAAGGTAGTGACAGAGTAGGTGAGGAAGAAAGCGAGGGTATTTGTGGGGAGCTCCATAGATAGGTAGACTGACAGAGCGCTACACAAGGGGGACGATGTGGTGGTTTGCTTTCCAGGGGCAAAAATAGAGGCTATCACAGAGAGGGTGAAAAAAATCATGGGCAGGCAGGATATATTTTAGTACACGTAGGGACTAATAATGCGGAGAGGGAGGGTACAACTGCCGTTAGTCAGAACACTTAAGCAAGCAGTTCAATATGAGTTAGAGATATGTGATTTTGACTAAACTCGACCAGCATCTCAATGAGATGATGACAACGGCAGGTAAGAAGTTCCAACATTTTTGACGGTCACGTTTTCTCATAACCAAAGGATCCACCTAGTTGCTACAAATCCCGCATACTAAATGCCTGGTGGCCTTTACCTGCCGTTTGCACGACACTATCACAACATTTTGATTTAGTTAGATTGCTACGTTAGTCTTGAATAAGGATGTTTTATGCGTTCAAAAGAACACTTTAGTCTGGATTAATTAGGTTTGAATTTAATATGACCATAATCCCTTTAAATATGCGAATTCGAGCTTCGAAAAAGGTGATTAAATTTGTTTTTACGCACATGTTTAGTAATGTACATGTTCCGTAGTTCAGTATTGTGCATGCGTTGTACATGGTTAATATACATATTGTATGTTATAACGGCGAAATTGAAGTGGGTATACTGCGATTCGTAAACAAAGAAAACAATTTACTGGATCATTGTTCGCATAGAGGTCAGACCATAGAGTAAAATTGAACGTTTTGTTTGATTATAAGAAAACGTGACAACCAGATTCAGATTCAAAACATTTTTCACAGCAACTGCCATCATCCCATTGACATGCTGACCAAGTTTTGTCAAAATCACATAATCACTTACCTCCATCTCTTTTAAAACGCACCGACGTGCGATGTCCGTGAATTAAAAAAAATAGCCATGTATACATGTGCCCACATAGCAAAACAATTCTCATAAAGCCCTCCGCCTGTTAAACTCTAAAAAATGCACTATTTTACAGCCAATAGCTTTTACAAACAAACCTGTGAATATGCCTGCTCAGTTGCATTTATGTCACACCATGTCAATTGTTAAGTTCACGTATCACAATTTAATACGCCCTATACATTCGTGTGTGAAACAATAAACAGAAAAGTCAACAGTGGTCTGACCCCACATTCACAATGGGTTGCCGCGCGGTTGGCTTGTAGGATTCAGAATACAGTTACATTTCCCATTGGTGGTCATGTTAACGTTTTGCATAATTATAAGAAAACGTGACCATCAAAAAATATAAAAGTTTTTACCAACCGCTGTCATCATCCTACTGACATGCTGGTCGAGTTTTGTCAAAATTAGACATTTCCAACTCTTGTAATATGCCTGTATGTACGATACCCCTCAATGTTTACCAATATTGGCATAAATTACGACGCATACGTGTCTATAGTGGCCAAAAAAAATCACAAATATCCTTCCGCCTATTAAAATCATCTAAAAATCCACCATTTCACTCTCAACAGCTTCCACCAACAAACCTGGTAATGCCTCTGCACAAATGCACTTATGTCAGATCGTATGAATTTTTTTAAAACGTCCTATATCCCAACTTACTATGCCCTACATTCGTCTAACTGAGGCATGACCCCTGTAACCCGACATGGCTGCCGTGATTATGACGTCATGGTGATGACGTCATTAATCGTCCTCTATTGATATATGTGGGTCACACACGTATTTATGACTAACCCGACCTGCGAGTCGTCTATTGTTGCTTGTGACCGAGGTTTTGTTCACAAGACGATCACAATCACATTCTCGTGAGAACTGTGCTACAAGTGGGGTCTCGTTAGGCGTGTGTTGCGTTCTGTCTTGGACTTACTAAAAGGTATGTGCACTTCCTTTCTCTTATCACGATTTATTCGATTTGTTCCCTTGACAAAACAAGGAAACGGTCAAGAAAGTAACACTTGTCAAGACTGAACAAGATTGAGCAAGATTGCCACCCAAACCAAAGGCCCAGATGGCAACTAGACAATGTAATCATTGGTTTATCGAGAGTCCAACATGTTTCATCTATGTGTAACCCACCCTCCTGAGATATGTGTCAACCATGTTTTTAGACATATTCACGTTGCTAGCAGTTGCACAACCTGTTGATAGTTTGTTCCATTAATTTATTGTCAAAAGAAGACATACCAGGAAATGACGTGAAAGGGGTAGGGGGCCATCCATGAAGTAGGCTAGGTCACGCTCAAAGTGGTGGTGGGGTTTGAGGTAATCGTTACAAAGCATTCCATAGCGTTACATGGCGATCGATATATAATGATTAAAAAACAAAATGTTTTGGCTCGTCTAGCCGTCGATATCAGACTGATTGTATTAACTGCAGAAATGTGTGTCTTTTACTGTCATTAGTACATCAACACAGAGAAGAACACAAAAAAGGCTTCTTTACATGTGTCATTAATGCACACCTATTACATGTACGTAAACATGAACATCTAATGTTGTTGTTTATCATTCATTATACAGATTCAATCGGACGTATATTCTACATGTGAGCTACAACGCGAACGCATTTAAGGGGCGTGTACAGTAAATAATGTGTGTGAAAAAATTCACACACATACATCTCACCCACCCGCCCGCACGCCCAGGAGTGGGTGTGATTTCACCAAAACTACTAATGGGAACGGTTGAACAACTTAGCATAACACTTACAAAAGTGTTCAACTTGTCACTAAAAGAAGCAGTGGTTCCTTTTGAATGGAGAAACGCATGCTTCGTTATTGCATTCCGACGTTCACAGGACGCTATGACCCAGACGCCAAGGGCGTGCCTCCGTACGGCTGTTGTAGCTTTTTACGGCCCGCCCGGCGTCGTGACTAATCTTAGTAACTACATATGTATTATGATTTTGTAATCTGTTCATCTTGCACTGGGTTACTGAATAGAGAGGTGACCTTTTCGAGACATAAATGTTCTACACATATCCGTACACTGCACGATTGAACAAGATTGCGTGCCGCTCTGCAGTAAATAGTGGGAGCCCAGTATCATTCCTGATCTGGTCACGCCACCTCTTCAGTGGTCATCCTCCCTTCCGCTCTCCTTTGAAGTCTTGTTTGTATGCTTGCCTAACAATGTTATCTCTTGGCATACGGCAAATATGCCCAAACTACCTGAGTCTTCTGACATCTGTGATAGATTCAGGGGTAAATGTGTCCTCTCTGTTCTTGATATTTTGTAGTATGTCCGCCCTGGTAACACCTCTAATAGCGCGCAGGCAGCGCATCTCAAAAACCTCAAGAGCACTTCAGTGAATCCCTGTTCTCCCATTGGCTTATTCCTTACGACTCGGACATTGTAACCGGGAAGCCCCACACACCGCACGACTGTTCACGACTGTTCAAGATTGTTAGTCGGCTTCAGTGGATTCAACATGTTGAATCGGCACTAGAGGACAAGAAGTAAAGTTAATGGAGGAACAGTGTGGATTATATATAAGAAAGTATTCATTCTCACAGAGATGTCTGATTGTGTAAATGCTAGCAGCGTAAATTTGTTCGAAATCTAAATTGTCAAATATATCAGAAAGACAAATTACACACAGATGTATGTATATTTATATATATATTTCTCACATGTACCTCTATTGTTCATCATGTGTGTATATGTATGTTTTGTTTATCTGTATGTATTTATAATATTATGGGCTCTTGCCTGAAATAAAACATTATTATTATTATTGTAATTTACGACTTGCTACGTCATAGCGTTTGTGTCGTAATCGTGAAATTGAGGATTTGTTGCCACACGAGTTTATCAAGTATGTAAGGGAGATGTGGTATGATAAGTGTTCAGTCATCCGAGCCGTGGAGGTTGCTAGATGTTGGCCTGAAACCGAACACTACTCGGATTTTGCGAGATGTTGATTGATGTTGCGTGATTTCGAACTTAGAAAGTCAGCTCAGGAAGAAGGTTAACATATGCAAACTGTGCGTGCATACGTGTGTGTCTGTGTGTGGGCGCATATTTGTACGTGTCCATGTATGCTGCATGTAGGGGATACCGGGGCTAGTTGTTACACTTTTCAGTTGAAGTCACTTTTTTGTGAAAAGTATGTTAGATGCATCATGTATATTAACGTATACATTAAATTTAGTATTCGTATTAATAAAATGTACCATATCATTAATATTCCGTATTGTAGTTAGGTAGATATGTGAAATTTCCCAGGCGGGATCAAGTGTAACAACTAGCTCCGTAAGCGAGGCAAATTGTTACATCATACGGTGCACGTTGTTATAACAAAGTGTTTTGCTGACGATGTCATGTTATGGGCTTCATATGTATCATTCGCACATGCTACTGTTATTATACTAATTCGATTATACACACTTATACATGTTATACACACTTTGCATAACAATGTAGGTGTTCACAGCTTCATATATTAAGGATTTCATTTATAGTTACCAAAGGGCACTAATTCCCCGGATTCTTATACAGCAATCAATTGTGAATGGAATATCAATTATTGAATGGAGTATGAAATACTGAATGGCAATATATATGTAACGTGACGTCTACCTGATTGAATGATGCACACACTCACGCACAAACGCTCGAACATCCACATTTCAATGTATCATGCAATATTTATTGATTGCTAAAATAGGGCTGTGCCATAAAAACATTTACAAGCCTTAACAAGATTTCCATCGAACCCAGGATGCAAGTGAGATGATATTATATGGGCAAACCAAAAAAAGCTTTAGGTGGTTAAAAAGTCATTTTTGTCCACACCTCGTTAATTTCGTCTTCTTAACTCCCGGTTTTTGAACAGTGTGTTACTGTCGATAGTATCTCCACATGTGTGCTATGTCTACTCTGTGACAACGTGTTCCTGTTCCTAGCCCCTCTCTCCGACATTTTTACAGCATATACTAACTACTGTTACTGGTAGATAATAATAATAATTCGGTTTATTGCCCCATAGTAAATTCTACACTCAACTAGTGAGATCCGCTACGTGACATTCTTCCTGTCGGATGTTACCCTCTAAACAAGCAATGCATGCAGCATGCCGATAAACGACGAAACTAAACGTACTGTACAATGATGATGAATTTGTTTTTTGTAGATTTGACCACTTCACAAAGATGAAATCCATACGAAATATATCCAACAAAGGTATACTTTCCTTGGTATGTGGACTTGTCTGCATATACCTTCTATGGAATTGGCGCTATGGGAACAGCCACGGCGCATCGATGAACGTCTTCCACGACACTGTACACTCGGACAAATCTGACTACCGTCACCATGAGACTGTCCAAGGGAACCGTCATGATGCTTGGAAGAGTATCTTCGACGACACTCTACACCCGGACAAATCTGACTGCCGTCAGTTGCTGGCCCAGCCTGTTGCAGACGAAGACTTCTACACGGCTTCGTATATTGAACATCGCCGCAAGATGGAGCCGAAAGTCCTCGCAGCAAACGGTGGACGTAGGAGGATGGAAGGGCACTCTGGTCAGGTGAAGAACCAGTTTCGTCTCTATTACTGGTTGGCGCGCCTGTCTTGGGTGAACACCATATGCGAGATCGGTTTCAACGCCGGACACAGCGCATTGCAATTTCTGGCAGCATCCGAAAAAGTTACCGTATATTCATTCGACATCGGCCAGCATAATTACACTCGACCCATGGCCAATTACTTAGGGAATACCTTCCATGGTCGACTCCACCTGACCATCGGCAACTCGCTAAAAGCAGTGCCGCATTTTGCTGAAACTCACCATGATGTCAAATGTGACGTGGTCATCGTTGATGGCGGACACACTTATAACGTTGCGGTCGACGATCTTAGAAACATGCGCGCGCTCGCCAACAAAGACCACCACGTGTTGGTCTTTGACGATTATCCGACTTTGTTTAAGGAAGGGAAATATATGACTGATCTCGGCAAAGCGTGGAATACAATGCGTGCTGACGGACTTGTCATCGAGAGATATGCTTGCACAGAACATCCGAAAAAGGGTCGTGGTTTTGTTGTTGGATATTACTTGTAGCTACTGCAGTCATGTATCCTAGATACAGTCAGTGACGTATCCAGGATCTTTCGTGGGGTGTGTGGGGGGGAGGCAACATCGCTGATCCCGTGCAATTGAACGCGCCAATCTTGCACTGTCCAACTGTCACGATTTCTCACGAGGAACGATAAGGTTCTTTAGTCTAGGGTTGAATAAATAACGGTGGATGGGCCGACGTGACTTTCTTTGTTTTCGGGTTCCAACTATATATAAATACTATGGCAAATATACCTATTAGATACAAGAGACTATAACACGTATAAATAGTTTGCACATTTATTGCATAAATAGTGCAACATAATATACTCGCAACATCAACAAGTATATATTATAATAATAAATATTTCTCTTAATATATTAACTATCTCTGGCTTTCACATTACGACACAATAACAGTTGAAACAGGATTACTAGTGAATATCTAAAGGTCTAATGACAATTTTGAAGCTTACCGGAAATAGAGTTCACATGAATAAAACGATCCGAATATTTCACACATCATAGAATCGATTATAGATGTGGGAAAATCTAAGCCCTAACAATGACGTCACATGGATATACTTACACTTTTCACAATAACACTTCACGATCGAATCGGATGAACGAAGAATGCTTCGAGAGGAAAGTACGCGAACGCTCCGTTGTAGGCGAAGGTTGATGTAATTCACGTGATCATCAGGACGAAAATCTTGCCGAAACCTGATCGATGTCGAATAGTCGAACGCTTCGTCGAACTTGTAGATCGATTCAGGTGTCACGCGATCATCAGGACGAACACCTTGACGGACCCATTTCAGTGGCAGTGTAGATCTTCGATAATTTTAGTGAATATTTTTCGTTTCGCTGATGAAATTTTAACAAACTAATTTGATAAATAGAACCATACTCAATTCTGCATAAGGATTATTTCATCCTTTCTTCAGTAACAATAAAACCAAAACATCAAGTAAACAATAAGGGCTTTGCTCACCCGGGCCAAGTTGACAATCTTCTACATTGTTGATGAAAGTTCAGCGCACAAACGCAGCTGTAAAATTACACACGTCTTTTCATGTTCAATTTAGAGAAGGTATTTAACGTTCCTACGTCATACTTCAATCCCAAGATACCATTGGAGACGGGAGTCTTGAGTGCGTTTTGCACCCGCCCCTTAAGGAAATTCGTCGATCAGCGAAATAAACCTTATGTAACCATGTTTCGTCGTATCCGTTATACCGATAATTCAGCAAATAATCTAGCAACCTTTTTATTAAAGTATTCAATCGTGCTAAATATAACGAACTATATAACTTGAACTTCGCGAATAATATAATCCCTAAATAGTAGATTCTATATATCGAATGGAATTCATTCTTAACTTGACTAGGGTACGGTAAAATTCTTTTGATCTGAGCGTTTGTCCGTATTTATTTCAATTGTTGTTTTAAGCTATGTCCTTGCGCAAAGTGTCTAAACTCCACTTCTATGGATGATCTGTTATCTGTTGTGTTGTGTGCGCTGTGTGCTGCCACTGTAGAGTTTTCGTGTCTCGTTTCAGCATTTTTTTCCACAGGTGTGGACGTTTATTTGTAAATATTTTAGTACAGCTTTGGATGAGAATGACTGAAGAACGTCCTTGTGATTGAATTTTTTTTTATTTGTCATATTCTTAATTATTGGCGATTGAACATTGTTTTGGTGAGCGGTCAACCGGATCGGTCGCTACACGCCTACCCCCTGGCGAATGGAGATAACCCTAAGTGTAACCCCAACCTGTTGACGGCTGTGTAACCCTAAGTTTATGTCGTCTGCGGTGAACCTTGACCCCCTGACCCCTGACCCGGAGAGGCGCGCGTACTAACAGGGTCATTAATAACTGAGATCAAAGAGTCTGTTAACCGTGGTCATTAACAGGGTCAGTAATATGGATCAAAGGAGCTAACGAAGAGACGAGAAACGAACACAGAACAATACCTAATAAGGACATGCAGCTGACGTAAGCCGCACCAGACGCGTCGCGGAAAGTGTACCATCAGCATATTTTCGTTATATGTCAATATTTTAAAATAATGCGCTCTTACACTTTATCCATAACTCCTACAGTTTACCCATAAATCCTACAATTTACTCATAATTCCCCTATTGAATAAGAGTACAAGCAAATTTGATTAAATATTTGAAAATAATGACACAATATTGTCCACAAACGTTAGACAGAGGATTCTAAAGTCTCTTGCCATACCAACGTACAGCTGCATACACCCTTGCTCCTTACACATTGCCTCCACCATACTGTCCTCTGTTGCTCCTACCTCCAGCTACATACTGGCTCCTGATACATTGCGTCCATCATACAGGCCTCTGTCTTTCCTACCTCCAGCCACACTCTTGCTCCTTACACATTGCCTCCACCATACTCTCCTCTGTTACTCCTACCTCCAGCCACATCCTGGCTCCTGATACATTGCGTCCATCATACAGTCCTCTGTCTTTCCTACCTCCAGCCACACCCTTGCTCCTTACACATTGCCTCCACCATACTGTCCTCTGTTACTCCTACCTCCAGCCACATCCTGGCTCCTGATACATTGCGTCCATCATACAGTCCTCTGTCTTTCCTACCTCCAGCCACACCCTTGCTCCTTACACATTGCCTCCACCACACTCTCCTCTGTTATTCCTACCTCCAGCCACATCCTGGCTCCTGATACATTGCGTCCACCATACAGTCCTCTGTCTTTCCTACCTCCAGCCACACCCTTGCTCCTTACACATTGCCTCCACCACACTCTCCTCTGTTATTCCTACCTCCAGCCACATCCTGGCTCCTGATACATTGCGTCCATCATACAGGCCTCTGTCTTTCCTACCTCCAGCCACACTCTTGCTCCTTACACATTGCCTCCACCATACTCTCCTCTGTTACTCCTACCTCCAGCCACATCCTGGCTCCTGATACATTGCGTCCATCATACAGTCCTCTGTCTTTCCTACCTCCAGCCACACCCGTGCTCCTTACACATTGCCTCCACCACACTCTCCTCTGTTATTCCTACCTCCAGCCACATCCTGGCTCCTGATACATTGCGTCCACCATACAGTCCTCTGTCTTTCCTACCTCCAGCCACACCCTTGCTCCTTACACATTGCCTCCACCATACTGTCCTCTGTTACCCCTACCTCCAGCCACATCCTGGCTCCTGATACATTGCGTCCACCATACAGTCCTCTGTCTTTCCTACCTCCAGCCACACCCTTGCTCCTTACACATTGCCTCCACCATACTGTCCTCTATTATTCCTACCTCCAGCCACATCCTGGCTCCTGATACATTGCGTCCATCATACAGTCCTCTGTCTTTCCTACCTCCAGCCACACCCGTGCTCCTTACACATTGCCTCCACCATACTGTCCTCTGTTACCCCTACCTCCAGCCACATCCTGGCTCCTGATACATTGAGTCCATCATACAGTCCACTGTCTTTCCTACCTCCAGCCACACCCTTGCTCCTTACACATTGCCTCCACCATACTGTCCTCTGTTACTCCTACCTCCAGCCACATCCTGGCTCCTGATACATTGCCTCCGCCATACAGTCCTCCGTCTCTCCTACCTCCAGCCACATCCTGGCTACTTACACACAGACTCCGCCATACAGTCCTCTGTCTCTTCTACCTTTCCTATTTGGTGGCCATAGTAAATAACAGCTTCGAACAAGGAATATTTCCTAACACGCTGAGAACTGCGGTTGTGAAACCACTGCTGAAAAGTGACACGATAAATAAAGATCTGCTAAAAAAAACTACAGACCAGTCTCCAACATAGCGTTCAACGGCAATGTGTTAGAGAAAGTTACATTCCATCGGCTATAGGGATCAAAGGACCTAACGAGGAGACGAGAAACGAACACAGAACAATACCAAATAAGGACATGCAGCTGACGTAAGCCGCACCAGACGCGTCGCGGAAAGTGTACCATCAGCATATTTTCGTTATATGTCAATATTTTAAAATAATGCGCTCTTACACTTTATCCATAACTCCTACAGTTTACCTATACATCCTACAATTTACTCATAATTCCCCTATTGAATAAGAGTACAAGCAAATTTTATTAAATATTTGAAAATAATGACACAATATTGTCCACAAACGTTAGACAGAGGACTCTAAAGTCTCTTGCCATACCGACGTACAGCTGCATACAAGACGCTGCACAGTACCGAGACAGCCCTGTTGAGAGTAAAGCATGACATCGCAGGAGCTCTTGACAGGAACCATGCCATGATGTTTGTTATGCTAGATCTATCAGCAGCATTCGACACTATCGATCATGCACATTTGTTGAAACTTCTGCAAGATGAATACGGTGTGCGTGGAACGGCACTAGCTTGGTTCTGGACATACATGGAAGACCGCACCTATCGCGTCCAGATTGACTCAACAACGTCAGAGCATATTCCTTTACAGTGTGGTGTACCACAGGACTCGGTCCTTGGGCCAGTTATGTTTACTCTGTACACCACGCCAATGCAACGCATATTCAGAAGACATGGAGTACATTACCACAAATATGCGGATGACATTCAACTATATGTATCCTACAATCCAGCTGTGCCGGGCGACCAAGTGGAAACAGTGAGGCGACTGACAGACTGCGTTAAGGAAGTTAGACGATGGATGACTCTTCGTATGCTAAAGTTAAATGATGACAAAACTGAGATGATTATTTTTATATCAAAACATCATCTTAAGTTATATGGAGTTTGTTGTATGACCATTGGAGCTGACATTATTTCACCAGTAGACTGCGTACGAAATTTGGGAGTTGATATGGATCAACATCTGACGATGACACATCATGTGACAGCTGTGTGTGCTGCTTGTAATTATTATCTATACAGACTATCATCAATACGTCACTATCTCACAACAGAGGCCACCAAAAGTGCTGTAAACGCACTTGTGACCTCTCGCCTAGATTACTGTAATTCGCTCTTGGTTAACCTTTAGGCATCACAGATACTTCGACTGCAACGAGTACAGAACAATGCTGCTAGACTAATTACGCGCACCAGTAGGCACGACCACATAACACCAGTCTTAAGGGGCTTACACTGGCTGCCGGTAGCAAGTCGAATACATTTCAAGGTGCTAGTGTTGGCGTACCGATGCGTCAATGGTTTGGCGCCGACTTACTTGGCCGAACTTTTACACATACGAACTCCTGATGGGCGTCTACGCAAGGACTATGCGCCAACACTACACCAATGCATCACTAAGAAGAGCATTGGTGAATCTGCATTTGGAACAACAGCGCCTCGACTTTGGAATTCATTGCCTGCAGACATTCGTAATTCCATGACGCTAACAATTTTTAGGATGTCTTTAAAGACTCACCTTTTTATTAGTCACTTAAAATATACGTAAATGAAGAGAATATTATGTGATGGACACTACGGATGGACTATGTGTGATATACATTAATTTTGCATTAGGATTCTCACCAGATTTTAAGGTTTTCTAAATTATTTTATTTATTTCTAAATAATTTTATTTATTTATTCAGTGTTTACACATGTGTGTTTATATTTAAATATTATTTTATACCATGTGAATAGTATTTTATACCATGTACAGCGCATTGATCTATATAGTGGGGATTAGCGCTTTTAAAAATGCTGTATTATTATTATTATCTTATTTGTTCTGGACCATTTCTTTATGAATCCATCCATACATTAAATAAGACACTGATATCATAATGGTAAAATAATTCCATATAGAGTAAAATAACATTGTGATAATTCGTTAAGAGCGTTGGCATGATAAAAAAACACCAGCCCACAACTGCCACCATTCGGGGACCTCACCCCTTCCCCAATATGTATGTGGATACAATCATATTGCGCACTGTGTGAAATAGGAGTACATTTGGTACTGTGGATCGAACGTAAGTTGCTATACCAGATATTAAGACATTTGATTGAGCGGTCACGAGGAACACGGGGCTCGTCTTAAAGATGAACAGACGGGTATAGCTCGGGTAGCCGTCTACACTGACTGGACCTCTATCCCAGCATAGGTTTAGGTTTGTGAATCGCTTCTGTTTGTAATCTTGTATGACAAGTATTGCCCTAAATGTAGCGCAAATTGCGTTTCTAGTGCATGAAAGTACATGAAAGCGCATGATTACAAATTCTCATTTACTAGATATATATTATGGCGTTTTGAGAAGTTTGTCTTTTTGAGAATTTAGCATTCTATGCACTGTATGACACATGAAAGGTTACATTTTTAGAACAACTGATAGAGAAATTTCACACAAAAGACCAGTGGATCGGTTATAACCAACGTAGCAAAATTAGTATATTTACTCTTGGTACAAGGAACTAATATGTTTAAAAAGTTACCTTAACCACTGCTCGTAAAACAACACAAAGTTGAACGGTTTTCCTCTTATCCCTTCGTCACTGTGAACACGCACGCACGCACGCACGCACGCACGAACGCACGCACGCACGCACCAAATACGAATCAGTTAGGTCGGTATTTTGATTTCCGTTTGGCTTTGACTATTTTGGGACATAAAATGTATTTTTGCAATAAAAATACAAATGTTACGTTTGTTTGCTTGACATAAACATAGAGTAATGTTTACTTACATATGTTGTACTGATATACCCCGGGGGGGGTACTGCCATACCAAAGCGGTGGGAGTGTGCCACCAGAGGAGCCACCCATGGAGCACACGGAGAGGGAGGGAGGGAGGGAGGGAGGGAGGGAGGGAGGGATTGAGGGAGGGAGGGAGGGAGGGAGGGAGGGAGGGAGGGAGAAATCAAGAAATTTATAGTCACCAAGAGAGAATTATTGAACAATTGATCTAATATCTATAAGTGTAAAGTAAGCCCATTACCGTTTGGATACCCACCATTTTTAGCCTTACTAGATATAACTACTGAAGTCAATTCGTTCGATGATTTGAAAAAAAATACGCACTTTTTTATTCAATCGACTTAAGCTATTCACACACTACACAACTGGACATCAACGAACCGGATTCTTAGATTAAGTCTTTTCACTCCCCGGGGGAGCGTAGTCCATCGAACCCTATTTTGGGCTTCCAGATCTTTCCATTTGTATTCTGCTTTTGACATCTCTGACTCCTCAGCTGTTTCTTGGCCTTCCCCTTTTCCTTTTGCCCGAGGGTTCCATGTGACCGACTGTCTTGTTATGTGCCGTGTTGGCTTCCTGAGAGTATGGCCTATCCAGCTCCACTTCCTCCTTCTAATTTGATGTTCGATTGGTTCCTGATTTGTTCTTTCCCATAGTGCTTCATTGCTAATTGTTTGTAGCCACCATATCCTTAGAATTATTCTTAGACATTTATTTACAAAACGTTGGGATCTTCCGTAGCATGGATTTTGTGGTAGCCATGTATTTGATCCACACATAAGCGCAGCCTTAACATTTGAGTTAAAGATACATAGATTGGTTGGTATTGAAATTTATTTGACTTTCATATCTTATTAAGCGCGATGGTGGCTGCCCTTGTTTTCCCAATTCTAGCGATTAAATCACTACCTGTTCCTCCATTTGTGTCCTAGATATGCGTCCTAGATATGTGAAAGATTGTACTTCTTCTAGGACTTCTCCTTATAGCGTATTTGGGCTGTTGTTCTTTCTGTTGATCTTCATGTTTTTGGTTTTGACTTTGTTCATATGCATTCCTAACATGGCTGCAATTGTTTCTATTAGTGATGCCTTTTTTTGCATTCGCTTCTGGTTGAAAGACAAGCCAAGCCATCGGCAAAGTCAAGATCATCTAGTTGTTCCTGTAGTGTCCATTGTAAACCTTTTCCTGTCTTTCTGTAGATATTATGGTCCAGTCAATGGCCATCAGGAACAGAAATGGTGACAGTATGCATCCCTGTCTCACGCTAGTCTTTACTTCAAATCGGTCCGTGTTCTTCCCTTCGTGTAGAACTCTGCAGGCCATTCCCTTTTATGTCGTTTTGATCATCGAGGTGAACTTAAGTTAATAAAATTAATGTAAACAGGAGAGTTCCATTCCGACTGCTTGATTATAATGCGATGTGTTGCTATCTTCCGGATTCGGCGATAGGCTAAATCAGCTGAGGATGGAGTTGTAATCGGTTTTCATCACAATGCAGTTAGACTAACAGTAACCTTACGAAACCAAAGACAAAAACAAGAGCAAGAAGCAGAAATTTAATTGCAGGCGAAACTAAAGATCATTTAAAAAATCAAACAACGTGTTCAATGTAAAAACACGGCTGATTGTTAGCGTCTACGAATCAAACCGGGTTTGTCGAGTGAATCAAACTGTAGACTCGGAACCAGAAGATACATAACAATATGTGCATAGCACCATTCTTGATTGATAGGAAACTTTGGCACCGTTACCTGACTTTGGGTCAATTACATTGCAATTGGAATTGAAATAACAATTCCGGAATTGGCGTTTTTTAAAGTAATTAGCACTGGTGAAAAGTTAGGCCTATAATCGGTATTTCAAGTTGCTTTTCGATTATTTTTTTCAATTACATCATGTAACTTTATAACTCAAATTAAACGCTACAAATAATCGATAAAATATAATATGTTGCGTATATCATCATTTGTTTGCCATAATTTACCATAATATACATAAATTAAATAAATTTGTTCCAAAATATTCGTGAAAATATTCATCAACTTGGCAGATAGGAGTAACGATTTTCTTCAAACCAGAACATTGAAAGTAAGTAATCTCAAAATGTAATCGTATCATCGTCGAATCTACTTACCTAGGAAAGCAGGGCCTTGTTTGTACCTAGCGTGATATGACTTGACCTTCTTACTTACTTACGAGCACGTACACCACACATTTAACAAGATTGCCATACCAAACAACAAGTTCCAGATGGCAAGTGGACAAGGAAGCCGTTTGGCTTATCGAGAGTCCAACAATTTTATCATCTATGTGTAGCCCGCCCTTATCATATATCAGTCAATTCTATTTTTAAACATATTCACACTACTAGCATTAACACAACCATTTGGCAGTTTGTTCCATTCATTTATCACCCTCTGTGAGAAAGAGTACTTTCTCATGTCCAACCTACACTGTTCCTTAACTATTGCTGCTTTATGTCCTCTGGTTCTACTGCCTTCTTTAAGTTTGAAGAACATATTCCTATCAACATCCTCATAACCATTCACTAATTTAAACACTTCTATTTGGTCTCCTCTTAGTCTCCTGGTCTCTAGTGTTGTCAAACCACATTGTAATAAGTGGCTGTCATAACTAAGGTCTCTCAATTCTGGAATCACTTTAGTTGCTCTTCGTTGTCTTCTTTCTTGCTTGTCTGTGTCCTTCTTACGATACAGCCTCCATACTTGTATACAATATTCCAAATATGGTCTAACTATTGCTTTGTACAGTGGTACAATTAGCTGTTTCTCCTTATACGTGATAATTTTCCTAATTAGCCTTAAAATTTGATTTCCTTTCGTAGCAGCAATCCCACATTGCTCTGAAATGTTCATGTCAGCACTAAATGTTACTCCTATGTCCTTTTCTTGTGTGGTTCTACCTAGCATCGAGTGTCCTATGTGTATGCATTTACGCTTCCCAAAATTTAATAAAATTTGCCATTTTTTTACCATTTAACTAATTTATCTAGATCATCCTGTAAACTTTGTTTATCTGTATCATTAGTAACCTTTCTGAATACTTTTGTGTCATCTGCAAATGTCAGTACTTTGCTAGATATATGTCATCTTCTAAATCATTTATATATATATATATATATATATATATATATATATATATATATATATATATATATATATATATATATATATATATATATATATATATATATATATATATATAAGCTTTAACGGTCATGGAAGAAGCCTGCATAGAACAAACTGTCTACCTCGGATGACCTACCGCACCGAGTAATAATAGCTTGTGCGCAGTCGGCATGCTTCAGCGACTGACAAAAGACCGAGTTCGCTGCAGGAGTGGCTGTGTTTTCTGATGTGTGGCGACCGTCGCCTCATTGAATGGTGGCCAAACTGCATATTATTTGATTGCACTGTGCTCCCCAATATCCAGTATCCTACGGTTGTGCTTCATAGTTGAATCTTTAACTATTAGCTTACATCCGACATTTTCCGGTAAAGTCATATCTGACGCCCTCTGTATAGTGGCTCACCCGTCAGTTCACCCACCGTTTAACAAGATTGAACAAGATTACCATCCAAAGCAAAGGCCCAGATGGCAAGTGGACTAGGACGTCATTGGCTTATTGAGAGTCTAACAGTTTCACCTATGTGTAACCCGTCCTCCTGAAATATGTGTCAACGTTGTTTTCAAACATATTCACGCTAGAAGTTAAACAATCTGTAGATAATGTGTTCCATTTATTTATTGTCCTCTGTGAGACCGAATACTTCCTGATATCCGATATACACCGATCTTTTACTAATGCTACTTCGGACATCCTCTAATGAGTAACGTTTTTTACTTGTTTCACAGTCAGTTTACCTTTTTACTTTTTTCCCGTGATGTTTCAACTGAAAAAAAGGTGAGCAGCAAACACGTAAGTAAATAACTCTAAATAAATATCGTTTTAGTACGTTACCAATCGGTAGATGAGAGACCAATGGTCCAAGGAACATAGAAATATATAAGAGTAGATCTCGGCACTTAGGAGGAGATACTGCCAGACTCGTCCCAAAGCGTATTAACAATGATATAGATTCTTGACTGCATAAGAAATTCCAGCTTCGTTGTCAGGAGACAATATCCACACCGGTTATGTGAGAGAAATGATAAGGAATGTACACTGGGAACAACTAACCACAGGAAGAACAAAACAGCCGTTTCATCATATTCCACAAAGCCACCAACGGTCACGTATCATTGCCAGCAGCCCGAACAGCGTCAATCACGATATCATCCACACCAGCAAGAACTATTATAACTTCTCCTATTTTCCCAGAACAATAACATATTGGAACTCACTACCAGATAGGGGCGTCCGCATGAATTTTTCCTGGGAGGGACAAGAAAGAAAGATATGTACAGTTAGCATATACTTTGAGCTCACGAATATACGTCCGAAAAAATCCAGATCAGGGGAGGCAAGTGCCCCCTGCCTCGCTGACGCCCAGACACAATAACGAGCATCACAGAACCCGAACAACGTAAGCAACATAACCCACTCAATTCCTAGCAAATGCGACTAAGCATCAATCACTCCATGCGCACACAACACCGACCGTTGCACACCTTATGAGTGTTGGCCAGTATTCTACACAAGACAAGACAAGAAGATATAACAGAACTGACTATAAAACGCATTTACTTAAAGTAAAACTATCCGTTTCGTATTAAATCTACCAGTTTCATGAGTTGCAATGGCGTCACAAACATATTGCAATGACGTCACAAACATACACAACATTCACACGCATGCGCGTTAGCACGAGCCGCAACCGTGGATTATTCTTAGCCGACAGGTGTCGTACGTGTTATGAACAATGTATTAATTAAGTGATAATAACAATCTGCTTGTTGAGAATGATAGCAGGTCTGATATACTAAAAGAGGATTGCATAAGCTTGTTTCAACCCTTTTGAACAATTCATCAGTACATATCTGTTTCATCCACGTTCCCGTCCTTGTCCGTTTTTTTGGCCCTCTGCAGCTAACACATATCGAGTTGTAGCTGCTAGAAATTATTCTCAGGGAGGGTGGGAAAATCAAGAAATGTGAGAGAGAATTATTGAACAATTGACCTAATATCTATACGTGTAAGGTAAGCCCAGGCGGAACGTTTTCATTGGGAAATTTCCTGTGTAATGAAAGAGAGAATTATCAGGTTTAATTGGGGCACAAAGAGAGAAAATGAAAAATTTTTCTTCGGACAGAGGTAGAAAAATGGCCAAAAACAGGGGCATTTGCGCGGCACATACATGTATACCTCGGTGTAGGGGTACCCCTCCCCCGGGCACTGATGTCAAGTCCGTAACATGTTGAATAGCAGGCGTACGTACAATAGGGATTTTGGGTGGCCAATCACGAGACAAACTGTCTTTGATTCGCCATGTGGGTTCAGCCTACTGTTACGTTTCCCATTGGCGACCATGTTAAAGTTTTGCGTGATTATAAGTAAACGGGACCACCAAAATTATAAAAGTGTTTAGCAACTGGGTGGACGTCATCAAGTCTGGGTGTGAGAAGTCCTGGTCTAAGGATCCTTTGGTTATGAGAAAACGTGACCGTCAAAAATTTTGAAACTTCTTACCTGCCGTTGTCATCATCTCATTGACATGCTGATCGAGTTTAGTCAAAGTCTCGTATTTCTAAAGGCCTGAACGCGTCATACCCGTCAATTTTTTTTTACCAATTTCTGCAAGAATTACTACGCACACGTGCCTTGTGGCGAAACAAATTGCCAAACATCCTTCCGCCTATTGAAATCATCTAAAAATCCTCAGTTACATTGCCAACATGTTCTACCATCAAACTTGCCAAAAATCTTCAGTTACATTGCCAACATGTTCTACCATCAAACTTGCCAATGTGCCTAGCTCAAATGCAGTTATGTCAGATGATGTGATTTTTTTTTTACAAATTACACGTATCTAACAATTGCTGTGCCCTACATTCGTGCAACATATGCTCGCATCGTCCATACTGCGTTCTGACGCGACTCTATTTGCGTCGGGGAAGGTCAAATCCGGGAGGTTCGGTTGTAGGGTCCACGCGTCCCTCGAGTCTGGGGCAAGGTACGTGTTTCTGACGTATGTTGGATCACCACTCGAACTCATGGGCACGGGCCACTGTGAGAACGCATCCGCCATTACAACGGTAAAGAGTCCCTAGGAAAAAAATTAATTGTGCAGTTTGTGTGTATTAGTGAGAGCAGAAATTGTGTGAATGAGTGAGTGTAAGTGATGTTTTTGTGCACAGTAGCATCTAAGCTTTGAAATGATGCCATTTGTCAATTGGTATACCTGTTGTGTAAGGACACAGTGGCCATTAGGCAGGATGTACTCATATTTTGGAAACCGGGGAATTTCATGGCAAAAATGCAGGAGTGTCATGCGTTGAAGCAATTTGTGCGAAAAGGAGGTATGTCATTTTCACGAATTTCACACACTAGGTTTCTTAGTGGTTCTGTCATGTGCTGTGAAATAAAAAAATTATACGATAATTTTTTAATGTAGGCGCAAGAACATTATAATGGTCGTCAATGGAAAAAGTAACTGTGGTCCGTGCCCTCATCTCGACGTCTTGATTCCAGGTAATGTTAGGTTCGAGACGGGAGTCTACTTTGGTCTAGTCTTGCATATCCGACTCTCACTCGCCTTCGTGAACTCGACGAGAGTCTGGCTCCAATGAGGTGGTTTGACTGTTACCGACTCCTTTTTGTGTAGAATCTGCATGCATACATAATTGCCGTCACTTTGAATCCAGGCTCAGGTGTGCGTGCGACATTTAGCAGTCTAAGAACAGTATTGCCACCTAGTGAAATTAAGCTGGTTATGGAAGTACCAATTCAAATAAATTTATAACAGTAGTATATTTTCAAATACTATAAACATTGGCTAATATGTTATGAAAATGCTGGGTGGTAGTAGTAGCTGGCACTATACCTCCATGGTCAGTTCTTGCTCTGAATGCCAACCCTGCAAGACTGGCAACAGAAATATGTAAGACCCGCAAACAAACCCGTATGGTTATCTATGTCCACTGGTTTGCTGAGCAAGGTGAAAAGGAGCTAAAATATTTGTGAGAGTCGCTTTTCGGACATATTTTACAAACACCGAGCATATCCCGTAGTACAAAAACATTGTTCAAAATGCTCAAAACCCTCATAAAGGCATATCTCCTATGTCACTTTACCAATCTGGAAGAGCTATGATGCATTCACAAAACGCATGTTTGCGTACAAAAACTGAACACTTTGTTCATTTCAGCTTGCAGAATGTCTTCCAAACTACATGCCATCAGTTATAGCCTTTCTCTTCTGCTTGTCTTACAACAATTACCAAACATGTTTAAAAGTACACCTACTCTGCCTTTTGGAATGCAATAGTATCCCATATTAAACAGCACAAAATCAAAATAAACATTATTTTATTAAGCAATGGTCTTGTAACACTTCACATAAACAATGATTATCAGCAGCAATGGTGTAGTGACTTTAACATTTTTTCTCACATCCATATATATGATCCAAGGTTTGTAAATTTTCAAGAAATGGCTGCCTCTGGAAAAGTACCTTATGCTTAATGTGGTATTATCACCTGCGGATGCTAGGCTTTAGATTAATTTTAATGAACCAGGTAGCTATACCGCAATCAGATCTGCCATGCGAGGCATTTCTCTGCAGATGATAGATCTCCATTAGTACGCTGTGTAATAAACTAGTGGATTAAATTCTGCCTCCCCATTGTGCATTCTCAATATAGCAGTACAAACAGCTAAATCAAATTATTATTAAATAATCCCAAACATAATCTTGAAATTGATTCCATATGGGATGCATCTGAAGATTTTTAGCAGTCTGATTCAGCAACATGATAAGAAAGGTTCGGCACGTGAAATGTTTAAAAAATATTCTTATCAACGCAAGTTTTCTTCGGCAGCCTCTGTGCTAAAGGTTCACTATCACAACAAGCAAGTGTGCACAACATTCAAAAGTTTTAAATTTATATAGATTAATAATCAGAAATAGCATTTATTAGCTGAACTCTTGAATACCTAAGATGCAACCTGTGTAATTTTGTTATTATACTCATCACAAAGTAGACAAAATAAAACCACTTGAAACAACATTATAGCAAAATATTGTTTCATTGTGATAAAAATCCCTCAAAATGTAGTCCAGTATAACAAAACACCACAAATCTAATGCGTTATCACATGACAACAACTGAATTCTGTAAGGACTCAGAAGTATATTTCCCAAATGTAAACAAGCTATATGTAAATAAACATATCTTTTTTCTCACCAGTGCCTTTAAAAAAGATATCTTGTGTAAACACAACTAAAGCAGTAACTCAGGGGCTTCATATACTTGTCAACTTTGCGACCAGTAATCAGTATACCAGGCTAAATTAACAGTAATTAAACACAAGTCATATTGGCTGACACTACAACTTTATTTCTATGTAGCCAAAAGACAGCCATCTTTCGGCACCAATAATATTACAATAATGTTATCTACAACTGTCCTTCACTACAACACCACATCCAGATTGTTGTTACAACATAAATGTACACTTGATGAAACGCTGCTCTACGTGAGTCCATATTTGCCTACATAGTAACATCTGTATACACTGTTTTCTCATATCCAAGTTTGTATTGTCTTTAGACCAATGAAAAGATCATAGAGGAGCACGTCACTGCAGATTATCGCCCAACTGTGATCATCGTGCATCGGCAGTGCCGGAGGGAATGATTATCTCCCAGCCGTCCATTTCCTTCGCAACGATCACCTGGCAGCCAAGTCGAGACCTACAACAGAGATACAATTGACATCATAATCTAGTACAGTACTAGAGTGGACTCCACTTAACAAAATCATGCATAACAGAACTTGCTCTTTGGTAGAATCAAAAAGTTCCTGCTGTGTTAACTAAAACCCTTTAGCCGTTTTTTTAAAAGACCCTTGTTCCTCAGTTATTTGACCTGATAGAGGAAAACATGAGGCCAGAATGCATGATATCCAGAGTGTTCTCTAAACTATTCACTTGAATGTATTGAAATATGCTGCTATTTTGGGCTTTATTTGAGAATACCAATTTATGAAATTACAAAGATACATTTTTTTCTGAACTTACTTAAGAGAATCAGCCGCTTAACTGAATCAAATTGATCTGGTCCAAAGTTGTCACTTACGTGTCTTCCAGGCCAAATGCTAGGTCAAGCATGTCGAGCTCTTCATCTGTGGCCTTCTCTGGTATCTTATTAAACTGGTCTTGTGAGAAGACCAGATGGCAGGTGGAACAGGCCAGGGTCCCCTCGCACGCACCTGCAAATGTCAGACAGCATGTTGTTGTCACAAGCGAAAAGGTGTACTTGATGGCCAGAACAATGTGACTAATTAGTGTGACATGGCTTATGTTACACCTCTGAGATAGGGGGTCTTCTCAAATTGACAAATGTTTTGGGTCATTCCATGTAAAACTAACCAGCAATATTCTTGACCCACTCCGATTTTAATTTAATTTGGCACACACACTGAACTTGAAATGCACCTATGCCAAATTTTAGACTTGCTAGTGAAATGGCTTTAGAGTTATTGCATATTAATGATTAAAAATTGCAGCAGTTTTGTATTACCCGTTAATATGAATGTAAACATATTTTGGCCCTAATGTTGCTGAAGATATTCTCCTACATGGCAGTTGAGTAATATTTTGTTGAGAAGGTAACTGACTTTGACCTCTGACCTATGATCCCCAAAATCATTAAGTGTTTTTGGCAAGGTCATTGCATTAACAAGTTTCATGCAAAGAATTACTTTGGTCCAAAGATAAGTTCTTGAGATACTGTAATTTTAAGTTTTAAAATGACTATTTTTCAGAACTGAACATTTATGCCAACTTTCTTCAAATTGCAGTGTCTCAAGAACTTACCATGAAACCATTATAAGTCTTATGTTCATTGACATGTCACAGAAATTGGCAAAAAGACTACATTATATACAGTTAGGTTTAATGGTTTAGGCGTGACAAGTTTGTGCTCTGGGGGAGAGTGGTCACTTTTACATCGATCAATGATATTCATTGTAGCCTGGCTGGCTAGCATTCGTTCATGTTCTACTAGAATCAATCACTGAATATACCTGTTATTCGAAACTTGATTATTGCAGTTTTATTCATACACTGTATTATTAAAATGGCATATTCTTATAACATGAATAATTACAGCTCCCTGTTCAAATCTGGCTTTTATGTAGTTGAGTAATCAACAACAGGGACTAACTTTGTGGCTTAAAACTATTTATTATTTGGAGTGAAACAAAGGACATAATTACACAGACATGACCTAGACATGTATTATTATTGTAATTTGATGGCTACATTCTTCCGACCATTGGTCATTATAAAAAGATATAAACAAAAGGGATTCTAGTGGCTCACGAGTGATTCGATTGGCATGGAGCATCGCTGACTAGCTCAGTACTGGCCTGCTCTTTATCACCAAATATTGGTCCAGTATTTGAAGACATCCTTTTAATAATCTGCATACCATTAGAGACACATAAAATCAATGCAATCAGTCCTACATAATGAAAAATATACAATAGTGATGGTTGGTTACATCATGAACACAAAGGACAAGGACATTTTAATGAGTATCCACATAACAAGTTTCATATAGGGATGGGTATCCAATGTAAATTACATTGATTTTGTATTTAGTGTCCTCACGCAAAATAAATTTATAAAAATTTTGTAGCTACAAATTTACTTTCTCAGGAGTGGACTTATGAATGTGTAAGTTATAACATAAAAAAAAGCTGTTCAGTATTTCGCTATTAGGAAAACAGATTAGCTACCTGGTTTGAAATGTGGTATAAAAAAATGTGCTACCATGTCTCAAATGCTCATTTTGACCACTGCTGTGTTATAAACTATCGCATAACTGACTGACATGACAGGTTTGGCATCACAACACAAATGTTTTCAGGTCCTGTGTGCCATGTTCCTCTTTTCAGAAAACTCTGCTAAATCCAAGACAGTAGATCCATGGCCTGTGAGAGCCACTGAACTTCCTATCTATGATCACACCGAGTCACTGGCCATGACTAGACACACTTCTGGCTGCACGTGGATGGCCTACGTGTGTTGCTGAATAATGTTGTAGTAAACAAATCATTGAATACCACACATCTGTCAGGGCTTGCTTGAGGACATTGTTGCTGACCTACTCCATGAATTAGAATTAGACATAATTTATGGGAGTGGTCATTATTCATCATGGCAGGAGTATGTGGGTCATAACATAGGGGCCAGTCATCCTGGTTACCTGACTTATGGATGTACTACCATTCTGGGCACCAAATACAGAGTTCTGTCACTGGCAGGGACATCATTTTGGGTGGCCAAATTTGGAAGCATCATTGTTTTAATCTACAAACAGTGGGACACCTGGACAACTATATATGTGCTAAATAATGTTATTGCATAATTAGTGCTCCTGTGTTGACAGACATAAAGAGCACATAGAGATGATATAAAAAACAGACTCAAAATAGTAAGACTAACGGAACTTACAGAAGTTTTTACAACCATGAGATGATTATCAATACCAATATGCTTGAATTCTACTTTCTCAAAGATAATCCATAAATAACAACAATATATAACTACATAATTTGGCCAAAATATTATAAACAGTCCTCACCAAATCCGTCAATGTCCAGATTATTTTCCATTATGACATCCAGCAAGTTGTCACCTATTTTTGCCTTGGCTGCCTTCTTTTCTCCAGATGGCAAGTTGAAGTAAACAGTCACTCTGCAAACACGGAAAAGCAGTGCTAGTGCTAAAACAATAATGAAATTGTATTGCAATTTCCATGATACACTTTCAGTTCAGGAATATATAACAGACACGCTTTTAATTAATATAGCAGTGCTGTCATTTCAGGACAACCAAAGCAGGTAAATAAGTGTATTAAGGTTACAGTTCCTAATTAGTTGTAGCTATTTCAGGTCAACCTACCCATTGTAAATGTCTCATAAGGTCACAGCTTAAAATCACACAAGAACAATTTAGTGTATTCACTGACCATGGTGTACCAAATTAATGCTTGGCCTATACAGATTTAGAGACGATTAAGCAGACTCCTACTTGAGTCTTAGTAGAGCATATTAATTATCCCCAAAGCCAAGCTGAGTCACTGACACAATATCTTCTACAAACCTGTGGACATTTGTGCATAGTTTGACATGATATTAAACTGGAAACAACTGTAGATAATCATGGTTTAAATTAATCAAATGAATTAAAATAATCCATTCACACAAATTATTGATAACTAAGTACAACATCCAATCAAAAGAAAATCACAATTTGGGAGTAATTAGAGAATTGTTGAAAGATATAGGCCATTGGCTTCTCCTTGCAATCTCTCTAGGTACTTTGAGTCCACCATCCGTCCAGTGCTTCATGTTGTCAATCCAGCCCATTTTTCTTCTACCTCTTCAGTTTTTCCTGGTAGTTATTTTTCTGTGCTGTACCAGACTATCAGGTCTTCTTTTCAGTGGCTGTGCTGAGTCAGCTTTCTTCTCTTAATGAAACACAGCAGACCTTCATCCTTAACCGCTACTTTATCTCTGTCCCAAATACTAGTCTTTATCTGTGTCCTATATTTCCAGAACTGCTCTGGAAATAGCCAGGGTGTTCTGGAAATGCTGATCCCTGACAATTAAAAATAATTATCTGGATAATTACTCATCAAAGTCCTACTGGGATATTGTGCTGAGGGTTTACTTCAGAGTGTCTTTCTCTAGAGTTCATGAATCTACAACATATTTTTTATTTCCGTTTAATTTACCCTGGCATAGACACCAGGTAGAATGGACCAACAGGTTTTAGATGTATAATTTTTCACGTGTTTACAAATCAACACCAGCCTACATCACCAAAAACCAACAACAGCCTTGATCACACAAAATTTCCTTTGCTGTTCTGCTATTACAACTAAATGCACCAGATATCACAATACAAAATGCATCAGTTTGGGCATCAATAATCTACTTGATTAATCAGTTAGCGATCAATCAAATACTTGGTTTAAAAAAAAAAAAAAAAAATACGTTATATCTATGATACATTTGTATACATAATCCACTGCATGGGATCAAGAATAGATGACAACAGCATGTTTACTGTTTTGATTTTATTATTATCGGATAATAGATCCAAAATATGTGAAGTTTTCTTCTTCCAGTTACATGCATCAAAAGCTTATGAGTTGTCTGACAAACTTGAGACTTGATTCACTAGCCAAATAACCAATTTAGGTTTAAAACGGGATGAGGAATCATGTCCCAGCCAGCACGCATTCATCGGCGGCTGCCAGGCGGCAGCGCTTGCCGACAACAGCCCGTTTGCCAGCTGCATATGCGGCGCCCGCACTTGCGGGAGGTAATTTATCAGTGCTCGGACCGAGAGAGGCCCGAGCACTGATATCTCACGCAAATGAGTTGTCTGACAAACTTGAGACTTGATTCACTAGCCAAATAACCAATTTAGGTTTAAAACGGGATGAGGAATCATGTCCCAGCCAGCACGCATTCATCGGCCCGAGGGCGGACATTGGCGGCTGCCAGGCGGCAGCGCTTGCCGACAACAGCCCGTTTGCCAGCTGCATATGCGGCGCCCGCACTCACGGGAGGTAATTTATCAGTGCTCGGACCGAGCACTGATATCTCACGCGCGCTGTACCCTTATGATTCATTACTTTTATTAAATTTCGCATAGCATGCAAGGGGAAGCAAAATAAAAAGGAAAGAAACTAATTAAAATTCATATGAAACGTGTAGTTACTCTCACCAAAAAATTAACAAACAATGACAACATTTTCTTGTTGTAAGCTCCATATGTTCACAATATTTACTGACAATTATCAGTATTACATTTTTTTTTACTGCGAGTCTACCCGGCCCATACCGCCATATTCTTTTTACAGTTATAATTTATAAACGATTGGCGCGCCGCAAGACAAGGTACGTATACATCTTTAGAAATTCCTTTGTGAATCTTTGGCTGTATTTTTTATTATCCAATGCATTGATTTTGAGCATTATGCAAATAATTTTTGTTCGCAAAGCATACGAAAGTAGATCTTTTCACATCGTAATTTTAGCCGCCAAATTCGGTGAACTCAGCAGTACTAGCTGTCACTATATGTCTACATGTTTATTTGTTGCGAGTAATTGATTTACCAGAATAGAAACACAAAATTAATTATATATTATTATATAACATATCTATATATTATATATTCTGTGAAATCTTCATTTCGTTTTTTACGAGAGGCTTCTTCATTGATTTATGTTTCCAACTAGAAACTACCAGGATATCTATCACATTTCATGATATCAGAAGATATCATATAATACAACTTAGTATATGCATATTCCCTTTCAGCTAGTGTTATGAGGTCGGTGAATAGTAGCACCGAGTCTGACGTAAGCAGAGCTGTTGCTGCTACCCTGAAGTATGCGCCAGACAGGTGTGGGGGAGGTGGCCGAACAGCCAGCACAACCAACCGACACTGCCTAATCAGACACATATTATAGTCTAAAGTGCATTTTCTTTTATATCATCAATAAAAAACATAGGACTCACCGATACATTTATGTCTTCGTTGAAACAATGCTGACAGATCAGTCAGCATTGTTTCAATTACAAAATCAACGTTACTAAGGACGTTGAAATCTAGTCAGTTTGTAACTTTTTTCCAACGTTGAAACAACGTTGATACATGACGTTGATTTCCGACGTAGACTCAACTTACATATCGACCAATAATTCGACGTTGAAACAACGTCGATATCACAACGTCGATACCTGACGTTGTTACAACGTCGTGTGCCTGCTGGGTTAATATAGTTAAGTCAAGACCAACAAAATCTCAGAAGAATGATAACAGAACATGGAATCAAAAGACAGAAAAAAGACTCAACAACGTAATAATTTTCAACTTACCAGAATCTACTTCACAACTAAAAACTACGAGACAACAACATGACAAAGAACAAATTTTAGAAATGTGTACAGAAATAAACAATAACTTCACAGACACTGATGTCACAGAAACGCGGAGGCTTGGGGAAGCCAAGGAAAATGCAACTGGTCCCAGACCGGTTCTAATCACATTAACACATATTGACAAAAAACGAACCCTTCTTCGAAGGTTCCATCACATCAGAGAAAATGACAAGTTCAAAAACATAAAAATTGATCATGACAAAACTAAACAAGAAAGGGAGGAATCAAAAAAGCTATATGAAGAAGCAAAGAGGCAGGAAGCTGCAGACAAATCGGGGGAATACCTGTACAGAGTCAGGGGTCCATCATGGGAGAGAAAAATAAGAAAGAAGGAAAAGCCAGTAAAGACTACACCTAGAGTGACGTATGGTAAAACAAATGTTAATAAAAATAATCTTAATGACATAGGCAACATTCTGTGTTTTTATACCAATGCTGACCAACTAAGGAACAAGCAAAATGAATTTGAACAAAGAATTAAAGAACTGAAACCTCACATAATAGCAATTAACGAGGTAAAACCAAAAAACCCCAAATGCACTGTAACCATACCAGAATTTTACTTAGAAGGCTATACATTGTTCTCCAAAAATATAGAAAATAATGAAGGTAGGGGTATTATAATATACGTCTTAAATTCCCTATACGCAGAAAATATAAACCTGGTCTCAACCTTCAAGGAATGCTTATTTATAGAAATTAAACTTAAAAATAAAACCAAACTTCTCTTTGGATGCATATATAGGAGCGATGGGGGGTCAGAAGAAAATAACGCAGAACTTCTAAATATGATTAGATCCACATCAGGACTTAAATATTCACACATTGTACTTACAGGAGATTTCAATCTCCCTGATATTAACTGGAAACATTGGACGACCAAATCAATTAACCCCAGCAACCTAAATTTTAAATTTGTAGAATGCCTTAAAGACACATTCATGTATCAACATGTCTCAAATCCCACCAGAGGATGAGGCACAACTAACACAAACCTTTTAGATCTGATTTTATCAAACGAAGAAGACAACATAGGGGAAATAGAGTACCTCAGCCCTCTAGGTAAAAGTGACCACTGTGTCATTACATTCAATATTTTGTGCAAAGTTATAACAAATAAATACACTAAAAAACGGAAGCTATTTAATAAGGCAAATTATGAAGGAATGAGGAAAGAGTGTTCAGATATAAATTGGGAAGAGAAATTTAAAGACTGTAAAGACAACGTTAACGACCAATGGGAAATCCTTAAAACAGTACTAAGATTATTAGAAGATAAATACGTACCTCAAAAAGAAGTTTCAAATTACAGAAAGGGAAATTTCCCCCTGAATGCAAACACCAGAAAACTAATTAGACGTAAAAATAGACTATGGACAAGATACATTGAAACAAGGGATGGGACAAAATATCTAGAGTATTGTAAAAGCAGGAATAAAATCTGAGCTTTAACCAGAAAGCTCCGAAAGGAGTTTGAAAAAAATTTAGCCATTCAAACTAAGAAAAACCCTAAAGTCTTCTGGAACTATTATAAATCAAAAACTACAGTTAAACAAGGAATTGGGGAACTTAATATAGACCACACAAATCCGAAATCCCAAACAACAACTGAAGACGAAGAAAAAGCAAATATTCTTGCCAACTACTTCTCCAGTGTATTCACTACTGAACAGACAGGGTCTATCCCAACTACACCCAAAGTAAACATTAAATTAGCAATAGATGAGCTAAAAGTAACTGAAAACATAACATTAAAAGAACTTAATATAAGCAAATCGCCTGGCCCTGATGAAATTGGTGCCAGATTACTAACTGAGTTGTCAGAAAATATATGTCTCCCATTACAAAAAATATTTGAAACATCTATAAAAACATCAAGTATTCCCGATGAATGGAAGGATGCCAAAATATCAGCAATATATAAAAAAGGAAACAAGAAATTAGCTTGCAACTACCGTCCAATAAGCCTAACAAGTGTAGTTTGTAAATGCATGGAAAAAATTATTAGAAATCACATCATCAGTTACATGAAAGTCAATGGTCTGTTCAGTCAAAAACAATATGGTTTTATCTCTGGCAGATCAACAGTTCTCCAACTAATTAAAATACTAGATGAATGGACCTCAGAAATGGATAAGGGTAATTACATAGATGTTATTTATATGGATTTTCAAAAGGCTTTTGATACTGTGCCACATACGAGACTAATAAGTAAATTAAAAAGTTTTAACATTAGGAATGATTTAGTTAACTGGATTGAGGCATTCATCACAAATAGACGACAAAAGGTAGCAGTAAATGGAAAAGAATCAAACTGGCACAAAGTAACATCAGGGATACCGCAGGGATCTGTCCTAGGACCCTTACTGTTTGTTCTATACGTAAACGACCTGCCAGATTTAACTAAATCCAATACATTCCTGTTCGCTGATGACATTAAGATATTTAGAGCCATAACAAATAAAAATGATCAGGATATACTACAACAAGATTTAAGTATCCTAGAACAATGGAGCGACAAATGGCTATTAAAATTCCACCCAGACAAATGTAAACACATGGAAATTGGAAAAAATAATATAGGTGAAAATGAATATTTCATGACAAGTAATAATGTTAAACATTCACTAGCCACCACAGATAAGCAAACTGACTTAGGTGTAATTATCGATTCAAAATTGTCATTTGATGATCACATAAACCAAGTGGTAAATAAAGCAACCAAAATAACAAAAATAATCCGAAGAACCTTCCAATTCCTAGACACACACACTTTTTTGCCACTATATAAGACAATGGTTAGATCTCACCTAGAATATGCCATAGCAGTATGGTATCCATATAAGATAAAACATAAAATAGCAATAGAAAACGTCAAGAGAAGGGCCACAAAAGAACTTCCTGGTATGAGGGATTTATCATATATAGAAAGACTAAAATTACTGAAGCTACCCACATTAGCATACCGAAGGCTAAGAGGAGACATGATAGAAGTCTATAAAATAATGCACGAATTGTACGATAATGAATCTGCACCAAACCTCCTGAAATGGGAGGATGTCACACTTAGATCAGGAAATAGAGGGCACTCCCTTAAAATATTTACCCAAAGAGCAAAAATAAATTTAAGAAAAAATGCATTCCCTCGTAGAGTGGCTGAACCATGGAATAGTCTCCCAAACTCTGTAGTACAAGCTAGATCAATTAACTCATTTAAAAATAAATTAGTCAAATTCTGGTCTACCCAGGCAATAATATACGACTATGAATCTCCTTTAACAATAACTAATGGAACCTGAAATTATGATATAAAAATATTTGATTCTGAAGATCTGATCATGGAGGAACCAACTGGATCCTGCGATCAGAATCGTCATAAGGTATCATAAGGTAAGGTATCAGTCATAGTTGAATTTGTTACACAGACGGACAGTGGTTATGTCCACGTCCTTATGCAGTAGGCTGTGTTCACACCGAAAAGTTAGACGGAGATAACATTTCTATTTGATTTTGAATAGGTCTACGTCGAATCGAATGTAAACAAACCTATCTCCCGACCGTGTGCGAAAACGATCTATCACGTTTTAGAACATCGGCTAAACGCGTACTTACGTTTCGCTGTTTGGTAGAGGTTTAGCAGCACTAAATTGTCTGTACAAGATGTTTACATCTTGCCGATTATTTCGCGTCAAAACTGTCGATCTGCTAGTTAAAATACTGCCAATACGGCGAGCTACCGGGAACAGAACCTTTCCGCACGAAAACGCCATCGTTCACTACGATCGCGAAATGATTGCCGCCCCCCTTATATCGACCTTGGCATCGCTCAGGGCAGCTCAGGTCAAGAACGGTTGGCACTAATACGCGACGCGTGACCCGGGTAACCGAAATAAACAGAATTCAACTGTTGCTTAGCGAAGCGTAACAAATAGGGGCAAATGTGTTAGATACACAACTCAAAAGCACGTCGACAACGTTGATTTTATATTTGTTACACTTCTATAGTGTGGTTGTCTGTTACGAACAAAACACTAGTTATTAAAAACAATTAAATCATTAATTGCATATGTCATTGACGTCATTACTTGTTGTATCATTGGCGATTCAGTACTGCCAAACGGAACCAGAAACCTATTAGAAATACATGGCTTATCCGATGAAGCTAATAAGCACATATATCTTGCCACAAACATAATATGCATTTTTAATTTGACTTTAATATATTATATTAAAGTCAAATTAAAAATGCGATTTGATTTGAATCAATTAATGTG
The DNA here is from genome assembly GCA_963662155.1 of Lamellibrachia columna. Classification (NCBI taxonomy): domain Eukaryota; kingdom Metazoa; phylum Annelida; class Polychaeta; order Sabellida; family Siboglinidae; genus Lamellibrachia; species Lamellibrachia columna. The sequence goes on from OY759270.1 coordinate 8,706,823, forward strand.
TCGTCTATAATAAACTGCGCGCATCGTCTGTAATGATTGTTTTACAGTATTTCCATGGTAACAAATTCGTGACTGGTTGCGCTCATAAAAATGGTATAGTAAAAAGCCATAATTTGCTGTCGGTATTAGTTTATAAGTGTGTTTATTTGTCACTCTTCGAGTAATATATTGGTTGTTGTGCTGGTTTAACATAATAAAGTAGTTAAAATGACAAGTTCGGCGGCGCAAAGCAAAACAGGGGGAAACTATGTGTATCGGAGCCTTCCCCGAGCGGTCGGGCATCGATTGAAATACTGTCACTACAGAGACGAATTGTAAGTTTCAGTCTTCAGTTTGCTTACTCCAAACAACACCTTCTGGGGCTAACAAATGAGTGTGCGCATGAAGGTGTGGGAAATGAAAAAAATAGTGCAATTAAAAAGTGGATTAAAATCAGATATATCCTCCTTATACACGAATGAGGTGAGCTGGAGCCGGAGCGGAGGGGCAAGATGCAGTGCTCACAGCTAGTTGGAAGGGCTGAATGGAGGGGAGTCTTAATTATTATTTCAGTGGGGAGTAGATTCCAGGCTCTTATGAATCTAGGATAGAAAGAGTATGCATATGTGTTGATGCATGCTTTTATTTGACCTTCGTCTCTGAGTAGACGAGGAATGCTGTAAACAGACGTGCGTAGACTGTAATTAGGCCGCATACGTATAATATACGTACCGTCGGCGTCGGCGTCGGCGTCGTACAAACGTGTCTATAGTATAGCTGTGGGATATCACCGGGCAACCGGATCACGCACCACCATCCCATCGCATTGCCATTGACCATCACATGCAACTTCTCGACTTAATTAATGTGTATTGAGTTCTGTGTATACGTACCTAACACGTGTAGTGCCTATAGTATAGGCTATACTGCATATGAGTACTGTCGAATTGGCGTTAAATCCTGACTTATGGACTCTGCCAATTAATGAAGTAGAAGTAGATGCAGAATGTGTGTCCAAAATAGTGTATATATTTAATTAAGTCAAACTTGTTATAACTGTTATTAAATTTATGTTTTTTATGCTTATTAAAGAGGGGGGTGTGGCAGGGGTCTCAACCTCCCATATTCCACCTGTTTCGGGAGCCAACCTCCCACTTCCTGCCAATTTTGAGAACCCACCTCCCATCAATATCACTTTGATCCCATCTCCCACCTATTTTTGAGGTCAACCTCCCACCAATTTTTAGGACCTTCTCCCACTTTCCACCACATCCCCTCATTAAACATACAGTCATTGGATATATAGGGCCCATGGAAGCAGTTAGTTTTGTTTTCATGTAGTATGCCTCTTATAGACAGTTTGTGTTTATTAATTTATATTTATACTTGCCATATCCATGGAATACATTTCTAATATGGTATATGTTGTTGTTGATGTTGTTGTTGCTGCTGCTGTAGTTGCTTTTGCTTGTTGTTGTTGTTGTTGTTGTCATCATTGTTGTTGGAATATTTAGATATTTTCATACAAAATAGGATACAAGTGACACAATTCCAGGTGAATCCTTATAATAATAATGGTTTATTCGCCTTTACATTTTGGAGTTGCAAAAAAAAGCTTTCTTTAAATCTAAATTGTTCTCTAAACTAACCCTTTTGAAAACACTGGAAAAATTCACATTGTAAACACATATATTACATGTTGTATTTACAGGAATCCTGATGTACCATTTTATGCAAACATCATGTTTGACCCAAGAGTAATACGTGGTAACACCTATGCAAAGCAGTCTAAGCTGCCAGTGGTAAGGTTAGAAATAAATTGTAAGCATAAGAAAATGTTGTATTTAAGTTTGACATAACATGTATAGGTTTTAAGTCTGGTAAATTTTATTTGGTTTTAATGAATTAGCTTTAGTTGGTCAGTTGTTTTATTCTGCTCTGCTCTGCTCTGCTCTGCTTTATTCAGCTATAACTGCTCTGTTATGCTCTGCTGTATTCAGCTCTTGCTGTCCTGTAATGCTCTGCTCTGTTCTGCTCTTCTCTGCTCTGCTCTGCTCTGCTCTGCTATGTTTTGATCTGCTCTGCTCTGCTATATTCTGATTTGTTCTGCTCCATTCTGCTTTGTTCTGTTTTGCTCAGTTCTGCTCTAGCTGATCTGCGTTGTTCTGCTCTGTTGGCATTAAGTAAATGACAAAAACATGTTTATCATATGAATAATGAACATTCAGTGGGAAAAGGAGTACAAAATTAAAGGGATTAGGATGTTTTGATATGCATACTTCAAAGTAACCTACACCAGGTTCTGTCAAGTTCTGATTCTGTGGGAGTTTTTTTAATGCACAGTAAGCTGATAGGTGGCAGAACACAACTTACAAGGAAATGATGCTGCCACCTACTGTGGTGATGCACAAACTTGTTCATTTTATAGATGTTATCTTCATTTTATACCAAAGTGCTTATGCAGCCGGATTTCCAATTATGAATTTCATTATGTATATATAAATAATTTAGTACATAGCTTTGCAAAACTTATTGTCTATAAACTGATTGTTTTACTATGAATCATTTTAATCTAATCCTGTTAATTATTCTGTCTATTTTATTTTATGTCTAGCTGCTCAGCAAACAAATTATTTGACCACCACTGCACATATTTTATTCACATTGGCATAGACATGATTTTCAAGAAATGCATTGGCAGCTTTATGACTATCAGCCACATAATCAGTTCAGCCAGGACAATGTGTAGTTCCCCCATTTGTGTGTGAACAGAGAGCTACTGGCATCAGTTAAACACCTGGTTACATTATCATATATGTCATTTAGTGTTTTATGATGAGATTCATCATTGCAATTAACATCAGTACATACAATAGCATCAATAGGTAATACAATGTTTATCAACTTAGTTTCAATCTGTCTACAGTAATTAACATCAGTACATACAATAGCACCAATAGGTAATACAATATTTTTCAACTCAGTATCAGTCTTCATGTCTACAGTAATTATCGATGGAGACTTTGTCAAGTCTTGACCAGTCAAGACGAGGCTGAGTATTATTGTTAGTACCAGGTATTACATCTGGCACACTGTCTACATTCATATCAGTTATAACAGGCATATGGTCTGTGGTAGCAAGATTATAGCACACACTCATGTTGTTTATCACCTAGCTACCCTAGGTGTCACTGTTGGATGTAGATGTATCGGGAGGTAGATACTGGATGCTGAATAGTACCTAATTGTATTCAAAGCAAAAGATTTTTGAGAGCCCTTCCAAATGATGAAATCTCATTAGAGATGTCATAGTTATAATCCCCTAGCACCATCACATGCATCTTGACTATGCCATAGCTGTATGGTATCCTTACAAAAAAACATTATTGCAGTAGAAAACGTCCAAAGAAGAGCAACAAAAGAATTACCAGGGATGAGAAACTTAACTTTTATAGAAAGATTAAAATTATTAAAACTTCCCTCATTATCATATAGACATCTACGAGGCAATATGATTGAAGTTTTTAAAATTATACACAATCTATATGACATTGAATCTTCACCTAAACTCTTAAAATGGAAGGATGCACCCTTCAGGACAGGAAATAGAGGTCATATTCTAAAATTATTTACTCAGAACAAAAACGAATATAAGAAAAAATGCTTTTCCATTCAGAGTGACTGAACCTTGGAATTCCCTCCTGGAAACAGTCGTTCATGCAAAATCTTTAAATACTTGTAAAACCGCCTGGACCAATTCTGGTCCAATCAGGAAATTCTGAAGTACCATTAAAACAGGAACTGGAATTCTTAAACTATTAATAGACAACGAAGAAGATCTGATCACTGAGGAGTCACAAGAATCCTGCGATCAGAACCATCTTAAGGTATCTTATGGTAAGGTGATGCAGGCTTCAAGATGAAGTTTCCACAATAAAGCAACACCATCATGTTTTTTTCAGTATTATGCCTTCTCTTTCACCAACACAACAAGCTGCACCAATTCCATGAAAGTTTTCATTGATGCTGTTACAGGCTAGTGCCATTTGGGCCTTAGGCCACATGACATCGGATTTGGCTAAACAAAAGTTACCCATTTGAAGCAATTTGGCCACCAGCATTTTCGTTGAAAAGAATGCATGAATGTTTGTTGTTGTCTAGATGGATGCAAGCAAATTTGGCTAAAGCAATTTGTATTTGGCTAAAAAAAATGGGGGCTTTAACCAAAATGGCTAAACAGTTATTTAGCCCACCTGTTTGGATAGCCATGTTTAGTTTACTAGTAAGCTAATTAAGGCATGTTTTGTTCATGACTTGGTAGCTATTGCATGATGGCTATCACGTAGCACATGTTTGATCAATACTTTGTGTATGCCAACGATTAATTTATAAGAACAATAGAGCAATAATTTTTTCCATCAGAAACTCGAACTCAAGTACTTAAAGAGAATACAAGGGCTGCGTTCGACTGCAAAATATCAGTGTAATTACTGCAAAAAATGTCGATTATGATTACATTATGCGACACAAAATAAAGTAAACAGGATTACATAAATACTATTATGATTACTTGACTTGGCTTGCATATGTTTTGGTTATCATCAACTTATTAACCAAATTAATTTACCTAATCAGTTAATGACAAGTAACCTTTTCTTTCCATGGTTACCATATCCCTTCCTTTTAGTCATCCATTCCCGAGAAGTCCGAGATTGAACGGCAGTTGGCCGATGAACGGCGCACAGCCATGCGCCGCACACCTGTCAAACGGCGCCTCCGCCCAATCACACCTGAGGTGGTTGATGAGAGCCTGTTTGTGCCAGTGCGGACATCACCCTACCTGCAGGAGATAGTGGACAGGAAGGAGGAGGCCCAGGTTGGATGTCAGACTGACCAATTCCTTGACCGAACGTCATCTCCAAGTCCTGGTCAGATGTTAACAGGACTTGAAGACAGTCGGTTCTCTGCATATAAGCCACGCAAGCCAGGCATTGACGCACAGACACAGATCTATGATGGAGACGTAAGTGTGACTGACTTCTATGCCAAGAGAAATGGTTTTTGTTTGTGGTGCTGTAGGTGCCATAGTCTTGTCTTAGATGTTTCTCAGGGTCAATGTCACGACCTGTGTGAAGCATGACTCTCCAACATGGTCTGTCTATGGCAGCAGCAGTCCATGGTTCAGGTGGGATATTAAATTATTTCACATCTTGTTTTAGAACATATTTGAAGCAAAAGTGTGGTCTGACTATGTTCTTTCTCCATATTGTCCTAAATCACTGATAGAATTTATCCAGGATAAAATTATTTGAAATTTCCTAACCCTCATATTTAATCAGTTTAACAATTTTGCCCTAAACACTGTCTGTGTGCTGCACTAATTGCTCCCCTGTTGCAGCTGTTCCAGTTTCAAGTGGAGGTTCGTCCAATGCTGGAGGTGCTCGTTGGCAAGACAGTGGAGCAGGCACTCCTGGAAGTGATGGAGGAGGAGGAGCTTGCGGAGCTCCGTTCCAGTCAGTTCTCCTACCTGGAGATCCGCAATGCAGAGATGGTGGAGCAGCAGCGGCTGGAGGAGAAGGAGCGACTGCTCCGTCAGGAGAAGGTGAGGAGAACATTTTATTACTGTTAGGCCTTTTATTTTTTATTAGTTTGTTTACAGATTTTTTCTAACACAAATAAAATAAAAAAATAGTACCATATTGGCCAAATGCATTCAGACACTTAGAATAAAAATAATAACATTCTCAGCAGTTTGGAAAGATATGCCATATGATATGGTATACAAAAAAATTCACAGATAAACTGTCCGAATCATTATGCATGTGAACAAGTCCTGCTGTCTTGTCCCTTAAATTACACTTTATTTTCACTGCTAAACAACATTCTTACCTCATATTTTCCATGCCAATGCATGCAATCAGTCATATCAATGGGTAGCTAGTTGGCTGTAGATAGTGGTTGAATTGTATAATTAAAAGTATGTGCAGTAAGTGCAACATGGCTGAATACTTTCCAGGGGAAATTGCATTGATGTTGGAATGAACAGGTCTACAAAGAACCGAGAAGAAGTTCTCAATAACTGTGGTTGTCCATTGACAATGTATTTAGATATTGATGAATCCAACACTTATACTATGCCCATTTACAGATGCACACGTGAGAACATAATATTAAAATACACAAATGAAAAATCCAAGAATATTTATCTTATAAATACCAGTATCAGTAGGGCATGTTTTACTAGTTTAGTAGCATTATTTGTTATTTATCAGGTGGATCAAATTCTCAACAGAAAGTCAAGATAACCCCAAAGAATCAAACTGAAAGTACATCGTGACTATCACTTTATCCTATGGTGGAGATGCAGCTATTTGTTTATTCTCTTCCAATCAGGAGCGCCGCATTGAAGAGATGCGAAGTGTCATTGTGAAACAGAAGGAGACAGCTATGAAGCTGGCGGCTCATGTATTCAGCATGGGCTACCTGGCAGACCTGGTGCAGACCGTGTTCCAGTCACTCACCGACAATGGCTTCTTCTATGATCCCGTTGTCAGAGGTAAGGGTCTGTGATCAAGACAGCCGCATGCGACGTATGCTGTGTGTATAGGTGGTTGCCTCTGGTAGCATTTCCGTGTTACTTTAAAACCAGTAATTATCACTGGAGCATGTTGTTTGCACTTGCACGTAAGAATTATGTTAAGTTACAGTTCCCATTGATTTATGCATTCAGAAAAATAGCATTGTTTGGTGCAGTATGTGAACATTTCTGTGTATCCGTGATGTCATTCTGAGAACCCATCAACACTTCTTCTGTATGGATATGCTGCCTTCTAAAGAGTTTATCAGACAACAAAGCCATTGTTATCGTTGATGACTGCACCCAAGCGCACTTTCTCTGCAGCTGCATCCAAACCTTGGAATGAAGTTGCCATCACTTTAAAATCATCTCGCTGTGAAAAATTCAACATATTTTTGGAAAATTGCATTTCCACCCTAAGTCCTTGGCAGTCCCTCACTCTGATGATCACTTTTGTATGTCCCTCTTCATGATATCATGCTTGACGAATTTGGTTTGTAGTGCTTCTGACCTCAAGCTCCTAAGGATTTAGGCAATATAGAAGTATTAAAGTATTCTTGAATGTAGAGAAATTCTGGTTCCTTGGCATATTCATTTAGACTGTATTTACCTCGACAAGAATCTTGATTTATGTACCATGTAAACACACCTACCGCAAATACAGTCTGCTGACGAAGCCACCAACCTTTTTGAGGTAAATAATGTCTAAATTATTGTTATTGCTTTTGGTTTCTTTCAGATGTCGAGTTAATGTTTATGCCATCGTTGATGAATGACGTAACAGAGAGGATTGAGAAATTGCTCTTCTATCGCTTCTTCCTTGACGTTATGATCCGGGAGGTTGTCGACTACGACTCTGACGTGTACATAGCCCTGGAGGCATGGGAGAAGGCTGGACGACCAGGCAGGGAACACAAGGTGCAGGAGGACCTGGAGAAACTAAAGGTTCAGTAGCACTTTCACTTTCTCACATGAAACGTTCTGCACTAACTAACCTTGTTTTGATTTGTAATTATGTTTCTGTTTGCCAGTTGACAGGGCACACTGTTTCATCAATCAATTGATCAATTAGTCAAAATTAAGCTGCAAGCATTTGCTTCAGACTTTGAAAGAGTTATCACAAATGAAACAATAGCTGCAACCAAATGACTGCCTCCAAAATAGAGTGAGCGTCAGATGTTTTAAATAATTGTGATATTTCCTTATTTATTATCACAAGCAATGTTTCAGTTAAGCAAAGTGGAATTCTGAAGCACTCATGACAGGCTATCAATTAAAGATGGATTCAACCCCCTCCCCACTGTACACAGCTGGCTTCTGACTACAATTCTAGACCCTAAAATAAGTAGTTGGTAGATTTTTCTTAGCCCCCTAGCCATTGTGTTCATCGGATTCCAACCTGCACTGCTTAACAAACCCTTTGATGAATAAGAACGGCAAAGTGTATCTTGGGCCCATTTACATAAAATTATATTTCAGAAAAAGAGAGACCTAGCACTTAAGCATGTTTGCACCACATGCAAATAATGACACCTGCAACCAATCTGTCACAGTGTGTGCAGTCAACCGTGTGAATTTTTTTGACATTGTTAACTCTCATCTGGGATGTGCCATTAGATTTATGGGGCCTACAGTATACATGTTCTAGGTAATACATCTAAAAATAAATAATCAGACATCGGGAAAAAATACTTTGCAGTAGAAGTGAGGACACATTTTTGCTTAATTCGGAAGATCGAAAACAAATATTTGTTTCCTGTTGAATAACATAGTGTATTCTTAATGAAAAATAAAAAGCATAGCTCCTGAAATATAATGGTGCATCTTTTGTTCTTATTTTATTCACGTGAGACACTTTAAGGAACCCTCCTCAATTCGATATTCTGCTCATCTTGTTTCAGATTCAATTCATGAAAAAGTTTTCAGTACGACATGTTAGCTCGTTTCTACGCATTTTTTATTTAGAAAGTAATAAGTAATAATTTACACTTTGGAGCAAAAATTTAAACAAATGCGATGTTTTGACCCATCTACTGCAGACCGTGTTCATGCACTGATGACAAGGTCTGCAGTAGAAGGGTCGAAACGTTGTATTCGTTTAAATTTTTGCTCCAAAGTAAGTGTAAATTATTACTTTCTAATGGAATCTTGGAGCCATGAAAAAGGACAAAAGTTGTGTGGCTCAAACTGAATTCTTTTGATAATTTTAACAACAGTACAAACTCTATTACTAAACTTACTGCGCATATTACTTATAAACTATTTACACACTACAAACCTGATTCGTGATGGGCTAAATCAGTTGAAGAGGGAGCTTTAAACTATTCCTGGACAGGGTACATATGACTTGTGCAGGATGTGTTTGACCTAACTGCCGTCTCTGAATCGTAGAGATTGAAGACTAAGGCTAAGGTGGCTAAACTGTCATGGTGGGCCAAACTGCCCAATCTGGTCAGTTGGTGGAAAGAACACAAAGCGACTGGGCACGTGAGCCCCATCCCACCTAATCAGAGGAAGTTGATCCCTATCATCTTGGTAATGTGCATTACACAACTGTGGCTTGATATAGTTACATAGTAGCAGCTATGTATAAATAAACACCATAAATAATATGACAGGCATTTGCTGTAAAGTTACGTGTGCAAGTGTCCTGTCTTAATATGTATGGTCTTTGGCAGTAACTTAAAGTAAGAATAGTGCTTGCCATAGGAATAGGAACCAATGGATATAGTGCATAAACAGATATAGTGCAGTGGATCCAGGTAGGTAATATAATACAACTATAGCAGTGTGGATCAGCTTGCTTGAGGATGTAGCTTTGTGACAGAAGGCAGATGTTACTACAACTTTTATAACACGTCTAATGTAATTCTTCAACCTATATTGGACCAGGATACCAAATTGCCACCTGGCGATGCATTGGAGGCAGTTAGTGCCCATATGCTCGCTAGGTAGCGCACCATAGCAGTGATTGCAACAAACTCAAAACTAGTGGCGCCACATAGTGAATGTAATGTAAGTCACGATTTCACCACTGCCACAACTTACAGGGGTAAGACCACAGTTGACCTTCCTGTTTATTGTTTTACACGAATGTAGGGCGTATTAAATTGCGATATGTGAATTTAAATAACTCATATGATGTGACATAAGTGCACTTGAGCAGGCATATTCACAGGTTTGTTTGTAGAAGCTATTGGCTGTGAAACAGTGCATTTTTTAAAGAGTTTAACTGGCGGAGGGATTTATGGGAATTTTTCTGCTATGGGCCACGTGGGCGCATGAATACATGGCTATTTTTGTCAAAATTGATAGGCATCGCACGTCGGGGCGTTTTAAGAGCTGGAGGTACGTGATTTTGATAAAATTTGGTCAGTATATCAATGTGATGATGGCAGTTGCTGTGGAAAATTTTCAGAATTTTTGATGGTCATGTTTTCTTATAATCAGACAAAACGTTAACATGGCCACCAATGCAATTCTCAACTGTGGTCTGACTCCTACATTGATTGTGCACGATGTCATTTCAATTGGTAAACTCCTAATTTTTTCAATAAAGCTCTCATTTTCAATTGAATACAATTGTGGATAGTGTTTGCATTGAAAATGTGCCTAGAAACAAAATAATGTCTGTGTGTTTCTAACAATTTGTTAGAAACTAGGTTATAAATAGCATCTGCACTCAATAACTTAATTCAGTTTGTATAAACGTCAACGTCTCAGACCTCCTCAGAATTCATACTCCATATGAGATTTGAATAAAAACTTGGCATGCTATCTAGAGAGTTTGGCTAATGTCATGAAGTATAATTTTGTTCGTGGTCGATATCACAGTGTAATTAGTATGGCATGAATATTAATTTATATAATAATATTCAAATAATTAATTAATAATACGTCTAATGCTATAAGTGTTTGTTATCCGCTTCTATAGGCATTAAGTATTCTACTTGTCCATTGTAATGAAATATGATTAGTATGTACATACTACATATGCACATTCATATATGATATGTATGTTATATAGAAATCTGTTTCTGTGTGGGTGTGTGTATATTGTGTACACTCATGTTTAATGTAATTAGTCACATCAAATAATAATATACAAATGAAGTCAACATAATTGATAGCTACTTTAGGTTTGGATTATGAGCAATGTGTGCATGTTATGTTCTACTATGTAGGCCTAAGAAGTATGCACAACTATTATGTTGAAATGCTATCATGATTATATTATGATATTAACGTATATAGTATTACATATGTACTAGTATTAGTAATAATAGCCTTCTTTGTTACTGTGATGTATGTACATTGTACTACAGCCAAGTTCTATGTGTTTAGTCTTATTTCAGGGCCCAATTAAGTCACTTTGCTTGTAATATAAAATGCGCAATTCACATTGACAACAGAAAACTTTGTTTAGTTGAAGCTTCTGAAAATGGTAATCTTGACTTATGACTTAAATGCATAGGTCATAATTTATTGACTCTTTGCTGTGCTCTGGAAAGTTGCACCCCTTCATTCTATTCTATTTACGGCATGCTGCTCTGCTGTCAACAGAGCCCAGTATCATTCCTGATCTGGTCACTCCACCTCTCTAGTGGCCTTCCTCTCTTCCGCTGGTAATCTCTTATGAAACATAATTGCTGCAATAAAAAACCTTACCATAGTCCACATCCAATTACTTACTTTTATTTTGTGTTACAGATATCCACATTATGTAAACAGAAATCAATAAGTAACATGTGTTATTTAGCTGTATCCTTGGAAACTATTTAGTTGCTAGACATGCACGCAGGAAGCACATACAACATACACGCCAGAGAACATGTGGAGAAGAACATGGCAGTTGACTAACGGTATTCAATTGTATTAGCATGCTATAAACTGACTAGCTGACATATATTTGCAGCAAAAGCCAAAAAAGCAGCCGCCATCGCCAAAGGTGAAGAAACCGTCAATTTCAAGTAGTACAGACAGTACCAGTCACAGTACCGAGGACACCGACTGAAAGTGTCAACTCTGATGATGACTGGAGGAGAGTGATAAATGTAACACTGAGAAGATATGAGCGCAGAGAAGTCTGTTCCGTTTGTTGCTGCAGTTGTTGTTGTCATAACCGTTATCATCATGTTGTCGTCAAAGCTATGATGTTGATATTATGATATGCTAGTTAGTTCTTGAATGTAGTGGTCACGGCTTGGGCTGCCGGTGCTACTGATGAGTGTATAATGTATACCTAGGCTTGTTGCTCAATGGCCTTACAAGTTAATAACCCTTCCATGGGCTCACTAGGCGTTCTTGTTACCCTTCTTCTTTGGCTTCCCTGCCTTCCCTACAACACACATGGAACAGGTCTATAGACTTGCCAATGGCACTGCAGGTGTAACAACCCAACAAGTCTAAGTCACAGAGGTACCAAATCACCTGCATCGGGAAGACGATTTCGTTCTCGTTTGACAATTTTTATATATCTTGCTTTTTCAAATAATCTTAATTTTTAACCAATTCCAATCATCCCCGCAACACTCGGTGTGCACTGCAATCCTTTCTTAATTTAATCTCCAGCAGGTGAATTGTTTTCCTCATAATTCTTTAACTTGATACCTCTGAAGTTATGGTGTCATTACGGAATGTGACAGTTCTGTCAATTGGTTTAGCTTGGCATTTTGCCCTTTGCACTGTTGGATGGAACAAGTAGCACCCGCCACAAAAATCAACTGCCATTGATTGATCAACATTATTTTGATGTATGCAGCATCACCTGTTGTTCAACAAATTTCTCATAGTGCATTTATATGGAACAGTAATTGTTCATCCATTAATATACTGGCTACAAAGATAGCACTTCTTTACAATGTTTAATGATCTCTGGTTGAATTCTTGCAGGTGTGATGTCATAATACATTTGGGTAAAATCCCCAAACTGCTAGTAGAGGTGGCAAGTCTCCTGCTTTTGGAAGGAGATCTTTCTTTTTTATAAATGTTGTAACATGTCCAGCTTCTCCTATGTCAAATAATCTCCTTCTTTTTAAAGCAGTTTCTGTAAGAAATGGTTACATAAAATAGCCTCGCTCCCACAATGCCCTCCCTAATTTCATCTCCAACAGGAGAATCTTCTTCCTCCTAATTCCTTAACTTGGTGCCTCTGTGCTTGTCAATTTGTATTTTGTTAATATCAGTATATCGTTAATTTTTAAATTAGCAGTGTTCTGAATAGGTTTATGTTGATGTTGCAGCAGAATTAATTGGTTCTAATGTGGTTTTATCCAAGCTAATATATCACATGTGGAGAAACTTCATCACCTTGAAATTGTTTTCTGTTAAGGGGTGACCCTGCACTCATGTGGTTTTGAATGTTACCATTACATAGAATCCAAAATACAACAGTCTTTTTATATCTTAAAATAACATCTACAAATGAGCAAATGTAGAATCATTATCAGTTCTTGTAAAATGCAGGATTTTCCCATAATTATGGTTTTTGGTCTAATTGTTGTTTGTTGGTATTTGTTTGAACTTGTTACATATGCCTTTTTGTCATTGTGGCGAATGTTTGTTATTTTTAAAGTGCCATTTTGTATAATTAAATTGATAACAGAATCCATTGTTGTCTTGGTTTTGTTGATATGTTGCGAATGCTATGGTACTATCGAATTGTTATTCTGTCTTAATGATATAACTAAAATTTATTTACTGATACCAATACATTTTGTTTAGATTAAACACAATACACATAAATACTTCTGACTGTTTTATAAACTCAAATCAGAAAATATAAAATTTAAGATTATTAACTTTAGGTTTTTATACAGTTTTTGTTACTTTTTGCATTTTTTAAATGATGTGTTGCAGTATTGTATATTTCTGTTTCCAAGATGTAATTAATTCAGGGTTCATGCATAACTACACAACTTTCATCCCCCAAGACACTTCATGTTACCTGGTACCTTCTTGCACTTTCTTCTATGACGATGCAGTGATTACAAACATCCTCCAAAATGTCTAATGCTGTTCCAGTTTTAAATCTGATGTCATTGTGAAGTATCATGAATGGAACAAATGACCTAATGATTGTGTTAATGCTAGCCATGTGAATATCTAAAAAATAAAATTGACAGATAAGGGGGGTCTATATATGTGTATACTCCTAAAAAATTATTGGCTCTTGATAAGCCAATTGCTTCCATGACCACTTGCCATAAGGATGGCAATCTTGTTCATTTGATGTAAAAATCTTGTTTGATTTCCATAAATATATTTTCATGTGCGCAACTCTTTCTGCTATTTACATTTCAGTAACTATCTGCTTTTTGGCCACCAATACTGGCAAGATCAAATTGGAAGAAGAACAAAGTAAGACATAATCAGTCATCATAAAAACAAAGGAGAAATGGGCAGGCGACATAGCAAGAATGAAAGACAACATATGGACCATCAGATCAACGCAATGACAACCGAGAAAAGATCAAGAGGTTGACCGAAGGACGATGGCATGAAAACATTGCAGCACTTTGGACAAGAACATGGGGTGCACTAGCATAGCGGTTAGAAAACTGGACTCTCAATCGAGAAAACCCAGGTTTGAATCCTCTGCTGCCATTCCAAAACCTTGCCAATTTTTTTCCCCCCACATTGCCACAGTTCACTGAGCTGTATAAATGAGCACCTGGCTGTAGGCTGTGGATATGTGAATGAAGTCTTCATGCAATAATTGCAGAGTGGCTAAATGCTCCCCAGAGAAATCAAGTTGGTGTTGGATGGAACACGTCTGCCAGGTGAAGGGTAAAGTGCTTTGTTAGACTGGATTAGACTGGGAAGTGGAAAGGTCTGGTAGAAGCTACATGCTGCAGTGCATGCACAAGGCCTAGGCGAAGATGAATACTGATAAATTGATGTATTCAATTCCTTATTTCTTCTGACTGTTCAGTCTCCCCCTTGGCATTCATCTATTATATGTATAATATAAAATAATGTACTATTATTGCCTTACATTGCCATATGCAACACAATGCCGCTGTCACTTTCACCATCCTTGTAAGGATTCTCTATGTTCTGTGTGTTCTCTAGATGAAATACTTTCAAATAAAAGGTCAAAGTATTTAAGCTTCAATAAAAAAGCTTTATTTGATGATCAACAAAGCGATATTCACATTACATTCCCATCACTACTAGCAACCACTGTTTCTTGGCTTCAAGCAGTGAGCAATGCAGGCAATATGATCTGTTACATAAATCTTATAAATCATGATGGAAGTGGGGAAAACCCAGTGACTAACTAACAGACGCACACACAAGCAATTCCAATTTTTGGAAATGAGCAAGCCACAGCAAGAATGAAAGATAACATATGGACTAACAAAACAATAATTACATAACATTAGCTTCAGTACCCCACGGCAATACAAAATAATGTCTATTATTTCCTTGATTCAATTTAATATCACAGACAAAGCAGGGAACACATTGAACCCACACACAACAGAACTGAGACGAAGACAACATTGCATTTAAATGTCACCAGCTCCAGTTGTCCAGGGCCAACAGTTTGGCACCATGCAGCCTACCTTTCACACTTGCTCTTGGATTAATCATTCCACACCCAGCTTGACTTCTAAATGTGTTCTGGTAGCAGCTACTCTTGTATGAAAGTTGTGGTGGTCACATTTAAAATAGGGTGTTTATAAAATTCTAGGAATTCTGCATGAAACGTGTACAATATGTCCACAATTACATAAAAGGAGGACCAAATCAACCTTTTATTTCGAAAGGAAGACGAAAAGCAATCTTCTCTGCAGTGCCTGCTCAGACATACTTTGATGGCTGCAGACAGGCTGCTGAATTGATGTGCTGGTTCACTGCTGTAATGACATTGTACATAGCAGACTAAGAGAAACATGCACTTACCATCACATAACGCCAACTTCTCTGTAAAACAATGATATACCCCCTTCCTTGTATGCAACAATATGAATATAATATGTAGTAAGCTACAGTTCAGCTAAATCATACGTTGACCAACAAAGCCTATATAGGATGCATCAATATTAATAAAGACATTACAGTTGCCAGTTTTATGCTGGATAATAATTATGAAGCCATATATAACAAACATAAAAAAGATGTTGGAGAAAAAGCAGATATTTTTTATACACATAACATGGATAGTTATTTTTGTTAATCACAAATACAAGTGTCAGTGCAGCTAGAAGAGAAAACGCTGTTATTAGATTCTCTTTGTGGCCACAATAGTATTCCAATTGCACTGGCCTTCACCCCAAAATCTGTGGTGATATTTTATAAATTATGTATATGTAAACAATTATTGTATGTATCATATATATATGATATATACGTGTATATGTATACCGTATTTGTATATATGTAAATATATATATATATATATATATATATATACATACATACATATATATATATATATATATATATATATATATATATATATATATATATATATATATATATATATATATATATATATACATACATACCGTATTTGACTTATTAAGCATAACACCATAATAAATGTAGACCCAACTATTCTAGTCATTACCACTGACAACCCAGTGACCCGAAGGTACCTCGTCATCTCGAAACACAAACGTTGGTGTACGATTATTAGGAACAGATCTTGAAATATATTATTGTTTAAAAAAGAAGAGTAGATTCACTAGTGAATTCTACACTCCTCTGAGGTTGCTGGTTGTTCATTGATGTGTCGTTTTCCAGTTGTCACTTGTACTAAGTCGAGTCGGTCGACAAGTCGTGTTGGGGAATGCTTCCTCCACATCGGTGGAAGACGTGGGAAGGAGAGAGCCATGTTGGCTAAGGAGGAGAGCCAGCCATGTTTGCAATGCTGCTCTTGCTAAAATCCTACAAATCTTCAGTTGATGAACTCTCTGAAAATACATGAGCAGGTTAGATACAAACATTATGATTAACATTATGTTGCAACACTGGATCTGTGGTACAGTATGATTGTCAATCTTTGGCTTTTTATTTTTTCTTAGTTTTATTAGGTTTGTGGATCCACCGACCCGATATTTTTGTTTTTGAAGAACTTCTTAATATTTTCACTGTGTTATTTTTTAACATGATACATCCACATAAAAAAACACATACTCTTAATGTTTTTTTTTGATGGAATGATTAAATGAATGCATTGGCATATAAAATTCTTCGACCGACCCATCTTTGTGTCAAAGAAAATCTGTAAACCAACCAATAAAAAAGGCCAAACTTTCACATTCCATTTGTTGCATAAAATGGGTAATTACGACTTGCACAATATTAACATAAACCCATCATCATCCTTGCAGAATGTCATGATTTCACTGTGCAATGGTATAACAGATTACAACCATCTCCTAAAAGTCTGGTAACAATTCCTGTGCTGCCGCCTAGTGACTTCTTGTTGAAAATAAACAACCCACACTGCCACCTAGTCACTACATGTTGAAAATGACAAATGCCACACAACACCTGCACTGCTTGTAAGAATATGCTGTCCTGCACGTTAATCAATGCGGTAAAATACCAATTCAGCACAGGATACAAGTTGCCTGACCAGACTTCAGTAGACAGTGATTGCATCTCATCACGTTGCTAATACACAGCCTTGCATACAGCTGCTTCTGTGAATCCATTCAAGCAAGATTGTAATCAGCATCACGGTCTGCTTAATTCTTGGCGAATAACATTCATTAGCAGCAGGTGGCTGTCATAATAGAATGATTACTACTTTGGTAGTTATTATGGAATGACTTGCCGCTGATCTACTTTTGGTTGTACACAAGAATCCTAGCAACTGGATTACAGATTTTATTTCTGGAAATATATAGTTTACTTGGTGAAATGTGACATAAAAATACAAGCTTAGACCATGTTGCTTTAAAATATGCCTGGTACTACTTGTGTGTGTCAGCGCAATTTTGGGTGGCACTGAAACGGTTAACCAACTCCTTAACATAACACGGCATGGAAAGACAAATCAATGTTTTAATGTTATCTCACCTGGTCCTTTCTTTCCTTTCTTGCGACTCTTTGTTATTTTGGTGGGCGTGAGCCTCCCTCGTTGTTCGTACAGCTTATTGCGCTTGGAGACGACATAGCGGATGAGGTCATCCAACAACATGCGTGAGACGACTGCCTCCTGTATCCTCTCCTCCACTTCTCCCATGAGCCACGGCAGGAAGCCTTGCTCCACGTCTGTCATACACAAAACATTATTTTATGACTAAAATTTTTAAAGTGACATCCAGGACCAGCCCACTCATAAGCACATACATTCCTAAATCATACATGTATTCATATGAATCACAACTATATATAGTTATAAAATGCATTAGAATAAATAAGAGAGTATATGATTAAGATAAATAAATAATATACAACTAAAATATACATTCATAAAGTGTCCTCGTTCACTGTGTAATCTTTGGAAGTACGCAAGCTTAAAAACATCACACCCATTTCACTATAATTTTTTTAATGTTATATTATTTATGGTAGGACTTTTTTATTATTAATTTGTTGATAGACTACATTTTATAATTATTATTGTTGGTATGGCTTTTATTGTAATATAAAGTTCTGTTTATATGTATGTAAAGCGTCTGATAGCAATTTTCAATTCATCTGGTGCTGCATAAACGTACAGCTATTATTATTATGATTAGCACACAAGCTCAGATCTACCACATTGTACAGAATTTGTGGATTTTATTTGGATGTAGTAGTTTACCTCTTTCCACCGGATCATAGAAGTAGCCATTGTCAGACAGTGTGCCAAAGACCGTGGGAACGAGGTCGGCGAGGTAGCTCTGTGCGAAAGCCCGGGCTGCGATCTTCTCTGTTGTCTCATGTTCCTTGCGGAGGACCTCCTTCTGTTGCATCATGCGTCGCTCCTACATATACAGACACAGCATGTGGGCCTCAGAAATACATCCACACTATTAGTTGTTAGCTCCAAGTTTTGTATGCATGAAACTGGCTCCACCCATCTAAAAAAACTGGCTCTAATCGCTCCACCCACCTGCCTCCACCCACTTGACAAACTGACCACACCCAGCTGACAAACAGGCTCCACTCAACTGGTTCCACCCACATGACAAACTGGGTGCAAAACTGGTTCCACCCACCTGACAAACTGGGTGTAAACTGGTTCCACCCACCTCACACACTGGGTCCAAATTGGTACCACCCATCTCACAAACTGGGTCCAAACTGGTTCCACCCAACTGACAAACTGATTCTACCCATCTGACAAACTGGTTCCACCCACTTTATAAACAGCGTCCGCCCACTTCACAAACAAGATCCACCCACCTTATAAACTGGCTACACCCACCTCACAACAAATCTATGCAGACTTAACTTGCACATCAACTAAGCCCCGCCCCCAGCCAATCAGGCCTGCCTACCTTCTCCTCGCGGTGCCTCCTCTCCTGTTCCTCAAGTCGCTGTTGTTCGACAAGCTCAGCGTTGCGCAGTTCCTCGAACTGTCGTTGTTGCATGCGGAGGTTGGCAAGCTCCTCCTCTTCCATAACCTCCAACAGGGACTGTTCCACTGTCTTGCCAACCAACACTTCCAGGATCGGCTTCACCTCTATGTCGAAGTTGAACAGCTGGCAACAGTAATACACAGGAGAGTTAGGGTGACTCCCTGGCCAGCATGATGTTGTATTTACGAAATATAATTTTTAATTAATGTCAAGTGTATTAGCAGCATTGATGAGAAGCCTATCCAAACAAGCTAATTTTTATGTTTCAATTTAAATGTTTAAAACAAGCACCTTTACAGAACATTGGATATCTACATACTCTTTAAAATCTTTTTATTAATCAATCATTATCATTTCGCATGAGTTGTGTTCATGCAAAATTCATGCTAATTCATGTCTTTTTATATGTATTTTTGACTTCTTTCGTTCTTCTTTCTAAAGCCTACAACTTGTTTTCTTTGGTTATTCAGCCTATAGCATTCCTATTCTAAACGAGTGTTGACACCTATCAAGCAATGAAATATACCTACATCAAATGAAATCCACTAGGTCTTGTCGGAAATCTGCCTAGCATCAAAAGTATGTACTTTATCAATGTTTCCATTTGAACCAAATCCTAATAAAAATGGGATATGGCTGTGTATCTCCCGAAAATCTGAATGATTGTAATGATATTATTTTTGCATTCAGGAAATCTGTAAGGTGTGGTTGGTCTGTACATGAAGAGTACTCACCTCCCCCTCATAGATCTGTGTCTCTACATCAATGCCCGTCTTGGCAGGAATAAAAAGTGGCGATGGAGGTCTGTCGAGGAAGGCATCTGTCTGACAGGTGGCATCAGTCTCCTCCACCCGGTCACTCAACTCCTCCAGGTAGAGTTCTGTCTGAACATCGATGTGTTTGCGACCCTCCACTGCATCGGGCGTGCGTGGACGCAGTGATCGATGTGCCCTCTTGTGGGCAATCGCCCGACGTCGGGCCTCCTGCTGACGCTGGATCTCAATCGGATCAGGCTGAGCACTCTGATGATTTTAAATAAGCCAAAGTTTAGTTTGTGGTTAAATCATTGAACATAATGTCACACAGGTGTTAACTCAACTGAGAATCTGTGATACGATTATTGGCAGAATATGAAACTACTTCAATTAAAGACTAATTTCTAATTACTGATTAATGGATTAATTTATGAAATAATTTTTTTTCTCAGCAGAATTCATAACTTCACCAGTTATGTTGTGCTTGTCAAATGTAAGTTTACTATCACATTTTTAGGTGTTTGTACAACTGCACAGTAGTTGTAATTTGCCCAAGCTACGAAAAAGAAAAACCTGCATTTTTATTCACAAAAACATAATTATAACAGTTATTCTTCGTATAAAATGTCTTGACCACATATTGGACCACAACAATTTTAGGAGAAAAAATACTAGAAATCAAATTAGCAATGGAATCAGGCCTGAGTACAGTTCAGCCCACAACAATAACAAACAGCCAGTCCCAAATACGCCTGCTTGATAGTTATCATGGGGTGATAGAGGACCCAAGTTGCACATAGACTGACAGTGTTATGAGACTTGGATACTTACTGCTGGCAGTGTGTGCTGGGCATAAGTGTTGCCTCGCACAATGCGTCTGTCGTACATGATATTGCCATACTCTTGGGGTCCATCATTTCTACAACGGAGTGGAAATAATCATTAAGTTATTATGAACAGTTGAACATTACAAAAGTTATTTGTGTGTAATATACTAAAACATGCTTTGTCTGTACTGATAACTATTGTTCAAATTATATTTTTTTTTACTTATTTGCCATCCTTCACAGAGGCACAATATATTACTCATTCCAATTTAACATTGAAATTTCTTAATTAGGGATTAAGCTCATGGGAGAACTTGTTGATTGGCTATTCCACATTGCTAATTTCCACCAAACCTTCAGTGCCACTTATTGATTGCCAATCAACCTCACAAATAAACAACGTCACACTGACCAACCAATATTGCCACCGTCTTCAGGCGGCATGCAGCTCTGATCAACATGCCAACCAACATACAGGAAACACGAATAGTATTTGCCTTATTGCAGTAATTCTTAAAGAATGTAGTTTAACAACTCTAGAGACTAAGAAGTATATGGTGCATGTCAAGCGTGCTGCCACTGTCAAACAACCAGCAATGGCAATGCAGCATCCTCGTTCGGCTTAGAATAGACAGCATCGATGGACATGCACATACATGCGTCGATCACACGTTGGTTTAATTTGTTCACCGACCACTTGTTGGTGTTGGTCAGTAACTCGACCCAGGTAAAACGGACCAGTGGCTTTTAGTATCTCCCGTGAAAGACACAGTCAAAAGTCGGATGAACGAAATTGTGCGAGCTTCAAAACAGCAACAGGTGGACTAGTAAAAGTACCGTCTTCTCGATTTACAGTCCGGCGATGCGCTAACCTTTAGAGTCACCACTCTCCACATTGCATGGTACAATGGCCAGCATGTGCATAAAGAAATAAATCAGGGATGTCAGAGTAACAAATCTTATCTTTGAAGTTCGAATATTTGGAGCCTGTTATTTTGAGGGTTTTTAATTGTACTACGTCTATGTGAGTAGTGTGCTGATGTGGCTGTGCCTGTGCCTGTGCACATTTCGTAGGTGAAAAGCAACGATTTATAGAATAAAGACCTGTCCTAGGCTAGGATTAGGTATAATATATTCAACGTCATTACGAGCGTAGCACCACGATGACACAACACCTGGCAAAGCCGAATGACGACTTACTGTTCGTAATCCGCCTCATTTCGGTATTTCTTTCGCTCTGGAACTGCCCGTGGCTGACTGGCAAATGTGTACGTTCCCTGCCCCTGCGATTGGCCTCTGTTCGGCGCTACAGACGTCATCCTACGTAAACCAAATGTGAAAACGTTTTGATTATTTTCCTATACCATAAAGCTGCGTGTTTCTGTGTTTGTTATGAAAATTGTTCTTGCTGTCGTAAGTTCAGTTTCGCCACCCACTCGTTCGTCTACCTGTCGAATGGTTTGATCTACCATAGTTACGCCTAATCACAACGCGCATGCATTTCACGAAGGATGTGATCAACGATATCGAGAGCATTAATTATTTATTTTATCTTATTATTATGTAGCAAATATATTTTAAACGTGTTCACAATGTCGCGTTAAATTATGCGTATAACGCAGACAAGTCATGACTCGCTATAAAATATTGGCACTATTTTCTTTCCTGCGATACAAAAACTCGTAAGGCGGTAGTTTGACGTAAATACCACACGTTGCGTGCGAGATGCCGGGCCGTTGCCATAACAATACCGTAAAACAGCGAACATAGTTACAGGCGGATAAGTGATCGCAAGAGCCGTCACCAGTTCGTTGTACAAAGCTGTCACGTTTCCTTTCTCCTAGTCTAATGTTTTATAACCGATTCAAAATAATGTTTGATCAACCTCATTTGTTTATTCAGATATATAGCTTAATATTGACAAATGTTACATTTATTTTATTGTTGCTTATTATAATTATTCATTACTATTTGTGATGTGAACATGCCTTTGTTTTTAGCTCCTGCAGAAATGTTTAGATTTATTTACGACTATTTAATATTGTTCAAATCCTAATTTTTATTATCCAAATTTCTTTTCTTCTTGCACTTTGTGTCAAATCCATTATTATATAACGCTTCTTGCGTTTCGTGTCGTTTGTGTACTGTTTTCACGTATTGCATTCATAATAACATAAGAGTAATTCATTTACTCTGTTCAAAATCATAGAGCAGCGCGCACATTGCGCCTAGCGCAGAACAATGACGACAAACTCCTCACTAGTGGCACTAACAATTTCACCACTGCCTCAACTTACATTTGATTAGTCTTATCTTTATTTAATTTGGTAAGCTCCAACTTTTTAGTTTCAAGTTTCAATTGCATACAATTGTGGATAGCGTCTATATTGAAAAAAATATAGAAACACAATTAATGTTCGTTTTTGTTAGAAACTATATTACGTTACTCAGGACTTAGCCTTAGGCTTAAATAGCATTATAGTGTAGGCTATTGTGTAATTTCGTGCAGAATGTTTGTTAAAAGCAAACTTTCACTTGATTTTGAATCTTTTGGTTATAAAAACTTTTAAAAAATTAGAGTGGCAATTTTTTTAAGCAGAGTAAGTTTACCCAAATGCAAGATGACCGCCACCATATAAATTGCACAATTTTCCACCATAATGTTATTTAAAATGATTCCTGCCATGTTAATAATGGTGCCTGGAACTCTTGGCATCGACAGTACCCATCTATATATTAGATATTTATTGTTTAGATATATGTGAGCGGTAGTAGATGGCCGCCATCTTGAATTTCAAAATGGCGGTTGCACACAAAAAAGAGAATTGATTACTGGTGACTGTATTGCTTTGCTCAATCTTCACTGTTCCTTTGCCAGTGGTACTGTAAATCCTCTAGGTATTATTAAGTTAAAAAGGTGGCAAATTCAAGATGATCGCCAGATTGAACATGGACACTTTTCCCGGTATACCTGGCTTTAAGCTGACGATATGACTATATCCTATTTATAGCGACAGATACTTAAACAAACAATATTATGGATTAGGAAAGCTTTGACAGCTATTTTTTTATTTCAAAATGGCCGCCGTAAAACATTCTAAGTATAATAATAATAATACAGCATTTTTAAAAAGCGCTAATTCCCACTATATGGATCAATGCGCTGCACATGGTATAAAATACTATTCACGTGGTATAAAATACTATTTAAATATAAACACACATGTGTAAACACTGAATAAATAAATCAAATTACTTTAGAAATAAATAAAATAATTGAGAAAACCTTAAAATCTGGTGAGAATCCTAGTGCAAAATTAATGTATATCACAAATAGTCCATCCATAGTGGCCATCACATAATATTCTCTTCATTTACATATATTTGAAGTGACTAATAAAAAGGTGAGTCTTTAAAGACTTCCTAAAAATTGTTATCGTCTTGGAATTAAGAATGTCCGCGGGCAATAAATTCCAAAGTCGAGGCGCTGTTGTAGCTGGTGTGTCAAACCCAAATGCATATATAATAGTACCGTTTGAAAGGAAATTGCAGACACTTCGCATGTTTCACACTGATTATTAAATAATCAGTGTTTATTCTAAATGAACAAGCACCATACACATTACATTACTGTAATAACAGGGATATTGATAGTTCTAATTGAACGACGAACTACGTTGTACTTTAAGTGTTCGTTGACTTTGTGTTGGCTGACACTTCAACCTCAAACATCACCTGTTGACACGATTTGTTCTTCGATGCAAGCGGTGTTACTGCAGCTAAATCCTACGCAGCCACATACCTCAGTGCATGGAATATTGTTAACAAGACAACTGGACTTGCATGTTCTTGCACCCACGTTTACATACCTCAGTGCATGGAATATTGTTAACAAGACAACAGGACTTGTTCTTGCACCCATGTTTACCTACCTCAGTGCATGGAATATTGTTAACAAGACAACTGGACTTGTTCTTGCACCCACATTTACACCCACCCACCCTTGACTAAGTTCATGATTGCTTCGGTGGCTGGTGCATTCAAACTTAGAACAGGAACAAAATGACTTGCAGCTGCATTGAAGTTCCACCCACACTCAGCTGGAGACAGGAGGCATGGGTAACCTTCGCCAGCCTATCCCCAAATCATTGCTATGTAATGTGCCCCAAGAATATGTTGAATTAATGTTGTTAGGAGTAACTTGGACGACAACATAACATGCAACATACCGAAATTTGCGAATTTATCACTGTGGTAAAGGGACACCGAGTCCGTTTGCACGGGGGTACATTTACAATATTACACCGGTTAAATCAGAGATCGATCTCTGTACTGGTTTACCATCGCCTCCCAGTCTACCGGCGTTCTACTAAAGAGAACTGGGGTAGTGTACAGAACATCTAATCCGTCGATGTTGACACTTCTCTCTGCGCACTGACTAAACACAATCCATCTATGTGCGTACTCCTAAACACTCGATCTGTCCGAAGCAAAATCGACGCAGACCAAGCCTTTCTTACAGAAATTTGGATGAAACCGTTGTCAATGATCTGCTACCATCAGCCGAACGTTTCACTACATTTGAACACACTGATGTCACTTAATTCAACCAAGACTTCCCAACCAGTGCGTGGTATTGTCATCTATCGCCTGCCAACATCGTCACTGACGTCATTCCGCGACGAACTGTCTATGTACCTCAGTGAAGTTGTGGTGACCCAGTGTGATATATTAATTACTGGTGATTTTAATATCCACTTCGAACTCAACAGTGCCCCTCCCTTATGAAAATATACCATGGTAAATGCCATGGTGTCTTGAAACAGGTAAGCCACGGTAAATCATGGTAAACCTTGGTAAAATACCATGATATACCACGGAAACCATGGTAATCCATGATGCTTTAAAACAGGGAAGCCATGGTAAAAGATCATGGTGTTTTGAAACAGGTAAACCATGGTGTACCACAGTTTACCATGTAATGTAATGGTTTACCATGCTATACCATGGTATATTTTCATCAGGGCTGGATTGGAGAAACCACACCAAATTCTGGAAGAGCAGGGTCTTCAGCGGAATGTTATGTTACCTACTCACAAAATGAGCCATACGTTGGATTTAGTGATCTCTCGCATTTCCGATCCAATTGTATTTAATGTAGCAATCAAGCAGTGAGATACCTGAACATCATAGCGTCACGTTCAAGTTGAAACTGCCAACGCCTTATAATTTTTACATTACTATATTTCAATTTTTCATGTATTTAACTGTTCATATATTACGTAACTATTGTCTTGAAAGAGAAAAGCACTTCATAAGTATTAAACTTCTGCTTTCTCCTTTTATATAATAAATTGTGATTACAATTTAAATACGTATGTATTATAATGTTGTGGAAATAAAATGTATTGTATTGTAGTGTATTGTATAATGAAGCGCATATCAAAGAGATGCGGGACTTTCGACAGTTTAATCAGACAACCTATGAAGCTGATCTAAAACAACTAAATTATACAATGTTGAACACTGATGATGTTGATACGATTCTTAATCAATATGAGATTGCAGCCAGAAAAGCAATTGATTGTGCAGCTCAAACTCTTGTACGACGAAAGTTTATCTCACCAAGACTAGGCCTACCCGTGGTACAATGACGACACACATCACTCCAGGAAGCTGCGCCAGACCAATGAAAAACGTGGAGGAAGATGGGTTTGAAGATACAGCGGCATTTCAAAGCCGTTCTGTCTAAATCTAATGGAGATTCGAAAACCTGCTTTCGCATTATAAACAGCGTATATCTATAGTATGTGTCATTGTGTATTGTCTGGCTCCTTGCTGGTGTCATTTTAACACATAAGCTTGGTTGTTTGAAGGTGTGGTGTTTGTAGTTTATTACAGGTAATTGTTAAGTGCACTTTTGTTATGTTCTGTTTCAAATATATGCAATAAAACAATTGGAATATTATGCTATTTTCTTAGTCTGTAAGTTAATAAATGGTTCACATGATGTATAAATAACTCTTCTTCTTCATTTTTTCTTAAATTTATTTTTGCTCTTTGGGTAAATATTTTAAGGGAGTACCCTCTATTTCCTGATCTAAGTGTGACATCCTCCCATTTCAGGAGGTTTGGTGCAGATTCATTATCGTACAATTCGTGCATTATTTTATAGACTTCTATCATGTCTCCTCTTAGCCTTCGGTATGCTAATGTGGGTAGCTTCAGTAATTTTAGTCTTTCTATATATGATAAATCCCTCATACCAGGAAGTTCTTTTGTGGCCCTTCTCTGGACGTTTTCTATTGCTATTTTATGTTTTATCTTATATGGATACCATACTGCTATGGCATATTCTAGGTGAGATCTAACCATTGTCTTATATAGTGGCAAAAAAGTGTGTGTGTCTAGGAATTGGAAGGTTCTTCGGATTATTTTTGTCATTTTGGTTGCTTTATTTACCACTTGGTTTATGTGATCATCAAATGACAATTTTGAATCGATAATTACACCTAAGTCAGTTTGCTTATCTGTGGTGGCTAGTGAATGTTTAACATTATTACTTGTCGTGAATATTTGTTATGGCTCTAAATATCTTAATGTCATCAGCGAACAGGAATGTATTGGATTTAGTTAAATCAGGCAGGTCGTTTACGTAGAGAACAAACAGTAAGGGTCCTAGGACAGATCCCTGTGGTATCCCTGATGTTACTTTGTGCCAGTTTGATTCTTTTCCATTTACTGCTACCTTTTGTCGTCTATTTGTGATGAATGCCTCAATCCAATTAACTAAATCGTTCCTAATGTTAAAACTTTTTAATTTACTTATTAGTCTTGTATGTGGCACAGTATCAAAAGCCTTTTGAAAATCCATATAAATAACATCTATGTAATTACCCTTATCCATTTCTGAGGTCCATTCATCTAGTATTTTAATTAGTTGGAGAACTGTTGATCTGCCAGAGATAAAACCATATTGTTTTTGACTGAACAGACCATTGACTTTCATGTAACTGATGATGTGATTTCTAATAATTTTTTCCATGCATTTACAAACTACACTTGTTAGGCTTATTGGACGGTAGTTGCAAGCTAATTTCTTGTTTCCTTTTTTATATATTGCTGATATTTTGGCATCCTTCCATTCATCGGGAATACTTGATGTTTTTATAGATGTTTCAAATATTTTTTTGTAATGGGAGACAGATATTTTCTGACAACTCAGTTAGTAATCTGGCACCAATTTCATCAGGGCCAGGCGATTTGCTTATATTAAGTTCTTTTAATGTTAGTAATATTATGTTTTCAGTTACTTTTAGCTCATCCATTGCTAATTTAATGTTTACTTTGGGTGTAGTTGGGATAGACCCTGTCTGTTCAGTAGTGAATACACTGGAGAAGTAGTTGGCAAGAATATTTGCTTTTTCTTCGTCTTCAGTTGTTGTTTGGGATTTCGGATTTGTGTGGTCTATATTCAGTTCCCCAATTCCTTGTTTAACTGTAGTTTTTGATTTATAATAGTTCCAGAAGACTTTAGGGTTTTTCTTAGTTTGAATGGCTAAATTTTTTTCAAACTCCTTTCTGAGCTTTCTGGTTAAAGCTCGGATTTTATTCCTGCTTTTACAATACTCTAGATATTTTGTCCCATCCCTTGTTTCAATGTATCTTGTCCATAGTCTATTTTTACGTCTAATTAGTTTTCTGGTGTTTGCATTCAGGGGGAAATTTCCCTTTCTGTAATTTGAAACTTCTTTTTGAGGTACGTATTTATCTTCTAATAATCTAAGTACTGTTTTAAGGATTTCCCATTGGTCGTTAACGTTGTCTTTACAGTCTTTAAATTTCTCTTCCCAATTTATATCTGAACACTCTTTCCTCATTCCTTCATAATTTGCCTTATTAAATAGCTTCCGTTTTTTAGTGTATTTATTTGTTATAACTTTGCACAAAATATTGAATGTAATGACACAGTGGTCACTTTTACCTAGAGGGCTGAGGTACTCTATTTCCCCTATGTTGTCTTCTTCGTTTGATAAAATCAGATCTAAAAGGTTTGTGTTAGTTGTGCCTCGTCCTCTGGTGGGATTTGAGACATGTTGATACATGAATGTGTCTCTAAGGCATTCTACAAATTTAAAATTTAGGTTGCTGGGGTTAATTGATTTGGTCGTCCAATGTTTCCAGTTAATATCAGGGAGATTGAAATCTCCTGTAATTACAATGTGTGAATATTTAAGTCCTGATGTGGATCTAATCATATTTAGAAGTTCTGCGTTATTTTCTTCTGACCCCCCATCGCTCCTATATATGCATCCAAAGAGAAGTTTGGTTTTATTTTTAAGTTTAATTTCTATAAATAAGCATTCCTTGAAGGTTGAGACCAGGTTTATATTTTCTGCGTATAGGGAATTTAAGACGTATATTATAATACCCCTACCTTCATTATTTTCTATATTTTTGGAGAACAATGTATAGCCTTCTAAGTAAAATTCTGGTATGGTTACAGTGCATTTGGGGTTTTTTGGTTTTACCTCGTTAATTGCTATTATGTGAGGTTTCAGTTCTTTAATTCTTTGTTCAAATTCATTTTGCTTGTTCCTTAGTTGGTCAGCATTGGTATAAAAACACAGAATGTTGCCTATGTCATTAAGATTATTTTTATTAACATTTGTTTTACCATACGTCACTCTAGGTGTAGTCTTTACTGGCTTTTCCTTATCTTTCTTATTTTTCTCTCCCATGGTGGACCCCTGACTCTGTACAGGTATTCCCCCGATGTGTCTGCAGCTTCCTAGCTGCCTCTTTGCTTCTTCATATAGCTTTTTTGATTCCTCCCTTTCTTGTTTAGTTTTGTCATGATCAATTTTTATGTTTTTGAACTTGTCATTTTCTCTGATGTGATGGAACATTCGAAGAAGGGTTCGTTTTTTGTCAATATGCGTTAAAGTGATTAGAACTGGTCTGGGACCAGTTGCAATTTCCTTGGCTTCCCCAAGCCTCCGCGTTTCTGTGACATCAGTGTCTGTGAAGTTATTGTTTATTTCTGTACACATTTCTAAAATTTGTTCTTTGTCATGTTGTTGTCTCGTAGTTTTTAGTTGTGATGTAGATTCTGGTAAGTTGAAAATTATTACGTTGTTGAGTCTTTTTTCCTTGTCTTTTAATTCCATGTTCTGTTCTTTTACCTGAATTTGTACGACTTCCTTAACTTCATTTGGGCTGATGACTTTGCTTGGGTTTTTTTCCAACTTAGCTTCTTTGATCATTTCGAAGACTCTTGTTTCATCCACTTTGGTTCTGATTTCTTTCTCTAGTTCAATGATTCTCTCTTCCACTTTCTTAAGGAACTTCTGACACCTTTCTTCGCAGCTTTTTTCATTTTTCAAGTTTTTCATTACTTTTGTGTCACATGGTGGACAAAACCAGTGGATTTGTGCTTTATCTGTCATGACTTTGTATTCTTTATCAGTTATTTCCACACATTCGATGCAATAATGTTTGTCACAATATTCACATTCCAACAATTTGTGGTTTGGTCCTTTGAAATTTTTTTAATAAGTCTATGCTCCTCGGAAAAGAAAGATGTGATGGCGAAATAGCTGATCTGTGCCATCTTGTTGAACTTGTTTGAAGCCCTCCAAGTGCCGTTGCTACCACGTGTAATCACCGAATGTCCCATTTCGTGCACGTGTAACAAGTGGCGCCGCATGGTGGACTTGGGCCGCCCGTCCCAAGGGCTCTGGCTATGGCAAGTTACTGGCGCACCCTGGCGTACTTAGTAGAAACATGTTCATCGTGTTTATCCTATTTTCATTCTGCTGCGTAGACTAGTTTTGGGATTGCAGCATTGCCATTGGTGTTAGCGAAAACTGTATTTCTCCATATCATTTGTTTACATGTCCACGTAGTTTCAGCGTGGTAGGTTTAGTAGCCAAGTGAAATGTACAGTGAAAACATTTCTTGAAACGTACCCTGTTGAGCGATAATAAGACTTGTGTCGTGATAGCAGATTTGTTTGTGATAAATGACAAGTTTCACCGACGATGAAAGCGAACATTAGTTTAAATTTTCACTGTATTTTCTTACTTTCCCATGAAAACGGCTACTTTTCTTCAATAATACTCGGTCTTATTTAAGCCATATGGCACGAAGCACCTTTTTTATTTAATAAAACAATAACACTGACTGTTACTGACACTTTGTTTTTGAAGTGACAGGTCTTACAGTGACACTGTCACTGACTCACGGTAACTGGCAGAGTGACAGTCACTGTCCCATAACTGACATTGTCATGACATAAATCCATAACCGATTTTAACCACAAATTATTTGCAACATTTTGTTTTTGCAATTATTTGTCATATTTGTACCTGTGCACGTGCACCACAAACTCCTGTGTTAGTCCCAAAAAAGCTGTGTGGAATATAAAGACTCAATACATTAAACTTGAATAAGACAAAGCAAAGCTGAGTTGGTCGAACTAGTGACCACTGACCAGTACCTTCTTATTACAAGTTTTTGATTGTTTATTTATTGCATATAGCCATGTTCTTGTTTAAGTTATTTATAATTCCCAATTGTGGCATTGGGGAAATATATGTTTTGTTAATTGTTTGTATTTTTGTAATTATTGTAGGAACACAGCTCCTCCAAGTGCAATCTCTATAACCCAGTCCACTCGTTAAATCTGGTGCGCCTATTAGACTGCCTGTGCTGAACGACAAAGGTCGATATTCATAAACTTAAATTATAACAGTCAAGTTATATTGTAAAATTGTGGTTCATTAAACACATTGGGGGGAGGTCAAGATGTTATCTAGAATATATATCATTTATAATGTGTGTGTGTGTGTGTGTGTGTGTGTGTGTGTGTGTGTGTGTGTGTGTGTGTGTGTGTGTGTGTGTGTGTGTGTGTGTGTGTGTGTGTGTGTGTGTGTGTGTGTGTGTGTGTGTGTGTGTGTGTGTGTGTGTGTGTGTGTGTGTGTGTGTGTGTGTGTGTGTGTGTGTGTGTGTGTGTGTGTGTGTGTGTGTGTGTGTGTGTGTGTGTGTGTGTGTGTGTGTGTGTGTGTGTGTGTGTGTGTGTGTGTGTGTGTGTGTGTGTGTGTGTGTGTGTGTGTGTAATATAAAATGAGTTTATAATGCAAACAATCAGACTTTGTACCCTCAAAATCAAAATATTTGTCAATTTCAGACATTTTGTAACTTTTCATTATGTGATTGATTAAACATAAATTCTGTTTGAACAATGTTGCTTCCGGACTTGTTTCAGGTGATGTATGGTGGTCCGCCTGATGTCTCCCCGTCAGGGTCATCTGACCGCCTTGACCTCGCATGGAAGGAACAGCAGCAGAAACGACATTATTTCTACCTACGCGAACTGCAGAACATGGCTCGGGAACTACCGGGGTAGGACATCATATAGCTTATATGACTAC
Source organism: Lamellibrachia columna (assembly GCA_963662155.1). NCBI lineage: Eukaryota > Metazoa > Annelida > Polychaeta > Sabellida > Siboglinidae > Lamellibrachia > Lamellibrachia columna. Next base: position 8,738,923 of record OY759270.1, read on the forward strand.
TTATCTTACATTCGCTTGGGGTGGTGGTAGGTGGGGGGAAATGATCTTAAAAGATCAGAAAATAAATGTTTTGGGATAATGTTCATCAATATTCAAAACAGCTCCCCAGTGAACACAATTTAGTTTTTGTCTTTTTGAGATCATCCCCTAAACACCTTGCATTCACACTAAATGTGACAAACTTTAGTCATTTTATAGGTATTATTTTGTTTTGTTTTATTCCTGTTTATTTTATTCCCAACATTAGTTTTTAAAAAATCTAGTCACATGAGTATGGTCTTTAACACAGCTACACATGCACCAATGATACATGTGGATCATACAGCTACACATGCACCAATGATACATGTGGATCATACAGTTCCATTACACCAATTATTAGTTTTTACATGTATTAGTTCTTATACTTTGCATTTATCGTTTTATAAATAAAGTTTGCATATTTTTTGTCACTAGGTAGCCACACTTAAAAATATAATATTGACCAACCCATGTTATATATCTTAAGATATGTAAATATTGTTGATATTCTGATTTGGATGACATAAATCTTATCTGGATCTTTTCTTATCCTTTAAAGGGTGTGGCAAATAATAGATTATATCCACTTTCTTTTGTCAATATTTGTTTCTCCATTTATCATGGCTACAATAACAGGATCTTGTGATACGCCAGTATAAAGTTCTCAGAAGGGCAGTTATTTTATCTGTTCATAGATTTTCTCAAGATATGCTAAATAATGCTGTGCCAATGCAGTTTTAGTATAGATTACCTTAAGGACACTATATTGTTGTTTACATACTGAGCATCAACTAAGTGTGCCAGAAACACATTATTTACCTAAGTCTTTTTCAACCTTCCAACCTATGTTATTATCCAAAATGTTTATGATACAGACAATTAAAAAGTGCTTATCATTTAATGATAGTACCATATTGTAGATTTGGTTGCATGTAGGGGAAGGCAGTGTTAGTTGAGCCACTGGGTTAGTTGAGCCATCCATGTTTCCCAGGAAACTACAGCAGCGACAGTTACATGGTACCACCCAGTGATTGAACATGTTATTAGAACACGATTGACATATTATTATAATAGGTTACGTTTGTCACAACGGTCTGAACATGTGAGCTAAAAGTATGTTTTTTGATGTTTTTCGAAACTTTTAGGAATTGTGATTAATGTCTGCTGGTGTGTAAACTATCAACGCACATGACCAGACTTTGTTGTTTGTGCACTTACAAATGGTTTAACTATGCACAGAGAAGATTATTTACACCACTTCACGCATTAATGAGAAGTTAATTAAATAAGCTTAAATTGTGCCCTAGACAGCAAAAAGAATTAAAAATGGCTCATCTAACACTGCCATCCCCTATATTGTAATGGTTTTTGTATGATGTAGAAATGTTCAATAAGCACCACTAACAACAATATTAGTGTCATTAATATTTATGAAAAGTAAGCATGATAGACAGATGCAGCATGTGATAATAATCAATCAATAATAGCAAATTATGTAATGCCTGAATCCACTTAAAATAAAATGTTATCAGGCACTATGCATAAAATTATTGATATATTTAATTAAAAAATAAACTATAAAATGGGAGAGCTGATTAAAACACTTAATAAATATATATGAATAACTTTCAATAAGAGTAAAACATTACAGTTATTAAGATAACATAACTCATTGAAGCACAGAGAAGTTCAACATTCATATTATCCCTTGTATGCTAATTAAAAATATATATGTTTTTAAATGTTTCTTAAATATACTGAGATTCTAACAGAGAACCAGTTGCGACTTGAGATGCCCTTGTAGTTATACAGGACGCAGCTGGGGGACAGAGCCTTCTCTCTTGCTGCCCGCACATTGTGGAACAATTTTCCGGGACAGCTGCTCATCCAAGAAAGAAGTCAACGCCGTCCTTGGTGCCTTGCGCCAGTGTCCATCCCCAGAGTGGAGCAGGACAGCTGTTCATCCAAGAAAGAAGTCAACACCGTCCTTGGTGCCTTGTGCCAGTGTCCATCCCCAGAGTGGAGCGGGACAGCTGCTCATCCAAGAAAGAAGTCAACACCGTCCTTGGTGCCTTGCGCCAGCGTCCATCCCCAGAGTGGAGCGGGACAGCTGCTCATCCAAGAAAGAAGTCAACACCGTCCTTGGTGCCTTGTGCCAGCGTCCATCCCCAGAGTGGAGCGGGACAGCTGCTCATCCAAGAAAGAAGTCAACACCGTCCTTGGTGCCTTGTGCCAGTGTCCATCCCCAGAGTGGAGCGGGACAGCTGCTCATCCAAGAAAGAAGTCAACACCGTCCTTGGTGCCTTGTGCCAGTGTCCATCCCCAGAGTGGAGCGGGACAGCTGCTCATCCAAGAAAGAAGTCAACACCGTCCTTGGTGCCTTGTGCCAGCGTCCATCCCCAGAGTGGAGCGGGACAGCTGCTCATCCAAGAAAGAAGTCAACACCGTCCTTGGTGCCTTGTGCCAGCGTCCATCCCCAGAGTGGAGCGGGACAGCTGCTCATCCAAGAAAGAAGTCAACACCATCCTTGGTGCCTTGTGCCAGTGTCCATCCCCAGAGTGGAGCGGGACAGCTGCTCATCCAAGAAAGAAGTCAACACCGTCCTTGGTGCCTTGTGCCAGCGTCCATCCCCAGAGTGGAGCGGGACAGCTGCTCATCCAAGAAAGAAGTCAACACCGTCCTTGGTGCCTTGCGCCAGTGTCCATCCCCAGAGTGGAGCGGGACAGCTGCTTATCCAAGAAAGAAGCCCAAATAGAAAAAAATTTCTAATGTGTTGGTAATACTTTTAGCTACATCAGTGTGTAACTGTTGTTATGTTGTGTTTTCCTGCAGCAAGTACCAACAACGACTGTCCTACGACCTGCTGTGCAGCCTTGCCAATGCACTGTTAGACGGCACCGTGTTCGAGATAGTCAACAGTCTGAAGGAAGTCCAACAGCTTGAGGAACGCAACCTGTTCAACCAGCGAATCCGACTCATCAATGAGAACAAAGGTCAGTTGTCATGGAGATGTACAGGCCAAAGTTATGACTTTAGACAAGACCGATTTATTCTAGGATGCCTGGAAGGAGATTCGTCCAATTTGTTCCAAAAATATTAATGCTAGAGCATTTTTAATAGCAGTTAATATAGCATGTATATAATGTTTTACCTAATATTTTCTTAGATAAAACAACTTAAGGTAAATATAAATATATCTGCATTAAGCTGATTTTAAGCCCAGTTAGGAAGCCAACCTCAGCTTAAATCAGGTAGTACTGACTAAAACTTAGTAAAGTAAAAGTTTGAAGTAAAAAAGGTACTAAGTGGTACTGAAACTATGCTTTATATATGGAAGAACATGAAAAGAACATGCAGTGTATATGAAAATATAGCAGTTTGTCCTTGGAAAGGATTGGTGGGAAAAAATATGATAAACAGCAAACACTTATCCCTGATTTTACTAACAAGATTGTCATCCAAGGCAGAGGCCCAGATGGCAAGTGGACAAGGAAGCCATTGACTTATCGAGAGTCCAACAAATTTTTATCTGTGTAATCCACCCTCCTGAGATATGTGTCAACTTTGTTTCTGAACATATTAACATACTAGCAGTTACACAATCTGTAGATAATTTGTTCCATTCCTCTGTGAAAACGAGTACTTCCTGATATTCAATCTACACTTATCCTTTACTAATGGCAAAATTCGCTTGCCAAAATATATATATTTGTATACACCTATTCCTACATTTGCCAATAGGATATAGTCATGCTGGTTGCATCCAAGCTTGTGTAACATATTTTGGCCTTTGTTTACTAAACTAGTCCCCTTTATGAAGAAATACCATGTTTGTTTGAGACTTTGCATTGTGTATGCCTGCCTCCCTTAATACATCACTTGTAGTCTAGGTTACCCGATTTTCATAGAGCCGCACATGCGCTTATCTGTCTCACTGTATATCTTTTTGAACACATTCAGAGTAAATGACTGGCGTGATATTCTTGATTTTAGTTGCACGTGGTTGAAAAAAAAATATTTCTATCAGTATTTTCATACCCATTCAGTATCTTAAAAACTTTATCTCTTTGATTTCCTCATAACCTCCTTGTCTCTAGGGTTGTTAAGCAATATTCTTTTAGGCATTCGTAATAACTAAGGTCTCTCATTGCTTGAATCGTTTTAGTTGCTCCCTTGTGTATTCATTCAAGCATATCTACTGTATTCTTTTTTCGATATGGTCTCCAAGCTTGTACACAGTATTCTAAAATGCTACTAATCATAGCATAAAAATGTTATGTGTAATTTCCGATTTAGTCATTATAATCACTCTTTCATAACATTGGGCTTACCATGATTCATTCTATGATCTATGCATATCATTGATGAACTTTGATGAATGGTGATGATATTCTGTTATTTATATTTACACACTACTTGACCCAAACCTTGATATCCACACAGATAATCAGAAAAATAAACATGGAACTTAATGTGCCATATCAATCAGTGATATCTTTAGTTCTACTTAACTGTATCTCAGTCATTTCCGGATTGTGCACAAATTGTGGCTGACCTAACAACCTAACAAGACATAGTATTGTTCGGTAAATGTTGTATTCTACTTCTGTTTTTCATATCAGAAATGTCTTTGTTTACTGATGCAGCTAAGAAACAGGAGATGTTGAAGAAACACAAGGAGGACCTACAGAAATGTCAGGGCAAGCCACACAACTTGGCCTATGTCAATGCACAGATCAAGCGCGATCTCATTGTAAGACTTCCTTCCTGTGTGCAAATTCCACAGTTAACATGTAATTAAAGTGGACTCCGTTTAATAGAATCACTTCAGGCGAGAGCAGTGTTTTCTATTAAGCGGCCGATTCACTCAAGCGGTACATTTTAATACAGAGGAATGGGGAATAAATCCGTCTCAACCAATATATTTTATTCTACTAAACAGCCGATTCTGTTATTCGTAATTCTGTTAAGCGGAGTCCATTATATGTATATGAATAATAATAAAATAGAGTATGCTCTTCTCATCATTTCATCCACTTTGTCAATAATACATGATGTCTTAGATGAACGAAAATAAAGTTCTTTAGATTTTATTAAAGACAATGCAATGCTACAGCGATTTTTGGGAGAAGATAATGACGTGGGGTTCTGTCATTTATTTTTGGAAGATTTCTTGTAGTTCCTGTTCATCTGACCTGATAGTATACCCCTGAAAGTCGTTTATGTTTTCACCACCAGGGGTTTGAGAAGCGAAGTGAAGAGGAAGTAAAGAGGAAGGATATGAAGATCATCCTAGAGCTGGACCAGAAGGTCATGGACCAGCAGGTGATGCTGGAGAAGGCTGGAGTACCTGGCTTCTACGTCACCAACAACCCCCAGGAGATCCGCATCCAGATGTACCTGCTCGAGTACATCGTCCGGCTTAGTCAAGTGGATGTCCCGTCGTGACAGCTGATGTGTGCATTGCAATGTCATATGTACTTGCTCAAGTACATCATCCGCCTCAGTCAAGTCGACGCTCCATCATGTCATGTCATGTGTACATTGTGATGTCTGATGTACCTGCTCGAGTACATCGTCCATCTCGGTCAAGTCAAAGTTCCATCGTGACGTTTGATGTGTACATTGTGACATGTGATGTGTTCGTTGTGATGTGACATCTGATGTGTACATTGTAACATCTGTAAATTGTGACATCCGATGTGTACGTTGTGACATCCGATATGTACATTGTGATGTCTGATGTGTACATTGTGACATCTGATGTGTACATTGTGACATCTTAAGTGTACATAGTGACATCTGATGTGTACGTTGTTACATCTGATGTGTACATTGTTACACCTGATATGTACATTGTAACATCTGATATTGACAACACAAGAACAACCCAATATGACAGCAGGCCATGTAGAACAATGTATGTGAAGTCCTAGTTCTAAGTGAAACCATGTAATGTGTGCTTCCTGGAAGCACGGTGGAATATAACTCTGATCATATTCAGCAAGACAAATCTGGCACCAAGGTCTTCAATGACAATGAATGTCGACACAAGTTATTGACATGATCATATTCAGTAAGACGATTCATTTCATCTTGAATGTTGGCAGAAGTTAGTACACCACTTGTTGTGTAACCCTTGAAGTGGCTATCTGGTGCCAAAACATGCCCGTGAGTGTCCTGCTGGTTGGAGCAGTCGGAGGATGGGCTGTTACCATGTGACTGATTTAATATCAGGTGTGATTACGTCACTGCCATACTTTCAAGGAAGTAATGTATTACTTCTTATTGAACACTTACAATATGCCATTTTTAGTGTATCGCAAAGTATCTGCAAGGTAATTACCATGTAAAATTAAAAAAAATATTATTTCAAAATATGTAAGATTAATTAATGCAAATTTAATTCATGTAAGACATGTTCTGAGTAATGTGATTGGTGTAAATTGTATTATTTGTGTGCATGATAGAAAATGTATGTGTTGAATATGAAATACACAATAGTGTTATAACACCTTTTCTTATTATTATAAAATATTAGCAATATTATTTTATACTGTATTATAGAAAAGAACAGCATTTGTAGTACATTTACAAGTATTTGCAATACATGTTCAAGTATTTGCAATACATTTACTACAAGTATTTGCAAGGCAACACTTTTATAAGCACTTGTAATACTTTCACAAGCACTTGCAAATTCTTTCACAAAACACTTGCAATAATTTTACAAGTATCTGAAATACTTTTACTTGTGCACCCATCCCTGATGGGATGTTACATAATGTGAATGTGAGAATCATGACAGATTCCAGAGTGCAATATAAGTAAATTCTACACTGACTCTGATACTGACTACATTCATAAACCAAGCTTATTGACATTAACATTTTTGGACAGAAAACAAATGAAGATATACTATTTTATTTCATATGAAGATTCCTATGATATCAAACCAAATATTTTCAAATCCCTGTATAGTAATGTATGAGATTATTAAACAGATTTAATGATATTTATCATACTAGTCATTCCAGGCATGACTACCTGTAAATGATGCATTATCATAGAATAACATATACAGGTTCACGTGAGAATAGTTATATTGGTAAACACTGAGGAGATGCAGTCTGTCATGTCTGGCCTGGGCTGGTATTGCCACCCATAGAACTAAGTCTGCACATGATGGTAACCTAGAACAGTTTAGGTCACTAGGTCAACAAATATTTTCAAATCCTTTTACAGTAAATGTATGTATGTTTACATTGTTCAAACATTTGGACATGGATAAGCAACATGATCAAGTGTAATATAAATGTATATTAATTAATGCACCTGCATACTAACACTGGGTAAATGTGTTCATTAATTGTGACCAGGTATATTCATGTGTGTATATGGTAAACTATAGGTTTACTTAACAAACACAAGTTATAATGGCCTTGTGTTTGTCAAGCCTGGGGTAATAGTAATATGTAATAGTGGGGTAGTAGTAATATGTAATAGTACATAGTAATTATTATAAGTATTCAAGTAATAGTAATAGATGGAACATAACATGATGTAATAGTAATAGAACTCAATGTAATAATAATTGAGCTATTACTTTTCTATTACAATTGAATATTTAAATCACATCGAAGTTAAATTTTATTTTGTTGTTAAGCATAAATATCAACCTGTATGTTTGCGCTTAGCAATTCTTCATGTAATTAAGTCACCTTCACATGGGATTAATGCTGGCTTTTGAGTTATATGTCTGATAGCTCATAAAGACAATCAAAACTGAGAGGCTATGCACAGTTTACACAGCAGCCAGTGATCCTTTGAAGCCAGTTTCCCTAGCCAACTTTCCTTTTTTTCACACAAGCCCTACATGCTGGTCATTCATTCACTGATGACCACTTATTGGATAAGGATTCCAGCACTAAGTTTATTGTCTTTAACAGATGTTTAAATCTTTGCAGCTCTATGCCCTGCCATGCTGGGTAATGTTTGAACAAAATCCAGCAGCTTAATAATACCAACTTTTGGTCCAATTCTGTATGAACACAAGTACCCATGAACATAGCTTTAATTGTGACTTTTCAGCATATACGAGATTGGATATTGTAAGAAAGAGACCAACAAATCATAGATAATTGCTTGAATAAGGAGTTATTGTTGTGAGCTATATTCTACTTCCGAATGAACACAATGTGTATACTTACATGTACATACTTCAAAATGTTTAATCAAAAGAAAACATTTACGATGACAAAGTTTAATAGTAATGTAATAGTAATATATTACATTGTTTTCAGCATGTAATAAAAAATTCAACAAGATTTCCATCCAAAACTTTATTTATAGAAGTATAATAACAAAAAGAAAATTAAATAATAGTAATAGCGTACATTGCAATGTAATACACCCCCAGGCCTGGTGTTTATACAATGGCATGCAGTATTTGTTGCCTCTTCTGTTCCTCATCGATCGTATGTTTCTGGTAAGTTGTATATTAAATAATATACCACTAGGTATTAGTTATTAATTGCTCCTTCCCTTCTTGAAACCTGTTTTTTGTGTGTGGCTTAGATGCGCCACTTTAAGCTAGGCCACTTCTGGATTAGCATCTTCTTTAATATATTTTAACAAGGAAATAATTTCAACAATCGTTATATCCGTATAATTCACGCACGCTCTGAGAAAAACTCACCAGTATATTCGAGCTCTAAAAATATTTCGCGCCAAATGACGTCATCAGGATTTCACGTGGTCGACTCGTGATTCGCGATTGCCTCTATCTGTGGGCGTATCGTATCCTAATATCTCGGTAGCATGCGAGTATCAAAACATTGCCGGTTTGTGCGAATCCTGTCTCGAAATACCTCTTACAATGGATAATTCGTTCCATGCGGTTGTAAAGCCTACGAAAAACGAATGGTCTCAGGTATGTGTTGCTTCGATTTGATCATTTGCTGCTCAATATTGGGTCGTTTTCCGTGTCTAGCGTGGAGTTCGTCGCTACGTCAATTATGTTTGAGTCAACGACTGACTCGCTGACGCTGAGTCTGAGGAGACTCGGCGGTCGATTTGTGATGATCGCTCCAGTAATGATACAATAACCACGATCGCGTCACACAAATTAGCGTGTACTCGAGAACTGGATATATTATAAGGCCGTAGTTTGTACTGTACGTCCACTGGAATATAGATACACACCCGTTAGTTGTCGGGGTCATCTGTCAAACTCATCACGGCTACGACCTACGGCTACGACTGCAGGCGCGGCATCAACATCGCAGACACTGACTTGGCAAGGCAGGCACCTGCTAATTCGGCAACAGCTGGCTGAGTCTGGATGCATTCGCAGATTTATGGGGCTCCACCTACCCAAGGCAGGGCGTTTTTTATTGAATTTTCACTGGGGGGGCAATGTCCTAAAAGGGCACTCCAAATGGTTAAAAAGGGCAGCTTACGCATTATTAATGATTATTTACATAACCCTTAGCCTTAGGAATGTATGAAAGCTTTATATTTATATATATATATATATATATATATATATATATATATATATATATATATATATATATATATATATATGTATATATGTATGTGTGTGTGTGTGTGTATGTGTGTGTATGTGTGTGTATATATATATATATATATATATATATATATATATATATATATATATATATATATATCAGTATCTTTTTATCCATATGGTTGCACATTGACGACTGCATCTCGGTATAAAATTAATGTTACACATATATCCCAGAAATATTTTTTATTACAAACTGATGCAGTAGTTAGAGAACACGTCTCTAGCAACTTGCAAGTCAGTACGTTTGACAGTCGTCTCAATTTTACTAGACGAGCCCCGTTTCGTGGGTGAATTTCCTAACGAATTCACGCTTCCCGTAGATGTCCAAATCTGGAGCCCCCATCTTCTGGTCTTCTCCAGGAATTTGAGAGAGCGGGTCGAGGGTCAAAGTAGGCGGTGCCCACAATATTCAGTGCCACCATGAGGCGGGCGTTTCTCGTGTCCTCACCCATGCTGGTGCGGTGATTGTCGACAACGAGGTTGTGGTGGCTCACGATCCTTTCGGTCTGCATAGAGTGTGGACTCATACAAGCCAGAGATGCCAACACCTTCTGAACTGAACATGTGGTGACTGGCAGAAGTTGCCGTAATCTGAGAGTCATCTTACAACCGAGATCACAGCCAACAGGCAGGAACGGCACATTCATCATGTTCTCACATTGCTCGGCTGCCCCGTCCGCAAAGTCAGAAGCTTCGTCTGGAAAAAGACGCCTGACGACACGCACGCCATGTTCAACGAATGATCCCAGGTTGCGTGATATCACCAACCCCTTCATGTCTTTGATGACGTCCTCCTGCTCCGGGTGGATGCGTTCAGAGAGGTATTCGTGGGATGCTTGCACGACCTCCAGCCTGATTGCTCGTGCATTACGGCGGTTCGTACAAACTAACTGGTGGTTAGACTTTCGCTGTGTTAGGTCCTCACTGGTGCTATTGGTTTGGCAACTCTCTTTCTCCTCTCTTCTTCCCGGGAATAGTCCATCCCTCATCAATCTCAACTTCTTGACGGCAGCGCCAGTCACAGTGAGAAGATCGCTGATGAACAAATCACTCCTTTGCAACTTCTTCTGGAGTGTTTCAAATATCTCCAGGATATCGCCCATCAGTGAGGTGATCCACTTCTGTTGGTGGTTCCAGATTCTCAGAAACCCTTTGGCTTCAGCCTTCTCCTTTCTATCGCTGGTACTTTCTGGTGCCTGCATCTGTTCCCACACATTAATGCAGGCTGGTAGGTTATTCAGCACAGCATCCACCAGCTGCAGCTCGTGCTGGGCAAACCTGACATCGTGGTGCCAGGGGAACTGTTTGACATTCCCGGCTTGCGCTGACAACATCTTCATCCTTCTCGGCGTTCGGAAGAATCGTACGAGCCCCAGTAGATAAGACTTCCAGATGCCCAGCTCCGGTACGGTGCTGACGACCAACTCAATGGCTAAGTCCGACCGGTGAGCAGCACACCAGAAAGTTGCCAGACCTCTCTGCACTTGGTCAGCAAGCAAACGCCATAACCCACCATGTCTGCCAGTGTTTGCCGATTCGCCGTCAGTGGTGACACCGACGAGCTTCGTGTCTTTACCTCCGGTCAGATCCAAAGTTTTGTTCACCGCTTCCAGTAGTCCAAGGGCGCCGTTCTTCTCTGGCGAATGCATGACAACAAACACACTCGTTACGCTACTATCACTATTAGCCATCCGTCCACTTACAAACTTGTGGTCCAACATTTGTCTGTCACAGCTGCCATCAATCTGCACACGTGCATCGGTTGAACATTTGAGACAGACGCACTTTCTCTAGTTCGTATATGACATCCAGCATCTGCTTGTAGTAGTTCGGATCCCTGTAGTGTAGATCGCTAGACGCGGGCGTGAATGGAACAAATTCCACATCTGCGCTATTTTGTCGCATAGTGGCCAACAGATGGTTCGACGCCAAACAAGCCAGAGATCATATCAGCCACGATCGGGCGGAGACCGTTTCGATTAGACAGTCGTTGTATACGTCGACGCCCATTCGCAGAAACATCGCAAAAACAGTCTTATTGTAAGCAGTGAGTGCGCGTAGCCATGGATGCGACGTTGTGCACTCTTCCTAGGCTTCGTCCATCTTCTTCTTGCTTGTAGCTGCCATGTGCGGTTCAGAGGTCATATGGTCAATTACCCTTTCCAGCTTATCACTACAGTCCGTCCTGACGCCTCTTGTGATTGGCATAGTGCCATTTTTAGAACTTTTCTTTGCCATCTCTTCATACTCCTGACATATTGTGCATAGAATGTGAACCCTTGTTCGGCCACATTTCTTTGCCAAATATGAGCGAAGCTCGGGGAATTTGTTGACAACATCTGCAATAGTTAACGTAATTCCGTTGTACGTCGGTGTGCGGGAACTTGACGGTCTCTGGTGTGAAGTTGCGTTGTCGGTTTCCAAGTGTCTGGGTAAGGTGGTGATCTTTGTCGCCAGGAGTGTGGTCAGGTGTGATGGCAGTGGACGGATCATGGCTGCTACACTTTATCTTTGGGAGTGTCATCAGATGTGTTGGCAGCGGACGGATCATAGTTCCCTGGCGGCATTGTGGGTATTTCTGGCAATGAGTCATTGAGGCTGCGTCGAAAAATTGTGTCTAGGAGTTGACATTTTGCGGCAGATTTCTGTAGCGCTTCTTGTCTTCGTTTTGCATTTCTGTCTCTCTTAGGCATGACTGGCAGGGTATCGACCTGGACAAATTAAATGGTTAAATGTAATAACTAACTCAGGAAAAGTTCTATTTGAAACACTTGTATGTTAATATGTGCACCACCAACTTTTGAGTAACAATTTTCCAAAGTTGATGTCCCTGCTGACCGCCAACTTTCCATCTCACATGTAGAACACTATCAACTACTCATACATTTTAAAGTTTATTTGTTTAGTATGTATACAATATGCTTATTTGAGTTACCATGCTTAAAATTTTGATTTCTCAAAGATGCGGAGAATGAATTGGCTCGGTTACTGCCTCAATCAAAATCTACCCTGACAGGTTTATGGCTGTTATGATGTTTGTATCATCTTACCTACAAGAGGGATCATTATTAAAATGTGATTATTTTGTGATATTTGTTAAACGTTTCCAATTGCTTTCGTTGGAAACTACACACACTTTGCCAGGTTTATTTATTATTTGAACAAAAAACAGCCGACTGTCAGGTTGTTGATACATCGTTAATCCCCGCCAGCTCGCTCTCGATCAGTGGTAATAGCGAATGGGCGAGGTTTAGTCTCGCCTGTGCTATACTGGGTACGTTTCGCAATTTCGCGGCCAGGACACCGGTTTATGTTAACAGCTATTTCAACATCACTGTAAAGAACTGGATTGCACGCGGCTCAATCGTGTAAAATGTGATGACACGTCTTGTTGAATTATACACAATTGAAACAAACAGTAACATGCAGGTACACATATTTACATATACATAATCATTAGCTATTCTAGAACCGGAACACTGACGTCATAAGTAAACACTTCTATGGCTATGGTATGGCTATGCCAAAGCACGTTTTCAGTTCTTCGCATGAACTGTATAAAGAAGCCATTCGGCAATACGTCACTGTTATTGCTATGATGCTATTACATTCCCATATCAATGAATTGATCTTTTGTAGACATATTGCCCTTCTTTAACTTTTGAACTTTTTTGATTTTGCCACCAATGAAAATGAACTAAAACACACTATCAAAAAGAATACAAATTAAGACTTACATACAAGGGGCTGGTTAAGGAGAATGGGGGCACACATTGGGGGGCAAGTTGGTTTGACTAGGGGGGCAATTGAAAGGGCTGGGGGGGCATTGCCCCCCCACTTTGTATGTTAAAAAAAGCCCTGACCCAAGGGGCTTATCAAATTCCAATAATCCAAATAATAATGGCAGGGTGGGTCAAAGCCAAGGGTCCACTAAGTCTAGGGAGTAGGATTATCACCAATATTTGAAAGGTATATAAATATAATTATTTTAGACGTTTTTCTTGTTGAAATGTTGTAATAATCTCCTTTCCTTTTTATTATATGTAATGCGTGTACAATGCCTCCAATGTTTCAATTTTGTTTGTATTGCATAACGGTGTGGCTGTTTGGGTGCCATTGTGTGAATGGTGGGGTCAGTCCTATGCTATGTTTTATGTATGGATTTTTTATATTTACAAAGCCCTAAAATTAGCACAGTTTACATATTACATGCAATCTGCACTTTCTGGGCTCGTCCCCTACTTTAGTAGAATTGTAAGTTATGAACTTATATTTCCAAAGCGCATAGCTGAGAGCACTCTCCAGTGATCAAGTGCTATTTAAATACTTTTATATAGTTCCAGTCTTTTTAAATTAATAATAATTGTTTTATCTTATAATCTTTTTATCATACATGTTATAATTTTTATTCATTTCTGCATAGCACTATATATTATGCAGTTGCATGTCTAGATTATATATATTTTTTCCAATCTGACATCATAATTTGTTCTGTAATGTATGTAATATTATGTACACCACCAAAGAATATTATATAAGTTTGGTGCATTATGAATTAATAAACATTAAACATTCTGAATTGATAATCATTAGACTTGAAATTTCAATGAGTAATATAGTGATGCTGGCATTGCAGTTATTTGGCAAACTTATCGTGGCAGGTCAACTCGAAGCAGGCAATATTATTATTAGAACACCTATTATTGTACAATGCCATTACTGGCTCACATGCCATTTGGCACATGTGGTAAATGTATTTTTGTATGTACTGGTAAATAGGATGTTTGAACTGACTTATTTCATCAGCTGATTAACTAATTGACATTGGTAACAAGTCAAGTGTGATGTGTTGTAATCTGCTCCTATGTTTTCAGTTTCTTCCCTTATTAAAAAAAAAACACTAAATATAATGGTTCCTCCATAATTAATTTGGCCCATCATGAATCAGGTTCATTAATGTTCAAATCTGTAGTGCGTGAAAAGTAAGTAATATGTGCAGTCGATTTAATAAAAAGTGCATACTTTTGATGACATTTTCAAAAGCTAAACCACTTTTTTGCTTAGTCAGATATAATTTAGTAGTTTGATGATTTCACCAAAACTGAATAACAAATTTGTACAAACGAGCTGTTGTGTTGTTGTGGGTAACAGGTAGGTTTGATGAAATGATACTAAAACAAGACAAACAAACAAAAATTATTGCATGTGTAGTTTTAACTGGGGGAAAAAAATCAAAGTTCTCATTAACCCCCAATCCCCTGTTGCTCCCATCACATGTTTATTTTAGCAGCAACATCAGTAATTCATCAAGCTTGCTAACTCAACCATTTGACCTGGTCCTTTGATCGGCTAGTCTACAAGGTTTTGTTTGCACTGCTACATCAGATTATTGTTGGCTGTGCGAAAGAATGTAGCCATGTTAACCCTTTGAGGCTATTTCCTACATCCTTGATATGGATTAATAGTGGTGTCTGGGTTTTACTGTTCCTGTCGTTAGACTAAAAAAATTTATGATCATGCAGCCAACACTGTCTGTTAGAAAGAGGTCAGGGTTTGTTTCCAAATGAGATGTTTATTTGCAAAAAGCGTTATATCCAATTTGTGTGTTTGGAGATAAATCATGTTTCCTGTTTCATATTGTTAAACGATATATCACAGTCATGATGTATATGTCGCGTTTTGCTCAAAATACTTTTACCTTCCCCCACTTCCAACTTGATGTTGATGGCACCATTATTGGCAGCACACGATCACTCTTAACTCACACAACCACTCTTAACTCACATAACCACTCTTAACTCACACAACCACTCTTAACTTTTTACTCACACAATCACTCTTAACTCACACAACCACTCTTTATGCACACAACCACTCTTAACTCACACTACCACTATTAACTCTTTACTCACACGACCACTCTTTACTCACACGACCACTCTTTACTCACACAACCACTACTAGCTCACACAACCACTCTGTACTAAATTTTGTGGATGAGCGCTTCAAATTTAACACTATTTAAAAAAAAAATTCTCAGTCGTTCTTTCAAGATAAAAATAAAAAAATTAATAAAATGGATCACTGGAGATAACCCCTTAGAAATTAGAAAGTGAAAGTGGTGTATACCAATCTACCAGAAAGGGGAACAGTAGAAAAAAATGGTGTTCTGGGGATGATAATAGAGGCTCAAGTCTTGCAATTTTTAGGGAGATCTTATGGATTTCTTGCCAATTTCTAAACATCTCAAGACTTCATCTCAAAATCCAATTACAATTCTGGAATTGAAATTGACATTTCAGTGTAACTGCCCCCAAGTCTGTCTGCAACAGTATGATCATTTTGATCACTGATGCAAGCATTATGCAGGGATGCACACTGAAAACAGAAGTGATAGGACAAAATCTCCTGAACCTCAAATCAATAGGACACAATGTCCTGACTCCACAAAAACAATAGGACATTCTACCATGAAAGATGCTCATTGATTTTGGTTGCACTTTGAGACTTGTGCAGTAGTATTAACTAGTTCAGCATACAGCGTGCAATTCAGTATAGTTACAAAGAACAACATTAATAAAAATTTTAAATGTTGCAGTTATTAGCTGCTCAGTTATTACCTGCAGCGCATGCTCAAATCTCATTGGCTACTTCAGGTAGGCACTTCAAAAGAAATTTACTATCATTATATAACATTGGCAATTGATTTAAATGAAAGGTGACATGTAAAGGAACCAAAAACTGTTTACTTTATAAATATATCTTTATTAGATCCAAAGATATTACCATTTTAATATGGTAAAAATTTTGCACAAAATTGGATCTTGCATACAGGCAAAAGACTCCTGTTTTTGTGTTTTCTTTCAATAAATGTATGATTAAAATGGCATAACTTTTTTATTTGTACATATATTTTAATAATTGTTTCAATGTGTATGCATGCGCACCGCACGCGCACACGCACGTGTTTAGACATGTGCTTCACATGTCACGTGAAACCCCTGCACAGCTGTCCATAGGCATAGACCAACATTTCCCATCCGCTGACGTTGCACGCTGGCGAGGGCGTCCATGAACAACATTCCCAACAGCCCTCAACAAAGATCTGCAGGAAAGCAAGCGGGTTTGAAACCAGCAAGATCTAGACTGGCTGAGATCACACAACCGAAATCAATGGAAGAACTTGTATACCGAAGGAAGAACTTAAGACAGAACATCTTGAAAGTGCCTAGTAAAGGAAGTATTTTGAGCACGTCACCTGCATAGTGACCGCACTAATGGAGCATCCCTTATTGAATTTTTGTAAAACAGCACAACTAATGTTTAGTAACCGAAGTACTTTGCGTTTTAAAAACGTCTATTACTGTTGAAGTGCCTACTTCAGGGGCACAAATAGACAACACATTAGCATGAATTGCTGATGCACCCAAATAGCGAGAAGCTGAACTAGCGAATGAACTGCGGAGTTCGGTAAAAGTTGTTCTCAGACTCAGTGTCCGCAGTGAAAAAAATAGAACACATGACCACTCCAACGATAATTTTATCGAACAAATGACGTGATCAAGGCCACATCAGTAGGACATTTTCAAGTTTAATCGGTCTATGGCCGATGTCTGAGCCCAGTGTGCATCACTGATTATGTGAACATGTTCAAGTCATCTGCATTGCACTCGCATTTAAATCATGATTATCTCACAGCAAATAAATGCAAAATGCTTGACACATGACGTGATTTTCACAGGCACTGTCGTAATGGATACATTTATCTGTTTTCAGTTACCCAGGAAACCAGCGTGATTTCATAGCAGTGCAGTATTGGCAAACAGGAACGATAGCAAAGGACAAATCAGCGCCGAGTGTTACCATGATGGTTTTGTTGCCGTCCTACTCTGGCAATAGCAGCCACATTGGCAACGACAGCATTGATGTCGTACTGCGTGGTTGTTTTGGCTGTTTTGACACAATCGCTTGTGCTAGGTGAGTTTAAGGGATGGTCACATGTGTTTAAGAAGTCCAAAAACATATAGCATTATGTATTGGTGGATGGTGGTTTGATCATAACCATGTTTTGCCAAAAAATCAATTGCTCCAGTGGCACCATGTAACAAGTGAAACTGAAATTAATACACATTTTTATATGATAGATAGGATAACCGGCATTTCATCAGTCCATAACATGGCTGGCATGTACTGCTTTTTTAACCAAAATTCGTTTAGCTCCACCAATACCAACTTGTTGACAGCACAAAACCACTCGTTTTACAAATAAATATCTTGTATAGTTCACAAATGTATGAGTATATGCTATGGATGACATAAGTAATCAACACTTCTAAATCTGATTCTATTAATACTAAAATGATGCTTTTATTGTCATATATGCATGGCAAATAAAACTGCCTCTTCTACAGTTTAAATACCGTGTTGTATAACAAGAAGTGTTGAGAATTGCCAAAAAATTATTGAACATTGAGGTAGTTCTCTAATTTCTTGTATGATAGTATAAAGTAGATGTTGATTTAGTTTGTTTTAATGCCATGAAATTCCATTAGAGAGAAAAATCATGGGAGAAGAAGGGTTGAAGGTCATAGATGTACTAGGCAATGTTTCAGGAATTTGTTTATTCCTTACAGAGACAGCATTCACTTGATGTCTGTATGTTCCAGGAATGGTGTCATTTCTGGTCTGGTCATCATCACAGCAGTGCTGTGCTTTGTGCGGGCGTTCCGTCTTCACCTGACACGCCACCCTGTCCTGCACCAGTACATCATCTTCTACTGCGCGACTCTCGAATGTATTCTGTGGTACGTTGCACACAATTGTTATACAGTCAGAACTCATCACTAGTTGTAAATATTGTTGCTGTCCTCTTTATCTCTGAACTCTGGGGTGAGGCAGGCATCGATACTGATCGTCAATGTTTTTCCATCACAGTTCCCATCCCATCTTCCCTACCTGCCTCCACTCCCCCATCCCTCATTCTCCACTCCCCTCCCAATCCCGCCAAATCCTTCTCAGTCACGGTCTTCTCCTACCCCTTCTAGTTGTAAATATGTTCGTGAACATGTTCATAAGTTGGGAGGATAATTGAATATTGACTTTCTTTTAAACACAACTATATGTTAGCCAATGTTTTTGAATATCAACTGGTTTAAAAAAATATCCTAGACAAGGGTCACTGAAATATGTTTGTGATTCAGACATGGAATATAATTTATTAAAATACCCATAAATTAATAATTTCCATGGGTTATGGCTGATTTGAGGCTTCTGCATCAAGACAAAAATTTGAAGAAAAAAACTTTGGTGAAAGGCAAAGTTACAACCAAAACAATTTCAGGCAAGCAGGTGTTGCATATGGCTAGCATGATCAGGCAAAATAAGTTCTTCACAAACAAATAAAAATTTAATTTTGTTATTCTACTGCATATTTTTTATTTACTAGTCCGGAACTGCACATTTTAATATTGTATATACGCTTATTATTGGTCATTCGTGAACCTTGACTAATGCCAGTACTGTCCACTCCAGGAGTAGCTGGTGGTCACTAGGGGGCGTGTGGTGTTATGGGAACTGGTGCAGAATGGCCTGAACAAACTTGTTTTAGTGGTTCTCTTCCCTGAGGGCTGGTCCAGTCTTGGTGGCTGGTAGCTCCCAAGTGGGACAGAGCCAGGGATTACAGGAGCAATGAGAGTCGGGGGAAATTAAACTTGCTGAGTTACATAAACACAGTGCTTTTCCTTAGCTGCATCATAGCCAAACATCATAGCCAAACATCATAGCCAAACATCATAGCCAAACATCGTAGCCAAACATCGTAGCCAAACATCGTAGCCAAACATCGTAGCCAAACATCATAGCCAAACACAGTCAGATAATATCAGTCGCGATTAATCCTATTATAGGTTTGTATTAATTTAAGTTTAATTTATTGTATAAATTATTTCAGCTAACAAGCTTGTTCAGTTAACAATTTTAAATACAAAATATATTATTGATTGCCTTATTTTTGTGATGTGGTGAATTGCCAGACAATAAAAAAAATGTAGGTAGCAAACAAGCAATGATGTTCTGATATTGATAATCTGATATAGCAGTAGTCTACAATGGTGACAATGTCACATGGCATTTGCTAAGGGATGCTTTCAAATCATTGATGTATGGCACTACACGGATTTGGTTTTGTTGGTGGGGAGGGGGGGGGGGTGAGGGGTGTACAATTTAAATTATCTTGATTGAGTTAATTAAATTAATCAGTAATAATGAATTTTTTTTTAATATTTCAGGGTGAAAAACATTTTAATGGTCTCGTCGTTGTTTTCAGCGCGGTCCACTGGCTCCTGGGTCACCACGCACAGTTTGATTTTGTCATGCAGTATCTGAAGCTTGTCCAGTTTCTACTGGTCAGTCACCTCTACTGGACGATGGCTACTCGTGTCCTCAGAAAGGAGGCGCTTACTCACAGGTGACTGCTTATTGTTGCAATAACTGTATTCTTATTGTTGCAATAACTGTATTCTTATTGTTGCAATAACTGTATTCTTATTGTTGCAGTAACTGTATTCTTATTGTTGCAGTAACTGTATTCTTATTGGCAGTAATGCAAAAATATGGCATATTTAAGTAAAATGATGGGGAAACCAAAACACCAGTATTCCAATTTAGTATTCAGGTAATTCATTGTGATATATTCTCTGATATGTAAATATAAATATTTTTGTAATGTTAATAATAAACATATTTCCCCGGCTGCATTGCAGCAGTATATGGTTTCCATTAGTTTGAGCACCGTGCATGCACAGTTTCACGGAAGGCAATTTTAGATGGAAACGTAGATCTTTTATCAATGTCCCAAGGCAAAATAACTGCTTATCCTGCAGATTGTTAGGCATGAGTGTTACATTATTGCTTGTAGCTTTTATGTACGTACATGTGTGTGTCTGTGTATATGTGTATATGCAAACATATATATATATATGTATATATATATATATATGTATATATATATATATATATATATATATATATATATATATATATATATATATATATATATATATATTCATGCGCATACCTTTACCCCATTTTTTACATTTAGAATTTGTTTTCATTAACAGAAATATTCAGAACAAAGATCGTAGGCGGAGGTGGGGGAAACCACAGAATACATTGATTGTTTATTTTCATGACAAAACAGCTCGGATCACTGGGACCATAATATCCTCTATGGAGTAACCGTGGCAACGGTGAAATCTAGCCATGCACAACCACAAACATCGTGATAAACATGTTCCTCGATGATGCCTGGCCTTATTGATCCGAAGCCGAATACGTTTGAGTGAACACATAATTTGATCGAGTTGGCCAGTGCCTAAATTGATTAACGGTTGCCTTAATGGCACGGTTGCTAATTAATTGATGGAGTTTGATGTCTGTGTTTTAGATTTGGTACGGTCAGTGTTTCTTGTTAATTATTTGTCACCGAAATGCAGAAAATTACGTGTTTTCAAAGATGGCTAAATTTTCATATAAAACATGAAGAAATATAAAGCAACAAGGAAATAATATCAAATATATAACAAAAAAGTCAGATAGTAATTGTATGCACTTATTGTTATTGTCTTGGATAGCTAGTTAACACTGGTAACTGATTGTTGGTTTCAGGCTGCTACTTTTGCTCTTTCTGGTCTCCCTCATCTACTTTACCGTGGTGGCATCACTGGGCATTATTCATATTCAACCCAGTTGGATCGAATGTTTACGTAAGATTTGTAATTATTGACTATATTATAAACCACAATTAAAATTATCTTGAAATGTTTGATTATAAAATGGATTTTCAAGAAGTTTATTTTTTTAAATGTATTACTCCTGCCAGCATGAAGTTTAATTTGTAAATTGGTTTTCCCTGTCCTAAAGCATTTTTCTAGCTCATACTTTTTACAGCCATTACAGCATCTGTTTATTTAATATTTTAACGAAACAGCATACATAATTATCATTAGCCATGTCATGTGACCATTGAAACTAATAAAATTATTTATTTACCATTGCATGAACCTAATGAATAACATAAATTCAAGAATAAACCAAGAATTTTAAGCTGTCTTGAAACAAAACTCCAAGGCCAAATGATTTGTTATTACGTGGGATAGATGCTACTTTGTAAGATGTATTTTGCTAATGGGTCAGTGTTTGCATGCAGAGCCATACTGGCTAGCATTGTCGTCGGTCGAGTTCCTGCTCGTCCAACTGTTCATGGTGTCAGGCGTCTACATTACGCGGCGTCTCAACGAGATCAGCACGCTTGACTCACTTCGCAGGGCGCAGAAGAGAGACCTCTGGATGTAAGTCACGCAGCAAATCTGTCTGGCTATTCTGGTTGGTTACTTTTCTGTCACGTGTTCCAGTGTTTTTAAGCATTGATGTGAATATGTGAGTTACCACATTGTTGTTATTATGTATCAGTCAGAAATAGCCTTTTGCTGCTAATCACATACAATTGAATTCCAGGCCTTTGTTCTCTTTTACAGTGTTTCCTTCTAAATATTATGTAAACTGCAATTTTATAATAAATATTTCTGTTCTTAGCTATGATTTTCTTGAGGGCCACATTGGCAGTATGTGTACTTTTATGCGCCTTTATGTATTTTCCTTGGTGATATTTTATATATGATACTGTTTTATCGTTATACATATGTATACAATTTTATCAAATTAAAGTCAGTCGATCAATAATGATTTCTGAAATCTTTGAACACTTTGCTCAGTAATCTAGATCAACGTACACAAGAGTCATTTCAACGATGTTATGATATGTTGGTTTCATCTACAGATTCATCTTTGAAAACTTTGCTCAGTAATCTAGATCAACGTACACAAGAGTCATTTCAACGATGTTATGATATGTTGGTTTCATCTACAGACTCATCTTTGAACACTTTGCTCAGTAATCTAGATCAACGTACACAACAGTCATTTCAACGATGTTATGATATGTTGGTTTCATCTACAGATTCATCTTTGAACACTTTGCTCAGTAATCTAGATCAACGTACACAACAGTCATTTCAACGATGTTATGATATGTTCGTTTCATCTACAGACTCATCGTCTTCTTTGAGATGTCAGCGTTGGTGAGCTTTGTCTATGACGTTACTCTGATGATCAGTAAGTTCTGCTTTGCGGTTGTCAAACACTAGGAATGATGCCATACAAATGCTTCTGTTAACCAATTATAAAGTAGAAATTGAAACAGCCGATATTGTGGCTGTTTTAACGGGAACTCGTTAAATTATTGTGATTATCATTTATGTCTGTCGAAATAAGTTTCATGTGGGCGGGTCAGTGGGTCAGCTGCTCCTCCGTTTGACATCCTACATAAGTGTATTTTCCTAAAGCATTGTTCATTTCCCTACCATATAAGGATGCATGCAGGCAGTTTTGTCATTTCCCTACCATATAAGAATGCAAGCAGGCAGTTTTGTTATTTCCCTACCATATAAGGATGCATGCAGGCAGTTTTGTTATTTCCCTACCATACAAGGATGCATGCAGGCAGTTTTGTTATTTCCCTACCATATAAGGACGCATGCAGGCAGTTTGTTATTTCCCTACCATA
This sequence comes from Lamellibrachia columna, assembly GCA_963662155.1. Lineage (NCBI taxonomy): Eukaryota > Metazoa > Annelida > Polychaeta > Sabellida > Siboglinidae > Lamellibrachia > Lamellibrachia columna. The sequence continues at coordinate 8,762,160 of OY759270.1, forward strand.
TAAGGACGCATGCAGGCAGTTTTGTTATTTCCCTACCATATAAGGATGCATGCAGGCAGTTTTGTTATTTCCCTACCATACAAGGATGCATGCAGGCAGTTTTGTTATTTCCCTACCATATAAGGATGCATGCAGGCAGTTTTGTTATTTCCCTACCATATAAGGATGCATGCAGGCAGTTTTGTTATTTCCCTACCATATAAGGATGCATGCAGGCAGTTTTTTTATTTCCCTACCTTATAAGGATGTATGCTGGCAGTTTTGTTATTTCCCTACCATGTGATGATGCAGGCAGGCAGTTTTGTTATTTCCCTACCATATAAGGACGCACATAGGCAGTTTTGTATTGACAGTTGTAGTGCCACCTGGCAAACACAAAGTTGTCTCAAACTCATATCTAAGCCTGGTTGATTTTATTGAAAAGCCATAGAGTTGTGGACATAGTGTAAGCTATATCTATTGTAACATATTGACTGCACAAATGTGAACGAACCATAATTTGCTTAATATAATTTGACCATTATATGTTTATAAATACTGATCTTTCCATTCAGCGTGTAATGTAAGAAATATAATAAAACATTGCAGTTCGTTGAAACTTTGGGTGGACAGGATATTAGGATAGATATAGTTTATACAATATACCGTATTCGACCTATTAAGCGTATATGACCAACTTATCGTACACCCCTTTTTATTCAGCAGGATCCATAATTGTAATTTGGCTAGTGTGGAACAACTGAAAAGTGTCGCCATCTTGTGTTAAACAGTTGGCACCTCTTCTTTTCAGTTGTTCTACATTAGTCACCAAATGACACCACTAGAGTTAAACAGTTACCTAACTGTCTAGAGAAACACGTTTTGGTGTACGTTTATAAGAACAGATTCATTGACATCCTCTACGCTTATTAGGTCGAATACATGATTTTATGAATGAGACTGTGTATCTAAGTTTAGCAGTGTATCTAAGTTTAGCAGTGTATCTAAGTTTAGCAGTGTATCTAAGCCAGCATCTGTTCTTGTTCTCTCTTTCAGTTGGAGATGAGGAGCTGGGCTGCAGTGGGGTGTTTGTAAGTACCCTATTGTCTTAGGGTTGCCATTGTAGCCACATAAATAATAATCATAATATATTTATTTTCTGCATCGATATAATTTCATATAGCAATTCATGTTTAGTTCTTTGACCATGCTAGATAGGTGGAAAGCAGAAGTTAAGCACTTATATGAATCTTCCCGTAGCGTATACAACTGATCTAAACTAATACTAGAAACATATAATTCTAAAAACATAAGTTATTGTAATTTGAATAATAGCATCAGTTAACAGCAGCATTTATTTTACAGGAAATTTCTTCTTTCTTGTGATACAAAAGGACACAACTTTGAGACGTTACGGTGTATTTTTATCATTAATAAATTATTAGGTGTGCTACCTTTTGAAAAGATTAGATACTGTTTTACTTGTAATTTTTCTAATCTTGTCCCTCTTCGATAATAATTGCACAGAAGCTACAGGATGAATGGCACATGTATTTTAGTTAAGAGTAAAGTGCCATCTAGTTGCCAAACTTTGCACTTCAAATATTATATTGTGTATGCTATCGGGATTAAAGTGTTTATTTATGTTGTTGTTATTTAATTAATGTAATTGATATTTAATTAATTTTGTTATTCCAGCTCCACATGCAGGAGCTCTACTCCCCAATATTCGGGTTATTCATGGTAAGTTGAATTGCAAAATAAACATCATGTCATTCCATCCGCTAGAGGCATAAATGGGTTAGGATGAAATGGAAGACTACAGCGTGTTATACTGCCTTTTTCTCAAGGTTAATCCACTTTTTAAACAGTTAGTGTTAGGAAATATTTGCAAGACATTTGCCATAGTTTTATCCATATCAGCACTGTAGCACAGCGTTTATGTCTGATTCCCAGTCGAGATGATCTGCAGTGTTCGAAATTAAGGCCTTTTTATTGGTGGCCGCCGAATCAAAATACATCCCACCGATACAGTTAGACAAAATGTGTATGTTATCGGCCCCACCCCACCATCATCCTGGCATGGACTGTATTAGTGATGCACATTACAATAGTTAAACTAATCTGTGCTAATTCAATTGTGACAAACTACTTTATCGCCAGCAACAAATCACTGCCAAAGCAGGGAGGGAAATGCCTTGCATTTATAACATAGATGCCTATTGGACGATTCACATTTAATGACGTCAGTAACTTAGGAAATACCAAGGAAACGTGATATTTCACTGCGAATTTGGAGGCTTTGATTTGCAGTGAATTGAGAATGGCATACCATGCCAGGCCTAGTGACCAGCTCAGGGCAGTGCCAGTGCGCTAAACATCGGCATCAAACATAATGTCACTTTCAACAATTGTAACTGTTTCGCAAATAAAATTCACATTGAAATGTTTATTAAATTCATTATGTTATTCTATTGGTCTGCTAGTTATAAGAAATGAACGACATTATTTTTATGGTCTATATTTATTAAATTATTATTTATCTAATTTAAAGCAGTGTCAGTTTTAGTTTTACACACAAAAACTTTGCTTTATTACATATACTTATAATTAATCCATTTTTGTGGGGTCAGTTCAAACTCACCTGGGCTGGTTCAAAATAGAACTGAGCCAGTTGAAAAATCTGGGCTAGTTCATTTTTGCTCATTTCACACACTGGATCTGGGTTCAATTATTCTTGCTGCCGTTCGAAGCCTGGGCAATTCCTTTCTCTCCAGCTTGTTTCTGTTCATTCAGCCATATGAATGAGTTCCTGTACCTGATGGTAGTGGAATTGTGGCTGAATTCTTCCCAGAGAAGTTTATATGGTGTTGGTAAGAACAGGCCTGCAGGGGTGAAGCATCAAGTAGTACGAGTGGTTCTAAGGACTGGATACTGCACTATGTAAAAACATTCTATACCTTTTGTAATAACATATAGAATTGTCATGTTTTTTCATACTGTCAGATAGGGTAATTGTATGTGCCCTCAAAGCATTTGTATTTAACCATTAAAAGAGCAATGCTACAGCTTTAGAACAAGCCATGAATGAAGTTAATATCTTAATTAGTTCCATAAATGTGATGTTTTCAAATTGGTCACCGTTTTCTACAGGTGGTCAAGTTCCTTGTGCCAATCTGGACAATGCTGTTTGTGTTTCAACCGATTGAGATGGTCCCAGACCAGGAGGACCTGCTCCCTGCCATCAGTGAGGACGGGGTAAGAACTGACATGACTACGGGTGTGTCACATGACCATGGTCATGTGACACATGAACGAGGTCATGTTGCACAAGCTGGAGAAGGACTTTACAATGCTGCAATGAATGAAGCTAATACTATTTCCTCAATGCTTGACATGTGTCTGAACATGAAATTTGTTTATTTGTACAAACTTAGTATGTGAAGTATTTTCTTTGACACGCAGTCTAAAATAACCTTTGTTAGCAATTTGTCAGCAATGCACAAATGTAATTCTGTTGAAAGCATACTTAAAAAAAAGAAAATAACTGCCTGTAACTGAAAAGAACACCCATTTTCCATGCATCGTTTTGTTACAATTTATCGCTTAATGCATAGGTTAGTGGTTAAACATTTTTATACACTGAATATACTTTGCATTTAGATGATATATTGAAAATCGATAGTGGTAAAACATGTCGAGACTGTTCACCTGTTCCTTCTGTGTTCTGTTGGCAGTTTGTGAGTAAAGGCTGAACCAACTATTTTTACTTGAATCAAATCCTAGAATAATACTGCAATCAAAACTGTTGTAAATTCATCACCAATGACACACAAGATTGACTTTGTTCAAAGCTTGCGTGGTGACTGCCTGGAATGGATTACTGCTCATTAGTGAATGTTTGTTAATGATCATTTGAAAGGATAAAATGTATATTTATCTATTGATATGTTGATATTTGTATCATTCATTCAGTAGCTCTGACTGGACTAGGCGAATTCATTTAGTACTAAGAAGAGAACTTCTTTCACACTTAATTCCTCAGAAACCAAGCTTAGAGGTGCATCAAAACAAAATGGTTAGTCAGTCTCGACATTGGAAAGCAATATTAAAGTGGCCAGCAGATAGATGAATACGCTAGATAGCTGCTAAGTAAATACTTGCTGTATTTCAAGTATGGGTTTACAGAATTGACTAATGAAAATGCATACCACAAAAACATTTATTGTAAAACACATTTGAGATTTAAATGTTTACGTATTTCCATCGCTTCAGAACTGCACCTCCGTGTTCTCGCCGCCTTACGAACAGCAACGGAACCACTACAAGGCGATGCACTATCCGACAGTCACTACCCCCGACGTTGCTGAATCACCAACACTGCCAGGTCAATTGCGTCGGTCAGCTTCAAACCTGACCCCTATCAATGAGGAGATCAGTGATATAAATTACGGCTATGATATCAGGAATAGTAACCGACCAGTGATGGTGTGAATAGGTTGTTCCTGTTAACCAAGGCTAGTGTGCTTATAGATTATTTGCTGCCCATTTGGAAGGCGTGGGTGGCAGAACTGATAGCTCCTGGACACCATCTTGAGTGGTGGGACAAATAGCTTGAGAAACTGCAACAGTGTGGTATAACAGGTAGAGAGGTCACTGACAATTACGCTGTGATTTTTTACCAAGATAGTGCACCACAGAAGTGATCACATGAACAAGAAGTGGCTCGTACAAGTATGGTTCTACCGAATAAATGCTCTAGATCCTGTGACATGGCAAGGGTCTATATTGGGCAGGTAGAATTCCTTGTGTGACTGTCACGTTATGACTGTACTATGATGTTGTGAGAAGTGTTGTCGCCTGCAGTTTCCTTGCTTAGAGAACAGTAGCAAGACTGCAGAAAGACTGAAATTATGTGACTTACCAAATGTCATCATGAAAATAGCGTCAGCTGCCATGTCATGATAAAATACTGGCATGGTCATGTGGACTAACGACAGTGGAGACTGCGGAGTGCAGTATTGTGCTGATTAGAACGTCAGACTCTCAGTCACAAGGACCAGGGTTCACATACCCTTGTGGCTGTTTCAAAGTTCCATTCACCCACATTGCCTCAGGTAACTTGGCTGTAGAAATGAAAGCCTGCCTACAGACAGTGGTGGATATGTGAATGAATAGCCTTTGCGCAGTAGTTGCAGCATGGCTGATTGCTTCCCAAAGAAGTCGAGTTGGTGTTGGAATGAATAGGTCTGCCGGGGGGGGTGAAGTGTAAGGTGCTTTGAGCTATCTTAAGGACTGGATACTGCACTGTATAAGAACTTAGCTTTATAGAGAATGGTGCAAGACTGTTCAACCATTCCGCTCTGCCATGTGTATATATGTTAGTGAATTACCAAGTTGAAGCTGATTATTTAAGCAACAGCAGCAAGGACTTTATGTGGTATATTAATATATCTCGATGTTGGTGAAACTAGGACACTTGAACGTTATTGTTGTACTTTATTTATTAAGGATTTGTTGCTTTGTACGCTGTTGTGTTACAGAGAAGGTACAAATGTTTCATGTGATATCTAGTGTCCAGCACTAAGCGTGTTTTAGCAGCCCACTCAGAGGATGTTTCACAAACAAGTATAACGTGATAGTGGACCTGATATAGTGCAAAGATTCACAATGATAAGAGAGGTTTATCGGGGTGCATGCTTATATTTACACCATGTAGGGCGTTCAAGCTTCATTCACATAGCTGTACATCATGTGTAGACAAAGGTTTAAAAATTGCTTCAAGTTGTAATTTTTTTATTTTAACTTGCAGTAGACTTGCCTAGTATAGATACTGTGAAATTGTTTACATATAGTTCGCCTTTATAACTTGTTTATGACAGAGTACATAAGTACTGAAGAATACAAGTTTTGTAGCTCTTATTCTGAATAAGTGCGACATGTAATTTGGTTCACTTTCAAAAAATTATCCCTCACAGGTTAGCTTGAATTAAGGTTTAACGTTGTGCTGTTTACACTACTGCTACCAATCATATATTATTGTTATATGCAATGCCCTTTTCAGTCTGAAAATAAATAAAGGTAGAGCAAAATATATCAAAACCTATAAAAAAATAGAACTTTATCATTTCTAGATTTTCTGGAAATAAATTTGCTCTTGGTAAAACGTGCAATATACATTTCCATCTTCTGTAAAAAAAGTTTACAGTGGAGATACTCTTCACCTATGTGATTGCTGTTGACTGTTGTCTTCCTCGATATAACGTACAACTGGTTGTAATGGACAAGACAGTCTGACTAATGTGTCACTGTTAGTCACATTTGTTAGTCACATCTGTCCGCAGCTGAATGTCACAAGTTTGTGCAAAGGTTTGGCTTGTATCTTTTTGGTGAGGCTTAAAAAAGCGTAATGTGCTCACGAAATGATCTCTGTGAATTTGTAGGAGTTGACTGTTGTCAGTTACAGGTGGTCACTTAATCAGGCTTGTTGACAAATCTTTGTCTGTGCATTTGAATGCAAATGTTTCAGTTTATTCAAATACAGATGCCATTATCCAGGATCAAATGTAAATGCTTTGGTTACACATTTGCAAATGCATTTGAAATCATTTCAAATGTTTTGTTTTTTATATAAAATTTGTAAATGTAGATTTTATTCATGAGTAATAATCAGACAGATAAGATACACAGCATGAAATGTGTTAAGCTAGTATACTATAAAACTGTGTCAAGTGCAGAATCTAACAATTGTAATTATTGAAGCAATTACGTCTGCATTTGATTGGCATTTAAAAAAATCAAATGTTTGCAGTCACATTAAAATGCAAATATTTAGGGTACACATGCAAATGTACTAAAAATTGCTGCATTTGAATGCGCATTTAAAAGCATTTGTTAATATGCCTGCTACAGTATTAAGGCAAGTAGTCGATTGAGCAGGTTTAGCTGTACCTGGCAGTGTAGGTTGTACAAATATACACCACTTTATGAGACGACATTACAAGTGGGCTGTCGAGGGCCAATTGTGGTTTTAAATTGAATGCTTACAAGAATACTTTCAATGCAGTGTGAATTCTGTGTGCATAAATCAATGTAAAATAATGTGCAAACAATAAAAGTAAATACTGTATTCGACCTAATAAGCGTATAGTACGCTTAAAAAAAATTGGGCTATGGAAAAATGTCAAGGAATCTGTTCTTATAAACGTACACCAAAATGTTTTCCTGTAGACAATAATGTAACTGTTTACCACTAGTGGTGTCATTTGTTGAGTAGTGTAGAACAATTGAAAAGTGGTGCCAATTGGTTAACACCAGATCGCAACACTTTTTTGTTCCACACTAGTCAAATTACAATAATTATGGATTCTGCTGATTAAAAAGGGGCGATGCGAATTAGGACATGTCCGTTTAATAGGTTGAATACGGTATATGTATATCAAGACAAGTGTTTACACTAATATATTTGTCTTTTATTATATAGGTATTTTTTACTTTACATCATGACCATTTTTAGCTGTGACTCGGATGGTGTGGAGGTGACATTGGTGTTTGGGATTGTTGTAGTAGCATAAAACTAATCATTTCTATCCGATGAGCAATCATCATCATCATTATATACAAAATATGTCTTTCTAACTGCATGTTCTAAATATGATCAAAATTGGCACCACTACAGTATAGCTGTTTTCTAAACAAATGTAGATATTGTAAACCCACATTAATTATATAATGTTAAAACTGCTTCCTCAACTGATTTAGCCTATCACAAATCCGGTTCATTGGTGTTAAAATATGTAGTGTGTGAATAGTTTATGTAAGTCAATTTAATAAAAAAAAATTCAAATCATCAAAAGAATTGACTTTAGTCGTTAGATTTGGTAAGGATCAAAATGGTTGATATTCAAAATGGCAACCACTGTGCGTGCGTGCGTGCGTGCGTGCGTGCGTGCGTGCGTGCGTGCGTGCGTGCGTGCGTGCGTGCGTGCGTGCGTGCGTGCGTGTCAATGCTGATTATGGGCGATCACATAAAAAAGTTACGAAATTTCACCCAAGGAACAAAATCATGATTTTTCAGCATTTTTTCACTTCAGTAAATGCTTGAACAAGCATTGATTAATTTAATAGTTTGTCTGATGATTTCACAGAAACTGCATACAAAAGTTGCACAAATGAGCTTTGTTTTTTGCAAACTTAATTTGAAATGATACTAAAAACAAATTGGATTGATTAAGCACCTTTAAGCATCATAATTATTTAGAATCCCATCCTTGGGGTAATCATTGTTATTCATGTTGCAACTGATACATGCCTTATTTCTGACCAGTCATTATTGTCCCTGATGCCTTAATTGACAAAGGAGAATACTTCAATATAAAGACCCGGTTTTATTACGCAAAAGTAAATGTGCCTTCTATTATTTATATTTACATCTTGACAATGTGACACACAATGTGTTTGACAAAGAGTTATGTCAAGGTCAGAGAAACATGACAACCATTAACAGTAGGTTGTTGAGGAACCATTGTACACCGATCATACTGAACCTTAGTACATACCTGTTAACAGCAGAAACATGACTACTACTATTACTAACTAATAACCTTGTTGAGGAGTTAGATATGGTAAAGTATGTATAGTATAACATGTGAACTGGGAAAACAAGTTTGTTGCAGATGGGATATAAATCTTATTAGACATGTTTATTATAAACAGACTTCTGTAAGAGCCAAATGTTCTACTGGTGCATTGCATTTAATTCTTAATTAAATGCAGTGAAAGTAAAGTGAACCTAGCACACATTCCATGACACGTGGCCTTGAATCAGTTCAACAATAAGTCTTAACAACATATAACTATCAACTTTCCATTTACTGCATTGTCAATGCATGTACAGTGACTCCAATGTATTGGAAGGTGGTATCAATCACATGCAATAAACATCAGTCCATTCAAGTTTTGACACATGCAATAAACATCAGTCCATTCAAATTGAGACACATGCAATAAACATCAGTCCATTCAAGTTTAGACACATCCAACAAACATCAGTCCATTCAAGTTTTGACACATCCAATAAACATCAGTCCATTCAAGTTGAGACACATCCAACAAACACCCATCAATTCACGTTTAGACAAATCCAACAAACATCAGTCCATTCAAATTTGGACGCATGCAATAAACATCAGTCCATTCAAGTTTAGACACATCCAACAAACACCCATCAATTCACGTTTAGACACATCCAACAAACATCAGTCAATTCAAGTTTAGACACATGCAATAAACATCAGCCCATTCAAGTTTGGACACATCCAATAACCATCAGTCCATTCAAGTTTGGACACATCCAATAAACATCAGTTCAATCAAGTTTGGACACATCCAATAAACATCAGTCCATTCAAGTTTGGACACATCCAATAAACATCAGTCCATTCAAGATTGGACACATCCAATGAAATTCAATCTATTCAAGTTTGGACACATCCAATAATCATCAGTCCATTCAAGTTTGGACACATCCAATAACCATCAGTCCATTCAAGTTTGGACACATCCAATAAACATCAGTCCAATCAAGTTTGGACACATCCAATAAACATCAGTCCATTCAAGTTTGGACACATCCAATAAACATCAGTCCATTCAAGTTTGGACACATCCAATAAACATCAATCTATTCAAGTTTGGACACATTCAATAATCATCGGTCTATTCAAGTTTGGACACATCCAATAAACATCAGTCCATTCAAGATTGGACACATCCAATGAACATCAATCCATTCAAGTTTGGACACATCCAATAATCATCAGTCCATTCAAGTTTGGACACATCCAATAACCATCAGTCCATTCAAGTTTGGACACATCCAATAACCATCAGTCCATTCAAGTTTGGACACATCCAATAAATATCAGTCCATTCAAGTTTGGACACATCCAATAACCATCAGTCCATTCAAGTTTGGACACATCCAATAAACATCAGTCCATTCAAGTTTGGACACATTCAATGAACATCAGTCCAATCAAGTTTGGACACATCCAATAAACATCAGTCCATTCAAGTTTGGACACATCCAATAAACATCAGTCTATTCAAGTTTGGACACATCCAATAAACATCAGTCCATTCAAGATTGGACACATCCAATGAACATCAATCCATTCAAGTTTGGACACATCCAATAATCATCAGTCCATTCAAGTTTGGACACATCCAATAACCATCAGTCCATTCAAGTTTGGACACATCCAATAACCATCAGTCCATTCAAGTTTGGACACATCCAATAAATATCAGTCCATTCAAGTTTGGACACATCCAATAACCATCAGTCCATTCAAGTTTGGACACATCCAATTAACATCAATCCATTCAAGTTTGGACACATTCAATAAACATCGGTCCATTCAAGTTTGGACACATCCAATAAACATCAGTCCATTCAAGTTTGGACACATCCAATGAACATCAATCCATTCAAGTTTGGACACATTCAATAAACATCAGTCCATTCAAGTTTGGACACATTCAATGAACATCAGTCCATTCAAGTTTGGACACATTCAATGAACATCAGTCCAATCAAGTTTGGACACATCCAATAAACATCAGTCCATTCAAGTTTGGACACATCCAATAAACATCAGTCTATTCAAGTTTGGACACATCCAATAAACATCAGTCCATTCAAGATTGGACACATCCAATGAACATCAATCCATTCAAGTTTGGACACATCCAATAATCATCAGTCCATTCAAGTTTGGACACATCCAATAACCATCAGTCCATTCAAGTTTGGACACATCCAATAACCATCAGTCCATTCAAGTTTGGACACATCCAATAAATATCAGTCCATTCAAGTTTGGACACATCCAATAACCATCAGTCCATTCAAGTTTGGACACATCCAATTAACATCAATCCATTCAAGTTTGGACACATTCAATAAACATCGGTCCATTCAAGTTTGGACACATCCAATAAACATCAGTCCATTCAAGTTTGGACACATCCAATGAACATCAATCCATTCAAGTTTGGACACATTCAATAAACATCAGTCCATTCAAGTTTGGACACATTCAATGAACATCAGTCCATTCAAGTTTGGACACATTCAATAACCATCAGTCCATTCAAGTTTGGACACATCCAATAAACATCAATCCATTCAAGTTTGGACACATCCAATAAACATCGGTCCATTCAAGTTTGGACACATCCAATAAACATCAATCCATTCAAGTTTGGACACATCCAATAAACATCAGTCCATTCAAGTTTGGACACATTCAATAACCATCGGTCCATTCAAGTTTGGACACATCCAATAAACATCAATCCATTCAAGTTTGGACACATCCAATAAACATCGGTCCATTCAAGTTTGGACACATCCAATAAACATTGGTACATTCAAATCGAGACACATACAATAAACATTGGTACATTCAAATCGAGACACATACAATAAACACCATTCAGACTTAGTTCTCTGCCTCAACTGGCTTCGTCTCCCCGTCCGGTGCATCCTCATACTCCTCCTCTGACTCCTCCTCCTTTTTCTCTACCCCCTTGTTGGCTTCGGGCACCCACAGCCCAGAGCTGACACACCGCCTCATGTGGTACTCTGCCTTCCCCTTCTCCATCGCCTCAATCACCTTCTGCAGCTTGGCAATGTCCTTCGCCTCAAAACACTCCTGCATCACCTGAACACAATGCACATCTTATTATAATCCACTGTATGTATGTTTCTATGTTATGCCACTCCTACACGCTTTGTATCTCGGGCACCAAACTGTCAGAGGCTCATATACAGTCTCACGGCTGGGTCGTCTGTTTTATTTTTTCAAAGTCCACCTGGCTATTACCCTTTCTACGAGCAATCAAATTATTCTTTGTAGTTATTACGTAAAATTTTGCTTCATTAGTTACAATAAAAATAACGTGAACACTTCTGTTGTGCCCAAATACTCAGAAATCCAAGTTCACAGAAGCGTCAAAACAAAAGCATCCGGCAATCTCAAAATATATACACACCGTAAAAGTTGTCAACAAATGGATGAAAAGACTGGAGCTAGAAAGGGAAGGAATGGTTTCAAAGGTAACTCTTCAGATGACAGTGAAATTGTATTGTTTCCTACTGATCTAACATCAACAGGGAGGAATTCCAAAGAGTTGGTGCAGCAATCAAGAAAGCCCTAGTTCCAACATTTGCTTCATCTCTGGGCGAACACAATTAATATAATTTTATTTATTGTACTATTGTACTTTATCATAAGCATCAGAAGCTGTTGAATATTGGGGGACCGATGTTGGTTTCTGCAAGCATATTGGAGGGGCCATCATATGCTTAACATATACCCATGAAAAATATTGGGGCCTCCTCGATTCCGACGCTTATGTTCATTAGTTACAATGTCTCCATATCTCACCTCGGGTAGCGACTCGAATACCTCGACCGGGTCGAGACCACCGGGACCAAGCCGTTTCTTCCGCTCCTCCTGGGAAGACGGGAAACACAAAGCCTGGTCAGTAAACATCAACAATGTATCAAATGGAACAACACAGTTCAGGGGAAATAAAACGTGATGGGTTTGCCACGTCCATATTTTAAATATATTCATAGTTTAGACAGGTTTCATTGAAGGCTGAGGTAGGAAAACACAAAATGTAAACCAAGTTAAGAATGTGGTTTAACAATACTCTAGAGACAAGGAGGTTAAGAGGTGATCATATTTAAGCTTTTAAGAAATTGAATGGATGAAAATATTGAGAAATATGGTAGAACTAGGACGAGGTAAAATTAGTGAAGGATTAATATAGATTGGATATTAGAAAATAGTCATTGAGGACAATAAATGAATGGAACAAATTATCTACAGATTGTGTAAATGCTAACAGTGTGATTATGCTTAAAAACAAAATTGGCAAATATCTCAGGAGGCAGGTTACACACAAATGAAAAATTGTTGGACTCTCGATAAGCCAATGGTTTCCTTGTCCACTTGCCATTTGGGTTGTTTGCTTTGGATTGCAATCTTGTTAAAAAATTTTGGCTATCATAATTTCTGTTTCAGTACTACAGCCCTTATCTGCTGTGAACACTGGATACTGCATTCCCTGTGAATATGCAAGAAAACCAACTGCATCACTTCAAGTCAAGATTTCAGCAACAAAAATGCATTTTATGAACAGGAATATTACATATATTCTAAAAAAGTCCGATAATCAGCGAGTAAAAATGAGCCATATCATTTTATATTTCGTCGCCATGGCAACCAGCAGTCCAAGATGGCTGCCACGATTTCAATGTTTTTGCAGTTGCTAAACAGTTGTATACCAATGTACATATTTAATGTAAATTACTGCTGATCATGCTACAGGAGTGTACTATGATATAAAATACAATATTAAGTACATTTTATGGAGTATAAGAAAGTGAAAAACAAGTTATTAATCTGTATTTTATACGTATATGACAGAAGTATTTATTTGTATATTTGCTAACGATGGATGTCATCGCTACTGGACCGATTCCAATCAATTCAATTCAATTGCATGTTGACGGATTCACTGACACCTTTTCCTTTTTACAAAAATCAAACTCCGGCAACGACGCATCATTCAGCATTGATAGTACAGTGCGCAGCTCATCCTCAGGGTTTACACCATCACTTTCATCATCACTGACATCCAAGTAGCGACTGAAAATATCGGCCACTAAGTTCGCTAACATCATCGTTGTTTCGATCATCAACATCCAACAAAGATTTGGCATTACTTCAACAGGCGGTAAATCGCCAGTTGGAAGTAACGATGTCCACCATTGCGGCCGTCGTAGATTTTGATAATCCATATTAAAAACCGTGAAAATCTCCATAAAATTATATTGAGCGATAATCAATGACTGCAACTACTACTTCATTCGCCATTACAACCGTATATAACAAGTGGCTCCACAGAGTGGATGAGTTATAATTAATTGTAATATATTGTAACTGACGCCTAATTAGTACATCTGTAATTGAACCCCCAAGAGCAACCAAAAAAAAACAAGCCCTTGGATGTTCTTCCTCTCATAAAGCTGGTTTCAGTGGCTCCACATGGTGTACAACCCTGTCATACCTCCTCCACTTCCTTCATGGCTGCCTCTATCCGTGCCTCGGCCCGTGTCTGGATGCGCTCCTTGAAGGCATTCAGCTCCTCGTTGAACGCGTCCATGTACTGCTTCTCCCCTATCTTGATCCTACAAACACATACTCAATTACAACCCATGTATCTTGATCCTACAAACACATACTCAATTACAACCCATGTATCTTGATCCTACAAACACATACTCAATTACAACCCATGTATCTTGATCCTACAAACACATACTCAATTACAACCCATGTATCTTGATCCTACAAACACATACTCAATTACAACCCATGTATCTTGATCCTACAAACACATACTCAATTACAACCCATGTATCTTGATCCTACAAACACATACTCAATTACAACCCATGTATCTTGATCCTACAAACACACTCATTTACAACCCATGCACACAGCAGACAAACTTTCACAACATGAACAACACTACAGATGTATAAACCAAAGATATCTTTAATTAAAGGGAATGTATGATTTTGTTGCCCATATAATATACCTACGTAAAAAAAATCTATCAGGTTTTGTCAAAGTAAATGCTCTTTGACCGACCACTGTAACTTTGTCATTCAATGTTATACTTGTGCAACGAAAACAAGAAACTACTTTATCATGATTTTTTTCATTTGACACAAATCCATATTAGGATATGGCTGTATTCCACCCAAAACGTTTGCTGTATAAAGGAAATTCACATGATATGGAAGGACTCGATGGCACTAACCTTGAAAAGAATGGCCTGATACAGTTCTGTGGGTTGGTCTCGAGGGATCGCGCCAGCTCAAGGATGAACTGCATGACCATCGTTTGGTGGGCAACATGCGCCATGAATTCGTGTTTCTGAAAACACAGGATCATGCGACATAAGGGACCGTCTCAAGACAGTGATGTACGACACTACACATAATTAATGTTTACCTATGCAATAAAATGGGTTGCCATGACAACATACCTCGCGCACTTCAAGGTCGATGCACCAGAGAACGAGGAAGTTGGCCGTCTCCTCACAGACGAGATGCATGTTTTCAAGAAGGTACTCCTGGCTGTCATCGTACTTCTTGTACATGCCAAACTTCTTCATCTCTTTATCATACTTCTCTGTGAAGTTGTGCTACAACAGTGTCACCAAACCCTCACTGACACCCCCAACCAACATCAATGTGTGACAATGTCACTTTTAGCAATTCCCTCAATTAAATTTTCTTACTCGTCCCATTTCAGACTCGTTTCACACAAAAATCTAACCTGCCTAGTATCAACTACAACATGCTAGCTCATTTGTGCAAATTAAATTTGTTATTAAGTTTTGAAGAAATAATTTAATATACTATTAAATAAATTTCAGTTCGGCCAAAACCAAAATTTATTTTAAAAAGGGAAAAAGTGGCTATTTGTAACCTGCCTCTATATACTATAACAAAGGGTTACACCTTCGCAAGTCACCCAAAGTCCATTCTTTCAATGACTTTATCAAAAGTATGCATGCTTTTATTAAACCAACTGCACATATTATTTAAACTATTCAGATGCTAGATCTAAACATCAACGAACCTGATTGATTTGTGATAGGACAAACGTACAGAAAGCACCTTCATGACTTCTGGTTTCTTCTACTAAAATACACACTTCATATACAGGAGTGTTTTGTCAATTCTTTTGCTCAACTTCATGTTCTGACATTTGTAACCATCATACAGTGAATGTATATTCAGAAATGGTGATGATACACAAAAAAGTTGTAATAAAAAAATATTGACGAGTTTCCCCTTTGCAACAGACAGGTAAAATGTTTTATAGAAGGATAGCTTATTAATAACTTAGCCTTGATATGTGTATGACATTTTACAAAATTACTGATTTGTGTGTACGTAATACTAATGAACATGTCTGCTCAACCAACAAACCTGTTTCTCCACCTTCTCTTCTTCCGTCAGTTGGTCTTTCTTACTCGCGTCAAATTTGTTAATTATCTAGAAACAAAAGATTTCAATATACAGGTATACATGGAAAACCATGTCTACTAGTTCATATGTTGCTGTTCTAAGTGTGAAATTAATAATGCACATAGACATTTAGTAAGAGCGTTGAGTTTAAATATTAAAACCATTTGCTGTGTTGTAGTAGGTGTTGCTACAATGGAAACTGCTTCAACATTTGTGTTAGCATATACTGGATAAATAAAAATTCTTAACACAATTCTTTACAAATTTACTGTTTAGTTTTTCAGATCTGCCACTTTTGCTTTGAAAAAAAACCCCGCATTTTTTTTAACAAGAAATCAGGCTATGATATATATACCTACATCAAACAAAATTTGCCTGCCATCAAAAGTATTTGTTTTTATATGTGTCTGATGAACACAAGAAAACATGTACTTCATCATGATTTTACATTTTAAAGAAAATCTGTATTAAAACGGTGTACTAAAAAACGGTATACTAAGAAAATCTGTATTGTATATGGCAGGTGTGGTTTTATTTTGATGACATGCCATCTATAACACAAGATTTTGAAATAAATTTAATGTTTCATAAAATTGCATTGTCAAATAATCTTTATAAAAAATAACAGAAAATAAAGGATTGTGCAACCATGTTTTATTTTGTGTGGCCTGTGAAGCCTTTACAACCTAGGTACATTATCTATACCAATCATTTACCATTAAATATTAATACAAACATTCTTTGTTTCACTTTTCACACACTCACCGTCTTGGATTTGCCATCGTGGCACAGTGTATCAATGTTCCAAGGAGTCAACTAAAAATGGATAAAGAGAAATTATAAAATTAACATCAATAAAAACAGCCTTGTCTTGTGAGACAACCAACAATAACAACAGTGTCATGGTCCCTGTCTTAAAAAATAACCAACAATAACTGCAAGCAGATTTACTTAGATTAAACATGATTTGTAGCAATTGCTATGCTTGCCAAATGGTGTAATAACAACTACAGTTAAACAGCACCCTTTTTTATTTTAATTATAGGAAACCCACAACTAGCTGTGTAGCAGTTAACCTGGCTCCAGCGGGGATTTTCTGACCGACAGACCTCGTCCAATACGGGAGACACATCCTGCTGCACTCCCAGAGAGAAGACATAAGAAAGATGTGGGAATAAACAGAAGAGATCAGCATGAAGAAACACCAGAGAATGAAGGGAGTGGGGAGCAGACAGCGATGGGCAAGGCACATACAGAGATTGAGTGAGGAGTGATAGACAAAGAGAACATGGAAAACAGAAGGAGAATTGGAAGACTGGAATTAAGATGGAGGGATAGCGTTGAGATCTCATAAAGGGCCGAGGTGAACAGCCAAGAGTGGGAGAGAATGGCAGACCTTGATACATGGACACGACTCATTGAGAGGGCGGAACAAACTAAGTGATGTGACCCCTGCCCCACAAGGGACCAAGGGGAAAAGGAAAATACAGCCGCACCCACCTTTTCCTTCTTGTGGAGTTCTTCTTCCTTTTTCTTGTAGTCTGCTTCCTGTTTCTCTAACTCACTCATCTCAATCTTCAGCTTTGACAACTGTTCAGTAGCCGCCTACAACAGGATTGCTGATTCAAGGTTCCTCTTCAATTTGCCAACCTATTCTTCAGTTGTATAATTTGATTGAGACTTGATGCATGCATGGAAAGTGCATAAAGATGTTAACAAATTCAGTTTAATTCATTAGGATGGCTGCTACGATAGCGTTCAAATCTGGTCTTTGCAGCAGTCTCTCTAACCCTTTGAAATTAGGTTTTTTAACTGCAGTTAGCAGATTGTGAAACTTTTTTGAGATGTGAAGGATTCAGGTTTTTTCAATTACAATAAACTAATTAGTACAATGCTTGTTTTACTAAAGATATATGAATTTCTACTTAGAAATAGTTATGAAAGGCACTGTTTTAATTGCTAACTGTGACAATATTATGTTCTATAATTTTAGATGTACAGTAATAAACACTTTGATTCAGATTAAATATTTTTATGCCTGAAAATATTTTGGTAACAGATACAAACTTCATTACAATTACATGGTGAACTTAGCCTAATTGGGCTTATATCTGGCTTCACATTGTTATCGTGACTTTGTTGCCAGTAGTTTACCATTCATTGCAAGACACAAAATGTCATGAATGTTTTAAACAGCCAAATAATAAATATAATAGTCACTCTACAAGTTCCAATGTCTATGAGAGCATTACCTGGTCCTCTGCTTCCTTCAGTTTCTTCTTTATTTCCACCATCTTTTGTTCATGCCTGAAGCCCACAAAACAATCAGTTACACAAGAAACAGATCATCAAACAGCAGAAACTGCCACCCAATAGCACGATTCATTATTACAATGTACCAAAAACATTTATTCTTTAATAAACCTGTTGGAATTTATTTTCCAATTCTGTCATTTTGTTCTCCAGAAAATCAACACACAAGATGTTTGGACTGAGTCTGGTAACATACTTCAATGACAATTGAAATAAACAACCAAACAAATAACACAATAAGTTGAACTACAATATTATTGCCAACTGTGCTAGTTCCTATCCATTCATAGATCTATAACCAGTTTGTGAACAGAGCCCAAATTTGTCAGCTTACTCGTTATGTTTACGATCAAATTCTGTCTTATCTTGTTTGTCCTGTTCCATGCGTTCGACCCTCGCTTGGTGTCGCCACCGGAACAGACTCGGTGTGTCAATATTTGGATGTGTGTCGTCTTCATCATCTGAGATCTAAACAAAGACAAACACAACATCAATTCATTACTTGACAAAAAAGAATCAACTTCCTTCCCTCCATGACAAACATAATACTAATTACCTAGTTAGCTGCCTTGGAAATTTTTGCATCAATGTTGTGTGGCAACATCACTACACTATGGTTGTAGGTATGATGATTAGAGTAAATAGCTCAGTAGCTCAATGGTTATCATTACTGTGTCTCAGGTGTTTAGGGTTGATGGTTTGAACCCATCCCTACACCGTAGGATCCTACTCCTTGAATGGGATTTATATGTCAATATGAAATCAGGAAAATCTCTTTTAAAAAGGAGTGCCTTGATCCTTGTTTGTGGAACTTGAAGGTAATACTAAAGATAATACTAATATAACTTTGCTAGTTAATTACAGTTTAAAGACTTACCAAGCCTAAGTCAAGATATAACTGCTGTAAATTTAACTGTACTGTTCAGCTAGTTCTAGCCCAAATACCACATGCAGATCTTTATTACATACTGCCACTGTCCTGGCTATTCACAGAGCCGGGCTCTATGAATAAGTGCTAGCCTTATTAGCAAAGCCCTGGTTAGGTATATAAAAAATTCAAAATCGATCAGATGATCATTTAAATGGTTCCACAGGATACAGTGTCCTATGAAGTTTATAGCTATTGGTCTGACACTCTTTCTGCTTTTTATGTGCAGTAAGTGTGTGTGCGTATTCCCAGCGGCATATAATGTGCGCATGCAGATTACAAACGGTCAACAAATAATTAATAAACCAGGTGTTAAGCACCGGAATATTATCTGATAATGCTCAAATTTTACAAAGTAATGATACATCATTATTTGAAAAGTATAGCTAGGATAGGTCTCTTTTCTTCTTCAACGATCTCAAAAGTATTAGAGACATCTTTAGTTTAGGCAGGCAGGTATATCTTCATACTTCGGTGATTGACAATGTGTACAGTTTTATATATAACTGCGCCTGAACATATATACAATTGACAACAATGATGTTCTATTATAGCAATAAACATATGCCTTGACATTTTGAAGACCAAGACATAGGCCTTATTATCGCCTGTGTGAGATGTGCAATGTTTAGTGCCTGACCTATACTAGCATGGCCGATTCATTGGATCATGCCTCAGTTAGACTTCCATCTGACATAACTGCATTTGAGCAGACATATCGGCAATTTTGCTGGTAGAACAAGTTAGCAGTGTAACTATGGATTTTAGATGATTTCATTAGGAGGAAGGATTTTTGGCTATTTCTTTCTCTACAAGACAAGTGTGCGTAGTAATTTATGCAGAAATTGGTAAACATTGACGGGTATGGCACGTTCAGCCATTTTAAAAGTGTTAGAAATATGTGATTTTGACAAAACTCGACCAGCATGTCAATGAGATGATGACAACGGCAGGAAAGAAATTTCAGAATTTTTGATGGTCCCATTTTCTTATAATTGCGCAAAACGTTAACATGGTCACCAATGGGAAACGTAACAGTAGGCTGAATCCTCATATGTTGCCTGGCAGTGACAGAACTTTAGCTGCTGCTATTTTTTTTACCGGCAGGTTCTCATTGCGCATATGTGTGCAGGACCAATAGCTGTTTTGCACTACGTCCGGACCTATAGCAATAGTCTATAATATATATATTAATTCACTATAAATTAACGATCCTCTCCTTATTGCAGAGCCTGGCTAGCTCTGCCAATAAGCGCACACCTTTGGCTTTGCCTGGCCCTTGCCTTGGCTTTGTCATTTCCACATTCGCAGAGGCAGAGCCAGAGCTGGGTTTCCAAATAGCCTTGTAAGTTGTACTTCCTGTTAGCTTGAGTAAGTGGCTGTTTTAGAATACATCTAAGAATTGTAGCCCGCCATAGAGGTTTTTATGCTTTCACTTGGTATGGCCACGTACATAAGCCATGACAAACATGGAAATGATTGTAACACAGCCATGCCCATGCCATGGCATGGCCACGGCCCGGGTTTTCTTCCGAGGCTCCGTGCCTCCTGCGACTTGTTATGTTACATTGTTAGGATTCTCCTTTGTCAGATAAATATGCTTTACGCTGTTAGTGGTTGTACTGCTTTGCTCACCTCTATGTGATCCCATTTGCTGTAGTCGACCGCGGACATTGTAAGGCTTAGTGACGCTTGTCATATAACTAAAACGAAAACAACGCTACTTTTCTGACGCAGAATCGGAAGTATTCCGTTTGCCAGCGGTTGTAAGGAAGTCGCAAATTGATTGGTCGATATTTCACTAAAATGCTCAATCCAAGCGTGTTGTTCTTTTAGAGATACGTTATTGCCCTATCGTAATTAATAGCATTTATGCAACATTGCATGAACAACTACAATTCGAGCAATACAACTTAGAGACAAATGTCATGCAGTTGTGTAAAATCGCACACAAATCACAACAGGGGGCGCCTGTTGTCAAAACGAAACGTCTAGAAAACGCTTCCCCTCGATTATCCAGACTCCGTGTTGTGGCGCCACCGATTGTCGCACATACCGGAGCCTAGAATCAGAGTGCACGTTTATTGTGATGAATATGATTGGTTATCCTGAATCAGAGTAAGCATTGAAATTGACTCAAGCTAACTCATCAAATAAGAGTAAACTGTTTTTTTAGTTTAACCAATTTTAAACATCAATCATAATATTATTAACACAAGTCACACAAATAATAAAACGGAATTGCAAACGTTAATGTTTTGGTTGCGGGTTCGAATACCATAATAGGCCTAGTTGCCTAAACTTGTTATGTAGGTACTCTTTTATTTTGGGTCCTCTTATTTTGAATAAAACTATTAGAAAAATATCACAATGCCGCCAAATATCTCTTCACACAGTCCCTACCATTTCAGTCGCGGTCTTCCTCTTCTCATTCTGCCCTCCACACTGAGCGCATCCCATAGGTCCATCGGGCGTCGATTTTTCTTCAATCACTGATCCCGTTTCACCATCGTCTCCACCACCCGTCTCCACTCACCCCGTCCCTCGCTCTATTCTCCACTTCCCTCCCACTCCCGCCAAATCTATATTCACGTAGCCCTCCCATCTCACTCTTGGTATTCTTCTCCTTCTCCTTCTACTCTCCACTCAAAGCGCATCCGGTATCTTCGTCAACCGTTCCCCTTCCATCTGTTCCACGTGTCCAGCCCACTTCAACCGACTCCTCACCAGCTTCCTCCTGAAACTGTCTTTCACACCCCCTCACTCAGCTCCTCACTCACACCAACCTCCTCACTCAGCGCGTGTATTCTTCGCTTGTTCACTCTTCACTGCCGCAATTTTTTTTACCCAGTTATTTTCTCTTGTTGTTTTCCCGTCATCGCTATGATTTCTGTGCCCCATAAATAGGCTGGTGTGGCGCACATACTAATCATCTTTCATTTGCGCTTCCGAAATATATGTCTACCTTCACGCCTTCCATTTTCCTCCACGTATTCGCCCACAGTATGTAGGTCATATTCTCCTTCGAATTTCCGTCTCCGTGCCGCCGTCCTCGCACACCGCTCCACTCGGTATACAATGCTGTCTTGCTGTTTCAGTTTCTTCTCTCCCAATCGTATGATTATATCAAGATCGAGCGTATGGGATAGAAACAAGCTCTCAGAAAAGTAAGACCACGATAAACAGCATAACTACGCGAAGAACATATGCTGCTGGACGGAGAACGCTTCGAAGAAGTAGACATCATTCACGTAGGGCGACCCCACCGAGGAAAAACGCAAGCGACTAAACCTGTGTAAATTACCCACAGCGACACGCTGGAAGATCTGAACCAATAACATCAAAACTGCAACGAAGATACGACTGTACAAAAGCCTGGTCGTATCAGTGCTGAAATACCGGGTGCAAAAGCCGGACCCTGAAAGCCAAGTCCGAATGACGAATAGCCGCGTTTGAGATAAAATATATCAGAAGGAAGTTGAAAATATGACACGGGGATCATAATTATAGCGAACGTATCCGTAACGCGGAGCATCGTCGAAGTTGCAGGACAACAATTGCCACTCTTGACAACTTTGAAACGCTGCAAACTACGATGATTTGACCACACATCGAGGTAGGCCTGTCGTTGACACGCTTGAGGTGAGATCTTGCGAGGATCCGTCACCGGCCGACGAATAAAGACAGGCCACAGAAAATATGGATCGACAACGTTCGAGAACGGACTGGTCTGGAGCTACGGGAGCTCTTCGAAGCTGTTCACGACCGTGCAAGACGGAGGGTGGTTTCTGTCGAGGCTTCTACCGTCAACCCGGTCAAAAGATAAGTGAGTAAGTGTGAATGCCGTCTTCTGACACCCAGAGTCAAACCATGTGGCTGCGGCCAGATTTCCTTATTTACAAATAATCTCCGGGACACCCACAAAGGTTTGATGTATACAAAACTTTGCTATGACTTTTGTTTTGAATTTACATTTAATTAAGCTGATTGCGTAAGTTTTACACTGAAGCCCGTGTCGACGATGACGATAGTGTGACAGGCGCGAATAAAGTCGGTGACATCTGCTTGGCGACCTTTCATTGGCTGATGTGTTCCACTTCGCTAGGCGCGCAGCAAATTGCTGTCTCCAGTGACTACCCCCATTGAATGTGACATAAACCAGTTCACCCGCAATTAAACTCAACGACACCAATCTTTGAAGATCCTATTGTCGACCAATCAACGAACAAATTGCCTATTAAGTACCGCCTCCGGCTTGTCACCGTTGCATTCGATGACGGGAGGCGTTGACGTTAGCTTCGTTCGGTTGACATTCGTTCGACTATTTGGAAAGTGGACGGCGAAAGCGTATATTTTTATTTACAGCGACCGGAGTACATGCTTACACTTGCCAGAGCACGCAAATAACGATCACTGTATCAACGACGAATAACGAATCTGGATTTAATATGCGTGTCCCTTTGGAAGACACTTACCTAAACTGGCGGAAAGTGTAGAGGCAGGGTTTTCTGAACGTTTGATATACGCGTACGGTAATTACGAATCATATTGTGGAACACTATGAATTAAAGAACGTAATAACTGAAACATATATCAAACTGTATCGTTGAGTCATCCAGGAATATAAGAACTGATTTTATTTATTTCAACTTGGCGTTGCTTGGAAACGCTAGAACCTTACGGCGTTGTGAAGATTGGGAATTATCGCAAGTTCTACGATGGCGGAAAGTGACAACGATATCGATGTCACGTGTACAGTGTCTGACGCCGAAGCTGCCGGTGACAGTGCGTCCTCCGAGACTTCGATTCGCAGCGGTGAGACTTTGCAGTTTGACATGTTGAACGATGATGCGCCTGTCGCGAGACCGAGGAAGAGGCGACGCCGAGACAGCGACCTGACCCTAAGTGACGACGAGGCCCACGGTCTGCGACATAAGATAAACGGGCGAGAACGCGAGCGCATGCACGACCTGAACGCGGCCCTTGACGGACTTCGCAGCGTCATGCCGTACTCGCACGGACCGTCTGTCCGGAAACTGTCCAAGATCGCCACTCTCCTCCTGGCGAGGAACTACATCCTCATGCTGCAGAATTCCATCGAGGAAATGCGCTGGTTCGTCGGCGCTAGCGGAGGCGACGCCACCGTCTGTCATCCGGCCGCTTCTCCGGCGCCACCAGGTAGCGCTGTCGCCGACCCGACGTTCTCGCACCTGCCGCTGTTCCACGCATCCGTGTTCGCCGGAAGTGCGGGCGGCGCCATTACGACGCCCCGCGGTCCTCGGTACGATCTCGCACAATCGCACAAACATCGCGAGATTTGCGACTGGAGATCGTGGTCCTTGCCGTCCATGTCGTGCACATGTCACGAATGCTCCGCTACGGACTACTTGCGACAAACTATGACGTCAGTCGGATGTACGGTGACGTCACAGCGGCTGGTTGCCTCCGATGCGCCGTTTTCGTTCGTGAGCAAGTGAAACGTACGCCAATAGTTTGTTGACAACGAATCGTCTATTTTTGTTGTATGTCGATTATTATATCAAATGGTGTTGCATCCCTTGTAGTGGTCCGAGACGTTGGCGGACTATCACAAATAACCGGAAGGCCATAGGAACAGTTTGAATAAGTGCAGATCACATATATACAATTTTATATGTATTTCACGCGTGTAGCGATTTTAACAAATTCAAAGTGGTGGACTATGTTCTCTATTGTCGAAGACGGTTGTCATTCTGTTTTAAAACAATTAAAATGTTCGTCTGCCATTTTGTACGGGATGGCATAAACACATTTAATAGTTCAGTCATAATCGGACAAGTCCAATTATGAAATTCAACACTGTAGACCTACCCATGTATTGGATAGATCATATGAATGCGTGTTTAATAAAATATTCAATGTATTTTAATTATGTGTCTGTGTATTAGACATCATTTCAAAACATCGATGTTTGATGCTAAGCGAAGGTTTCATTGGGCGAGAAGAGGGCAGTTGTCTAGCTTAGCTTCGTATAATTTATTGATGCATTTCAATAACATGTTTTATTTTCCGGTCACAGTTTATATTATGATGAAAGAGGAACATAAAGTCACATTCTACTGCATCATGTTACTGCATGTAGGCGTCTGCATGTGTAGTATGTACTGATCACAGCACGAAGGACTAGGAATTACACGGATATAAATTATATGTATCCACAAGTGGATGTAATTCAACGTTTCATGGTGGGGGAGGGAGGTCTGAAGTTAAGTAACACTAGTTCCGTGCAGTGTCATGCAGCGATGTCTTGAGATGGCCCCTAACTTGTTTCGTATTTAGTTACCTGTAGCGTGTGTGCCATACGGAACTCTGTGCATTGGCGCTACTACATAACCCATGGATGGTTTAGGCGTGAGAAATCACCCCAACCAGGGTCCAGGGACCGCAGGCAACGAAGTCCCCCAGCCCTTGGACCTCAGTGAATGTCACAAGCATTTGGAGACCTGAGAAGATATGCTTTATTAAAAAAAGTGAAGTAAAGCTCATCTTCAACACTTGCTTCCACTGCTTTCCAACAGGAAATCTCATTGGTTGATGCTCAGCTGTTGACCTATCACTGACCGTGTTTCACACGTTACTTGGTAAAAGGCAGATATTATGGGTAAAATTAACCGAGGCCTTCGCCTGCGACACACACACACACACACACACACATAGATTATGTGTCTCAAATCTCTAAGACACTGGACCAACGAGACAGCTTTGTATATCTGGGTGGATCGGTTTGCGGAAATTCGCAGAATACACGCTGGGGCGAGTGCACATAGGAAAGTGGAAGGGGTGATGGGAGATAGACTATATATCCGGAAGCTAAGAGGAAAGATGCTTAGCTCATGCGTATTACAAGCCTACATATAAGGTCTAGAGATCATGACGATGACAGAATCACAACAAGAGAAACTGCTGGAGGAGCTCATGGAGGAAGTTGGTGTGAAAAAGAGTCTCACGAGGAAGCTGGTGAGGAGTCGGTTAATGTGGGCTGGACATGTGGAAAGAATGGAAGGGGAACGGTTGATGAAGAGAGTGGAAGGTAGAAGGAGAAGAGGAGGACCGAAACTGGGATGGGAGGACTACGATTTGGCGGGAGCGGGAAAGGAGAATGAGACCGAGGGATGGGGGCGGTGTGGAGGCGGTTGGTGGAGACGGCAGTAAAACGGGACTAGCGACGAAGAAGAAGGGAAGCAAAAATTAACGACCCGTATCGGTGCCAGCCTCACCCCGGACTATAGGGATAAAGACGGCCGGTATCGGTGCCAGCCTCACCCCGGACAACAGGGATAAAGAGGAGAGCAACAACAACATTTGTGTAAACAGGAAATTGTCGCACACATTCGAAATCTGATTACAGTGGACTTCTTCACTTCGGGTCACAGAAATATTGTGTTCAGCGGCTGATTCACTTAAATGGTGCGTTTTAATACAGCGAGAATGTGGAGTGATATTCCGTCCGAACCAATACAAGCCTATTTTATTCTACTGAACGGCTAATTCTGTTAACCGCGATTCAGCTTAGCAGAGTACACTGTAATACATACACCGTACGAACGTTGTGTGCCGGCGTTACAGCAGAACGATGTTAGTACCGTTACATTGTTTCTCAGAGCTGCCAAGTTGTTTCAAGAAACATGCGTGAGATTATGGGCGGGTCCAAACTCAGAAAAGTTGTGTCCACTTCCTGAACACGACACCTGGTGGCAGTACTTGTAGTCATTCAATGTTCCACCGGGATAGCACTTTATACACTGGGAAGCATTCACACATTGACAAATGTTTCATTATGTATGCTGTTGCGTTTTTGTTAATACGGGACGATATATTTCCCATTGTTCAGAAACAGTTAAGATAAATGCATGTTGATATCTCGTAAGTCCCAATGTGGAATACACATCAGTCGCCTGGGTGCCCATACACAATTACACATATTAAAACATGATTAGAAGAATTCAAAAGCATGCAACAACATTGATTGAAAGCAACTATGAAAGCACACTCTGAACCGTAATACATGTTATATCAGACGTCAACTGGTTATCACTTAGAACGAACACTAAAATAAAAAATGACATGGTAGTCGTCTGTCATTTAACCCACCCCGCAAAACGTATGGTTTAAATGTTCAAAAGAAGCAGACGTTCAGCACGATCAATATTTGATACTACAGCGGACTCCGCTTAACAGAATCACGGATACCAGAATCAGCCTCTTAGTAGAATCAAATGTTTGGGCTGGGACCAAATCATTCCCTATTCCTGCTCTATTAAAGTGCGCCGCTTAAGAGAATCAAATTGTTCTGCCCGAAGAGATTCTGTAATTGGAATAGTATGCGCCTGCGTGGTTGTATGCCCATGTAGCTTTTGGGGGCTTTCCCTGGCTTAGTTAAGTATTGTATTTGCTCGAATGTTAATGGGTGATCTATTGACAGTTTGACAGTCAGTATGCCAACGTGGCGCGGAACCAGCGACCGTTACACGCGCCATCAATAGTCATACCATGATCTCTCTTTGGCATGGTGACATGATTAAGCATCAGCGCGTGCACGGAAAAATATCTATCAACACGTGCATGAAAATATGCCTGTTTGTATTAATTATTTATTGAAATGGGCAATATGCGTGAGATGTGTAGATAGCTGCGTGAAAGCGTGATACGCCAAATACGTGATACTTGGTAACTCTGATTTCTACGAAATACGATCTTAATTAATATCATTGTACGTGTAAGCAGGAATTCCACGTATTCTGCCGAAACCTGATCAGCATAATCGGCCGTCACTCCAACGTGTAATACAACGCGGTCATCTTACCTGCAATGATATCAATAAATTGCCTGCACATATGCGCGGAACTTACTAATGGATTGCTGCTACTGTCCAGCGACGAGACCACACGGGACCGTAACCGCTCGTCTCTGTTGTCCCACGTTCCAAACTAAACAATTAGACGCAGCACCGAAGCAGCTGGTCTGTAATTAGTCGACCACGCCGCTCTCGACGCGGCCTTCGCCCGGGGATACTACACGACGTGAAACACGATCCACCGAACTGTCACTCTTACCGATAACCACAACACGAACCCCGTGACAGAGGGACAAAAGATTTTCGAGAATCGTGAAGAATTTTTCGCGCTGTCTGCACACTGTCTATGAGGTGTGTCCGTCCGCGAGCCTATCTGGCGTAGGTGGAGAACATTCACTCGCTTCTGGTTACACGGTTGTTGTATTATCCAAAGCAAGATCGACACTTGATGCCACTATTGCGCCAACTATCACGTGTCTCCCTAAAGGGTAACCGCACGCACGCACGCACGCACGCACGCACGCACGCACGCACGCACGCACGCACGCACGCACGCACGCACGCACGCACGCACGCACGCACGCACGCACGCACGCACGCACGCACGCACGCACGCACGCACGCACGCACGCACGCACGCACACACACACACACACACACACACAACAGAATACACAACACACAATATGTCACAGGACAATTTGTTCGTGGACAACGGGCGACAAATGAAGAGATGTCTGCTTCAATTAGACAAATTATGTTGACAGCACAGATAAGAGAATGTATCGTATGAGAGATTACATTGTCGGTGGTTGCGCACGCGTTTAGCATTGCGGTTTATGGCGTAATGTTCGTTAGTGTTTCGTCCTGTGAAGTTTTTTATCGAAGTCGCTAACCTTTGGATGTGAACATTCGCGAAACCACTTTATTGAACCATGGACCGGAATACTCAATAGGAAAAGAATTATATCGGCAAATTTGTCAAAGGATACTTGATCGCGCATACCTTGAACAGTGGCTGAATATGTGAACTATAACTACGTTATCGATCAGCAAAATGAATTTGTTGCAGTTTTATTTAGCGTGTCTGGTACACTGAACTAAAGTAAAAAGAGGTGGAGGTAATTAAGTTCTTGCATAGCGCGGTATCCGGTCCTTAGGACTGCTCAAAGCGCACTACGCTTCATCCCCTGACAGACCTGTCAACGCTATTTCAACTTCTCTGGGAAGCATTCCGTATATAAAGTATAAGTCATCGTACACATCTAGGGAAAAATCCAAGAAATAATATACATTGTTAATTTAAATGTTCTTTGAGACCGAAAAGTTCAGAGAATTGATGCAGTTTAATTATATGAGCCGCCCCCCCCCAAAAAAAAAAGCTCCGTATCAGATAACCAATGAAAATCGCTGTACACGACTTTTACTTAAAGCACACAACTATTCGCCGCTTGCCCCTGCTTCAGTTCAATAAGATATTTTACAATGTCTGGCACGTAGCAATACTATATTTGGATAATTTGATAGTAGATATATTTTCCTCTGCCATATTCTCCATTTAGAAGGACTGTAGAATAAAATCCCGTCGACCAAACTTATGTGGGTCAGCAGTTCCTCGTACTGCTGGAATAGACAACGGTCCGATCCAGAAAGTACACAGGGGAGACTGGGGCTAGTTGTACACAGGGGAGATTGGGGCTAGTTGTACACAGGGGAGACTGGGGCTAGTTGTACACAGGGGAGACTGGGGCTAGTTGTACACAGGGGAGACTGGGGCTAGTTGTACACTGGGGAGACTGGGGCTAGTTGTACACAGGGGAGACTGGGGCTAGTTGTACACAGGGGAGACTGGGGCTAGTTGTACACAGGGGAGACTGGGGCTAGTTGTACACATGGGAGACTGGGGCTAGTTGTACACAGGGGAGACCGGGGCTAGTTGTACACAGGGGAGACCGGGGCTAGTTGTACACTGGGGAGACTGGGGCTAGTTGTACACATGGGAGACTGGGGCTAGTTGTACACAGGGGAGACTGGGGCTAGTTGTACACTGGGGAGACCGGGGCTAGTTGTACACAGGGGAGACCGGGGCTAGTTGTACACTGGGGAGACCGGGGCTAGTTGTACACTGGGGAGACTGGGGCTAGTTGTACATAGGGGAGACTGGGGCTAGTTGTACATAGGGGAGACTGGGGCTAGTTGTACACTGGGGAGACTGGGGCTAGTTGTACACAGGGGAGACCGGGGCTAGTTGCACACAGGGGAGACTGGGGCTAGTTGTAAACAGGGGAGACTGGGGTTAGTTGTACACAGGGGAGACTGGGGCTAGTTGTACACAGGGGAGACTGGGGCTAGTTGTACACAGGGGAGACTGGGGCTAGTTGTACACTGGGGAGACTGGGGCTAGTTGTACACAGGGGAGACTGGGGCTAGTTGTACACATGGGAGACTGGGGCTAGTTGTACACAGGGGAGACTGGGGCTAGTTGTACACTGGGGAGACTGGGGCTAGTTGTACACAGGGGAGACTGGGGTTATTTGTACACAGGGGAGACTGGGGCTTGTTGTACACAGGGGAGACTGGGGCTAGTTGTACACAGGGGAGACTGGGGCTAGTTGTACACAGGGGAGACTGGGGCTAGTTGTACACAGGGGAGACTGGGGCTATTTGTACACAGG
The DNA here is from genome assembly GCA_963662155.1 of Lamellibrachia columna. NCBI lineage: Eukaryota > Metazoa > Annelida > Polychaeta > Sabellida > Siboglinidae > Lamellibrachia > Lamellibrachia columna. The sequence continues at coordinate 8,793,014 of OY759270.1, forward strand.
GGAGACTGGGGCTAGTTGTACACATGGGAGACTGGGGCTAGTTGTACACAGGGGAGACTGGAGCTAGTTGTACACAGGGGAGACTGGGGCTAGTTGTACACAGGGGAGACTGGGGCTAGTTGTACACATGGGAGACTGGGGCTAGTTGTACACAGGGGAGACTGGGGCTAGTTGTACACAGGGGAGACTGGGGCTAGTTGTACACAGGGGAGACTGGGGCTAGTTGTACACATGGGAGACTGGGGCTAGTTGTACACAGGGGAGACCGGGGCTAGTTGTACACAGGGGAGACAGAGGCTAGTTGTACACAGGGGAGACCGGGGCTAGTTGTACACAGGGGAGACAGAGGCTAGTTGTACACAGGGGAGACCGGGGCTAGTTGTACACAGGGGAGACAGAGGCTAGTTGTACACAGGGGAGACCGGGGCTAGTTGTACACAGGGGAGAGAGAGGCTAGTTGTACACAGGGGAGACCGGGACTAGTTGTACACAGGGGAGACCGGGGCTAGTTGTACACAGGGGCCTTTTAGAGAACATAGCACACATATGGGGATATCATCGACAGTAGTTGGTTGGAAGTCCACCAACAGACACACCGTCCTAAATCGGGAGTTAGGAAGACGACATTAACGAGATGTGGACAAAAAATACTTTTGAACCATCTAAAATCTTTTTTGGTATGCCCACATAATATCATCTCAGGCAGCCACGTTTTATGTTTCGTGAATGAAACTTGAAACATGTCTACTATATAATTATATAGTATACGGGGCAATGTCAAGAAGAAGTTAAATTGAAATTCAGGATGTGTATGGGGACGTGGATGACCGTGCGCGTGTGCGTGAGTGCGTACGTGTGTGTATCATTCAATCAAGTAGAAAAATTAAATATATATTGTCATTCACCATTAAATTGTTTGTTACGAATCCGGGGAATGTGTAGCTAAACAGCTAAAAATTAAAAACTTAATATATGAAGCTGTGAACACCAACGTTGTTATGCACGCTGTGTATAAGACGTATAAGTGTGTGTAATCCAATTAATGTAATGCACGCATTCTTTGCTGTAACAACGTGCCCCGTATGATGTAACAACTTGCCCCGCTTACGGCGCCTAGTTGTTACAGTCGACCGCGCCTGGGAAACTTCGCATATCTACGTAACGACACCATGGGACACACTGGTATGGTACATTTTATTAACACGAATAATACATTTAATGTATACGTTGACATACATAATGCATCTAACATACTTTTAACAAAAAGTTACTTTAACTGAACATTTTAACAACTAACCCCGGCTCCTCTACATTACTGCATGCATGCATACAAACATACGTAAGTACTTACGTGGGGCCTACATCACTATAATCTAAGCAATAATAAGTAAATTGCCCTTTCTGTAAATGAAGGGTACCTGGTACATATTTTTCCTGGACCTGAAAATTCACTAAATGCCACCGAATTGACTTTAATCAGTGCTTAATTCTTGGCGCGTGCAAGTGGTGGACGTCGACCATTTAGTATTCATGTTTGATCCATCTCCCAGTGAACACTTCTTCTCTGGTGAACGGCGCGAGGCAACGCTCGATGGAGAATCCCCGTGGTACAGATGAAAGCGACGCGGCGTCTCTTTGGACTCGCCACCTCTCCGACGCCGAGTGTGGACCCGGCAACAACTGAGCCGCGGGGACTCGGTAGATCGTGTTGTTGAACAACACAGGTCCGAACAATGAGTAAGGGGACTACGATACTGAAGAACGGCGGCTACAATAAGAAAGCGTTCAACGAGGACCCTATTAAAATACAGGTAGCCAAGAGGAGATATTTATGAGAACGCAAAAACAGCTGCGAAAATTGGCTCGTCTCATGACTCTTTACGCAAACGACAACTCTGCGATTGGAAGTCATTGTCTGGTCTGGCTGCGCCCGAGGAACCATCTGTGCGGGAGGGAACAGATCACAGTGGACGGAACAAGCGACGGTGATTTGGAGATGATATTGCCTTTTAAACAATATAAACACGAAAATTTGTGTATTTAAGGAATATGACATATACTGGGGTTGGCAATACATTATTTAATTCTTAAACAATCATGTCACAACACTTCCGAAACATGTTTATAAATCGTGGCCAAAACGTCCGTCTACCAACTCCCTGATGGGCGAGGGTGGGCTGCACCCTGGCCGAATAACCCCTGCCCTTAAGTGTACTTAATGCACCACTCGTTACTGCTATAAGTTTACGTCTGATTAACTTTAAATTTTAGTTCACGAATAGGTGAAGACGAATGGGAAATAATGTTCACAGTCCGTGATCGATGATCAACAATCTATCTTCGTTTGTGATTCGCACCGGTGAAACTTAACTGTATACCACCGCCGTAACAATGGCGTTGATACTATTGTAATCCGATATCTGTTTGAAAGTAGACACGGCACCTGTGTGCGCCCTTCCTTATCGCATCGATCGGGAACGGGAACAACACATTCAAACAATATATTCTTAAATATAATTGCAATCGTTTCAATGAAGCGTTGATTTTAAGATTTAGCTGTTTGGATAACTGGTGGATGATCGCGAGTGTTTCTATAAAATGAACGCTGCACATTATGTCAAACTTCGACATCAATTTAAAGTAACAACGAAACAATATGGCTGGACATTGCCGACATCTGACGTTCGTGACTGTATCTTGTTTGCACAATCTGCCCAACTGACAGGCAAGCCTGGTGAACTATTGTCAGATGAGAAAGGCTGTGTTAAACCGTTCTTCCAAAACCGGCTAGATGCATAAACCTTATCGCGTAAACCGACACCTTAAATGACAGACTACTAAACGGTTTGCCCCCGCCCAGGTAGGTGTAGCACACAGACCTCCACCGCGGTACGTCGCTGCACGGAAAACCCGCTGCTTAACTCACGCAAACAAATATTGGTCAACAAATATGGCATCCAACGAAATCATATTGTGAATTTTTTAATAATCCTGATTAATTAAACATACGAATTGTGTAGTAGTTTGAGTTTGTAGTGGTGTGCATGGATTATAATTACTCTGCCTGCCTGCCTGCCTGCCTGCCTGCCTGCCTGCCTGCCTGCCTGCCTGCCTGCCTGCCTGCCTGCCTGCCTGCCTGCCTGCCTGCCTGCCTGCCTGCCTGCCTGCCTGCCTGCCTGCCTGCCTGCCTGCCTGCCTGCCTGCCTGCCTGCCTGCCTGCCTGCCTGCCTGCCTGCCTGCCTGCCTGCCTGCCTGCCTGCCTGCCTGCCTGCCTGCCTGCCTGCCTGCCTGCCTGCCTGGCTCACTGTATGTATATAATGTATGTAACAATACCGTCTGGGCCATGGTAATCGTGTTAACGTTTTTACAACATCACACCTTTCTAATATATGGAATGGGTTGTTATTTTCAACGTTTTTTGTTGATACCGGCCGCAGATATGTGAGTTTGAATGTTTAACGCTGCTTAGCGTCTTCTGTGTTAACACCGTCGGCTACGAAATTTACACCTGAAGATAACGCATCTGTTCGCTTTTTTCTAGAGTTACAGAAAGACTGTGAGCGAAAAAACTAGTACGCAGTGATTCCCACGCTACACGGTCGTTTAGCATATTGCGTGTCTTACATCTTTGTTATCGTCATTCGTGTTCTCTGACTTCCGATGTGGTTTATGTTAATTGGTACTGTGTATACAAAGTCTATATTTTTGGCATGCAATTCCCCGAATAACAACTTACTTTTGCGAATTAGAAGAACAAGTTGTGGTCGGTTATCGTATGCAGTCAAATGCCCCCAGCTTCAATGGTTGTTTTCTGCTCATTAAAAATAAGGAGAGGTGCATTTATACTGTCGACTCTTGCCACCACGAGCCTCCGCAAGGTTAGCCCTGTATTCATCTGGCTAACTCTCTCGGTTATAGAAATGGGGCTGTTTGCACATTCGCTGTGATGTCGTTGACATCGATTGTAAATTTGAACACTTAAAACATTATCTCAATCGAGTATGAGCAAAATAGTTTATTACCAGAATTCATTGTTAACTCATTGGTGGAACGTATATGTTGTTGATGTCTGGTTGCAGTCTTATTGGTTTATTGTCGCCGTCATCGCTTATAATTTATTGATGAATTAGGTACAAAAGCGATACCCATATCCAGAATATGACGACCCCGGGAACAGACCGAGAGCCCAGAGCTTTTATTTATGTAAACGACGCCAAAAGGCTTGACCCCCATGGACTGATGGGACCACCCCCGACGACATCTCAAAAATGCGTTGCTGTCGGGTCAGATGTGGTATGTTGCCCCGAAATCACCCAAAGTACATTTATTTGATAAGGGCGGGCTACACATAGCTGAGAAAATTGTTGGATTCTCGATAAGCCAATGGCTTCCTTGCCCACTTGTCATCTGGAACTTGTTGTTTGGGGTGGCAATCTTGTTAAATCTATTTAATGGAATGACGCCAAGGCTAAAAACAGTGCCAAATGTTCCACCAAAAGGGTTGCTGGCAGGGGGATAGCCCCACATAAAATTGCTGGCATTGGTAATTCTATACTCAGGGAACCCCAAGGAAAGATTTGACCGTGTTTTTAGCCTTGGCGTCATTCCATTAAATAAATGCCCCCTTTTCTCACCCTTTGGGGGTCGTTGGCAGGGGGAGGCCCCGCCTAAAATTGCTGGCATTGGTCATTTCATACTCGGGGAACCCCGCAGGAACATTTGACACCGTTTTTATCCTTCGCATCATTCCATTAAATAAACGTCATTCCATTAAAAAGTTACCCTTTTCTCACCCTTTGGGGATTGCTGGCAGGGGAATCACCCACCTAAAATTGCTGGCATTGGTTATTCCATACTCAGGTTAACATTTGGCAGTGTTTTTATCTTTGGTGCCATTCCCATAAATTAATGTACTTTTTTGCTCCCTTTGACGGGTGGTTTCAGGGGCAACCCCCCAGGACAGACCCGGCAGCAACGCATTTTTGGGATGTCGGGGGGTGGTCCCTTCAGTCCATGGGGTCAAGCCTTTTGGCGTCGTTTACATAGATAAAAACTCTGGGCTCCCAGTCTAGAAGGGAGACATAGCTTTTGTTCAGTTAATGATGATACAATTCTCTAACTGGTGAGTGCGTGCGAGCGCATGTGTGGGTGGGTGCGTGCGTGCGTAAAGGTATGTTCTTACATAGCGCGGTATCCAGTCCTAGGACTGATCAAAGCGCTTTACACTTCACCCCTGGCAGACCTGTTCAGCCCATAGAGTTACACCATTAATCACCCCCCTATAAACAAGAGCGATAAGCCAGCTCACTGCAGTGAAGCGGGTGTGGACCACTGGCCGGCATTTCATTGCCCGGCAGAAACAGTTGCATCCACTGCATGACACATAGGGTAGTACTGTTTATAGTGTGAACATAGCATGTTACAAATAGTTGTCTAACATATGTAAGTAAGTAAGTAAGTAAGTAAGTAAGTAAGTAAGTAAGTAAGTAAGTAAGTGAGTAAGTAAGTTAATGTATTTCCTCCTCACCATCATCATTTACAATATTAGGCAAACAAAAGCAATGAAGATGAGGTGGCTACCAGAAAATTATAAACTAGTAGCCAGTGACGATGACACCAGGAACCAATTAACTTGAAGATTTGTCATTTTCATTTGTTCTTAATGGGGCATGGCCACCAGACTGATAAATAATTTGGGTGAGGGTGGTCCCAGCAGTTGTGTTATAAGTGTGGGCAGTTGGGTTGTTCATACATGCATTAGTGTTAAACTCTTCAAGACAAACATCTTGGAGGCTTGCTGGATAAAGTTGTGGGACAACGAATATGGTTATTTCCTGTGTGGCTTACAGCTGTACGAATCAACAGAAGACAGGATCTAACATCTCGTTATTTTCAGGTAATTTATGTTGCAAATGTTTGTGCTGTGTTAGTGTATATGTGAATGAATGTAACAGTTTCGAAAATGTTCTGAAATACCAATATATTACAGATACGTTTGTTTTTCTTGGGGGAGCGTACATTAAGTGTTTCCTAGTAGTCACATTGATTGGGTGCAACATAAAATGTTATAGTGGTAGGATTCAGTTTTATAAATAATGTGTGCGTGCATGTATGCATATTTGTAACTCTTTTATAAATCTCTACTAGATGTCAGCTCATTAATAAGATTTTTTTTCTTTGTTAAGTCATCTGCATTTAATGAGGCTCTCCCCTTTTTGGTCGTCGTTTGCCTTTTCTTCGTTGTATGAACCACTATCATGTAACTCATTCTGTACACATTGCAACATTCATTGCATTCTATGCATTTGTTTGACAAACCATGTGAAAGGTTGCCTACTAAAACAATTGACAGCTTAAATGAGAGAACACATTTCTTTACATGAGGCGTGTCCTTGGGCAAGTTGTAACATTCGAGAGATCTTGATCTGCAGGTGGAAATAGCTGTGATGGAGCAGCTGGGGAATGTGTTGGAAGATGGGAAAAGAATATTTTTGGGACCTTAGAGAAGAATGTCCAACAGGGCTTAATGAGATTTTGACCTCTTGCAGTCATTATCTAATATATGTATAGAGCACTTCAGAAAGTTCAGTTTCGATCATGTTTAGGTGCTACGTGCTACTGTTATAGCTAATATGTTATGGTATTTGATATACAAGGTGCATGGATAGATTGTGCATGTAATAAGGTATTAGGTATATATAGCTATATAGTAATAATCTCTTATTAGTACTGTATAGATATATGATGAAGACTGGGTGCTGTACAGTATAAACACTGGGCCTCCAGTGAGTTCTTGCCGTGCAGTAGTATGAATGTCACTGGTCCATGCCGGCATCACTTTATCATGTGTCAACTGATAAGAGCTTAGCGGTCTTGTTTTACTAACGGGTGTTCTATTTATGTCTATGGTTCAGCCCAACGTCAACTCCACTTCTTTGGGAAGCATTCAGCCAAGATGCAATTACTGCGCGAAGACTATTCGTTCCGATATCCATCTCTGTCTGAAGACAGGTACTCATTTAGACAGCTGAGTGAACTGTGGCAACGTGGGATGAACGAAATTGCCAAAGTTTCGAGCAAGAGGATTCGAACCTGGGTTCTCTCAATTGAGAGCCCAACATTCTAACCGCTATGCTACAGTGCCCCACAGTGCCCCACAGTGCCCCACAGTGCCCCACAGTGCCCCACAGTGCCCCACAGTGCCCCACAGTGCACAGAGCATGTTGCAATTGTGTGAAATAGACACACACACACGCACTCACGCACGCACGCACGCACGCACGCACACACGCACGCACGCACGCACGATGTCGATGCACATTACTTCAAATTACCACACATTTCGTTGGTTCATTTAATTACGATTAATTTTATTGCACCAAGGTAGAACATAGTTGTTAATGGAGTGATGAGTAAACAAGTAGCTTCAGATACCAGCGCAACATTGTAACATTGTAACATTGTAACATTGTAATATTGTAACATTGTAACATCATACATCAGATATGATCGAGAAATTACGAACAGAATTGCATTAGTAAAGAAAACATCTAGGATATTAGTCCGTGTGTGCTATGTGCATGTGGTGGTCTACATTGTTATATGGGAATAGTTATGGCTCCACAGGAGAATAGGCCTGCAAACCATATATTGGAGACAATACATTTAAAATGAAGAACAAAGAGCTGGAGAATAAACATGACTGGAAGCGATAAGAAGACAGTTACATATTCCAGAACATCCTATTTTGAGAAACAGTCATATTTATAAAAAAAAACGTCATTAAAGGAAATATCGAAGAGCACAAATCAAATACATCATAGTCTACGCAAATGGCTTCAAAGACCAGTCAATTACACCCAACTGCTGAAAACTGCAAATGGCACAACTGTGTGGCGGCCATGATTATCAACGTCACCAAGCAAGGCACCGAAAGCAGAAGATTATTGCAAAATTCACAATGCGGTCTTGTTGGATACTATTCATCTGGTGTAAGCCCGATGTCGATCAGCCGTCCGTTTGTCCACATCACCTGTAATCACGCGAACAAAGCGACCGATAACAACTTAACGAACACACAAAACAAACGCAATTACGCCTACCTGGTGAGGTTAAACGATTAAACCAGATGTCACGATTTGCGAGGGCGATAAGCGGGTCACATTGTCTGCAGAGCAAGTTGTGAGTTTACTTACAGATGCACAGCAGAAACAAAAGGTGACCTTTAAATTAATGAAAACTTGTGCAAGGGTGTAACGCTATATCGTCCGGAATCGGGGGGAAATTAGAACGATATATGTATATATATATATATATATATATATATATATATATATACATATATATATATATATATATATATATATATATATATATATATATATATATATATATATATATATATATATATATATATATATATATATATATATATATATATATACATATATATATATACATATATATACATATATATGTATATATATATATATATATATATATATATATATATATATATATATATATATATATATATATGTATATATACATATACATATATATATATATATATACATATATATATATATATATCGTTCTAATTTCCCCCCGATTCCGGACGATATATATATATATATATATATATATATATACATATGCACACACACATTATTATATATATATATCACTGAATTGTATATATATATATATATATATATATATATATATATATATATATATATATATATATATATATACATATACATGTACTTACAATACGCAATATATATATATATATATCGTTCTAATTTCCCCCCGATTCCGGACGATATATATATATATATATACATATGCACACCCCACACATTATTATATATATATATATCACTGAATTGTATATGTATATATATATATATATATATATATATATATATATATATATATATATATATATATATATATATATATATATATATATATATATATATATATATATATATATATATATATATACATATATATATATATATATATGGGCGTATTGTAAGTACATGTATATGTGTGTGTATATATATATATATATATATATATATATATATATATATATATATATACACACACACATATACATGTACTTACAATACGCCCACAAATCTATTGATGCGTTTGCGTTTCAAAAGACATCTGGTATTTTATCATCCAATCGATGCCACACTGCTTAAACGGCCAGTAACCGTAGCCTATCAACGTGAATGGCGCCCGCTGTCTCTCAGAGTTAGTTAACGTTTTAATTGCTGGTTTCGGCGACGGGAGAAATACGCCGATTTCTATCAAGCTTTACACGTCCTTGGTGGCGGTAATGAGGCGTCTCCCGGAGAGATGCTGCACCTTTGATTACACCACCAACAGCCGAACCACAAAGACCAGCTAGTCTCGCCAGGCGCATCCAAGCCGCCATTTATACACGCTTTAGCGATTTCGTGTTTTGCCGACCAGATAGTCACGTCTTGCGCTGTGTGGGCTTTGTGGACGGCGTTAAGGGAATGTTGCTGAATTGTGAATGGAGGATGTCAATTTATCATGAAATGTGAACTGGGACATTTATTTATGGTAACTCTGAGAATGTGAGGGGGGAGGGCGGGCAAAATAGATAGAGATAATGAGAGACGAAATGTGAGTGCGCGTGCGTGCGTGTGAGAGAGATAAAATCAGTACAGATGTGGTGATTACTTTTGCACTATCGTCGAACGAACACACACGAACTGACGTGTCCAACAGCGGCCGCAAATCTCCTACGTCATCTCTAAAGCACTTGCGTATATAGGGGGTGACACTGGGCCACGGCACCCCTTTTTTGCATGTAGCATGTAGTGCCATTACATTGTAGCATAGTAAGCTAATGGGTAACTAAACTTCGCCCCTTTGGCCTCCCTTTGCGAGATCCTAGATAGGCTCTATTAGAGATTCACAAGTTCGTTAATATACATTCATATACGTTTGTATTGACCAAACACTATTCCGTCCTCCTTCCCACGGACACTAGACGAAACGTCAATTAAAGTAAAAACAATTGTTGTTGTGCATAGATACAATGGTTCACTGTTGACACCACGGTTAGACAGTAAACCTAATTGTTGTTGTGCATAGATACAATGGTTCACTGTTGACACCACGGTTAAACAGGGATACATCACGTCTCATCTGTTTTGAATAGCAATAGATTGGACAACGAGAACGTGCCATCGGGAATATCATCTGTACTACCATGGGTTGTCAACAAGGTACTAGAGAAGTTGGACTTTGTAAACAACCTTGTACTAATAAGCTGGATATGATGGAGGAAATGTAAACAAAAACGGATAATCAGACCAATTGGTGTGAGCAAACAGGGTTGAAGATCAGCGGAAAAAAGACGAAAATACTAGAACCAACAATATGACACCATGATAACCACCATATAGAAAAAAACATCACGAGACAATCAACCTAAAATTTAACTTCATTTTTTCGTTCATTCGTTCGTTCGTTCGTTCGTTCGTTCATTCATTCAGTCATGCCTCTAAAAAAAGAGAGGACAGAATACAAAAGCAACACAGAAATAAAACAAAAATTTCAACGAGGGTATCTGTTTATGTATGAATACTAGAAAATAATTAGGTCATGTTCTGAGCCCAAATTGTGTTGTATAAGCTTTGGGTGCGTTTTTCTGAAAAACGAGGTACCCCATTTTCACGAGTTTCACAAACCGTGTATGTTAATAGAGGATATATGTGCTGTGAAATGTTAATAAAACTCGTAGGACAAATTTAGCAGGAATCCAAAGAAACGTTATAATGGCGGCCTATGGGAAAAGCAAACGTGGTCTGTCACCAGTAGGTGGATTTGTAAGTTTATCCCACGCCATGTGTGGATATACGCTGAATCATTTGCATACTTGCTGTCTTGGTCGACGTGTTTCTGGGAACCTTTCACCCTGCCCCATGTTATCCTATACACTCATCGGTTCAACACTAGCTTCGCTTTTCGCAGATTTTCATCGAGTTGAACGTGAGCAGTCCTTTTCGACTGGCGGTCATCGACTTGCTGTACGAGTTTAACCAGTAACGTTCGTTACGTCATTCGCTTGCACTCACGCGAACCTCCGTGAATACGTACGTATCACGTTCATATCCAGTTCGTTTACCGTTTTCTTTCAATGTTTTTTTTTATAGATATTGAGTCCACGACACGTTTTCCCCACGTGTAGGGTGTTTAACTTCCCTTGTTTTACATCCCCTGACACCAGGTAAAGGGACTAACAGCTTTAGTGTCTCTTCCGAAAGGATGAACGCAATTGTCCAAATTTCGAAACGGCCACAGGTGGACTCTGACCCCGGTCACTGGTCCCCGGTACCCGCGATTGACAGGCCGCGGTTCTATTGCTGAGCTACTTTGTGTACCGTGGCTTTAACGAACTCGAACTGCTTTAATAATATACCATAGGGTCGACTTCAGATTATCTGGAGCATTTCGTGGCGTTCGTGCGATAAACGCATCGATGTGGAGGGTATCAACATGTGGTCGATACGTGGCACAAGAAATAACTAACTTAAGCGTGTAGGCAGTGGCGTATTTTTTTTGCGGGGGGAAGCATTTGGCCATGGCACCCGTTGGATTACATTTTTTAACTATATTACTTTTAAGCCGCATTTTCAAGAACATTATCGCTATACTTCGAAGTTCCAGCTGTCATCTTTCTAGAATTAAATCGCGATCAGCGGTGCATATTTCATGTGACACGTGTCAACATCCGTGCAGTTACACGGTTCAAAAGTCATGTTTTGATAATAAGCAATAGCCTTGAAGTCGGTGTGGATTCATTCGGAATCACTCCAGTAACACGCACATGTACAGTTACGTTTTAATCATAATTCACACAACCACTTCTGCAAGGGTGCCAAGCTAAAGAATTAGGAGAAAGGAGGTTGCAGTTAAGCCTAAGGTCGTGTGCACGTGGTCATGCCACTGATCTATATATAACTGGATGGCGCGGCCACTGACCTATATATAACTGGATGGCGCGTCGGCCTGTAAATTTGACCCCACCGTGCCGCCATCTTGGATAGATCAGTGGTGTCAATAGGTAGGCAATTGCAGTGTTAAAACGCTCAACTTTGATGATAAATTGCTGCCTGGATACAAGTATACTTTTGTATTTTGTGATTCATAGGTTACTGTTAGAGGTCAACAAATTTTAATGCACGTCACCTGTAGAATAGAGGGGTTGTGTGGTCAATACGATTCGCACCATGCATGCATGGTAAAATTCAAAACAGATGTTTTTATGTTTAAAGCATACCAGTGCAAGTTACCAGTTAACATACAACAACACTTTGTGAAAAAAGATATTTCAACAATAACACATCAAACAAATCAACTTGTGAGATGTTATGTTACCACAAATATTAGAGCTATGACTCTTTCTGAAATTCCCTAAATACTGAGCTCACTAACATTAAAACAGTAAGGTCATTCAAACACAGGTATAAGAAAGCAATCATAAGTGAATATACATAGTTAGCCTGTATAACATAATCTAGCTACTGTTACTAGTTGCTGTTGCTAGTTCTGAATTAACAGAACATATAATATTTCAATAATTGTTGTATCATGTTTATTGAGTATAATAATAGGACTCTATTCCTTATAAATGTAGGCATTTGAATTGCATGTGATTAAGTATTTTCTAATTGCACATATTCTGATTACTCAAGTGTTATTAAACGAATAGCTATGTAGGGGATACATTATATACAAGTTATTTTAACTTCTTGTGTATTCCTTTCAAACATCTCTTTACGTCACTGAAAAACGTATATATATATATATATATATATATATATAAATATTGTCACGGCTATTGCAGCCATTACTATATGTTTGTTGTTTGAATAAAATGTATTGTATTGTATTTGCGTGTCTTCAAGACGGACAGGCGGGTCCCTGGCTAAGGGCCTGGCCGTATGTAGCAAATATAGCATTTAAAAATTTACAAAGCTATGAAAAAAGCATGCTTAAAATCACAACAAGACATTTTGCAGTAAAAATGTTATTTAATATCGGTTCAACTGTGTGCACTGTCAAGGATGATGCTAAACTAAAACAGATTCGTTCCGCAATGACACATCAAAACTTTAAGCAGACTGGCTTTGGTCTGCGCAAAGTGGTGGTCTGCCATAGGCGGCAGTATATGCATAAATGATTGACTTAAACGGGATCTAGGGATATATATATATATATATTCCTAGATCCCGTTTAAGTATATATATATATATATATATATATATATATATATATATATATATATATATATATATATATATATATATATATATATATATATAAACAGTCCTGAGTGGTGATACTGATTGAAATCTTCAGCGTGGATTCTGGTTTGAACAGTTTGAGGTTCCCTTTTGCTAGTCTCTATTTTCACTTGACTCCAGACTGCCTTGTGAGACGGGAAACACCTGTCCAACAACGGTGTGTCTCATGTGGGGTAGGGACATAAGCCCTCATGGACAAAAGCTCTAACCTTTTCAGTGTTGGTAGGACAAAACCCCTACTAACTACTGGCTTCAACACGAGCAAACGTTAATTGGATATGGCTTCCTTTAGCAATTCAGTAGTATAAATGAGCATAGGTAATGGAGTTACCTTAGTTATGTATGTCAAAGACCTATGTAAACGTATGAAGAAACCAATAAAATATAATTTACAATTTGCTTAATTTAAGTGTTTAATTACATGGAGTACTACTTAGACATCGACTACAACATGTCCCTTCAGCACATCCCTTCATAATTTCCTCTACTGGTATTATTCACTGATTGTACTTAATTGCTAAAAAGAAGCCACATCTAATTAACGTTTGGCTCATGTAGGGGTTTTGTCCTACCCCTCAGAAAAGGTGAGGGCTTTTAACCAGAAGGCTTTTGTCTGTGAGGGCTGTTGTCCTACACTCGCTTCCTGTAGATTGTGGGAGCTATAACCTGCTCTACAAGTGCACTGATTATACAAGATTTGGCCCACCTGTTGGTCACCTGTACATCCGGCATTCAGGTATGCACATGTGACGTGGTGGGTTAAGAATGGTGAACATAATGGTGTTTAATGGCTACAAATGTGACAGAATCTAACATGATGACAAGATGGAAGGAGGTAGCATGAATCATACATGAAACTGAAAGTAGTCTGCTGTAATTCTTTATCAACCTGTCACAGTGGCGTCATTACAAGGTAGCATTTGGACTCCCCTGTATGTGAACAATTGGCCAAAAACCATGACTTTTTTCCGCTTTCAGGGTTTAAATAATTTTTTGCCATTTCATTAGTTTGCATAGAATGTACACATAAACTTCAGAAGACAGTACAAACTATTTTTTTTTTTTGATAGTTAAAACTCAAATCTTCCTAGATTTGACAAATCGTATTAAATTTGTATTCAAATGAAATATCATGGGTAAAGTCAAATGGTTATTGGTGGTATTGTTTGTTTTATGTTGAACATGTCTGTTAATATCCTAGATAGTTCTTTTGTTGTGATAAATCACATAAATTATAGACTGAGAGAATCATATTAATGATGTTACATAAAAAAACAGCAAAATTAGCATCAAGCAGAAATAACTAGTTGCATGGAATTTGTAATGGAGATTAAACACAGATTGGACTGCTGTTGGGTGTCAAATGTTTTTGATGTTTTATGGAGTTGCTACATGATGGTGGAGGGGGGGGGTATTTAACCAACTTGAAGTAGCCAACACAATAAATGCAGCCACTAAAGCAAAATCGTGGGAAGGTGTAAGGCATATCAAAATGCTCTTGGTTCATGCATTACCAACTTTAAGAAATCACTGACAATTCTCCAGTGACATTGCTTGCAATCATGAACATATAATCCATCATCAGTGATTTCTACACAAACAAACCAGGTCTTGATACTGTTCTCTCCAATATCAGTTTACTGTGTTGTTCCCCAAACACTGGGGCATCAGTTGGCTCTGCCACACTCCTGGGTAACCATGCTGTAGAATTGGGATCCTGTTGAATTGAGCTTTTTCCATGGTACTCCATGAATTGTTAATTTGTTTAGCATAATTGGACAAATGTGGTAAATTGATCTTGTTTTACCAATGACTGGGCGCACTCAGTGACAGTGACATGGGCTGATCATGGGGACCACATAAGTCAGGCCTGTCCCAGCGTCAGTATGTCACACAGAACTGCCAGGCACTGGTCAGCTGCCAGTAAAATTGAGATTTTACCACCTTCTGTCACTTTTACAACAAATTCTGAGAAAACCACTAGTGTGATATTCATGATTGTAATTGCAAATGGTTAGTTTTGATTAACTCTGATAGGTACCCCAAAACCATGACATTTGTTTTGCCTTAAATGTACAAAGTTTGATTCATGTTATATTTAGTATAAACTATATTCACTAAATCAAAAGTGATTTAGTGAACCACAATTGTTTTTCATCATTATAATTTTTTATGTCAGTCTAATAGACTAGAGTATTTGGGTGTGAATATCCTGTTTACTATGTATGTGGAGGGAACATAATTATATGGGTGTTAATGACATGCCCATTGTGTGATCTCATGAATGACTGATATTGATAAATTGTGTCCAAGTATTGGAAATTATCAACAGTTGTTCCTGAATGGCTAGGACGATATATTCATAAAAGAATAACTGTAAAATTATAGTGTTTAAATTGTCGTTCTTAAAAAAAACATTCGGGCAGTCAAGGCGTTAGAATATTTTATATAATTTATACTATGCCATTTATACTATGTAGCATGATTTTATTATAAAAATTATCAGACTCTGTAGTCTGTACTCTTAAAAATTACTGAAATATATAGCAAAACGATCTCGGAATGGAACCAGTTTGACCAACTTCCATAAAATACTGATTATTGATATTGTGCCTATGGACAAATAGCTCAGAATAAAGACTACTTCAGAATAGTATCATATTATGTTAAACAGGATAAATATATTATTTGTTTTCAGAAAGGTGACAGATGTAATGAACCTTACTCTTTCTAGACACAAAAATGAAAATCATAATTTAACTAAGTCATAAAAATGAGGACTGCTATGATGACAGTTAGGTTTTGCCTACTGCTAAACTGTATAAAAAACATAAGATTTTCAGATTTTTCTGTGGAGCATCCTAACTGCTAAATTTGTACATGGAATTGAAATATTTTCTCTCAACAAGGGGAAGATTAAAATTTAGTGGATGACACAAAATGGTAAAAATAACACCTACATTTGATGATCATTCTAAAACATTAAACAGAATTATGTAATTACCTAAATTACTAATACTACAATGTATCCACAATCGGTAAATTTGTCACATATGCCCGAGGGAATAAATTCAAAAATAAATGCGTGCTTAAATCATCTATATTTATTTTTGGATACAATCACTTGTTAGATGGTTGAGATATCCATAACTATATATATATATATATATATATATATATATATATATATATATATATATATATATATATATATATATATATATATGCTGACTGTTCCTGTGCTTGATTAACTCGATGTGAGACGACATATGACACACAAGGCTGTTTCTGACCCAAAAACCCTTGTCTGCAGGTGACGAGTCATGGCGCTGTCCGACTGGCCTGCCTTCCACGGAGACCATGGATACATACAATGGTCACTGCTACCAGTTCGTGGACAGTGAGATGTACTGGCCATCGGCCCGAGACTACTGCCCCTCTTCATTTCAGTTTCATCGGACAAACTATTAAGTTATTTTTTATTGGATCATGTCGAAATTCGGCAAAATTGGGCTCTATATAATAATAAGTACATAAGACAATTCACACTTTCAGAAGTTACCCGCTCTAACGATTAAATTCAATAGTTTTTATTATTATAACAACCGTATGCACTGTTTTATTAAAACTACACATATTTACTTAAACTATTCACACTAGTACAGATCTGAACATCGATTAACCTGATTCATGATGGGTTCAATCAATTGAGGTGGTAGTTTTAATAATGTTTGGGGCTCTTGGCCAGCACGTTTACAAATGGTACAGTCAAAGAGAAACGTTCCCTGACATTGTTAAATATATGCAGGTTTCTCTGTGTATTCTAATAATATTTAGGCTGAATAACATGATACCTAAATTTAGATATTCAATCAAATGAAAGCTAAAACTAAAGTTTAAGCAAAAGTGTTAAAAAGAATTATGTGATTGAGAAATGCAGATTCCAAGGTGATAAATGTCAATTTTCATTTTTTTTCACAGTTTGGGATTTTGACACAGTCTGTTAGTGCACTCTCTTTATAACAATCTCAGAATACCAGATTTCATGATATATCACGAAAAATAAGCATTTAAAACAGAACATCATACTGTGCATCTGCTTTAGAAGCCGAGAACCTTTACCCTATTATTTGCGTTTTCTCAGTTTTGTCATTTCTTGCACTGGCGTCACTGTTTTCAAGATTGATCAGCAAATATTGATCAGATTACACATAGGTCTTTAAAATTAAAGAAAGGTATTTATAAAAAAAAAATTTTTTTTAAATGTTTGGTGATTAAAGTTAACATTTTACATTGAGCTACACAATCTGAAGTTTGTTGTATGATATATTATGAATGTATAATGTATGTACTAAATTTCAGATATCTATGTCACATGGAAATGAGTTTATCTTGAAAACTGCATACAAACAATTTGTCATCATCAAAATGACATCACGTCATAAATATCACTTATGTGCCAAATAAATGCATACAAACTTATGAAGCTTATTCCTACGTGTAGCACATTGACATACATAACTAAGGTAACTCCATTACCTATGCTCATTTATACTACTGAATTGCTAAAAGAAGCCACATCCAATTAACGTTTGCTCATGTTGAAGCCAGTAGTAAGTAGGGGTTTTGTCCTACCACCACTGAAAAGGTTAGGGCTTTTGTCCACGAGGGCTTATGTCCCTACCCCATGAGACACACCGTTGTTGGACAGGTGTTTCCCGTCTCACAAGGCAGTCTGGAGTCAAGTGAAAATAGAGACTAGCAAAAGGGAACCTCAAACTGTTCAAACCAGAATCCACGCTGGGTCTATTTACAAAACTAAGATTTCAATCAGTATCACCACTCAGGACTGTTTCAATATATATATATATATATATATATATATATATATATATATATATATATATATATATATATATATATACTTAAACGGGATCTAGGAATATATATATATATATCCCTAGATCCCGTTTAAGTCAATCATTTATGCATATACTGCCGCCTATGGCAGACCACCACTTTGCGCAGACCAAAGCCAGTCTGCTTAAAGTTTTGATGTGTCATTGCGGAACGAATCTGTTTTAGTTTAGCATCATCCTTGACAGTGCACACAGTTGAACCGATATTAAATAACATTTTTACTGCAAAATGTCTTGTTGTGATTTTAAGCATGCTTTTTTCAGAGCTTTGTAAATTTTAAAATGTTATATTTGCGACATACGGCCAGACCCTTAGCCAGGGACCCGCCTGTCCGTCTTGAAGACACGCAAATACAATACAATACAATACAATACAATACGAAAATACGATAAATGGCTGCAATAGCCGTGACAATATATATACTTTTTTCAGTGACGTAAAGAGATGTTTGAAAGGAATATACAAGAAGTTAAAATAACTTGTATATAATGTATCCCCTATATAGCTATTCGTTTAATAACACTTGAGTAATCAGAATATGTGCAATTAGAAAATACTTAATCACATGCAATTCAAATGCCTACATTTATAAGGAATAGAGTCCTATTATTTACATACTCAATAAACATGATACAAAAATTATTTAAATATATGTTCTGTTAATTCAGAACTAGCAACAGCAACTAATAACAGTAGCTAGATTATGTTATACAGGCTAACTATGTATATTAACTTATGATTGCTTTCTTATACCTGTGTTTGAATGACCTTACTGTTTTAATGTTAGTGAGCTCAGTATTTAGGGAATTCCAGAGCCTTAAGCCATATACAGAAAGAGTCATAGCTCTAATATTTGTGGTAACACAACATCTCACAAGTTGATTTGTTTGACGTGTTATTGTTGAAATATCTTTTTTCACAAAGTTTTGTTGTATGTTAACTGGTAACTTGCACTGGTATGCTTTAAACATAAAAAAACAGCTGTTTTCAATTTTACCATGCATACATGGTGCGAATCGTATTGACCACACAACCCCTCTATTCTACAGGTGACGTGCATTAAAATTTGTAGACCTCTAACAGTATCCTATGAATCACAAAATACAAAAGTATACTTGTATACAGGCAGCAATTTATCATCAAAGTTGAGCGTTTTAACACTGCAATTGCCTACCTATTGACACCACTGATCTATCCAAGATGGCGGCCCGGTGGGGTCAAATTTATAGGCCGACGCGCCATCAAGTTATATATAGGTCAGTGGATGCGCCATCCAGTTATATATAGATCAGTGGCATGACCACGTGCACACGACCTTAGGCTTAACTGCAACCTCCTTCCTCCTAATTCTTTAGCTTGGCACCCTTGCAGAAGTGGTTGTGTGAATTATGATTAAAACGTAACTGTACATGTGCGTGTTACTGGAGTGATTCCGAATGAATCCACACCGACTTCAAGGCTATTGCTTATTATCAAAACATGACTTTTGAATCGTGTAATTGCACGGATGTTGACACGTGTCACATGAAATATGCACCGCTGATCGCGATTTAATTATAGAAAGATGACACCTGGAACTTCGAAGTATAGCGATGATGTGCTTGAAAATGCGGCTTAAAAGTAATATAGTTCAAAAATTTATTCTAATGGGGGCCATGGCCAAATGCTCCCCCCCCCCCAAAAAAAAAAAATACGCCACTGCCTACACGCTTAAGTTAATTATTGCTTGTGTCACGTATCGATTTATCGCACGAACGCCACGAAATCGAAATGCTCCAGATAATCTGAAGTCGACCCTATGGTATATTATTAAAGCAGTTCGAGTTCGTTAAAGCCACGGTACACAAAGTAGCTCAGCAGTAGAACCGCGGCCTGTCAATCGCGGGGACCGGGGAGCGGGGAGCGGGGACCAGGGACCGGGGTCAGAGTCCACCTGTGGCCGTTTCGAAATTTGGACAATTGCGTTCATCCTTTCGGAAGAGACACTAAAGCTGTTAGTCCCTTTACCTGGTGTCAGGGGATGTAAAACAAGGGAAGTTAAACACCCTACACGTGGGGAAAACGTGTCGTGGACTCAATATCTATAAAAAAAACATTGAAAGAAAACGGTAAACGAACTGGATGTGGTGGCCATGCCCCATTAAGAAAAATGACAATGACAAATCTTCAAGTTAATTGGTTCCTAGTGTCATCGTCACTGGCTACTAGCCCGATAAGTTTATACTTCTCTGGTAGCCACCTCATCTTCATTGCTTTTGTTTGCCTTATATTGTACATGATGATGGTGAGGAGGAAATAAATTAACTTACTTACTCACTTACTTACTTACTTATTTACTAACTTACTTACTTACTTACATATGTTAGACAACTATTTGTAACATGCTATGTTCACACTATAAACAGTACTACCCTATGTGTCATGCAGTGGATGCAACTGTTTCTGCCGTGCAATGAAATGCCGGCCAGTGGTCCACACCCGCTTCACTGCAGTGAGCTGGCTTATCGCTCTTGTGTATAGGGGGATGATTAATGATGTAACTCTATGGATTTGCTTCAAATTCCAACTCGAAAAGTGCGCAATATTCAGTTCTGGTTATTCATACCACCGCCACGTGCCGCCACATTTCTGGCTGTTGCTTTTGCTGGGTCCACGCTCACCGTATGGCGCCACTGCTATAGCGAAGGCGCCACGTTCTTGCATGTAAGCTTTGACTTTGTTCGATGCAATTTCAGTATTTATTAATTAAGAGGGTAAACTTGTCAGAGAGGTGTTGTACCCGTTTGGTAGATGTGTTGGCTGAGTTGTTATGAAATTATTTTGTACAAGACCTACGTAAATCATACAAATAAAGTATTTATGCAACTTACGCTACACACACTGTGGCCCAACTTACGTTACACTGTGGCCCAACTTACGTTACACTGTGGCCCAACTTACCCCACACCAGGTGTTAGTTGAGCCAGCTCACCAACCCTATTTGAATCAGCTATATGCAATTATCTAGGCTATGCATGCTAGATGTATTATCTTGGTATAAAATGATCAGATTGTGACGTCGCCAAATTGTACAAACAATGACAAGTTGGTCCCAGTCATCTATAGTTCTTTATTGCCTAGAGAAAATATATAAAAATAAAAAAAACCAACACTATGCCATTTCACTGCATTAGTCTCATTAACGCATGTCATATAAAATGTCAACGATACTCAGGCATGACCCCTCCAACCCAGGGTAGTTGTTGTCTTGTTGACCCCTCGGATCATGCTTGGCCCACTGGGGCAGTGCCCCACCCCCTGACCACACTTGACCCTGTCTCTTGGGTAATTTTTTATTAAACAGCTTAGTTATCAGTAATATGACCAGCAACCTACACAGTAAATGCAATTAACCATAATAAAAATAGTTATAACAACAATAACTAATTAACTATATTCTCCATATAATGCATTAGATTACCCAGGGTGCTGCCGAATAGTGGCAAGTAATGACACCATCAATAAGATTAGCTAGCCTATCAACACAAGCTACAACTAAACTCTATATTATGTGTTAGCGATCAAACTGCTCCCTTACATACTAATAATTTAGTTTATATGAGTATATGATATCTATTGCACCCTTAATTTACATCAAAAACTATCAACTAACATTACCTTCCCCTATATATGCATATGTTTATATGCAAGTTTATATGCAAGAATATATGTTTATATGCCAGAATACATTATACAAATATAATAATATAAAATGTCGTCATCTAGTCTAAACAATTGAAAATACACAGACTTACAGCAAAGGTGGGCAACCGACCACACTCCGGTAGACGACGTAACCATTGCACACATTAAGGATCTTAGAATAACGTATTACATAGGAAAGCACCGAACACTATACCTACTTAATGGAAAACATTATATTGACATTTACTAATAGTAATAATTATTCAAATAATATAATTAGGATAGGATGAAAAGATGCAGTAAGACATCTTTGTAACCGTGTGTATGCTAATTAAGTCGCTCCAACCATACAGTTTGTAATAAGTTCCATTAAATAAATGTATTATTCTGATAACATACAACACTACAACAACACTCACGCCGTGCGGTGTTGGAATTCCAATAATAGACCGGCCCACGTTGGAATCATTACTAAATTGCCCCCATTCCAAAAATGGCCTTAAACACTAACACCTAAATTTTGCATTTACGATATATGTTGAGGCGTGCATCTGCTTCCGGTCAGAATCAAAACAATCGTCGACGTCGTTGAGTCATTTGCTGGGAGCTTGTATCATTATCATATGACTATTTGAATACCCGACAGCAGTACTTTTGCGCCAGAACTATCGTACGAAAGACAAGAACCATGTTTAGCGCGGGGCCAAAGTACCAAAAGCTGACGACAAATCTGCGACTGGCGATAAATCGACTGAAGCTGTTGGAAAAAAAGAAAACTGAGCTGACGGTGAAAGCGCGCCGAGAAATCTCCGAGTACCTGGCAGCGGGAAAAGAGGACCGCGCGCGGATACGAGTGGAGCACATTATTAGGGAGGACTATGTTGTCGAGGCGATGGAACTCGTCGAGATGTACTGCGACCTGCTTCTAGCGAGGATGGGTCTGATTCAGTCAACAAAGTTAGTATTCGCGCAGTTAAAATCTTTCGTAAAATAAAACTTCCTCATAATCATGTCATGATTTTATGTTTTGAGACCCCCCCACACCTTGTCACCCTTCGACTTCGTAACGATGGCCTGTACACCCCTCTAAAACTACGTTCGTTTTGAGAAAGACCCCCACTTATGCATATGTTCAGGTCTAAGTCGGGATTGGACTGATTCTAGAATCGGCCCAATGGCAATGGTCACGTACGTGGGCCTAAGTCGTAATCTCATATCACCTGCCAAAGTTGGTATGATTCGTTCAGTTGCTCATCAACGTTGGTCATGGATATAGTGAGCCGTGCCTGTTTGAGTTGCTTATGCGTGGTTTGACTGAGTTTGTGTTCACGTTGTATTTATATTACATTGTCATCAATTATTGAATAACGTTGAGTGTTTAATATAAAATTACATTTATTGTCATGTATTGATAGTCTTAGTAACAGAACTGTATGGCTGGTGATCAAATCTCTTATATGTCCGAGGTACTGGCTACTTTGCTGTCATCATGGAATTCTAAAGTCATAAGAGGCGAAGTATGACCATAAAATAACGTATTACTAGACACACCAATTTCAAATGTTTATATTGGGCCGAAGCTGCAACATCTTAATTTCAAAGTACCATTGCATTGTACACACAGTAAATCTTAAAACAACGTATTACAAAGATAAGCACTGAACACTATATTTACCTATCAACATTAATCTAACTATAATTGAGCTAGCGTATGTTTGTATGTATGTTCACATTTTTCTCCTAGACGGCTTGCATCTCGAGCGCCAAACTTTCAGGGATTAATCTATGACCCACAAATGAAACACAACGCCTCTATTTTTTTAAATACCCCGTATATCAAGGGTTCTTAGTGGTTTTTTATGGTAAATCGATTGTTCGCAATGTATAACGTTAACTTCCAACAATCACAGAAACCGAGCATGTGTGTGGTGAAAAATGGTGGTTTATATTACGTAAACTGTTAACTTCCAACAATCGCAGAAACCATGCGTGCACACGGCGAATACTTCGGTACGTAAACTATTTTAGAGTACGTAGCGCCATCTGGGCGGTTTATATTAATTATAGTAGAAAACATGCATAGCAATTTATTGTACATAACATCGACTAGGTTGCTTGGTGTGTATGTAGCGCCCTCTGGCATATAACATCGACTAAGTTGCTTGGCAATGGCAACAAAATGTAGGAAGATATAGACATTGTTTTCTAGCCATATCCATAAAAGCGATCACCTATTTGGTAAACATTGCTATCATGACTGTCACGTATGAACTACCAGGGCAGTTTTGCTAGTTATTCTAATAGTATAATCAGGATAGGATAGATACATTCAGCAAGACATCTTTGTAACATTGTGTCTACTAAATTGCTCCAACCATACAGTTTGTAATAATTTCTGCAAAGCAAATGTATTATTCCGATAATGTACAATGCTATGCATATCTCACACGTGCGTTGTTGAAATTCCAATACGGGCCATCCCAAGAAGGAATTCCAATATTGGGCCTTCCCAAGTTGAAATCAGCCGCTGCTGCATATGCGATTCCAACTTGGGCGGGCGTTGTTGGAATTCCAATAATGGAGCGGCCCAAGTTAGGATCATTCCAAAACTGCCATACATCTATTTTCCACCAAGTTTGTAAACTTTTTGCAAGCCATTGCACACTTCACTGATGCAAGGTAGAGTCTGCATTCCTTTTCCATTCAAATTCAGTTAAAATATACCAGGAAAATGGTATAGCAATGAAATACTCTGTCAGTCTGATATTGACAGCTGGACGAGCAAAAAACTTTTGTAATAACGAACGATCACCAAGACACCCCCACCCCATGTAGTGGTCTGTAACGCTTACCCGGACACCCCACCCCTTTGAGTGTGACATACGTTATGGATGGCTCCTGAGTCCTTAGGCTTAGGACACATTTAGGGCCTGATAAACTCAGCCAGGTATACATATCTACTAAAGTAAAATGTGCATGCATTTTTTAGACTGTGTCGTGTCTTTTATAAACAATCTAAAACCTGTGTGTAGGTCCAAGTTAAAGTGGTGGACTGTATCCATAAACAACATGTATGTACTGTTGGAAATTAAATTAAAATGTGGTCTGTACACATAGCGAACCTAAGGTGATCTACTGCAAAGACAATCAGACAATCCTTGTAGGAGAATATTAATTTTGTTGTCACCTGCATTTATACTCACAATAAACTATTAATCGTTGAAGTATATACTGGAAATGAAAAGATCAATAGAGACATGCATGTCACTTGCTAACTTTTACAAGGGAAACTATTTCATTTACAGAGAGCTGGATGAAGGTCTGGAGGAACCAATTGCGACACTGTTCTGGGCGGCGCCAAGACTGCAGGCCGAAGTGCCCGAATTGAAAATTGTAGCTGATCAACTGACACTGAAATACAGCAAGGAGTTTGCCCTGTGTTGCCGTAGTAACACACTCGACAATGTCAATGAGAAGGTCATGCACAAACTTGGAGTTCAGGTAACTTTCATTCCAGCAGCGAAAATGCAAAAACAAATAAACACTGCCAAAATTAATGTTCCTTGGAAACATTTTCAAATGTAGGCTTTATGTAGGCACTAAAACACCAAGACAGTGTTTTTTATTAGCATAATATTAATCAAGTTCAGACACTTTTTGGTTCATTCTCCTGCTGTTCAGGTCATTCTGACAGATTTTGGTCACATACTAGGTTACTTACTTACTTAGTCCTCTTCGTGCCCGGTGGCACATAAGGCATCAACAAGAGAGCGCCACTGCTGTCGGTCTGCAGCCCATTTCATGATGGTGTTCCATCACGGGCCGCATTCTTTCATCTCTTTCTCCACTGTTCGTCTCCATGTTTCTTTTGGGCGACCACATCTCCTTTTACCATCTGCTGTCTGCTGTCTTGGGCAGTGCACCAGGTGACATTCGGCACATGTGTCCAAGCCATCTCCATCTTCTCCTCTTTATCTGTGTGGCCAAGGATGTTGCGTCTGTTTTGCGGAGCAGCTCTTCATTAGTGATGTTGTTGGGCCAAAATACCCCTAGGATCTTCTGTAGACACCTGTTTTGGAAGGTCTGAAGCTTGTGTGCTAGCTTGGCTGTCAGTTTCCAGCACTCGGAGCCGTAGAGAAGTACACTGAGAACATTACTATTGTAGTCTCAGTTTTGTTTCCAATCTCAGTTGCTTGGATTTCCAGATGGGCTTCAGCATAGCGAAGGTCTGACTTGCCTTTCTGATTATAGCCATGGCATCTTTTGCAGAGTCTCCATCTGTTGTGATTTTGCTTCCCAGGTATGCAAAGTCCTGAACGTCTTCCAAAGCATCACTGTTGTTTATGGTGATGGGGTTATCTGTCTTGTAGTTGACCCTCATCAGTTTGGTTTTTGCTGTGTTGAGTTTTAACCCAATCTGTAGTGCTGTTGTTGTGAAATTGTCCATCTTTTCTTACATGTCCTTGTGCCTGCTAGACAATGTCATCTGCATAGTCCAGGTCTTCCAAGATTGAGGTAATTGTCCATCTGATGCCTCTGTTTCCATTTGTGGTGATTTCTGTCATCAGCCAGTCAATGGCAAGGGTGAAAAGAAATGCATCCCTGTTTTACTCCGGATTTTACGCTAAAGCTGTCTGACATGTGACTTACAGCCTTACAGGCGACTTGACACTGGACGTCTGTGTAAAGTATCTTGATAACATTTACCATCTTATGTGGGATCCCGTAGTGATGTAGTATTCTCCACAGGGTTTCTCTGTGAAGGCTGTCAAAGGCCTTTTCAAAGTCAATGAAGGCAACGTAGATTGTACTGTTCCATTCTGTGCTTTGTTCCAAAATCTGCCATAACGTGAAAATGTGGTCGATGCATGACTTGCCTCTTCTGAACCCGGCTTGTTCCTGGTGGAGAATTGTATCAGTAGCTGCTGATATTCTCTTCAGGATTATGCGGCTGAAAATCTTGCATGTCATTGATAACAAGGTTATGCCCCACTAGTTGTTACAGTTCCCCAAGTTGCCCTTCTTTGGTAGCTTGATAATTGTGCCTGTCTTCCAATCATCTGGTGTGTCTTCTTCATCCCATATTCTCTGGAAGATCTTGCATAGGACTCTGGGTGTCTCTTGTTCATCTGCTTTCAGCATTTCTGCGCAGATGCTATCGCATCCTGGTGCTTTTCCATTCTTCTGGGCTTTAATGGCTTCTCTGGCTTCTGTGATTTGGTCAAGGTCAATTTCAAGGTCATCTGCTGCCTCCGGGATGTCTGCAAGTCTGGGTGGATCTGCACGATTGAGAACCTGTTGGAAATGCTCCTTCCATCTCTCTATCTTCTATTTCTCGACTGTGATGATCTTTCCATCTGCATCTTTCAGTGGGAGATTCTGGTTTGGACCTGTATCTCCTTTCAGCTTCTTGGTTATTTGGTAGAGTGACTTCATATCCTTTCTTCTTGCTGCGACTTCTGCGTCTTCTGCGAGGTTTTTAATGTAAGTGCGTTTGTCTACTCTGGTACTCCTTTTTACTTCTTTGTCTTTTTGTGAGTATTCTCTTGAAAGTCTTTCTTTGAGTCTTGGGGACTTTGTGGTGAGCAGCTTTTTCTTTATTCCTTTCCTTTGGCCTATTTTGTCCCAAGTTGATGTGGAAATCCACTGCTCTTTCTTTGCTCTTCTGTAGCCTAGCACTGCTTTCCCTGCTAGCTCCATGGCCATGTTGAAACTGTGTATAGTCATCTCTGTTTCCTCCTGCAGAATACCAAAACCGTTCTTCAGAGCAATTGTGAACTGTTGCTTGGTTTCTGGGTTTTGTAGCTTGGCGGTATCAAAACGCTCTTTCTTCTTCTCTCCTGTCTTTGCCTTTCTCAGTTTCAATGCAAGTTTCCCTATCAACAGGTTGTGGTCGCTGCCAACATCAGCTAGTCTCCTTGTTTTGACGTCGTATAGAGAGCGTCTCCATACATACTAGATAACTGGATTTAATTTAGACAAAATATAATTTTTTAATGATTTTGACATCATCATTGAATGAATTCAAAATAACAAACCTGAGCTTTTTTTTCAGTAACTTTTTTATGATGAAATCAAATGACTGGGTCAGTCCACAAATGGTAGACATTTCACCTCTGGGGTTGTAATTTAAGGCTGACTGGTATTGGACACTGCCATTGGTTTGTTGAACTTTGACCCAACCATATGGTTCAGTTCAGTGACTATGTGGCCACATTTTAGTCTGTCCTAGCAGGCTATCGGATTTAAAATTTCATGGGAAACACCTTCGGTTCCATGCCCTGTGATCATGGAACCCATCGGAAACTGTTTTTAGTTTCCGTGAAAACAAGTCATGGGAACCCATTTTTGATACCATTAATTTATATAGGCATATTATTATTAGCAAGATCTGATTAGAACACAGAACTTTACACTTTAACACTAACATACGCATGTTACAATACACGTTTTTAAAGGGCCACTTTCTGAATGTTTTAAGAGAAACTGGTTCAGGTTTCTTCTTTGTCATGCATCGCACGTGATTCCAGATGTGAATCATGTGCGATGCACTCTGGGATGGATATCTCAGTAACAATTCAAGATGGTGGACTAGCAATATCGACTAAGCTGTGGGCTCATAAAATTCGTTCACCATGGTTAAACAAGGTTTTAGTTTTGCATAACCGGGGAAACGAGGAAACAACTTTCCTGCTTTTAGCGGATTGGAGCAGACAAAAACTCAATTTAATTGAATGTCGATTGAAAATATTTAATATATTCGTACTCGGCAATGATGTGACAATTCCGTGATTTTCCTGACACGCTACCGACATGCTATCGGAAATGATCATTTACGTGAAATCCTATGGCTTGCCTAGCTAAAAGACCTAGCAACAAAATCTTCCAAATGGTTAGCTTCATTTCGTAGTCACAACAGAATAACAGCAAATTGTTGTTGGTGGAGAAATCTGTTATTATTACAGTGACATATATTATTGTGATTTTTACTAAGTCCAAAGTAACTGTCTTGCAACTTCTGCAGTGGTACAGAGAATATAAATATCGCCTATATTTAACAGCCTACTCGTCTGTTTGTGTTGTTTGAATAACGGCTAAGTCACTGTCCATGTCACAGCATTGTTTACAATTCCCAAACTGTAAACAAACAAGGTTTGTCAGAATAACATGCAAACAAAACTTAATTTTTGCATAGATAAACAATAATATTTATGTAATAGAAAAGTAATAAAATATTATCTATAATACTTTGTAAAAAAAAGTTTATGTTTGCTTTTACACCATGTCTGTTGCCGACATTAAGTATGAAAATAATCTGTTTGAAGGTATTTCT
The DNA here is from genome assembly GCA_963662155.1 of Lamellibrachia columna. Classification (NCBI taxonomy): domain Eukaryota; kingdom Metazoa; phylum Annelida; class Polychaeta; order Sabellida; family Siboglinidae; genus Lamellibrachia; species Lamellibrachia columna. The sequence goes on from OY759270.1 coordinate 8,822,315, forward strand.
CTTTTAAGATCTTTTTCTGAATTCCAGTGCAATATATCTTGAATTATTTATTAATTTTATTTCAGGCACCTCCGAAAAGTTTAGTTGACAAATACCTGGATGCGATTGCGAAGACGTACAATGTGCCATTTGAGCCAGAGCCGGACGCGGAGGAAGCAGGGGAGGAGTTTGGTGGAGGCGAAGGAGGAGGAGGGCTCATTGACTTCTCCGAGTCTGCTCCTCCCATGCAACCAAATGTAGAGAAGAAAGAAACGTTCATGTACCCGCCACCCACTACCAGTGTACGTATATATTTATATCTACAGACTGTGTCATTGTATAAGTTGCGATATTGTTAACACACGTATGGATCAGGATATGGTTCAATTGTAAAATATGTAATTCATTACAATTGCATTGTAATAGCATTTAGAACAACGTAGCTGTAATTGAGTTTTGACGAGGCTATGTAATTGTAACTGACCATTCACCACTGTAATCAAACTTATCCGTAGCAGCAAGAATACGTGAATTCTTCTTTTGTAAAAACAGGGCAGTTGTGCTCAAACTATGAACTACTGTGATTGAGCTGTTATTTGTTTCTTAGTGCCGTAATTATAATTTATTTTTTTATTGATGTAACCGTATTGAATTTTTTCAAGTGCTATAATTGTAATTGGGCTTTGTGATACTGTGTAATTGTAAGTCTGTGTGCGGATCCACCCAAATGAATGGGGAATTGAACTTTGTCCCCTATGCTGCATTGACCAATGAGATGCTTTGCTAGTATTTCTCTTCGTTGTATCCAGACTAGTCATGTTCGGGAAACAAAACTTGCACCATTTTTCAAATTGTTATTGAACTAAACATTTTATTAATAATGTTTTATGTATATTGTCAATATACTTACACATATATACCGAGATTACCGACGTGGAGAGGACTCCTGCAATGTGTACCAAGCTAGCAGTCTTGGTCGCGGTTTCGACTGGTGTTAGACTGGAACTCATGATGACATCCTCACTAGCCAAGTGTGGTAGTAGTACTACCTACCCCTTCCTCACTAGCCAGGTGTGGTAGTAGTACTACCCTACCCCTTCCTCACTAGCCAAGTGTGGTAGTAGTACTACCTACCCCTTCCTCACTAGCCAGGTGTGGTAGTAGTACTACCCTACCCTTTCCTCACTAGCCAAGTGTGGTAGTAGTACTACCCTACCCCTTCCTCACTAGCCAGGTGTGGTAGTAGTACAATCCTACCCCTTCCTCACTAGCCAGGTGTGGTAGTAGTACTACCCTACCCCTTCCTCACTAGCCAAGTGTGGTAGTAGTACTACCCTACCCCTTCCTCACTAGCCAAGTGTGGTAGTAGTACTACCCTACCCCTTCCTCACTAGCCAGGTGTGGTAGTAGTACTACCCTACCCCTTCCTCACTAGCCAAGTGTGGTAGTAGTACTACCCTACCCCTTCCTCACTAGCCAGGTGTGGTAGTAGTACTACCCTACCCCTTCCTCACTGGCCAGGTGTGGTAGTAGTACTACCCTACCCCTTCCTCACTAGCCAGGTGAGGTAGTAGTACTACCCTACCCCTGGACGCACCCACGCCCAAACTTCAAGGAGCAGTTCTAAGAAATGCCTATCGTTACCGTCAGACCAGCGACGACAGGTCCGCAACCAATTAAGTTATGTTCCCGTATACCGACATTCGAGCTTGCAGTCTCATTGGTTAACGCAGCAACTGAAAAAATCTGCGTTTCAACAGGTCAATTTGCTATGGGTACTGATGTAGTCAGAAGCCCCTGGTGGCGAGGGTTGATCTGCCAGGGGCACTGATGTAGTCAGAAGCCCCTGGCAGTGAGGACGCTTGATGATGACTTTAATGTGTCCTTTATGACAATGATTCTGGTTTGTCGTGCCTCTGAACTTTGACCCATGATGATTGTGTTATACAAGTTTTATTATTACATCAGCAAACATAGTTTTCATGGCGAAAAGATCACACTCATTGTACAACTATCCTCCAGGAGTTGATGCTGCACTCCCTTCCTCACTATACAAGGACTGGATACCACGCTATATAAGAAGTTACTATTACCTTGTGTTACAATGATGCAGATGGGGGGGTAATTTCAGTAAACTTTTCATTTTGGGCCCAGCGTGGGGACCGGGGGCATGACCTATAAAAAAATTATCATTGATTGAGTACTACAAGATTTCATAATTCCTGTCTTTCCCTTTTCAGCAGCCACCCCCTCCTGCGGCATACATCCCCCCAACCGGGGGCGTGCCCATGCCAGGGATGACACCCATCGGCTTTAATCCTCCTCCCCCACCAGTGGGTTTCATCCTCCCACCACCAGGTTATGGATCAACGGCGCCGGGCAACACAAACGGCGCACATATTGATCTCCCCGAACTTCCAAGTGTGCCGTCGAACAGTATGCCTGGAAACACGTCGGTAGGCTCCGACGTCGACTTCGACGACCTGACGAAGCGTTTCGAAGAACTCAAGAAAAGAAAATGATTCACTGTCGAATCTGCTGCTCTGTGGACAAACAATTAAACTTATTTGTGCTTAAAACTTTATCGCTAGGTAGCTAAGATATCGAAGCATTGGTAGCTAAATGTGTCTGAATATTCAACTATAACCTTGAGGTACAAAGTCCGGTTGTTTTTTATATCATAAACTTGTATCTATTTCACCATCTCGCCTGCCCAAATGTGTTTTAATGAATCACAAGTTTTAAATATAAGTTACAAGCTACAGTCATTACAAAATCACAAACAATTTGCAAAACAAGTATGTTTCCGTAGGCACAACTAGGTGTAATAAATAACTTAAATAAGAATGACATGAACAAGAAAAAGATTATTTTTACTGTTTACAATAAAAATCGAGCGATAGAAACAAAATATGCATTAATATGTTCACATGGAAAAATACAAACAATAGAACTTAATATGGGCTCAGTGACTCCTATAGACTATACAGTCGCTCTCGTACGAGCCACCACTGAAACATAATTAACTAACTCATTTATACAAAAGGTTATGACATTGCTGTCCCGTCTGTCTGTTAAGTTGCTTCTGTTCAGAATGCAATATGTAAACATGCGATTTGAATCATTCGCATTAAAAAAAAAATGCGGTTCAGTAAAACATGTTTGAGCAGTGAAGATCTTGGAATAGATATGGTGTATACTATATGAAATGTTTTTACAATATAAAACAACTATCAGATGGTGTTCCCTTAATAAGGAGTCTGTGTTGATCAGTAACTTTATTGGTGACACATTATCACCGACGTTACTGATCACGGCTGTTGAAAAACGCACAGATACAGATTGGTTTTAATTCAAGATGTGTGATACTGTAACCAGAGCCGTAATGCCCCGTATACTTGACATCACTGACATCAGCGTGATGTGAAAATTGCCTCTCAGTCTGCACCTTTTAACAGACTGGTAGTTTTTATTGTAAAAATGCACTTTTAAATAACTGCTATAGGAAGTTCACGTGTGTGTGACGTTGAAACTGGTAAATTGTTGGGTAGCACAATCGTTTCAGAATTTTAAAAAGGATTTATTCATTTTCTTCTCAAAAGAGCTCGGAACTGTGAAACCAGGAATATAGATAAGAATGTAAAACTTGGTCCTGATCCACAGTATCTATGTGCAGTGTACAGTACTAGTTAATATATATTATTATAATCATTTAATTCTATTTTGCTTGATTTTTTGGGAAAGTGGGTTTATTTCTTCATCCGTGGATACTTGCAAAACGGCAAGCTACGGAATATCAGCATCGAGTTACCCTAAAAGCCATATATATATATATATATGGCTAATTATGTAATGAATAATTTGATGTAATCTGATTATTGTATGGAGTAATTAATTATTTTATGACCTGTGTTTTAATTGCACACTGGGCAAAACAGGCATAAAGGAAGCAAGAGCAAAATGCATAAATCAGATAAACAGTTTATTATTCTTCTTTAATTGACATTGAACGTGGACCAAAATGTCTTGAAATTGGGTCACACTTTCATTCTGCTAACCGAAGTTGTTTTCTGTTCAGTAGTTGCGTAGTTGTCATACATATATACAGGAACAGGTCGACCATGTTACTTTGAATTATACACTGCTAACTGACTGGAATATATGTCCTTTCACAGTTAATACTACTGTAACAATTGTTAGTACTTCTGACAGCATTTGAGTGGTTTGGTTGGCAACTGCAAAAACGTTGTCTTGACTGGAAAAGGCTTCATTAAAAATACATTTCTCAACATAATGACGACCGTACACATCACATACACACACATTACTTTGTCCTACAATAGCACATAATAGCATGTAATGCATACATTTATGTTTTGATAACTCAAACCATGACGAGGTGATCAAGACGTAGGTGTGCCCAGATAGTGAATGAGCTGAACACAAGATGGCAGCAGCTGTGTCACCTTGAACGTTATGAAAAGCACTGTATTACCTAGACAAGTTAGTTAATCACTGCATCCATTTGATATACAAGTGACCACAAAATATATATAATTCCCGTAACATCTTTCATAAACATTCATTCCTGTATCTCGTAACATACATGTAATTGGTTACTCCTTTGATTCAACTGTTACAGAAATTATACGACTATGTAATTTACAACCGTGCTGTTTTGAGGTGGTTTAACTTTCACTGCAATGCTGCAGTCATCATCAATTCCAAGACAAAATAATCAGATAGAATTTTAAAGAAGCATCATTATGTGTATGAATGAGCAGATAACAGTCTGTGTTACTTCTTAGTTTAATTAAAATAACAAACTGTAATAGGGTTATGGGTGGAGAACCTGACAAATCCGTATATTTGGGCTACTCTCGCCACTGTACCATAATATAAATAAAAAAAAAACGTTCTGCCAAGTTCAAGCAACACAACTTGAACATTTAAATGCTTCTTTTTTGGAAACTCTTACAGAGAATCACATGGAATCATAAATTTACAAGGAAGACTAGCGTCAGACCTGATTCGCTGCCAGCTGATAATGCCGAGCATGCACTGGAACACCAACTGGCAGGGAAGATGGCGACACCAGATCAATTTGTTACATCTACTTCTGTACAAAACTGCGATGCCCTAGCACGTCTAAAAGTCAACTGTACTGTATGGCATTGCCAGCCCAGAAACAAAACTGTATGGCATTGCCAGCCCAGAAACAAAACTGTATGGCATTGCCAGCCCAGAAACAAAACTGTATGGCATTGCCAGCCCAGAAACAAAACTGCTACACCCACCAGCTTACTGGCTGGACCTTAGTCCGATATTCACCAGATATTTGTGCATACATCTTGGCAATTGCGACAGACCAACAGTCAATCGGATTGTCTTGACAGTCGATGATTAATATGTACATGCCTTCAAAGTACAGTGGACCTTGTTTACCTGAACACACTGGGTCCCAATTGTTTTTTGCTGGATTAACAGAGCACGTGGTCACGGTATTCATGAAGCAATTTACAGTGTACCGAGATTTGTTAAGATAAAACGAGCGGATTACTGAATAAAATGGAAATATAAGAATGGAGTAACAATAATTTATGGCTATTAAATTTGATCTAGTAGTGTGAGCTTTTACTGACACAAGTACAAAAATAAACGACACCCTAGTCAGACATGTCCGATTCACTTCCATCTTCGCCATCAGTGTCTTTTTCTTCATTGTCGTCACAGATCGACCATTGCAATACAGCAATGTCTTCACCACCACATATAAATACACACACAACAGAGCAAGGATACGCATCCACACGGATCAACAACATATTTCTGCTGCTTCTAATTTGAAACCACTTATGGTTACACTGACTGCAAAATTAACAAAAAAACCTCTCAGAATCTCAAAAAATCATCTTGATATTATGTGACTTAAAGATACTTATCTGGATTTATAAAACAAGACAACATGGTGAACATTACAATGCAACAACAAAGTTTAAAATAAGCCATTGGTCATTATAACATCTAAATGTAATCAAGTATGATAATCACACATTTAAAACCTGCTTATTTGCCTGGAATTTTGATATACCTAAATATAGGAGGTACGTCAGAATTCCCCAGTGCAAAAGTTTTTAAATGTGTGATTATCATATTTGATTGCATTTTGAAGTCATAATGACCAACTTATTGGATATTTCAAATGCACAGTTGTAACTGCAAAACACAGCACCAGCAGATATTAAAACAACATTTCAGTACTGCTGGATTAGTAAGTGTACAATACTGCTTGGAATCTGTTACATGCATGTCGTACTCAATGTTGCATGTTGTTTCAACATTTTTATTTGGTTGATTTTGCAGTCAATTTAGTTGTAACGAGTTTGTTCCTGCAAGTGTAAAGAGCTTTCAACAAATGTATCATTCTCATCATTTCTGTCGATCAACTTCTATCTCTGCAACAAAACACTAACCTCCACATAGCAAGTACTTGTTCCCATGGCAACCAACTTGTCCAGTTACCACAGCATTCAGAATGTGTCAATTATAACAACAGCGGTTTCCATAGTGACAGTGGCAACAACCTCCACATTACATTGTTGTCATGGCAACCGTTGCCCTATTAACTTAACTCAAATCAGTTGCTATGGAGGTATATGCCGCTGTTGTGGCAGTGTGGACACAAAAACAGCCCAAGATCATGATACTTCTCATTGCTATAGCGACCACCGACTGTCTTAGTCCATGTCCGACTCGTCATAGTCAGACACGTCCGATTCACTTCCATCTTCGTCATCGGCGTCTTTCTCTTCATCGTCGTCAGAGATCTCCCATTGCGGGTGGCTCTCTACCTTCTTTGCTTCTTTAACGTCCAGCTGTTGACACAAAATGCGATAACTTGAGACAACGAAAGAAACCACTCATAGTATTTAAGACCCTTTTAAGGACAAATACTTCATAAATGTAAGACCTTTTGGGTGATCAAACTATCATTTCATTAAAGAACCATATTACCTTTAGGGCATAGTATAGAGAAACCAAATGTAAGCCATTTTGAAAATTCCCCTTTCAAGGACTTCAAATGCAAGAACAATTTTAAGACACTCCCGTTACAGTTTACTGCGGAAAACAAGGTCCTGGGCTTGTCAAAACATCTTTTCACTGAACAATGTTGCTCTTGGTGGGGCAAATGTTTTAGTGATTAGCGCTTCAAATTATATTATTATGTGGGACTTCCACCAGTGGTTGATGTGGACAGAATCCACTGGTAAAACATGAACGGCTGCTTACACGTACACCACACCTTGGAGAACCACACATACGTGCCAACAATATTATGAGAAAGCTAGTGAGGAGTCGGTTACAGTGGGCTGGACATGGAAATGAAAGCGGAACGGTTAACGAAGAGAGCGGATGAGTTCACAGTAGAGGGAAGGAGAAGAGGAAGACTGTAAAAGGACCAGAAAAGATGCCAGCCTCCTCCTCATCCTGTAATTCAGGGACAAAGAGGAGATCAACAATAGCTTACCTTGATGTTCTGTGACTGGTCGAAGTCAAGATAGGAGTCTGAGCGCAGGACGACGGTGTAGTGATAGATGCCGGGCTTTAATGGTGCTGAGAACTTCAGCTGGATCTGAAACCAACTCCACAGTTACAATTATGTTGGCTATGTTAAAGCAATGCCACATAAATGCCTCATTATGGTGTATTTAGCAGAGCTTAGCAAAAACTGTGTGTTGAAATTTTTTTTTTGGTCATCAATTCCATCCTAATATTATATTGTATGCAAGATAATTAGATAAAATAGAACAGATTATGCTGAGCTTGACAGCAACAATTCTGATGGTAGCATTTTGGAATAAATTACTTACATTTTGGCATCAGTGGTTTGCTTGTCATGATATAAGGCTTAACGATTCTGGTTAGTTGTACATCTGAGCTCAGGTTCCTGAGGTTTTTGACGCTATGGATGTTTTATTATTAATTATTATTATAATCCAACATTGATGTACTCATAAATTAAGAATCATCACACAAAAGTACAAACAATGTGTTGTTGATCAAATCATCTGCTAGTCTCTGTCAAGTTTTGTGTAAATGAAATGGGGAATTATATCCAAGAGCAATATAGAAAGACTGGTAAGAGTAAACGAACCTCTTCTTCTGACTTGAGACTGCAGACCTGGAGGGGTGCAGAGATGAGCAACTGGTTCTTCTTGTCGGCCACGTAGAGCCACCACCACTCATACTTCATCTACAACAACAACAGTCATACTTCATCTACAACAACAACAGTCATACTTCATCTACAACAACAGTCATACTTCATCTACACCAACAACAGTCATACTTCATCTACAACAACAACAACAACTCATACTTCATCTACAACAACAGTCATACTCTATCTACAACAACAACAGTCATCCTTGATTTACAACAAGTCATACTTCATCTACAACAACAGTCATACTTCATCTACAACAACAGTCATACTTCATCTACAACAACAGTCATACTTCATCTACAACAACAGTCATACTTCATCTACAACAACAACAGTCATACTTGATTTACAACAACAACAGTTATACTTGATTTACAACAAGTCATACTTCATCTACAACAACAGTCATACTCCATCTACAACAACAGTCATACTTCATCTACAACAACAGTCATACTTCATCTACAACAACAGTCATACATCTTCTACAACAACAATCATACTTCATCTACAACAACAGTCATACTTCATCTACAACAACAGTCATACTTCATCTACAACAACAGTCATACTCCATCTACAACTACAGTCATACTTCATCTACAACAACAGTCATACTTCATTTACAAGTCATACTTCATCTACAACAACAGTCATACTTCATCCACAACAACAGTTATACTTCATTTACAACAACAACAGTCACGCTTCATCTACAACAGTCATACCTCATCTACAACAACAACATTCATACTACATCTACAACAACAGTCATATTTCATCTACAACAATAACGGTTTTCAGTTATTCTTCATCTACAACAACAACAATCTTCAGTCATACTCTGTACGAAACAACAACAGTCATACTTCATCTACAACAACAGTTTTATTTTATCTAGAACAACAACAGTCATACTTCATCTAGAATAACAACATTAATACCCTAGTACTTCATCTACATCAACAATATTCATACTTCATCAGTTACAGTTCATCTACACCAACAACAACAGTCATACTTCATCTTCACTCACTGCTGGGTAGAAAGAACACCACTAGGTAATAAAGACAGTGCACCATTCACCATAGGGTAGCAAGGACAGTGCACCACTCACCACAGGGTAGCAAGGACAGTGCACCACTCAACACCAGGTAGCAAGGACAGTGCACCACTCACCACAGGGTAGTAAGGACAGTGAACCACTCACCACAGGGTAGTAAGGACAGTGAACCACTCACCACAGGGTAGTAAGGACAGTGAACCACTCACCACAGAGTAGTAAGGACAGTGCACCACTCACCACAGGGTAGTAAGGACAGTGAACCACTCACCACAGGGTAGTAAGGACAGTGAACCACTCACCACAGAGTAGTAAGGACAGTGCACCACTCACCACAGGGTAGTAAGGACAGTGCACCACTCACCACAGGGTAGTAAGGACAGTGAACCACTCACCACAGGGTAGTAAGGACAGTGCACCACTCACCACAGGGTAGTAAGGACAGTGCACCACTCACCACCAGGTAGTAAGGACAGTGCACCGCTCACCGCTGGGTAACAAGGACAGTGCACCACTCACCGCTGGGTAACAAGGACAGTGCACCACTCACTGCTGGGTAATAAGGACAGTGCACCACTCACTGCTGGGTAATAAGGACAGTGCACCACTCACTGCAGGGTAATAAGGACAGTGCACCACTCACTGCTGGGTAATAAGGACAGTGCACCACTCACTGCAGGGTAATAAGGACAGTGCACCACTCACTGCTGGGTAATAAGGACAGTGCACCACTCACTGCTGGGTAATAAGGACAGTGCACCACTCACCGCTGGGTAATAAGGACAGTGCACCACTCACCGCTGGGTAATAAGGACAGTGCACCACTCACTGCTGGGTAATAAGGACAGTGCACCACTCACTGCTGGGTAATAAGGACAATGCACCACTCACTGCTGGGTAATAAAGACAGTGCACCACTCACTGCTGGGTAACAAGGACAGTGCACCACTCACCGCTGGGTAACAAGGACAGTGCACCACTCACCGCTGGGTAACAAGGACAGTGCACCACTCACTGCTGGGTAATAAGGACAGTGCACAACTCACTGCTGGGTAATAAGGACAGTGCACCACTCACTGCTGGGTAATAAGGACAGTGCACCACTCACTGCTGGGTAATAAGGACAGTGCACCACTCACTGCTGGGTAATAAGGACAGTGCACCACTCACTGCTGGGTAATAAGGATAGTGCACCACTCACCGCCGGGTAGTAAGGACAGTGCACCACGTGCGTCTCCTTAGACTTGGTTTCCAGCATGTTCTCTTTCTTCGCTTCCTCCTGGAACTTCATCCAGTCATCGTCGTCGTCCTCATTGTTGTCAGACTGCTGCTTGATCTGGTCAACCAGCTCATCCGCACTGTCGCTGTAGTTGCTGTCGCTGTCCGACTCCTCATCCGTTGACCCCTGGTAGGCTGCACGGTGGCGCCCTTTCCTTTGTCGCGGCACACCCTGCTTATAATGTAAAAGGTATGTTTTTATATAGCGCCGAATCCAGTCCTTGGGTCTGTTCAAAGTGCTTTACACTTCACCCCCTGGCAGACCTGTTCATTTCAATACTCTGGGAAGCATTCAGCCTACCCGCAATTACAGTGTGAAGACTATTCGTTCATATATCCACCACTATCTATAGCCAGGTATTCATCTATAGCGTGGCAACTTGGGATGAATGAAATTGCCAAAGCTTCAAAACGGCAGCAAGAGGATTCAAATCCGGATTCTCTAGATTGAGAGTCCGATGTGATAACCATTACGCCAGCACACCCCATGTAATTAACGAATCATCACCATACAGATATCATGATTAAATGCACTATAAGACCATCACTATATAAAAATTTGGCAATTGCTAAATCTTTCACTCAATCCAAAATTAAGCTTAAGCATAATTATACCTGGATCCTTCAAGTCGTGCTGTTGAGACCAGAAATACCCACAAACATGACTTACCAGATGCGTAGCAACAGAAGTAGACCACATTTATATTGGTTTTCACCATAATCAACTGACTGGGCAATTGTAATACTCGAAACAATTTAGACTGATTGGTTACTTCCCATTAGACACCAATGTTATTATCTTATGATATGTTCATATACATTCTAATGTTTTCATGTACCTATTGATGTTTTGTAGCCTTAAAATCAGAAACCAACAACTAGACATGTTAGACAAATCTCTCAAATCATATCTGCTCATTCACCAGCAATGGAAGTTTCTGGGTTTGTAATCCACATATCTCTAGTAATATTAAAGTCACGTCAATCAGGTTTACATTTTTGTATTCTGCACTACTCTTTCTATGCAATAACAACCTTATATTTATAAAAAGTTGCATAATTTATTTGTAATGTAGGCATCCATAACAAAAAACATTTTGTTGACAATATTTTTATTTAAAAAATAAAATTTACAAATACTTCAAATATAAGATTGTCGCTGCACAATATCAGGTGGTTTATAAAAGATAGTTAAAGAATTGTTATACTATCAGCTACAGTAATGACTGGTGACCATTCACAAAGTATGATATATTTTCCTATTTTCCCATTATGTTGTTTGCTACCATGGCAATGGGGGTCTGAGTGAAAAAAAGTTCAACATATTTTTTTACTCCCCTTGACCTGCTCTTTTTTAATGGACAAATATGTTTTCCATAATTATCACATATAAAAAATACCCTACGCAGCTGCCATGTCTCCTGTTAACCCTCACACTTACCCCATTTGGAGTGGATGGATTGCTATCCTTCAGCTCCTCCTTATCACCTGAGGCCGACGGGGTGCCAGTGGGGGTGAGGGTGGGTGTGATCGTGGTTACCGTGGTTGCCTTCTTCACTGTAGGCAGTGGTTTCACTGGCTTCTTCTTGTTCGTCTTTGCCTTACCCTTCTTCTTCTTTTGTTTCTCCCACACCTTCGGCTTGCGCGCCGCCACCTGCGTCACATCACTCGATGTCACTCAATGTCACCAACATGTCACTAGGGATTTATAAATCCGTCCTCAATTCATTTAGCTCGCTGCAAATCAGGTTCACTGATGTTCAAATCAAATCAAAATAGAGCATGAACAGTTTAAGTAATGTGCCCAGTCGGTTTAGTAACAGTGAATACCTTCGTTAAAATCACCGAAAGTATTGACTCTGATCATTAGGTCAGGTAACTTGCGAAAGCATTATGTATAGATAACTGCACCATTTTAGTCCTTTTTTGACGAATTTTGAATAAATCCAGTAAAAAATATTTTAATAGTTTGTCCGATGGTTTGACCAAAAAGTAAATAACACATTTGCACAAATGGGCTAGCATGTCGATACTGAATAGATTTGATCTTTTGCAAAATGAGGCTGGAACAAGATGAGTGAAAAATTTTAACGTAGGAGGAACCTTTAAAAGTGAATAAGGGATAATGGGATGAGGGAGACAGTCTACCTGTTCCTCAGTGGGAGACGGATAATGGGGTGGGGGAGACAGTCTACCTGTTCCTCAGTGGGAGACAGGGATAATGGGTTGGGGGAGACAGTCTACCTGTTCCTCGGTGGGAGACAGGGATAATGGGATGAGGGAGACAGTCTAACTGTTCCTCAGTGGGAGACAGGGATAATGGGATGGGGGAGACAGTCTACCTGTTCCTAAGTGGGAGACAGGGATAATGGGGTGGGGGAGACAGTCTACCTGTTCCTAAGTGGGAGACAGGGATAATGGGATGAGGGAGACAGTCTACCTGTTCCTCAGTGGGCGACAGGGATAATGGGATGAGGGAGACAGTCTACCTGTTCCTCAGTGGGCGACAGGGATAATGGGATGAGGGAGACAGTCTACCTGTTCCTCAGTGGGAGACAGGGATAATGGGATGGGGGAGACAGTCTACCTGTTCCTAAGTGGGAGACAGGGATAATGGGATGAGGGAGACAGTCTACCTGTTCCTCAGTGGGCGACAGGGATAATGGGATGAGGGAGACAGTCTACCTGTTCCTATGTGGGAGACAGGGATAATGGGATGGGGGAGACAGTCTACCTGTTCCTTGGTGGGAGACAGGGATAATGGGATGGGGGAGACAGTCTACCTGTTCCTCAGTGGGCGACAGGGATAATGGGATGGGGGAGACAGTCTACCTGTTCCTCGGTGGGAGACAGGGATAATGGGATGAGGGAGACAGTCTACCTGTTCCTCAGTGGGAGACAGGGATAATGGGATGGGGGAGACAGTCTACCTGTTCCTCAGTGGGCGACAGGGATAATGGGATGAGGGAGACAGTCTACCTGTTCCTAAGTGGGAGACAGGGATAATGGGATGGGGGAGACAGTCTACCTGTTCCTTGGTGGGAGACAGGGATAATGGGATGGGGGAGACAGTCTACCTGTTCCTTGGTGGGAGACAGGGATAATGGGATGGGGGAGACAGTCTACCTGTTCCTAAGTGGGAGACAGGGATAATGGGATGGGGGAGACAGTCTACCTGTTCCTAAGTGGGAGACAGGGATAATGGGATGGGGGAGACAGTCTACCTGTTCCTTGGTGGGAGACAGGGATAATGGGATGGGGGAGACAGTCTACCTGTTCCTCAGTGGGAGACAGGGATAATGGGATGAGGGAGACAGTCTACCTGTTCCTCAGTGGGCGACAGGGATAATGGGATGAGGGAGACAGTGTACCTGTTCCTCAGTGGGAGACAGGGATAATGGGGTGGGGGAGACAGTCTACCTGTTCCTCAGTGGGAGACAGGGATAATGGGATGGAGGAGACAGTCTACCTGTTCCTAAGTGGGAGACAGGGATAATGGGATGAGGGAGACAGTGTACCTGTTCCTCAGTGGGAGACAGGGATAATGGAGTGGGGGAGACAGTCTACCTGTTCCTCAGTGGGAGACAGGGATAATGGGTTGGGGGAGACAGTCTACCTGTTCCTCGGTGGGAGACAGGGATAATGGGATGAGGGAGACAGTCTACCTGTTCCTCAGTGGGAGACAGGGATAATGGGTTGGGGGAGACAGTCTACCTGTTCCACGGTGGGAGACAGGGATAATGGGATGAGGGAGACAGTCTACCTGTTCCTCAGTGGGCGACAGGGATAATGGGATGAGGGAGACAGTCTACCTGTTCCTAAGTGGGAGACAGGGATAATGGGATGGGGGAGACAGTCTACCTGTTCCTCAGTGGGAGACAGGGATAATGGGTTGGGGGAGACAGTCTACCTGTTCCTCGGTGGGAGACAGGGATAATGGGATGAGGGAGACAGTCTACCTGTTCCTCAGTGGGCGACAGGGATAATGGGATGGGGGAGATAGTCTACCTGTTCCTCAGTGGGCGACAGGGATAATGGGATGGGGGAGACAGTCTACCTGTTCCTCGGTGGGAGACAGGGATAATGGGATGGGGGAGACAGTATACCTGTTCCTAAGTGGGAGACAGGGATAATGGGATGAGGGAGACAGGGATAATGGGATGGGGGAGACAGTCTACCTGTTCCTCAGTGGGCGACAGGGATAATGGGATGGGGGAGACAGTCTACCTGTTCCTCAGTGGGCGACAGGGATAATGGGATGAGGGAGACAGTCTACCTGTTCCTCAGTGGGCGACAGGGATAATGGGATGGGGGAGACAGTCTACCTGTTCCTCAGTAGGCGACAGGGATAATGGGATGGGGGAGACAGTCTACCTGTTCCTCAGTGGGAGACAGGGATAATGGGATGAGGGAGACAGTCTACCTGTTCCTCAGTGGGAGACAGGGATAATGGGATGAGGGAGACAGTCTACCTGTTCCTCGGTGGGAGACAGGGATAATGGGATGGGGGAGACAGTCTACCTGTTCCTCGGTGGGAGACAGGGATAATGGGATGAGGGAGACAGTATACCTGTTCCTCAGTGGGAGACAGGGATAATGGGATGGGGGAGACAGTCTACCTGTTCCTCAGTGGGCAACAGGGATAATGGGATGGGGGAGACAGTCTACCTGTTCCTCAGTGGGCGATAGGGATAATGGGATGGGGGAGACAGTCTACCTGTTCCTCAGTGGGAGACAGGGATAATGGGATGAGGGAGACAGTCTACCTGTTCCTCGGTGGGAGACAGGGATAATGGGATGGGGGAGACAGTCTACCTGTTCCTCGGTGGGAGACAGGGATAATGGGATGGGGGAGACAGCCTACCTGTTCCTCGGTGGGAGACAGGGATAATGGGATGGGGGAGACAGTCTACCTGTTCCTCGGTGGGAGACAGGGATAATGGGATGGGGGAGACAGTATACCTGTTCCTAAGTGGGAGACAGGGATAATGGGATGGGGGAGACAGTCTACCTGTTCCTCGGTGGGAGACAGGGATAATGGGATGAGGGAGACAGTCTACCTGTTCCTCAGTGGGAGACAGGGATAATGGGATGGGGGAGACAGTCTACCTGTTCCTCAGTGGGCGACAGGGATAATGGGATGGGGGAGACAGTCTACCTGTTCCTCGGTGGGAGACAGGGATAATGGGATGGGGGAGACAGTCTACCTGTTCCTCAGTGGGCGACAGGGATAATGGGATGGGGGAGACAGTCTACCTGTTCCTCGGTGGAAGACAGGGATAATGGGATGGGGGAGACAGTGTACCTGTTCCTCAGTGGGAGACAGGGATAACGGGATGAGGGAGACAATCAACCTGTTCCTCAGTGGGAGACAGGGATAATGGGATGGGGGAGACAGTGTACCTGTTCCTCGGTGGGAGACAGGGATAACGGGATGAGGGAGACAATCTACCTGTTCCTCAGTAGGAGGCAGGTAACATGTTGGGGGAGACAGTCTATCTGTTCCTCGGTGGGAGACAGAGATAATGGGATGAGGGAGACAGCCTACCTGTTCCTCAGTGGGACACGGACAACAGGATGAGGGAGGCAGTCTATCTGTTCCTCGGTGGGAGCCAGGTATAACGGGATGAGGGAGACAGCCTACCTGTTCTTCAGTGGGAAACACGGATAACAGGGTGAGGGAGACAGCCTACCTGTTCGTCGGTGGGAGCCTTCTCCTCCTCGTCCTCCTCAATCTCCTTCACTTCCTCTGAGGCTATATCCTCTATCTTCCCCTCTACATTCAGCAACACCTCCATGTTCTGTCTGTTTAGATTCACGGTTACCGTGACGATGGACCCAGCCGTGATGGTCGGATCCTCTTCATCAATGACTGTTGGGAGAAAATGGCAACAGATGAAACAAACCGACTGGAAGCACTATGTTGTCACAGTGGACTCCACTTAATCAAATCACTTCGGGCAGCAGATGAAACAAACCAACTGGAAGCACTATGTTGTCACAGTGGACTCCACTTAATCAAATCACTTCGGGCAACAGATGAAACAAACCGACTGGAAGCACTATGTTATCACAGTGGACTCCACTTAATCAAATCACTTCGGGCAGCAGATGAAACAAACCAACTGGAAGCACTATGTTGTCACAGTGGACTCCACTTAATCAAATCACTTCGGGCAACAGATGAAACAAACCAACTGGAAGCACTATGTTGTCACAGTGGACTCCACTTAATCAAATCACTTCGGGCAGCAGATGAAACAAACCAACTGGAAGCACTATGTTGTCACAGTGGACTCCACTTAATCAAATCACTTCGGGCAGCAGATGAAACAAACCAACTGGAAGCACTATGTTGTCACAGTGGACTCCACGTAATCAAATCACTTCGGGCAACAGATGAAACAAACCGACTGGAAGCACTATGTTGTCACAGTGGACTCCACTTAATCAAATCACTTCGGGTAGCAGATGAAACAAACCAACTGGAAGCACTATGTTGTCACAGTGGACTCCACTTAATCAAATCACTTCGGGCAACAGATGAAACAAACCGACTGGAAGCACTATGTTATCACAGTGGACTCCACTTAATCAAATCACTTCGGGCAGCAGATGAAACAAACCAACTGGAAGCACTATGTTGTCACAGTGGACTCCACTTAATCAAATCACTTCGGGCAGCAGATGAAACAAACCAACTGGAAGCACTATGTTGTCACAGTGGACTCCACTTAATCAAATCACTTCGGGCAACAGATGAAACAAACCGACTGGAAGCACTATGTTATCACAGTGGACTCCACTTAATCAAATCACTTCGGGCAACAGATGAAACAAACCAACTGGAAGCACTATGTTGTCACAGTGGAATCCACTTAATCAAATCACTTCGGGCAACAGATGAAACAAACCAACTGGAAGCACTATGTTGTCACAGTGGACTCCACTTAATCAAATCACTTCGGGCAGAAAATGAAACAAACCAACTGGAAGCACTATGTTGTCACAGTGGACTCCACTTAATCAAATCACTTCGGGCAACAGATGAAACAAACCGACTGGAAGCACTATGTTATCACAGTGGACTCCACTTAATCAAATCACTTCGGGCAACAGATGAAACAAACCAACTGGAAGCACTATGTTATCACAGTGGACTCCACTTAATCAAATCACTTCAGGCAACAGATGAAACAAACCAACTGGAAGCACTATGTTGTCACAGTGGACTCCACTTAATCAAATCACTTCGGGCAGCAGATGAAACAAACCAACTGGAAGTACTATGTTGTCACAGTGGACTCCACTTAATCAAATCACTTCGGGCAGCAGATGAAACAAACCAACTGGAAGCACTATGTTGTCACAGTGGACTCCACTTAATCAAATCACTTCGGGCAACATGATTCTATTAAGCAGATGATTCACATTTTAAGCAAATAAAAAATATAATTACTGCATAATAGCAAAAAATTGAGTAAATTGGTATTTTTTTATGAAAAATTTTCTTACCTAGATTAAAGTTGCAAATTAGTTACATAATTGTTGTGAAAGCTTGTCCATATTGCAACGGCTAGTCAATAATATTTCCGTTTATGTAATGTTTTATCGTTTTACCTGTAAAATGTATAATTTTTCGTGTTTTTTTAATCACAATGTTTTTCTAGGAAAACCTCTTATTTCATGCTACAATTCATTGTTTTTCATCAACTCATTCTACTAACTAGCAGACGTAATGTGGAACATTTTAACACAGCAGGAATAGGGAATGATTCAATCTCAGCCATTTTTATTCTACTAAACAGTCGCTACCCGCGATTATGTTAAGCATGCATCCTCAACTGATTTAACTTATCGGGAATCCAGTTCATTGATGTCCTGATATGTAGTGTATGAGTAAGTAATTCAAGTAATATCCGCAGTTGGTTTAATAAAAAAATGCGTATTTGTTTTTCTCAAATCATTGAAAAAATTGACTTTAGTTGTTAGATCTGGTGAGGCTCAAAATACTGGATATCCAAAATGGTAAACACTTCCATCCTCTTGCAGATCACAAGACCAAGTTACGAAATTTCACCAAGGGTGAAATTCGCGAGTTCAATTTTCACTTCAATAAATTCTGCAGAATTAAATAATTTAATAGTTTGTCTGATGATTTCACAAAAACTACATACAAAAGTTGCACAAACTGGCTAACATGTCGTAGCAGATACTAGGTAGGTTTGAATTTTCGCAAAATGAATTTGAAATGAGACGACCAAAAAGATCTAATTGATGAGGCACCTTTAAGCGGAGTTCACGGTATCATTATTATTGCAGTGCAATGCACCAGAAAAAAAAAGACATCAGTGGTCATTTTGTTGGTGAAATCGTAATCATAGTAAATTTTAATCATTTACACTATCAGCTCCATTCCAAATTGTAAATTATGTTAAACACAACCATTTCCTATATTCAGCTACAACCAGTTACAATGCACATATGTAATCGATTACAATAAAAATCCATTGGCCACCGCCGATCTACGTCTCAAAATAAATGCCTCAAAGGTAGTCAGGACACACCTTCTGTTTTGACGGTCATCTCTACGTAGGGCAGATTGGCGCACACATTCATGACATTAGCGTACTCGTCGTCTGCCAGGGTGCGCAGCAGTGCTCTCCGCTCGTCCTCACGCATACTCACCAGCTGGCGGATGTTGCGAATATTCCGCTGAAATAACAATAACTAACTGAACAAGTTGCACGTCTACAGACTGGGACAAGGGATGTACTTTTTATTCCCAGACTTGAAACAAATATCGGAACTAGGGCTTTCTCGGTTGCTGCGCCAACTCTTTGTAATTCACACTCTGTTAGTGTTAAATAGAAAAACAATACAATTTCACAGTCATCTGAAGACTTTTAACCGTGCTTAATCTCCATATTCACCCATCTGGTGACAACTCTAGCATTGTATATCGATTCTGAGGTAGCCAAACACTTTCGTTTTGATGCACTTCTGGGCTCTGCTGTCCGATGATTTAGACGCGATAAAGTTCTTGTATTATTATTATTTGGCCTACCTATATATTTCTCTGGGAAGACAGGAAGTTTAGTACAGTACTAGTGGTGATAAATATCTAAAATATATCTTGCAATATTGGCGACCACTGTTAAACAACTTTAACCGAGTATGCCATAAACAAGAAACAGTTGGATCACATAGAATTGGCATACTACATCTATAGGGGTAAGACCACTGTTGACCTTCCTGTTTATTGTTTCACACGAATGTAGGGTGTATAAAATTGCGATATGTGAATTTAAACAATTCATATGATGTGACATGAGTGCAACTGAGCAGGCATATTCACAGGTTTGTTTGTAGAAGCTATTGGCTATGAAATGGTGCATTTTTTTGAGAGTTTAACAGGCGGAGGGATTTATGGGAATTTTTCTGCTATGGGCCACGTGGGCGCATGAATACGTGGCTATTTTTGTCAAAATTGATGGGCATCGCACGTTGGGGCATTTTTTTATTTTTTATTTTGTCAGCATGTCAATGAGATGATGGCAGTTGCTGTGAAAAATTTTCAGAATTTTTGATGGTCACGTGTTTTCTTATAATCAGACAAAACGTTAACATGTCCACCAATGCAATTCTCAACAGTGGTCTGACTCCTGTACAACAAAGCAGTTTGTGACTGTATGTCTCTGTGTTCCCTTCTATCTCCACCAGAGTCTCATGTATGGAGCTGAAATTTTTTACATAAAAATAAAAAAATTCCCCCAGGGGATGGGGACATTATGAAGGAATCAATGTGGTGTTTGATGTAGATTATGTAACTCAAAACAGTAGGAGTTTGTAGTTAGTACAATTGCTGGCAACACTATACACGTTTTTTAGTTACATGATTTACACCAAACAGTTGTACATGATTTTGGAGGCATGAAGTTGTCAGTATCATTGCTCTACCAAAACTTGACTGGACAATGCACGGAGTCATAAGCTCCTGCAGTGACCGTCCTTTCCCCATCATACAACATTGGGTAACTCGGCTAGTTAAACATATAATGATATATCTACTTTCTACCCACTGATGACCGTACCTTGCGGGTGACAAAGTGTCGTAGCTGGTCTTCAGAGATGTGAGGCAACTGTAGCAGCGAACTCTTGTTGTCCCACAATGCCTGTACGACCATCTGACTCACTTTCATGATGTTCTCAACCGTCGTCAGCCGAGGCATCTTGGAAACTAACACACACAACACTATGTAAGCCATCTCGTTAAACGCAGCCAACAAACATCTTGGAAACTAACACAAACACCACTTCGTAACACATCTCGTCAAACACAGCCAATAAACACGGCTAGACTGTGCACATTTAATGCTACGCTGTTGTCCACTTAGCTGCAAGACCTCGAAATGTTTTCTTTTTAATATGGTGAACTGCTTAATGGTAATTAACAATAACACATTTCCTTCAGGTAAGGTCATCTCTATTATTCATCAAATAAATCTGTTTCATACCGCACGTATATATTTTTTGCATGTAACACATTTTTGAAACAATTCCCAAGGAAGGAAGAGAACATTAAAATGCCAACAGACTAGGAGTAAACTTGGGAAAAACTATGCTGCCCCTTAATTGAGCGTACCAGCCAAACCGGGGTCTAGGCAATGACTTATCTACACACTGCCATTCGGTTAGACAGGTCTGCGCCAAGGGAACATATAGTGTATCAGTTAAGAGTAACTTCAAACAATCAATCAACATATTTATATCTACAAACACATAATTATGCAGATAGTAGTGAGACCATCTCGTTGTGTTAATTCATCTAATTCAGCTGATCGCAAATCAGGTTTGTTGATATTCAAATATGCAGTGCATGACTTTTCCCTTTTCTCGCCGAATTTTAACCTGATCCGGTCAAAAACGACTAAATAGTTTGTCGGATGATTTCATAAAAAATAAATAGAATATTTACACAAACAAAGTAGCAAGTCGTATTGAATCCTAGACTGGTTTGATCTTTCATAAAATTATTCCATAACAAGACAAGCTAATAAAATTGTATTTAGGAAGGAGCCATAAAACTCACCTCTGCCAGCGTGCGCCATGGTGACCAGTTGAGCCACGATATTTATCATCTCGTTGAGCAGATATAGGCATTTCTTCAGGCAGTAGTCCTTGTCTGAAATGACCAGTATAAACTGTCAGCCACAGTAGCTATGAAATTGAGTGTGATGAAATGCAACACCTGCTACCATAACTTACCAATGTTGAGAATTTCCATTGACTAAAGGTGGGATGATAAAATATTCACAGCAAAGCTATTATAAACATTGACCTTTTACGGAAATGCCAAAACATGTCTGTTCAAACCAAGCACAGAATAAATGATCATCTCCACGTTTGGAAGTGACTTCTTTGTGGTGTTTAATTTACAGGTAATTGAACTTTATTCAACACATTTAGTCTTCATACAGACATCATTAATTTACATGAACACATATTGATTGATTTCTAGTTGTTTCCAGCACTCAGCACTCTTAACTGACTAGTCTGTATATGTTGTTGCTATTACGATTTGATGATGTAATGAGATCTCATTCAACTAGTCAGCCTTTTTCGGAACATTATTGTTAAGCCAACCTTTGTGCTGGCACTGAGGGTGGTCACTGCCAGGGTGCATATCATCCTTGGTTATTTTATGTCCCCAATTACTGAGATGGGACCAACATTACCATGATCATCTGAGTTACGAGGGATATGGTCCCCAATGTTGAGAACCAGGTTTTTACACCAAGCATGCATATGCCTGGTCCGGGTCTTGAACCAAGCAGGGTTGAAAAAAATAATAATTTTTTTAAATAAATAAAATAAGATTTTTTATTTATTTAAAAATCTGTTATATAGACATTTATATAGATGTTTATATTTATAAACTCTTTCAAATGTGTTTTATTCAAATCGATTTGGGTACTTGTCTTAACAGAGGGTACATGATGTTTGCTTATATAAAGTTATATAAATTGATTTACAACAGCAACGCAACAGTGTCGTTTTAAAATACATATATAATAATAATATATTTTATTTGATATAGCGCCAGATCCAATTTTAAAATGTTCGTGGCACTCATTGGGACGAATCCACCTATTAGACAATGTCCACAATGCCTCACCCCCTGTAGCTGCATAATTTGTCTTGGAAATGAAAGCATGCTGTGTGTCTGTGGTTATAGTCCTGATAATGATTTTATGCTGAGAGTGTGCATTAGCACCTGTCCAGGGCTCTGCCTACTCTAATGGTCTCTAACCAGACTGCAAACTGGTACAGTATTAGTCTGTAGCCCAGACTGTCTCACTTGAGTCAACATTACTGAATTGATAACAACTAGCACAAGCTCTAAGTGAACTTTTACTCAGGGCTTCTGACTTGAAAAGATACTTCCTCTGGAAGACAAGTTTGTGTGGCTTCACTGCATTCAGAAAGGGAATAGCTCAGACATACACAAAACTTTGTTGATCTCGATGCTTGTAGAGAATTATTTGTGTTAAATTCGTATAAAACAACGATTAAAAAAATCGGGAAAAAAATCATAAATCAATAATTATTTTTTTGTGTGATTTAAATCATGATTTAAATCATTGATTTAAATCAAACAACTCTGGAACCAAGTCATGCAAAGTGGAGGTGCAAAGTACACCCTCTTTTGGAGAATGCAACCAAGTTTTTTTGGGGGTAAATAACATGTCTAATGGTAATACTTGTTATTTTATTAAGTTGCTACATCGAGTTAGCCGCCCTGGAACACAAGAGAACGTTTTTGAACCAACCAAGCAGCTGTGAAACCCTGACAAACCTACCACGACACTGTTATACCTAGAGAGGAAACTAACCTGGCTCCAGTGTGTTCTGGGGGAGCTCAAGTCGTGATAGGTGGGCATGGATGAGGCAGCGAGCCTTGATGCTGTAGAGACAACACAGAGGGCGCTCCTTGTTCTTCTCATTCAGGTAAGGCAGGTTCTTCATCAGCTGTGAACACAAGTTTGTGACACATCAACATTACATGGTCATATTCACATTGCCCAATAACTGCAGTTAGCATAAATCTAAAGCGCTTTATGTTGAACATTTCTCAGGAAGTTCATTTTCATGATGCTACAATAATTTTCAGGATGCTACAATCATTTTCATGATAATTTTTTTATTTACATATCCCAAAGTTTTATTTACCTGTAGAGACTTTTGTCTATCTTATCAGGATGGCCTCCATTGTACATTCTCATCCATGCTAAGGAAGCCATCTTGATAAGATAGGCAAGAGTCTCAACAGAAAAAATAAACTTGGGGATATGTAAAAAAAAATTGTATTTTCATCTAAAGCATTTGTCATTAAAAGTGCAGAAAGTTACTAAAATTGGTTTCCTAGCCAGGTTAGGACTTGGTCTCAACC
Source organism: Lamellibrachia columna (assembly GCA_963662155.1). NCBI lineage: Eukaryota > Metazoa > Annelida > Polychaeta > Sabellida > Siboglinidae > Lamellibrachia > Lamellibrachia columna. Next base: position 8,846,315 of record OY759270.1, read on the forward strand.
AACTATGAGATTAAACATATAACTGTGTCACCACGTGTCATACAATGTGATGACAAATGCACAACAAATTGCTGAACTACGTCACTGTGGTGTCAATGGAGTCTCTTTAACATGACAACAAAGATATCCTATCGACTTGAATTTTCTTATACTGTATACTTGTTTGTGGTACATCTTTAATATTCTGTGTCAGAACTTACAACCAATAGTCCTGTTTTTACAACAGCCTTTGAGCTCCCCAGCAGCTGTCCAATCCACCCTTTTATACCAAATTAATGTTAAAAAATATAAAATGGCATTTTGCACAAGACCTACGTGGCTTCGGCACAAAAATAATTTCCAGAAGGCTGCCTGTCACGCCGTGTACTTACTCGTGGAATCTGTTCGTTGTCGGATGGTCTCTCGACCACCTCCTGGTTGTACTGTCGGTTGAACTCAAACGACGCCGCTAACACCATCAGTACGCCTGCAATATATTAAATCAAACAATACAAAACCTCTACCGTCATTAGTCAAAATACCAAGATTATCCCCCATTTGCGCTAGAACCAATAGCAATAAACTGCAACCATTTACAACTTCTATTACATTACAAAGCACAATCAGGCCTCGACATTAACACTGGCCAGCTGCCCTTTTTGGGGCTGCCAGGCCATTTCAGACCACAAGTTTTTATATTTTACTGGCTCAGTGGGCCACCATAGTTTCAGATCGCTTTTATACGATTAGTCACAGCCACATGTCATCGTTTCAAACGTTTGTTTTTGCCATCCACCCCGGCGCTACAATTAAACACAATCTTCATCTCATCTGCTTTCGTGTAGTCACTCTGTATAGTTGTCACCTTGTTTTGATATGTACGAGCCTCACAAAATGTCCGCATGGCGTTGCTACTAGCGACGACATGCAGACTTTTTGCATTGCAGACGCCTATATTTTATAAGGGTTGCGCTGTGTTACCAGTATATCGATGTCGCAGCATTTTCTTCTGTGCGATACGTATTGGCTACGCGATATGCCTTCGACATACCGATTTCATAGACACCGATTGGTTCACAGACTGTCCGCTAGGTGTCACGGCAGCGCCTAACATGCACTTCAGGACATGCTATAAAACCCAATTGTAACAGCTATGATTGTATACAGTGTCAGGTCCAATTCGCCCGTCGTATTTTTGAGTATAACTAGCTGTAAAATGCCGATGGTACGCATGCGGGGGCATCATCTGTTGTTCTCGAAACGCAACATGCTGCGGCTTCGACAGGGGCATCTGATTCTCAAACGATTCTAGCAGCAACATTGTCTGCCATGCGGAATACTGACAGAAAGCATAAAAGTAAATCACCAATGGTAAAAGAAATCACGGCCAAACTCGCATTCTCGACGTACAAGTAATGCGAAGCATCGCAAAAATGTTTTTAATAAAAAAAAAATCGGGCCAGTAACGTTTTTGGGGGGCCAGTGACTTTTAAGATCTACTGGCCCGACAAGTCACTGGGTAGAACAGCTTAATGTCGAGGCGTGACAATGGTCGTAAATAAAGTTATGGCAGCCCAGTACATCTCACTTCCATCATAAATCTGCAATTATATAATAATCATGACTTCACAGAAAGAATAATAAAATAAAATTCAGGGAATATGTTTTGATATTATATTTCTCTCCTCAATTCGATTTTTTTATTTATCTAATTTTCCGAAATTGCTTACTTATCAAGTATCCAGCACAACACGCGAGCTCATTTCTACTAAATGATTATTTAGATTTTTGTGAAATCACCAGATAAACAATTAAATTATTTTAGCCCAGATCTGGTCAAAATTCAGCAAGAAAAGACCAAAAGTGGTGTTCACACTTTCATAAGTTAACTAATGATCAAAGTAAATTCTTTCAACGAATTCAACTCTCACCATTTTATTAACCTTACTGAATTACAAATGTTTAAATGCACGAACATGATTCACGGGGGGGGGCTAAATCAATTGAAGTGGGAGTTTAACATGTTTACATACATTTAAGCATCAATTGTAGCTATAACAATTAGGAGTATTCACTATGTAAGTTTGAGCATCATATTTGGCTGTATTCACTACGTATGTTTGAGCATCATATTTGGTTGAATTCACTACACATGCATGAGCGTCATATTTGGCTGTATTCACCACCTACGTTTGAGCATCATATTTGGTTGTATTCACTACGTATGTTTGAGCATCATATTTGGCTGTATTCACCACCTATGTTTGAGCATCATATTTGGTTGAATTCACTACCTATGTTTGAACATCATATTTGGTTGTATTCACTACCTATGTTTGAGCATCATATTTGGTTGTATTCACTACCTATGTTTGAACATCATATTTGGCTGTATTCACTACGTATGTTTGAGCATCATATTTGGTTGTATTCACTACACATGTATGAGCATCATATTTGGCTGTATTCACCACCTACGTTTGAGCATCATATTTGGTTGTATTCACTACCTATGTTTGAACATCATATTTGGCTGTATTCACTACGTATGTTTGAGCATCATATTTGGTTGTATTCACTACGTATGTTTGAGCATCATATTTGGCTGTATTCACTACGTATGTTTGAGCATCATATTTGGCTGTATTCACCACATACGTTTGAGTATCATATTTGGCTGTATTGACTACGTACGTTTGAGCATCATATTTGGTGTCTTATGGAAGAAGATGAAGTATAGTTGCGTCGTGTCCATGAGGATCTGCTCGGCACTGTACTTGATTGACCTGTACCACCACGTGCCCTGCAACCAGCACAGTCATTTAACCTGATAAGCCCTGAATTTCTGGGGGAGTTGATTTTGTTTCAACCCATGGGATTATGAAATGCACTGTAACATGTAAACTCTTCATCAAAACCCTTACAATATATACATATTCTGAATAACATAATGTTTATCTTACCAAGGGTAATAACACTATCAATGTTATGATTAACTGTGGCTAATTAGCATATAATTAGCATATGTAAACAATTGCAAAGTGAAAAATTAAATACGAAATCTAGTTTTATTTCATCACTCATGGACAAAATAAAGCACAAAATGAGGCAAGTTTGGTACTGCAAGGTAGGCCTACATGTCCTCTATGACCAGCAAGAGAAATTATAATAATATCTGTGTTTACCTGTGAAATATTACAATTAGCATGCAAGTACTATGATTTTGGTTGATCGCATATATACATATAAAGCACACAAAACTGTTCACAAAATGCATAAAAATGAATGAATTATCGGATGTAAAACCCAACAGATGCAATGCCCGCTCATAGTCATCATAACCATGAATCGTAAAACGTTGACGAGATATCGGTCACTTAAAAAAAAATCGCAAAAATACTAATAATTGACGGATCGATTCGAGAAACGGCTCAAAACGTCCGCACGTGTGTTGTCTTCATCCGGGCACCAACAGCATAACCAAAGCAAACGAACATGGCGCCACATGGCAATCAATATGAACACTACATCCCAACACCGAAATTTCGGTGTTCAGGGTGCATCAGGTTAAAGATTTTTTAATTTGATTTTTTTCGCTTGTCTTATTTTAGAATCATTTAGCAAAAATCTAACCTATGTAGTATCGACTACGACACACTTGTTCATTTGTGCAAATCTGTTACTTAATTTCGGTGAAATTATTGGACAAATGGATCGGATCAGGTAAAAATAAAAAAAAAATTACAACAGTGGTCTGATTCTACACTGTATATACTACAACGTAAAGTTATTCACAGTTTTGCAAGGTACCCGATCTAACGATCAAAGTAAATTCTTTCAATACTTTAAGAGAAGTGTACACTCCTTTATTAAACCAATTGTGCATATTACCAAAACTATTCACACCCTATATATCTGAAATGATTTGAGGACCTATAATTTTTAATAAAAAATGTACCGTCATTTAAAACATATGTAAACACTAACCTGTTGCCCAAAACAACCCCAAAGGTGTGTCATCAGGCAGAGTATCACATTATTAATATAGGCAATATAAACTGTGCTTACCACAACAACCGGCAAGACCACCATGAAGACGAGCGCGTACAAGCCAAGAACCTGGAAGTCACAAACAGGACAAGTTATCTCTCACACAATAGAAACTACCTGCAATTTTGCGTGTTTTTAACATTTCCTGAAATGATGTTTCCCTTAATGTTTTAGAAACTATGATAACATCAATTTTCATCAAGGTGCAGACTTGTGGTGTATACACGAGTGGGTTACATAATTTGAATATAATAACAACTAGACACCTAAAAATAATCACAATTGTTTTGCCGTCCCGAAAAACTTTGGATATCTATGCCAATGTGTATTGGATCATGTTTAAATTATTCAAATGGCAAAGGGACCAATTTTTGCATTCTGATGCTTGTGTTGTATTTTTGTGAACTATGTATTCTTTGTCAACACGGTAATTAACAAAGTGTTTGTCAGAGGTCCCAAAGGTTATTTCGGGTAGCCTCTATTAAGCAGCCTTTTCAATAGTAACTACACACATGATGAAGACCTATTTCTATTCTGTGCTGTAGAATTTAATGCATCCATTAAAAATAACTGCAGCCGATCACAACATATTTTGGCAAACTGTTCCACTTACCCACACCGAGTTCTGTTTTTCAACAATCCACTTTGGCAAGGCAATTCCAAAATGGGTGGCTGGAAGAAAGTTGTAGAAATCACATTAATAGTGAACGATACAATACAAATGTTGGTAAATAATTTATGTGTATTAAAAATGGCAATTGCAAACAGTGTGTAGCTTTGACAATTTGGAATTAACCAAACAGTCATATATAATGTCAAAATTGAATTTGAGCTTAGCTAACTGCGTAACATTCTTAACCGAAAACACTGACTCTTGATGATACACAAAAATTAATCTACCAAAAATGTATATGCCAACTCTTATGATTTACTCGTAAATCTTACAGATTTTCTTAAATGTGATAGTTCAACAGGTGTAGGAGAAATTCCTTATGGTATTGTGTGTTTTGTACAAGGCTTTTTTGCATTATGGGATACGACCTACATTTGCTAAATGGCATGCAAACAACAGTTCTTTTGCATTGTGGGATACGACCTACATTTGCTAAATGGCATGCAAACTACAGTTCTTCAATTCAAAACACATCCAAGGATATATGCAAATATTTTAGCTTAGCACAGCTGGTTGTGCAAATCTTGTTAGAATTGGTGAGCTCCTTTTGAGCAGGCAAGGCAAACCAAACCTTTTACCAGTTTTACGCGTGTGCGCCACTCAGTGTTGGCAATAAAGCAAGTAAATCAAACCTTTTACCAGTCTTACGCATGTGCAGCACTCAGGGTTAGCAATAAAGCAAGTAAATCAAACCTTTTACCAGTCTTACACATGTGCACCACTCAGGGTTAGCAATAAAGCAAGTAAATCAAACCTTTTACCAGTCTTACACGTGTGCAGCATTCAGGGTTAGCAATAAAGCAAGTAAATCAAACCTTTTACCAGTCTTACACATGTGCACCACTCAGGGTTAGCAATAAAGCAAGTAAATCAAACCTTTTACCAGTCTTACACGTGTGCAGCACTCAGGGTTAGCAATAAAGCAAGTAAATCAAACCTTTTACCAGTCTTACGCGTGTGCAGCACTCAGGGTTAGCAATAAAGCAAGTAAATCAAACCTTTTACCAGTCTTACACATGTGCACCACTCAGTGTTGGCAATAAAGCAAGTTAAATCAAACCTTTTACCAGTCTTACACATGTGCACCACTCAGTGTTGGCAATAAAGCAAGTTAAATCAAACCTTTTACCAGTCTTACATGTGTGCACCACTCAGGGTTAGCAATAAAGCAAGTAAATCAAACCTTTTACCAGTCTTACGCGTGTGCACCACTCAGGGTTAGCAATAAAGCAAGTAAATCAAACCTTTTACCAGTCTTACGCGTGTGCACCACTCAGGGTTAGCAATAAAGCAAGTAAATCAAACCTTTTACCAGTCTTACGCGTGTGCACCACTCAGGGTTAGCAATAAAGCAAGTAAATCAAACCTTTTACCAGTCTTACGCGTGTGCAGCACTCAGGGTTAGCAATAAAGCAAGTAAATCAAACCTTTTACCAGTCTTACACATGTGCACCACTCAGTGTTGGCAATAAAGCAAGTTAAATCAAACCTTTTACCAGTCTTACATGTGTGCACCACTCAGGGTTAGCAATAAAGCAAGTAAATCAAACCTTTTACCAGTCTTACGCGTGTGCACCACTCAGGGTTAGCAATAAAGCAAGTAAATCAAACCTTTTACCAGTCTTACGCGTGTGCACCACTCAGGGTTAGCAATAAAGCAAGTAAATCAAACCTTTTACCAGTCTTACGCGTGTGCACCACTCAGGGTTAGCAATAAAGCAAGTAAATCAAACCTTTTACCAGTCTTACGCGTGTGCAGCACTCAGGGTTAGCAATAAAGCAAGTAAATCAAACCTTTTACCAGTCTTACACATGTGCACCACTCAGGGTTAGCAATAAAGCAAGTAAATCAAACCTTTTACCAGTCTTACGCGTGTGCAGCACTCAGGGTTAGCAATAAAGCAAGTAAATCAAACCTTTTACCAGTCTTACACATGTGCACCACTCAGGGTTAGCAATAAAGCAAGTAAATCAAACCTTTTACCAGTCTTATGCGTGTGCAGCACTCAGGGTTAGCAATAAAGCAAGTAAATCACGTTATGCTTTATGTATGTCTAATACCACCAGTTCCACTGATACATTGCTGTTGCCATATCTGGATTTGGACCTATGACACTTGGTCACACAACATTTGGCCACATTATGCAAGGCGCAACATTCAGTAAGTTTTATTATAGTAATAACAACAAAAGCTAGTATTTTGAGAGGGCTTGGTGTGGTGTCAAGTTTTGTTACTTTTATCTAGTCATGATATTGTGACCAAATGTCGCATTATATGACCAAGTGTTGCGTGACCAAATGTCTTGATGGGTTGTGGTCACAAACTACTCACCCCCCGGTCCGTCGGGGTTGCCGTACTCCTCCCAGTTCTTGCGTGCTTCTTCGTCCGTCAAACTACAACACCATATTGGTTGACAAAGTTGCACTCCAGACTCTTTGACGCATAATTCTGACAGGTATTCTCCAGTAATCACTTGTTCAGATATTAAAAATTTAACTACCTCCGATAGAAAATTTTAAGTCAGTGCAAATGGTGACAGTCTTTTAATAAAAACTTGGTCTTACTAGAATGGTGGAAAACAAGTGAAAACATATGTGAAATATCCACTATGATTCTAATGATCTAAGCTATTACTAAAAACATAACTGCATCACACATAGGTAATCCCACAGATAACAGTAGCTGCGTTTGGAACAGCAAGAAATTGTTCAACATACACATATGGTGAGCATGATATGACAACACACTACATTCGAAAGAAATGCTTTTCTGCAAGTATTATTTAATTCCTGACGTTCAACCACTGTTAAGTGGCACTCAACCATCAACAAGATATGACCTGCAAGATCTATTAAAATGGCCTTTCTGCAATGTATTTTTTTGTTGAGCTAACCAAAAAATGGAACGTCCTGGGACCTGAGTAGATTCATCAGCAACTCACGCTTTATATGCCTTGGTGATCTTCATGAACTTCTGGGAGTCGCCGGTATCTTTGTCAGGATGGAATATGATACTCAGTTTATGATATGCCTTCTTAATTTCTCGATTCGTTGCACCCTGAAATGATGTACAAGAATTTTAAGCATGCATCTGACAACAGGAAAGATATCACTTGCACAAACAGTTGTGGCTTTAGAATTAAGTATAGAAGCTTAAAGGTACTGAGTCTGATGGTTTGTAGATAGTGACTTGGGTACAATGACAAATATTTTTGGAAGTAAACATTCTTTAAACTAGAAGTGCAGGGGGGTTACCTAGAGGTGTCTCAAGCAGAACAAGAGGCCACTAGCACAGATAAACCAATATCAAATCATCCGAAAAACATCTCTGAAAAAGGTTATAGATGCGTATGTTTAAATGCAAGGAGCATAGTAAATAAGAAAAACGAATTAAACATTATGGTAGAAGATATTGACCCTCACATAATTGGTATAACTGAATCATAGGCCAACATAGATATAACAGATTAGGACTGACAGGATATGTAATGTTTAGGAAAGATCGAATAGGAAGAAGGGGCGGGGGAGTTATTTTATATGTTAAAGAATCTATTCAGGCTTATGAAATAAAACTAGAAAGGGAAGCAGATTGCGATGAAGCTGTTTGGTGCAAAATTGTTTCAGGAAATTCAAAATTAACTATTGGATTAGTTTACCGAAGTCCAAACATAAACGAAGAGGACAACACAAAAATAACAAAACGCTATAAAGGAAGTTAGTAAAGGGGAATGTATCATAATGGGAGATTTTAACCATGGACACATACAATGGAATTCTCTAGAGAGCACAGGGATTGAGGACCAACAATTTCAATTTTTAATCCAGGATAGCTTTCTTACTCAGCACGTACTAGAACCAACCAGGGGAGAAAATGTATTAGATATAGTTTTGTCATCACAAAAAGAATTAGTGGACAATGTAAAAATATTTGAACCATTGGGTAATAGTGACCATAATCAAATACATTTTGACATCAATGTAAATTCAGAAAGTAAAAATAAGAAAACGTACAAGAGAAACTTCCACAAAGGTAACTACAAAGATATGAGAAAATACTTAGCAAAGCTAGATTGGAATAACATGCTGATGAATAAGACCGCAATTGAATGTTGGAATATTCTAAAATATGAAATTGAGAGTATCATCGATAAATTTGTTCCCTTCCAAAAACAAGGAAAACGGTGTAGAAAGAAACACTTGTCAAAAGAGGCTATTAGAAAAATAATGCTAAAACAAACTATGTGGAGGGTTTATAGGCGTACCAGAAAGGACGAAGACTATGCAAAATACAAAGAGGCACTTAATGCAGCTACAACTGAAATCAGACAATCTAAAAGAAGCTATGAGCAAAAACTAGCATGTAACATAAAAAATGACAGCAAGAGTTTTTATGCATATGTCAGGAGTAAACAAAACGTACAAGACAAGGTTGGACCTTAAGGAGACAGTGCTGGAAATATAATATCACAGGGGTTTTTAATGGCGGAAGACCTAAATGGTTACTTCAGTTCAGTGTTTACCAAAGAAGATATTAGTTCATTACCAGTTGCTGATGCTAAATTTCAGGGGGCTAAATCTGACTATTTAGGTCCGTTAGCTGTAACTCCAGAATTGGTAGCTAAGAAAATAATGGCAATGAAGGATAACAAATCACGGGGAGTGGATGGGATTCCTCCAAAATTACTAATGGAAACAGTAGAACAAATCAGTATACCACTTGCAAGAGTATTCAACTTGTCATTAAAAGAGGGAGTTGTGCCGTTTGAATGGAAAGAAGCAAACATCATACCATTATTTAAAAAGGGTTCGAGAAATAAGTCAGAGAATTACAGACCAGTGAGTTTAACGTCAGTGATTTGTAAATTATTAGAAAGGTTAATTAAAGACCATATGGTGGAATTCCTCGTTAAGCATAAATTATTAAATTCATCTCAACATGGATTCCTTAAAGCGAGGTCATGCTTAACAAATATGTTATGTTTTTTGGAAGAAATCACTAAGTGGATAGACGTGGGATCGCCAGTAGATATTATCTACTTAGATTTTCAGAAAGCTTTTGACAAAGTGCCACATCAAAGATTACTACTTAAATTAAAAAGCCCATGGTATCGGGGATAGCATAACTGACTGGATAGAACAATGGCTGACTGACAGAAGACAACGAGTTGTAGTAGATGGAGAAGTTTCAAATTGGAAATCGGTTTTGAGTGGGGTACCTCAAGGATCAGTATTAGGACCTATATTATTCTTAATTTATATCAATGACTTGGACGACAGTATAACAAGTAACGTACTGAAATTTGCGGATGACACAAAACTGTTTAGAAAGGTTAATACTGATGGTGATAAACAACATTTACAAAATGATCTAGACAGAATAGTAAAATGGTCTGAGAAATGGCAGATGTTGTTCAATTTTGGGAAATGTAAATGCCTACATACAGGACATAGGAACTTGAATGTAAACTATAAAATGGGAGATACTGTTCTGGGTACTACTGTAAAAGAAAAGGATTTAGGAGTTACAATAAGCGCTGATATGAAAGTTTCAGAGCAGTGTGGTATTGCAGCTTCAAAGGGTAATCAAATTCTTGGATTGATTAGAAGAAACATAACATACAAGGAAAAAAGTTAATTATACCTCTTTATAAAGCAATAGTTAGACCTCATTTAGAATACTGTATACAAGCATGGAGACCATATCGTAAGAAGGATATAGATACGCTTGAACGCATACAAAGGAGAGCAACTAAAATGATTCCAGAACTGAGAGACCTTAGTTATGAAGAACGCCTGAAAGAATGTGGTTTAACAACTCTAGAGACAAGGAGGTTAAGAGGAGATCAGATTGAAGTTTTTAAGATATTGAATGGGTATGAAAATTTTGATAGAAATATGTTTTTCTCACTCAAGAAGGATAGCAGAACTAGAGGACATGAGGTAAAATTAGTAAAGGATCAATGTAGATTGGACATCAGGAAGCACTCGTTCTCACAGAGGACAATAAATGAATGGAACAAATTGTCTACAGATTGTGTAACTGCTAGCAGCGTGAATATGTTTAAAAACAAGGTTGACACATATCTCAGGAGGGCGGGCTATAAGTAGATGAACATTGTTGGACTCTCGATAAGCCAATGGCTTCCTTGTCCACTCGCCATCTGGGCCTTTGGCTTGGATGGCAAATCTTGTTAAATCTTGTTTGTATTGTAAAATTATGTTATGTAGTGTAAACAATATTTATTCCTACTTCTTGACTGCTCAAAGTCAATCTTTCTTAAGGTAGAAAAACACTTCTATCAATGTTCACATAATTATTCGATATCATAAAAATGTAAATTTATCACCTCCTTTTCCTATTCTCTAGGGTTGTTAAACCTCATTCCTTTAAGCATTTTTCCAAATAAGGTCTATCGCTAATAATACATCAAGACTGAACAACATTTAATAAGATTATCTGAGCTCATTATCTTTCAGAGAAACAGAAGGTAGATGGCATTCCAGACACGAATGCATTGGTTTATCGAGTGTCCACAAATTTCCATCTACGTATGTGTGGCCCAGCCTGTCGGATGTCGGATACTTGACAATTCTATGTTCAATCAATCACACTAGCATACACACAATCGGCAAGTTTTCTGTGCCAATCATCTATCATCCTAAGTGAAAAAAGTACTTCCTTCTTACATCCAATCTACACTGTCGTTTCACCAATGCTACTTTGTGATGATCGACACATGCAGGCACACACACAGACATCGTTAACAAGTGATTGGTTGCCTTCAATTCAAGGTTCCCCATCAACAAATACAGGTGACGATAAACTTGTTACTAGAAGCGTGACTCACTCTGTCAATCTTTAATTCGCTGTAAGGGTCGAACTCTGCAAAATCAAGTTCGACCTGAGAGGCCTTATAGGCGACCGCCGCAAGGAGGACCCAGCCAATGAGCAGGCCAGTTTTACTAAAACGAAAAAACACAGTACAGTAATAGTTATTTAAACAATGTAATCAGTAAAACGATTTTTACTGGTTAACGGGAATGTAAAGTTATTTTCATTGGCTAACTCGTTGGGAGCTAGAAGTGATCTTTCGTATAACTAAAAATAATAAAATGCCTCGAATGTTTGCAACACTGAATTTATCAGTATTAACAACATCACGGTTGGTTCACCTATAAATATTTTTTTTAAATACACGATTTGGTGATAAAGACAAATATGTTGGTTTTACGATATATAATTAATCTGCAGTTAAACACTTACTAATAAATCGTCACCTGTGAAGGTGAAATATAATGTTTTTCATCGGATGATTTATTCAAATATGACGTATAAGTGTTTCAGGATTAAATGAATTGGGGCATTTTAATTATATGAATCCCCAATTAACTGTGCATCAGTTAACCAATAAAAATCTTTGAAAATTCTGTTTACGCAAGTAGTTAACTTAATCCTTACATTAAAGACAAACTAACAAGTTGATGCTGTTATAAAAACTTAAATAATTCAAATTGCATGCAGGTGTCACCGTGAATCATTGACTGACACATGACCACGTACATACACACATTACATTAGGTAGAAATAGATCAAGATAATATAAAGTGATGACTGCATTTTATAAATCAGACATATACATAACTTGACATGAAGGCATATCACGGAAATACCACAGACTAAGTAACACAGGATTACGATCCGATTACGTCTTACGTGTCAGAAAATTTATATTTATAGGCAAAGGATGGAATTTGATTTTCACATATAATCTTTACACAAATGAACCTATTCATGTGTAAGTAGGGTTGACAAAAATCATGATTTTTTTTTTAAATCGGATTTTAAAAATTGAAATCAGATTGTTTTTATTTATTTGATTTTTTTAAAATCTGGTATATAGACATTAATAAATTTTATATAGATGTTGATGTATTTATAAACTCTTTCAAATTTGTTCTATTCAAATCGATCTAGGTACTTGATTTTTGCTTACATAAAGACATTAGACAATGTCCACAAGGCCTCACCTCATGTAGTTGCATAATCTGTCTTGGAAAAGAAAGCATGCTGTGTGTCTGTGGCTGTAGCAGTGCTAATTATTTTATGCTGAGAGGGTGGATTAGCACCTGTCCAGGGCTCTGTGTACTCTAAGGGTCTCTAACCAGACTGCAAACTGGTACAGTATTAAACAATTGTAACCCAGACTGTCTCACTTGAGTCAACATACTGAAATGATAACAACTAGCACAAGCTCTAAGTGGACTTTAACTCAGGGCTTCTGACTTGAAAAGATACTTCCTCTGGAAGACAACTTTGTGTAGCTTCACTGCATTCAAAAAGGGAATAGCTCAGACTTACACAATGTCATAAAATATTTGACTGTCAGGCTATCTGGTGTCAATACAGCTACACAAGTGTGCACACTTTGTGCTTTTGTATTAAAAAACATACAAAACTGTGTTGATCTCAATGCTTGTAAACAATTATTTGTGCTAAATTCATATAAATCAGCGATTAAAAAAATCGGAAGTAAAAAAAATCATAAATCAATGATTTTTTTTTTTTGAGTGATTTAAATCATGATTTAAATCAAACAACCCTGTGTGTAAGTGAACATTATATGGACATTGTCAATACAATTGTCAGTATAAATTAAGAAGATGTTACCATGAACACATAGATATATAAAACCAAGCACTAGTTTGCATAATTTTTGTTTTAGACAAATATGTAGTAGTTATGTAACATAGCTTACATGGCGCGCCGTTTAAGGCGATTAACTGGTTCTTTAGATTTCAATTTTTGTTTCTTCATTTTGCAGGGGTCGCATTGACACACTCGTCTCGACTTCTCTGTATCCTCTGCAAAAACAAACATTATATTTGGTATTTCCAAATGGAATTTTGCATAGATTATCTGTACCAATATGTCTACATATGAAAAAAATTTCAGATATGTAGCTTGTAAACGTCTTAAGTTAGAAGCACCTGAAAACAGATAAAAACAACGGGTGCGTTTTTGGGTGCTTACCCTTGTTCATATGATAGGGCATTACAGACACCACTTGCATGCAAATCCTTAGTTTTTTGCAGAAGTTTTTGACCATTAGTTTATTTGACACGGAATGACCCATACGTAATTTATAACATTGCTGAATTCTGAATTCTTTATAAAATAGTATGACTTAGGTGGTTTCTCTTTGTACAAAAACATACCAATTCTGACAAATGGTATATTTATGGCTTTTGTCTCTGACAGTCAATAAAGTCAGTAAAATAAACAGACATGTATAGGAATGTATAGGTAAGAATAGTGCCGTAACAAGATTTAACAATAATTCCACCTAAACCTAGCAGTCAGCTCTTGATGGCATGTAGATCAACTAATACAATATGACGACAAAGCATAAATCAAAACGGCAACAAACTTTGATCAAAACAGCGATGTTAAAAGAATACAAAATAAAATAATAAAATAAATAAACTGCTACTTTGTTACATGTTTTATGGGCTTCTTTTCAAGTATACATTTACTATTAAATATGGTGCTATATTTTATCATTTCTGCCAAGAACATAATTTTGCATTGCTTTAAATCAATCCTGTTTCTACACAATGTTTATTCATCTATTTTGCCATTTTGTATTTGTCGCCATTCTGACCAATACCCTGTCGTACTGGTCAGAATGGCGAGAATCCTCCAAAATACCAATAATTGTTGTCATTTTGACCAACATTTGTCGCTGGTTTGACCAATGGGTGTCACTGTTTTGACTAGACATGTCGCCGTTTTGACCATGTTTATTGCCATTTAGGTATTTTAGGATCTGTCACTGTTTTGACCAGTACCCGGTTTTTTTAACGTAAGTGCAAATGGTACTGGTAAAACTAGAAATGACAAAATAAAACTTTGCCAAAATAAGAACATGACATTCGATAAATTTTTCCACAGCTACCGTCAACTTCCCGTAATTCAACCCCGATCAGCGGCGACTATTTCAAGTGACAGGTGTCAACTTCCGCGCAACGTCGACGCGTTCGCATCTAAAAGCTGTGCGTGCAAATCATAATTTTGAATAATATAATAGCATTAAATTGGCCTGTAAATCTGTAATTACATTACATTGTGTTACCTAATGGTATTTTGTGTATTTATTGTATTATAGTGAAAAATCAGTCACACGCTCGACCATGTCCATGATTTTATTTTAGATTTTACAGCACGATTCTTTGACTGTCTTTGACTTTGGCTTCAAAAGTTTAGTTCCAGTAAATGCTTAACCTCACCTTAACATACAATACAATCATACGGTCCAGTAACAACCATAGCTTCCCCGGCATGTCGTGATCACTTTAAAAAAGCTTGATGAACCAATATGATGCCATATACTATATGATATAGTCCGGCGACCAGATGGTCATTTACGTTTGCGAGGCAGCTGGGAGTGTAACCCAACATAGTCGGATTAAACCATTCGACAACAAAAGTGAACAAGTGCACAACGCTGCGACGCTTACCTTTGCCTTCCCCGAATCCCCATAGGTAGTAAGTGGCGGGCACGAGGACTAATGCCATAAAAGAGAGGAGGAAAAAATAAAAAGTCCCCCCCTCTTCATCGTACTCAAACTCCATGCCCGCCATGATGATGGTGTTGGCGTGGTGTTGATGTCACCGTTCTCGTCTGTTATCACGTCGCCTCGCGAGATTGTGGAACGTGAAGCAAACAGTACCAGCAAACCCAACAGACGGAGACACTTTAGTTTAAAATAACACCAAACTACCCGATAGAGGGATGCGTTAATGATGGCGAACAAACTATCATGCGCGCACCACAGAGTTACATAATCATCCCGCTATAAACAAGAGCGATGAGCCAGCTAGCCAGGGAGCAGGCGTGAATCACTGGCCAGCATCTCGTTGTACGGCATAAATAGTTACATCCACTAGCATGGCACATCCCCCATATAGGGTAGTAGTGTTTATAGCGTGAACATAGTAATGTGAAGTTTGTTTGTTTAGATCACACATACAGAGTCAAATAACAGTTTGTACATATTTTACATAGTTTTGATGATCCAGGGAGGCCTGCACTAAGAGCTGAGAGATCGCTATTGTACAAGCCTCCATATGACAACGTATCATTACTATTGCTGTTTTACTATAGCATATACATATATAAATAGATGCATGTGGAGTTGCTAACTTTGCCTACAAATATAACAGTGCTAAAAATACTTTAAAAAAATACATACAGTGCAAATAATGTGAATACTATATTGTGTGTGTGTATACATGTCAATAAAATGTGAATAAAATGTGAATCGAATATAGTTATCATTCTTATCATGTGATAAATACAGAGAAGTTAAATAATATAGGTTTATAGCATGTTGCAAATATTTGTCTAACATAAATTATGTAAGGAAGTAAGTAAATTTATTTTCTTATCATCATGTACAATATAAGACAAACAAAAGCTGCGGTGGCTATACCATGCAGAGAAGTATAAGCTTACCGGGCTGGTAACCATGCAGTGACAATATGACATCAGGAACCAGTGAACTTGAAGATTTGTCATTGTCATTTGTGGACACCACGGTAGTCATCTGGGTGAGGGTGGTCCCAGCAGTTGTGTCACACGTGTGGGCAGTTGGGTTGTCCATACTGGATTGAGCAGCGTGCATTAGTGTAACTCTCCACGATATCTGGAGGCTTGCTGGAGACAATTGTGGGACAACAAATATAGCTATTTCCTGTGTGGCTTGCAGCTGTACGAATCGACAGAAGACAGGATCTGACACTACTGTGCAATAGACATTAACGCACAAAGCTGTTTCCAGAACTTAGAAACTTAGAATACATAGATTGACTGAAACATCTGAACTTACCATCTCTGGAAGGACGAGACGAGATATGATAAAAATGTACAAGATACTACTTGGCATCGATGGCATAAACAAGGACGATCTCTTTACAACTAACACTCAGAACACACGCGGCCACAAAGATAATTTATACAAGACACCCATCAAACTCGACGTAAGAAAATATGCATTGTCGCAACGCGAGGACTGGAATGACCTTCCACCATCAGTCGTAGAAACCCTAAACGTCCTTTCGTTAACAACTTGACGATTTAAATTTTAAAAGAACCAACATTTATTTATTTATATATGCACAAACCAAGCGACGTTTTCTCACCTCAATTAACTACGATGAATAAAGGAGTGTGTCCAAAAGGCTAAAAAAAAGACGTATCACAGTTATTACTGTATTAGAACGCGAAGATCCAGACAAGTAATCCAGGCAAGTAAACATCTCTTTTCACAGGTAAGAATCCTCAATTATACAGAAATAGTTTAGTTGACTGTCAGCATGAACATGCAGCTTGGGAATGCAGTGTTTATACAAGCAGCTGCTGATGACGATTTCAGTGACAATGTAATTGGAATGGAAATATACCATCTGTCTGCCCTGCCCAAGACAAGTTATGAGCGCATATCTTACAGTGATGATGAAGACATATGCACGATGACACAACAAGATTATTGCACAAATGAATACGCCTTAACCCTGACATGCAATGGCAAAACCAATATTGTTTAAGAGCACATACATTTAACAGATGCGCTCATCCAGCAGACAGTGCTCTGTACAGTACAAATCAGTGGTTCGAACCCTCATTGCATTTCGGCTAGTTATATTGGTATCTCGTCGAAATTTGGCGATTTCCCTGTTGACAGTTCTTCCACTGCGGGTTCTTATTCAAATTCGCGCTGTCTTGTCAGATCCTTCCCCTCCCCGCTGGCTGGGGCTGGGAATGTCCTTTATCTTCTTGAAAAGCTCTCTGGTTTCCTCCGCCTTGTTGTCTGTCTTACTACGCGAAACCTCCACACACACCTGTTGGCCACCAGACCAAATGATTTCATAGGCTTAATCTACGACTGCGTGATTATGTATGCCCTATTATACCCAGTCTCTCTCTCTCTCTCTCTCTCTCTCTCTCTCTCTCTCTCTCTCTCTCTCTCTCTCTCTCTCTCTCTCTCTCTCTCTCTCTCTCTCTCTCTCTCTCTCTCTCTCTCTCCCTCCCTCCCTCCCTCCCTCCCTCTCTCTCTCTCTCTCTCTCTCTCTCTCTCTCTCTCTCTCTCTCTCTCTCTCTCTCTCTCTCTCTCTCTCTCCCCTCTCTCTCTGGCCACGTCAACACTACTGATTGATGGTCTGACATAATCACAAACCAAATCTAGTCGCTCTGGTACAATTTTAGAGGTGGGGGTCTTCGGTGGATGAAGTAGTCAAATAGAGTGGATAAGTTTAATTTGTTAGTTTTGTTGATATTGCAATCAACACGGGTCAATGACAACGGGACTTAAAAACCGTTAAACACAATTAATTAACTTTCCATGTTGCGCTGATAAATCTTCCTAATATGTCTGTCTCTCTTCTCTTGCATTGATTTTATTGTAGGTTCAGATCTTTGGTGCCAACTTTGCCCTTTAGGATGCTTGATACAACACTTTCGTTTCAAAGATGCTGAAACACGAGATCTGAAATAATTTAATATCCCACCTGAAACATGGCACCGACAAACATCTCACAAAAGCCTACAGCGAGCGCCACACAGAAGAACCAGGAGATCACATTGTCTCTTGAGACAGAAATGGGCATCAGACAGATCTGGACAAAGTCAATTCAGAGCCAACTAATCATATTTGACGTCATCGGGCAGTTTCTTTCCGGATGAGAGGCAGCACATATTATCATCTTGCTTCTACCGCTCTTGGGCAGATTGGTTCAAGTTGGTTAGGATGTCTTCCTACAACTACTGGAGATCATCTTCGTCTTCCTTGAAGTGATCTTGTTTGATTTCCTTTGTTACGTCTTCGTCTCTTGGCTGTATCTGATGGACTGAATGTAACAATCGCACTCAGCGTGGAAGCAGCAACAATGTTAACAATGTGTCTACCGATGTTCACGAGAAGGACTTGGCTGTGCATCTCATGGAAACAGCTCCAAGTTCCATGTTCCCACGGACACAAGGATGGAACTAAGATATTGATGAGACTTAGGTAGTACCGCACCATCCACCGAGCACAGCAGGGTATGTTTGCTACGGAGATGATGGAACACATTTTAACAGAGCACGTACTGCGACCATGATGAGTGTAGTGGGGAGCAGACTGCGACGGACAGGACACATACAGAGATTGTGAGAGGAAAGATAAAGAGAGCTTGGAAAAGAGAAAAGAGTGGTAGAAGGAGAACATTAAGATGGAGTTACAGTGTTAAGTGCACAGGTGACCAGTCGAGAGTGGAAAGAATGACAGAAGATCGCTGTGGATGGAGACAACTCATCCAGAGAACGGAACAGACTACGTGACGTGGCTCCGTCCTACAAGGGACACGGATGAAGAAGACAACAACCATCAGAAAGCAGGAAATTCATAAACATGTCGTTTGCATAAGAATGTGGAATCAGTTCTGAAATAAACAATTAGAGCGAGCATCACTAATACTATACTCGTAGCTTATTGCTATATGACCAATATTCGTGACGTAATATTAAACATCCGGGTAACTGAAACACCTACACAGAGATGTGCACAACAACGGCAAAGCGTGTGACACAATTGTAACTGATCTAGTAGGTCAAATGTTTATAAAGAATCCAAGTACGCGTTTACAAGACATCCCGTTCAGGGATCTCACTGAGGCAACCCATGTGACCAGTGGCGACGGGTAGTTGGTGAAGCATCCAGACGTGCACCCCAACGATTATCCCTTTCAAGGATAGAGCGTGTGAAGAGTGGTATTTGCATTGTACATACTTATTTACCCTTGAAATGACAATCAACCCTTTTGGCTCCAAAACACAAATATACGTGCGTGAGGTCTTGGTTTAGTATATTTGCTAGATTCACGTGGACAATGAGAGAGAGAGAGAGAGAGAGAGAGAGAGAGAGAGAGAGAGAGAGAGAGAGAGAGAGAGAGAGAGAGAGAGAGAGAGAGAGAGAGAGAGAGAGAGAGAGAGAGAGAGAGAGAGAGAGAGAGAGAGAGAGAGAGAGAGAGAGAGAGAGAGAGAGAGAGAGAGAGAGAGAGAGAGAGAGAGAGAGAGAGAGAGAGGAGTTCTTCTGTATAATATGGATGATCGTGCGTACTGAGAAGATTATTTATTATTTCAAGCCGTGTTCAATTATCGGTTTGTTGTTTGGCAGTAGTTTATACAGTCTAATCACGCAAAATGTGGCAATAACAATGTAAACGGACAACTGTTTGCTGGCGGCAGACCAGCTGTGGACACTGTGTAGGTGTCAACATTTGTTAATGGAAAAGCAGGAAAATGCTGACGAAAAGCGGGAAAATGCTGACGAAAAGCGGAAGACACACCTTCTTCCACTCAACTGTTGTCGCTTTTTATCCTTTTGTTTTTGTTTCTTAGTTTTGTTTTACGGGTTGTCATTCTGATATGGCGTTCTGGTTCTCGGTGAACGCATACACGAGAACATATGAAATCATTTGAGAACAAAGAAATTAAGTGTACTTGGAATGGCAACCAATTGACCGATTTTACGTGAATTTTGTTTGTCTTTGAAAATGAAAAAAAAAACCGGGACATTTTGTCTTAAAAGCGGGAAACTGGGACCAAGAGAAAAAAACCGGTATTTCCCGCCCGAAAGCGGTAACGTTGTCACCAATGAAGTTGTAAATCTATGTCTGCAGATCCAAACTGCAGAACTACCTCGGTGAAACAAAGCAACAGTCATCTAGCGGCAACTAATTTCTAGATTGATTAATCGTCAAGTTTTACTGAAAATGTTGTTACAGGAATCGGTTGGGACAATCGGATTTGTCTCATAGTTGGCTTCATATTTGTTGTTAATCAGTGTTTGCAATTAAAACGTTCATTTTCATATCAGAATTACTCATTATGTCGTCTGTCAAAATCACGACACTACAACCCGACTTCTTTGTAATTTAGGCATAGTCACTGTCTAACTAAACAGTTATCCATTACCCTGCGGAACTGCGCAACAGACTGACGTGAATTTATGCAACTTAACAGATGCATAACCAATTTTTATGAAATAACCATGGCGGGTCTTCGCTAAACTTGCCCTGGGTGTCTAAGACTACACCTGAACTATAATTTTATCCAACAACATTGTATTACTCCGCGCTAGCCAGCCAATCACGGATTAGCGCAAACCAGTTCAAACCAGAGACAATAGATTGAAACATTCACTCTTGCTCCAGTCTCCGCATTGTGAAGTTGTGTCAAATTGTCTCTCGAAATCCGCCCTCCTCCCCACCTTTCTTCCTTTTCAATGTTTAGCTTAAAATGCGATTATACATCGTTGATGAAATAGAAAGTTGGGAGATGTCGAAACCGCTTTCCCCACTTTTGGCTTTATGAACACGGGGGTTTGTCCCCTAGTAGCTGGTGTTCATGGGGTTTTCTACGCAGACAGGCTTCCTGTTTCTACATCGATATTCATATGGCTTATGTTTAAATAGGTTAGCGAAACGGCCCCACCTATTTGTAATTAAATTTGTGTATTGGTGGTGGAATGTCTGTATTTTTTTGCATTATATGTTCATGACGACTTCTTGATGTATAGATGTTATCGTCATGCTTGTAGGAATGTGGGCTCTGAGAAACTTGCCGGACGGGGCTGTACATATGTTCAGTTCCTGTCTGGTTTGCTTTGAGGAGCTCACATTCCTGTTAATGTTCTTCCCAAAGTGGCTGCGTGATAAACAGTCCACTTTGTAATAAAAACGTCATTTATTTGGCCCATTTCAATTCTCTACTACACCGGCCTGACGTTGGTTATTGCATAACTGTTTTATTGACGATCTTTGTCAGACGAATTGCAGCGTGGGGAGTTCTTCGCTGCAGAATGTTGCGTATAATCCTCGCAGTTGCATCAGAGTGGCGCGTGTAAATGTGATTTTCATGTCCGATCTCTTTACGTATTGTCCCAAACGACTATTATCTCAGTGTATATGTAGGCTATACATCCGGCCCGATTTATTTCCACGGAACTTACTTCGCCATATAGCCGTTTGGAATCTGTAAAGTGGTAGGTCTATCCGTGAACCTGTATCCCACAGAAAACTGTGAACAACCAACGTATTAAAACCAACGAAACAAACCTTTCGTGTACCAGTTACTTGACCGCGATTGGTGCTTATTTCGCGTGTATTGCAGGTAGACGTACTATTGTGTATTCACTGCTACTGTAACAAGCTATGCTGTTACTGCGCACTTTATCGCATGTTGATATGCGCAAGATTGTAAAATTTACCTTTTTCACATCGAACCGTAAGAAAATAAGTCTAACATTCAACAGACTGCTTTTGATGTTCCGAATAGCTTTCCCTGGTCTGATTCCTCCAAACCAGTTATAGCGACCCGTCGTCACTTGATCAAACCACAACTTTCGTTAGTTTCCTCAGAACCTGCAATATTTGTTTGATTTTGATCTAAGCCACGTAAACACATTTAAAAAAAGTTCAATCACGACCTTACGATGTTATATCTAGTCTACTGATGTATTGGAATCCCAAAATCTTTTTATTGTTAAAATAAATCTTCTACAATAAATTCTAGCAAATAATTGTCCGGTTGTCCTCACAGTCACTGCGAACTCTCTGCCTTCCTGTCAAAAGTGCACATCTGTTTCGGTGACGCATGTGCGACAATGTTATCTACATGTTATCTACATGTGTTATAAACACACGGTTGACTCGTGAGCGGCGACATTAGTTTAGACCAGAGCTTAAAACGAAGATTAGGTAAATAGAACACATCTTTCAGGCGCGACTGTTTCGATTTAGTCCAACTGGAGAATATTTCGACTTTTTAACATTTAAGGCATGTCCTCACCTTTCAGGTATATAATGCGTCGTAGCTAGTGAACTATATGGGCCTTGATAACCACTGTGCCTAGCAGTTGACGATGGCAAATTACCAATATGCACTCACAATAAAGAAATGTGTACTTAGCAAAATATATCGATCGCCGTGCGCTCAGCGTCCATGTTAAGTCAACATGACCGTACAGGTGTGTGTGCGCGCGAGTACGACTGTGTCAATCTGGAAAGTCTACAACCACAGACCAAGATAACTCCATGGTATATGGTCCCCCGGCCTCAACCAGATGCACACGAGCAATTTGTTTGTTGGTGCTGGATTTGGAATTGGGATTTGGGGATTTTTAAAATCAAGAATGTAATTATTTTTATATGACCTCTTCGCCTGTTCTTTCAGTCACTGATTATCATTGTTCTACTCGTTTCTACTCAGTCCTCTGATTTCTATTTCTCCAGCTTACCATCTTCTTCTCGGCCATCTACTGAATCCTTTTCCCAGCTATTGTGCATTCACATATACTTCATAAACATGTTTCGCTGGTCTTATCATAAATAGGTCTTACCTTTGTCCGCTATCCTGTCCTGTCATCTGATTCAGGGCATCGCGCTTATGAATCTACTATATTCAACTACTTGAAAGCCCTTAATGGTTCTGTCCGACTTCTAAGACAGACAGGTGTATTTTTGTCTCATCTATATTACTTGTTTCATTGCCATTTACCCCGCGATAGACGTTTAAGTGCTGTGTGAATCTCGTGTACAATGGCGAGAGACCGTATTACCTGCCTAGAGGCAGGGGTTTCATAGGCACCGGCCTACTTGTTGTAACCGCTTTAGGAGTCACCTCTGCCTCGTCTGGACTCGGGACAACACCGTTTACTGATTAATCACGATGCTTGGGGAGAAACAACCGAAATGTCACACAGTGACAAATGCCAACTGTTGGCGTGTATTGATGGTACACTTCCAGACAGGCTGTGGGATTGCTTTGGCTAAAACATTGTTCCCGGCCATCCATTCTCACCATCAAACTAGGCTCATGAGCGTCTTCTTCTTCTCCTTCTTCTTCTTCTTCTTCTTCCACTATTTTGTGAACGTCATCTTTTAGAGGTTGTTGATTATTACGTAGAGTGCTGGAGCGCAGAGTGAGCAAAGTCTTAAATAATAATAACATAATACATTAATATTTTTGAAGTGTATACACGCCCACTGTAGCAGCTGTCTTTTTTTTTAGATCTGTGATATACTAATATCAACTGTGTTATACCTGCTAAAGTCTAAACAATCATTAGCGTTTAAACAGATAAAGCCTTTTAAAGGCTTTAAAGCGTATACAATCAGACGGGACAACACAAAACTGACGCTAAAGTTTAATAAATACTTATAACCTATACTTCTCTGATTAATTTTTGGTAACGTCATATATGTTTCTTCTTTGCTTCTCTTGAACAAAAACAATCAGTAAAAAGAAGATATACAAACAGTCGATCATCAGCCTGATCAAACGCAAATGGTAAATGCTTTATTGTTTCCAGCCGACCCCTTTCGAGGTATAAGAAACGATTATACAAACTTGCTAAAGTGAAATGTATCAAGTGTAACATGTAACACATAATAACATAAACATATGTATCCAGTGTAATATGTGACACATAATAACATAAACATATGTATCCAGTGTAACATGTGACACATAATAACATAAACATATGTATCCAGTGTAACATGTAACACGTAATAACATAAACATATGTATCCAGTGTAACATGTAACACATAATAACATAAACATATGTATCCAGTGTAACATGTGACACGTAATAACATAAACATATGTATCCAGTGTAACATGTAATAACATAAACATATGTATCCAGTGTAACATGTAACACATAATAACATAAACATATGTATCCAGTGTAACATGTGACACGTAATAACATAAACATATGTATCCAGTGTAACATGTAACACATAATAACATAAACATATGTATCCAGTGTAACATGTAACATATAATAACATAAACATATGTATCCAGTGTAACATGTGACACATAATAACATAAACATATGTATCCAGTGTAACATGTAATAACATAAACATATGTATCCAGTGTAACATGTAACACATAATAACATAAACATATGTATCCAGTGTAACATGTAACATTACGTTTTAGTAGTACACTATGGTACAAAATTTATTACTGCTTACTTCTAGATTCCAATTTTGTAAAGCAATGATGTCCTGCAGTTTTAATGTTATGTTTAATTTAATCCAATTCGTGTTTAATTAATCTTGATCAAACCAATAATTTGACAGACCACAAGTATCATAACAGTTTGATGCCGTTTTTGGGGGGAGTTTGTGATGTTATTTCTCTACAGTCACGTGTCTGGACCGGCATAGTGAATACTACCCGAGACATAGTGAATACTACCCGAGACACAGTGAATACTACCCGAGACATAGTGAATACTACCCGAGACATAGTGAATACTACCCGAGACATAGTGAATACTACCCGAGACACAGTGAATACTACCCGAGACACAGTGAATACTACCCGAGACACAGTGAATACTACCCGAGACATAGTGAATACTACCCGAGACATAGTGAATACTACCCGAGACACAGTGAATACTACCCGAGACACAGTGAATACTACCCGAGACATAGTGAATACTACCCGAGACATAGTGAATACTAGCCGAGACAAAGTGAATACTACCCGAGACACAGTGAATACTACCCGAGACACAGTGAATACTACCCGAGACACAGTGAATACTACCCGAGACATAGTGAATACTACCCGAGACACAGTGAATACTACCCGAGACATAGTGAATACTACCCGAGACACAGTGAATACTACCCGAGACATAGTGAATACTACCCGAGACACAGTGAATACTACCAGAGACACAGTGAATACTACCCGAGACATAGTGAATACTACCCGAGACATAGTGAATACTACCCGATACATAGTGAATACTACTCGAGACATAGTGAATACTACCCGAGACATAGTGAACACTACCCGAGACACAGTGAATACTACCCGAGACACAGTGAATACTACCCGAGACATAGTGAATACTACCCGAGACATAGTGAATACTACCCGAGACACAGTGAATACTACCCGAGACATAGTGAATACTACCCGAGACACAGTGAATACTACCCGAGACACAGTGAATACTACCCGAGACACAGTGAATACTACCCGAGACATAGTGAATACTACCAGAGACATAGTGAATACTACCCGAGACACAGTGAATACTAGCCGAGACACAGTGAATACTACCCGAGACATAGTGAATACTACCCGAGACATAGTGAATACTAGCCGAGACATAGTGAATACTAGTCGAGACATAGTGAATACTACCCGAGACACAGTGAATACTACCCGAGACACAGTGAATACTAGCCGAGACACAGTGAATACTACTCGAGACATAGTGAATACTACCCGAGACACAGTGAATACTACCCGAGACACAGTGAATACTACCCGAGACATAGTGAATACTACCCGAGACATAGTGAATACTACGTAATACTATTGCACGTTGTCAGGGAAATTCCTTTAGCATGGTCCGTGGACCTCGGTATAAGTTGACTACATTGTTAGCTTATTTCCTCAACGTTAGACTGGTTACCGGCTTGAATCTAGTATTACGGGTCCGTCGCGCCTGGGAACCAGGCTACGTCGATTCATGGATGGTTTCGTAACCCAACATTTTTTTGAACATATCGCAAAAATGGGTGGAGGTTCTTTACAGAAAAGAGGATTCGCGCGAACCCTCACTGCCCCTCTGGTTAGGCCATGTATATGTATGAATATGCCATGTAAACATATGCTATTTATGCAGCACATACAAGTCCCATGCACACACACGCAGTACGTCTTTAAGATCGATGACACGAGCTAATAAACGGTATTAGTCTACAAGGCATATTTGCATGAGAAATATTCACCGTGCTTGCATTCTTTGTGAATTCTGTGCAATTATGTAAGTCCTTTTTGCAGCAAGAGTTTGCAGTTTTTGTTAATAAATACATTGATTAGAAGACCGAGATTTTTAACGAACAACAGGCGCCGACGGCTTACTCCGGGGACTGACTGATTCGCCAGACTTGCGCCTTGTTCAATAAGGCGAATGCATTAACCAACACGACCGGAATACGGAATACACATCGATGATGCCTACTTCGCTTGGGGTGTAAGCTATGTAACCACTTTACACAAATGCAGGTTGTTTCGGGTCTAAGTGGTTGTTTCAATCAGGGTGGGCTCTGAAAACGGGGGGGGGGGTAGCTCGAACGTTTCGTAGAATTTGTCTGTTTAAATGTTTTCAAGTCACCAATTTGTACAATCTTACAAACGCATATTGACAGACAACAATGCATTTGCTTATTTACAAAATGGTCCTAATTGATAACTTTGACGAAATTACACATTTATGACCCTATCGCGATACATACCAGGAACACATATGAGGAATATGGTGTTCTTCACGTAAAAAACCCTTTTGAACGGAGGAAACGCAAAGCACACGAAGCACCATTTTCTCAGTGATCAACGGTAGAAGTAACGACGTTGCTTGAAGTCCGCTTTTTGTTGCGAATGTGTGCTTGTGGTTAGCGTTGATGGCCGTCTGGCGTGATTATCGTCCATCGGTCAGACTGGCGCAGTTTCTGTTCAGGTGATGGGGGAGCTCGTTCGGCTGTCGCCAGCATGTGTAGACACGCAGCAGCGTGCCAACCCGGGGACGGTGCGAACGGAGACGAAAGTGTATCGCCACTCAGACGCGTACGTGCGTGAGGGACGCATGTAATTAGGACGGCAAACGCCCACTGAATACGTGACGCCTCGTTAAAGTAGAATGCACAGGTATCCTTCAAGCACGTTAGACGGTTTTTTAATTAAGTTCACGTCTGGTGTCAAATAACCAAGCTAGTTAGGTCATCAATTGTCAGCATTCCGGATCGTTTCAGTTACAAATATGTTCACATGACACATCTTTTAATGCTAACCTCGGTAATGTATACACGCGCACGCACGCATGCACGCAATCACGCACGCACGTGCGCGCACATTTCCGTCCGGTTTGGTGGCATTCAAGATAATGGCACAGTTAGTATCGAATTCAGTAGCAATTCTGTTCTGCTGCGACCCTCTCTTACAAATTGCTTTGCTGTGATAATCCTCGATGCAACTCGAATATATTGCTAATGAAGAACAGCTCTTGCTTTTTCTAAGATTGCGATTTTATGTGCGGGTTGATGTCTGATACGAAGGCATTGACACGTTTTTTACTGGTTGGAGAGCGATGGAAATAACGAGTCATAATTTACTTAATCGGAAATCAAATTAATGAATTGTGGGATCATGCATGCAAGTTGTGCATCACTAACACGGATACCCCGTAAGCATTGTTTTCCGTTTACGCCCAATTCTTGTCAGCAGAAATATGAATAGATACCACAAACAACGTATTTGGTCTACGCCTAACGTTTGTCAACAGAGTATAATACAATTAATAACACAACGTTAATGTATATTGTGTTTATGGCTACACAGTATGAACGTATTTTGTTCACGCCCAACTTGTGTCAATATGGTACAAACAAAATCACAGACATTCGCGCCAAACTCTTGCTAACTTGGCAGGGAATGGGTTTAAAAATGTGTTCAAAGATCTTGACTCCCGGTTCAAGCCTTTTAATATGTTCTTCAGCCCCAGCCCGTCTGTTACAGTAGGATTAAATCGCACTCCCAGGTCCTTTAATACTGTAACTGCTTATTTGTCACAAGTCGAAACAATACATTATTTAACTGATTCATATGCTTTAATGTTCATTATACAAGGTAAGGTTAATCCAGTGGCGTTCTTCAAGGGTAATGAACCAGTCAAGACCATGCATAGCTGTGTCTCTGATTAAGCCTGGAAGACTTGCGTCCTTTAACCATTAATCTTGTCGTCAGCATGAACATTGCACACCCACTCGATGTTACCAGTGGTCTGGCCGGTGTAGACTGGGCAAGAGCCTTCATTCGTCGGCATACGACGCTCACCATCAGAAGACCGATTGCAACTAGCATTGCACGTATGAAAGGGTTTAATACGGGGGCGGGGGGGGGAGATCACAGCTCTGTGCTGTATGAGCACAACTGGTACTTTCACCCCCCCCCTTCTATTTCGTCTTTCCACCCCAGCGAATGGTTGATTCTTTGATGAATGACGCTCCTGCCATCTCCGTCAACACACGTGGATCGGGATACATAGACAATAATTTATTCCTGAGATGGATGCACCTCTTCGTTGACACGGTTGGCTGCAAGAAGACGACACCACATCTACTGCTGCTAGATGGCCATGAAAGCCACAATACACTCGATATCCCTCCTCATTGCACACATCAACTACAACCCCTAGATCGGACGTTCTTCCGATCCCAAAAGGCAGCGTACTCACGTGAGCTCGACAACTGGGTGATCTGCAACAAGCACCGACCGGTCACGCAGTTTGACGACATCCCGCTCTTCGATGAGGCGTACAAATCGTCGGCCACCATAGCATCGGCAACTAACCAGAGCGGCTGGACTATGGCCATTTGACGATGCCAAATTCGAAGAAGAACTATTGGTCACCCCGCTATTCAACCTACCATCCAACCCTCTCAGGGTGCTGGTGTCGCTGATGTGCATGTCGCCCGTGATATCGACATGGAAGATGATGATGCCATCCTGCTTGCTCCGATGAGCGTCGTCGATGATGTGTATATCGCTCCTGATATCGACAGGGAAGATGAAGACGCCATCCTGCCTGTTCCGATGGATGTCGTCGCTGATGTGCATGTCGCCCCTGATATCGACAGAGAAGCTGCGATGCGAGCCTTGAAGGCCTGTTCACCAACGTCGATCGTTTCAACACCGGAAAAGATTCGAGCTAGGAACAACAGAACAAGGGTGCGTGTGACAAGCGCCGTGGTGACGTCTTCACCGTATAAGAATATGATGGAAGACAGGATTGCTGCCAAGGCAACCACGTCGGCCATCGTACGTGTAACTGAAAAGAAAAGCCAGTTCGCACATTGCCTTCTCGCAAGCTGAAGAAAAAGAAAAAAAGCAGGAAAGAAAGATGTGGTGTGAAGCGGCCGTGTGAAGATTCTTCTGAAGACGACGACGAGTGGCCATGCTTTCTTTGCGGCGAGCCATTCAGAAGCAGCAGATCCGGCGAAAGTTGGATCCAGTGTCAGATCTGTCACCACTGGTCGCATCATGACTGCACCGAGGTTGGCAGATTTTATGTTTGCCACAATTGCGAGTCTGACAGTGAGTGAACGAGTGGTTAGGCAGCAAATCCGACGAACGTTACATCCTGTGCCAGTTATATCACCAATGATCGCAACTGGTGGACGAGGGTGGAAGATTTTATGTTTGCCATAATTGCGAATTAAAGAGTGGTTAACTTTCTAGAGTTGATGAGAATAACCCTAATAAAGTTCTGAATCGCAAAAGTGTCTACACGGGTTAGATTCCACACATGAATACAGCATTACAAAGTAATATTTCTGCAGTCAAACCACATAAATATGATATATTAGAACTGCCCAGATTATGTTCGATTAGTTGCATTTTAGCAGTGGACTCTCCATTATTAAAGTAGTATAGTCATGTCAAAGGCAGTGGCAAAGGACTAACTTTAATATATATATATATATATATATATATATATATATATATATATATATATATATACATACATACATACATACATACATACATACATACATACATACATACATACATACATACATACATACATACATACATACATACATATATACATATATATATATATATATATATATATATATATATATATATATATATATATATATATATATATATATATATATATATATATATATATATATATATATATATATATATATATATATATATATATATATATATAAATATATATATATATATATATATATATATATGTATCCGCCCAGAGATGGGCGTTTTGTCCCATGGGTGGGGCATAACGCCTATACGTAAGACCTCTGCTAAAATTACTACAGGTTTCTTCAGAGATTATGAACATTAAAAATGCTAACGCACGGAATGTACCTAAGATAATGAACTAGATTATCAATAGAACATAAAACAGATATACTAAAAGGATTCTTTCCAGCAGCCGATGTCCCCCAAAACTGGGCGTTATGCCCCAAGCTATTCTATACACAGTTACTATTTACGCGATCATAAGACTTTGCATGCGGGTTTTTTTTATATATAAACAGAAGCATGTCTACAAGTACTTAATCAAAGTTGAGCGTTTTCCAGGGACCACCCTGACAAATGCTAATCCGGGCAGTGTAGTCCTCAGTGGGGCTTCAGAAACGCGCACAATAATATCCATCACCACGTCGGTTCGCGCGCTGAGGCCGTCGTCAGTTACTGATCATGCGACTATGCTGTTTCTGTTGACGAGGCGTATGAAATAGACGCCTCGGACGCGATAGGCGGAAACACGAGGGACGCGAAACGGTATATGGTGCAAGACTATCAATTACACACGCGCTAATTTGCAACCTCGCCGAATCTTCGGGGGATATCTGTAACAGGCGATAATATTCCAGTAATGAACACTGGGTTTTTTGGTGGCTCACAGGAAAACAGATGTATCGAACGACGCGATATTGCGTCGTCACTCTTCTTAATTTCTTCGTGTTATGTAACGTATAACGTGTGTTGTCGGACTATTTCCGATAAAACGCATTTATAATTTTTTTCGTTCTTTTCACGATGCATTATTGGGGATGTATTCATACGTTGCACACCCATTGAACTTTTCTGAAGAGACATTTAAATTCGAGACATTTCGTGTGTCAAGACACACATAATTCCGTTTCAAGATACGGAGGTTTTGTATGCATTGATTTATTTATGAACATACAATACATTTGCATGCGGCATTTGGCCACACGAGCTGGGACGCTCTGAATAATTGAGCAACGCGAGATCGCGCTTTGCAACGGCGAAAACGTTCGTTTTTTGGCAGAATAAATCTCACTAACAAACCGGCTTTTGCGAGTTTTTTGTTGCAAATTCATCCGACAACTCAATTAGTCTCGAACGCAGTCGGGGCGCAGTGCTAGTTTAGAAAATGATCGATAGTTGGCAGTGGCGCGTAAGAAAGTTATCTGCACTGCACACGCCCTCTAGCGGGATTATGTTCTAGAATCCCCTAGCGAGGATTTGGCATCGTGTGGAGCCTGCAGAGGAAGATGGAACTACCACCCCAGTGCCAAATCATGCGTGTATGTCAGTACTCATGGGTGCAAATGATTTCATATTCGATATTGTACAAATACATTATTTTGATAAGACCCAAGATTTACCAGCATTAGCGAGAGGTCATTTCATGTTGCATAAGTTGTGTCGGTCCCATATACGGCAAGCTTCAACCACTACGTCATTGGAATGGGGACGTACTGGTAGTTTAGTACAGGATAGACGAACTGTCCCTTTGAACCAATAATACGGTGTACAACAAGCGACTAACGACACGGTATAAAGGAGTGTTCTCTGTAAATGCTTAGGATCCCAGCTAGCGATATTGACAGGGCCAATGGTGGCGCTAAAAACATGATTGGCCCAGTGATGGCTGTCATTGGTTCAACTGACATTGGCTTGCCATGACAAAAATACGATTATATATATATGTTTATATATATATATATATATATATATATATATATATATATATATATATATATATATATGATGCATATGCGTGTGTGTGTGTGTGTGTGTGTGTGTGTGTGTGTGTGTGTGTGTGTGTGTGTGTGTGTGTGTGTGTGTGTGTGTGTGTGTGTGTGGTGGGTGGGTGGGTGGGTGGGTGGGTGGGTGGGTGGGTGGGTGCGTGCGCGCGTGCGCGCGTGCGTGCGTGCGTGCGTGCGTGCGTGCGTGCGTGCGTGCATGTGAGGTGTAGAGGCGAGGCAAGTTGGCAGACAGACAGGCTGGCTGGCTGGCTGTCAGGCAGGGAGGCAGGGAGGCAGGCATGCAGGCACGCAGGCACGCAGGCACGCAGGCACGCAGGCACGCAGGCACGCAGGCACGCAGGCACGCAGGCACGCAGGCACGCAGGCACGCAGGCACGCAGACAGGCAGGCGAAGCTATGATTATCGAAGGACTTGTGCATTTACTTACATACATTGTGGGAATAGATAACCAACTTAGTTTTAGGACATCATTTTGACATAATATAATCACTTCGTACTTTTTTCAAGAATACGGATCTGTATAAGACTTGTATGCTACCTGGTGGGCCATATCGCTAACTACCTGTCAGGCAAACAGATAAATCTTCAGGTGGAAAGATCTCCACTAATAACATGCGCGCAGCTCTATTTCCGCCCTTCGCCGTCGCAGGCTGCCTCAATCACCGCTCGGGACGCGGGGCTTGCTTGTTCAACGTCACGCAAAAAAATCACACTCTATCTGAAATCCTCAGGCCGGGTGACATGGGACGGTGGGTTGACAGGATGGCACGGACGTTGACGACGGCGGCAGCTGATCTCCGTTGACACGACGCCGTGCTGCTGCCGGCTGTGACCCCGGAACCAAGCTGAGTGGTCTGACGGAGTACGGATGTACAGACCATCAGTGTGTCGTTGACTTCTGACGCGAGCGCAGCAGAGCGGGCGCCGGTTATAGACTAGCCGATGTGTCGGCGGGAACAACGCCGCTCGCTCGCACGGTCTGCAGTTCGGGAATATCACAAGGATTATGCGAATCGTAAATCGTGATCTGTTTGTTCGTTCTAGCGCGTGTAGTGGAACACCAGTGAAAACGTTATGTGATATTAGAATGAACTAGTATCTAAGTTGTAACTTGTGAAGCCGAGACACGAATTAAGGATCTCGAAGGTAAGATTTGATGTTCACGACTTATTTACACACGAGCACCTGCGCAAGAATGCGGGGAGGCACGAAGGAAACACTGTTCTCGGCACTGTCCGTTAACTGTAATAGTTGTTGTTTATTCTTATTATTGTTTAACGTTAACTGTAATAGTTGTTGTTTATTCTTATTATTGTTTAACGTTAACTGTAATAGTTGTTGTTTATTCTTATTATTGTTTAACGTTAACTGTAATAGGTGTTGTTTATTCTTATTATTGTTTAACGTTAACTGTAATAGTTGTTGTTTATTCTTATTATTGTTTAACGTTAACTGTAATAGTTGTTGTTTATTCTTATTATTGTTTAACGTTAACTGTAATAGTTGTTGTTTATTCTTATTATTGTTTAACGTTAACTGTAATAGTTGTTGTTTATTCTTATTATTGTTTAACGTTAACTGTAATAGTTGTTGTTTATTCTTATTATTGTTTAACGTTAACTGTAATAGCTGTTGTTTATTCTTATTATTGTTTAACGTTAACTGTAATAGTTGTTGTTTATTCTTATTATTGTTTAACGTTAACTGTAATAGTTGTTGTTTATTCTTATTATTGTTTAACGTTAACTGTAATAGTTGTTGTTTATTCTTATTATTGTTTAACGTTAACTGTAATAGTTGTTGTTTATTCTTATTATTGTTTAACGTTAACTGTAATAGTTGTTGTTTATTCTTATTATTGTTTAACGTTAACTGTAATAGCTGTTGTTTATTCTTATTATTGTTTAACGTTAACTGTAATAGTTGTTGTTTATTCTTATTATTGTTTAACGTTAACTGTAATAGTTGTTGTTTATTCTTATTATTGTTTAACGTTAACTGTAATAGTTGTTGTTTATTCTTATTATTGTTTAACGTTAACTGTAATAGCTGTTGTTTATTCTTATTATTGTTTAACGTTAACTGTAATAGTTGTTGTTTATTCTTATTATTGTTTAACGTTAACTGTAATAGTTGTTGTTTATTCTTATTATTGTTTAACGTTAACTGTAATAGTTGTTGTTTATTCTTATTATTGTTTAACGTTAACTGTAATAGTTGTTGTTTATTCTTATTATTGTTTAACGTTAACTGTAATAGTTGTTGTTTATTCTTATTATTGTTTAACGTTAACTGTAATAGTTGTTGTTTATTCTTATTATTGTTTAACGCACGCACGCACACGCACACACACACGCACGCACACGTACACGTACACACACGTACACACACGCACGCAAGCACACACGCACGCACGCACATAGTAGTAGTAATAGTAGTTGTTGTTGTAGTTGTAGTGGTGGTGGTATTATTATTATTATTATTATTATTATTATTATTATTATTAGTAGTAGTAGTAGTAGTAGTAGTAGTAGTAGTAGTAGTAGTAATTATATAAACATAATTAGAGATACTCACGCCAATTGAATGCAACCACTTCGAATACGTTAGCACCTAGATAATATGTTATCGTTACGACATAATATGTTAACAGTGTCCGTATCATAATAATCGTAACTGTCGTCGCCGCCTTCATCATAACCATCATCATCACCACCATCATCAACACAAACCACGAGGCCGCCATTGCTGCCCCACAGAACCATGGCCTACACAGAGCGTGTGTCTGACACGACGTACGCCTACAACACGACGACGGGCACTACCCGGCAGATGGTGGCCGTTGCCATGCCGCCCGAACAGTGCGCCATCCTGCCCAAGTTCTGGATCAACGCCGTACTCACGGGCTCGCTGTGTATGCTCGGGATCATCGGCAACTGCGTCTCGTTCGCCGTCCTCAGGCGTGACCAAGAGGCCCCCGTGGCGTCGTTGCTCCTGCAGGTAAGCTGGGATTAGTGTCTTGGTGTCGATTTGACTTAGGGATCATGCCCCAGTTACACTTCCGAATGTAGGGCACAGTAATTTTAGATATGTGTAATTTTCACAAAATCAGACTATCTGACATAACTGCATTTGAGCAGGCACATTGGCAAGTTTGTTGGTAGAACATGTTGACAGTGTAACTGTGGATTGTTAGATCAGTTCAATAAGCGGAAGGGTTTTTGACAATTGCTTCGCCACAAGGCACGTGTGCGTAGTAATTCATGCAGAAATTGGTAAACATTGACGGGTATGACGCGTTCAGGCATTTTAAATGAGTTAGAAGTACGAGACTTTGACTACATTCGATCAGCATGTCAATGAGATGATAGCAACGGCAGGTAAGACGTTTCAGAATTTTTTAATTAAGGTCCCGTTTTCTTATTATAATCATGCAAAACGTTAACATGGTCGCCAATGGGAAACGTAACAGTAGGCTGAACCCTTAGTAGAGTATCCTCTACGACATTCTAGCTCGTTTGTGCAACTTTTGCAGGTCGGTTTTGTGAAATCGTCACACCAACGATTAAATTATTTAACGTGTGGTCAAGCATTAATTGAAGTAAAAATGGAAACGCTGAAAACTCATGAATTTCGCTCTTGGTGAAATTTCGTAACTTTATCATGTGATCGGCGAGATGATGGAAGTCACGCCCTTGACTGACCCGCACATTGTTTACAATTTTGGATGTCCACTATTCTGAGCCCTACCAGATCTAATGACTAAAGTAAATTCTTTCGATGATTTGAACAAAAATAATATTTTTTTATTAAACCGACTGCGGGTATTACTTAAGCTGTTCGCACAGTGCATATTTGAACATCAAAGAACCGGATTCGCGACAGGCGAAATCAATTGAGTATGGAGTTTTAAGCCTGTCCCTCTGGCGGTCGCGGGGTTATGCACCAATTAGTTAGGGTGCGAAGAGGACCAGTACATAGTTGGTACTCCCTGGCTAGGAATGACTCCTCCCCACCGGACACGGTTTGGGCTCGTGTTTTTTGTTGATTCCATCTACATGCTGCCTTTGCCATATCTGTTTCTACTTCTCTGCTCTAGGTTTCTCACCCTTCCCCTTATCCCATTGCCCTGGGGCTCCTCGTGAGCGCCTGTCCTGTGAAGTGTTGCGTTGGCTTCCTGGGAGTATGACCTATATACAGTATGACCTATATACAGTATGACCTATATACAGTATGACCTGTATACAGTATGACCTATATACAGTATGACCTATATACAGTATGACCTATATACAGCGCAACTTTCTCCTGCTAATTTGATATTTAATTTGTTGTTGTCGATTTGACCAGATTTAAGGGTACACAATCTGACCGAAACATTAACAAAATAACAGTTTCCGGCTCATTATTCTCCATATTGGTGGTCAATATATTTCGGAACTGTTTGTTGTATTTAACGTAGAACAGTATTTTGAGTATGTAGTCGGGTGAATATATACTTTGAACAAGATTGACCTCTAAAACATGCGTCAGACAGCACGTGGCAAGTAAACATTTGGCTCATCAAGAGCCCACCAAGGTTTTATTCTGCTCTAAACATACACTGTTAGCATTTACACGTAGATACTTACACTGGTAGTATTGACAGGTACATACTCACACGGTTAGCATTTACACGTTCAAGAGAATACTTCGAACGCGTGATTTTCACGTTTTGTGTTGATCATGACGACAA
This sequence comes from Lamellibrachia columna, assembly GCA_963662155.1. Lineage (NCBI taxonomy): Eukaryota > Metazoa > Annelida > Polychaeta > Sabellida > Siboglinidae > Lamellibrachia > Lamellibrachia columna. The sequence continues at coordinate 8,883,455 of OY759270.1, forward strand.
TGATGGTAATTATAATGATAATTATAATGATGACAACGATGGTGAGTATAATGATAACGATGGCCACCAAAATGATGATGATGATGCTGATGATAATGATGATGATGATTACGATAATTGTGATGATAATGATGGTTATCATAATTATGAATATGGGGTGACGACAACAGTGATGATGATGACAATGATGATGGTGTTGTTGTTGATGATGATGACGATGATGACAACGACGATTCCAATAATACCAATGTTGAGAAAACATCAGCACGGCACTTCGACCCTTGACACATATTCCGCAGGCGTTGGCCGTCGTCGACAACCTCCTGCTGAGCCTCTGGTTTGTTCACTTCTCGCTGCGAGATGTCTTCAGCTTCGCCGGCTTCTGTGACGACGGCTACCGGGCGTGGATGTACGTGCGACTCTACTCCTACCCACTGTTGTTCGTCGCACAGACCGCTACCATCTGGACGACGGTGCTCATTGCCGTCTACCGCTACCTGGCCGTATGTAAACCGTACCGGGCTCTCCAACTCAACAGCGTGCCCGTCATACAGCGGAGTCTAGTCGTCGTCTTCTGTTTTGCTGTTCTCTACAATATACCGCACTTCTTCGAGGTGAGTGTGTGATCAACGTACCTCACATATGGCCAAATACCACAGTCACGATTAGGGATCTCACTATACCTATGCGAATTATCGATGCATCGATGTGACGATGCAATACAATCAATAGCACATTGAACTATCGATAAGTACTGTCGATAGTACATTGAACTATCGATAGCAACGGTAGTTGATTTCGGGCTCACCACGTGTGTCATGATGGAATTACAGCGATTGAATTATACAAATGATGAGAATGAAGAATTTTCGCGCAGTATAATTATAATGGCTGAATGTTTCCAGAAAAGTGGGGCTGATTGTCGCATGAACATATAAGCGCTATATTACAACTGCTATGTTACAACCACTATACCGGTTGTATTACAATAACCATCAATGGCCTTAGCTCGTATGACGGCTTACATGTAATGTCAATGTCGATTACGCCTTGGCTTTGTGGCTCGTAGACGTGTCTCTACGGCAGCAAATGTGCATTATGGTGCTGCAGTAAAACCTACATTAGCATCTATAATGCAGTAAAGAACAAATAGAACCAAATCGTTAGGAATCAATATGTAATATTCCCATTCATATATCGTTCTCTGTGAGAAAGAATACGGTCTTACATCGACTATACACTATTCTTTCACTATAGCTACTTCGTGTCCTCCAGTTCTTCTTTCATTAAGAAAACAATATTTCTATCAGTAGCTTCATAATTATTCAATATTCTCCTCTTAACCTACTTGTCTCATTATTTTATTAACCTTTCCAAATATTTTTGTGACATCCACAAATATAAATACTTTGTGATTGTTACGTCATCTTCCATATATTGGTATGTGTATGTATGTATGTACGCACGCACGCACGCACGCACGCACGCACGCACGCACGCACGCACGCACACACGCAAGCATGCACGCACGCATTTATATATGCATAAAGAATAATATAAACCCTAATACTAATCCATGTGATATTCCACTCTAAACGTATGATAGATGCTTAGGAGTAATTGATCACCAAATTAATTGATCACCAAAGAATCGACAGACTTGCTAAATTCATAACTCTACCGAAGGATCCTCTACTAAATTTAACAAGTTAAATACTATTGCCGTGAACATTACCATGTCATGTGACTGCACGCTGATCGCTACTGTTGTGCTGTTGAGGTGGAGCTGGCGACGATGACGTCACCAAACGGCACGACCCGTTACGTGTTCCGGTCGACGCCACTGGGTCGCAGTCGGATCTACGGGCTCGTCTACTTCGACGTCCTCTATTACATCTTCAGCTTCACTCTGCCTCTCCTCCTGCTCACGGTCCTCGGCACCAAGCTGGTGTTCGCCTACCAGGCCGTTCTGAGGCGCCGTCGACGGACGATGCGTCAGGGCGCCGACCAAAACATCACGCTCGTCATGATTGTCGTCGTCGTCGTGTTCGTCGTGTGCAACGCGCCGGCCCGGGTCGTGCAACTGTTGTGGAAGTATCGCGTGCAGAAGTGCGGCACGCTCCGCTTCGTCGTCATGGAGCTGAGCAACACACTCGAGGTGCTTAACTCGTCCGTCAACTTCGTCATCTACTGCGTCTACCGGAAGCAGTTCCGCCGGATATTGCGTCAGTGCATGAGCGAGCGCAGCTTCTCGGAGTTCTATCAGCGCCCGGGGAACACATCGTTCATTATCGTCGACGCCGAGACGAAGGTTTGACAATGACCTGCACAGCATTTTCTGAAAGCATGCACTAGTAAAGTGGATTTACGAGACGGTAGCAAGCATGGGTGCTTTTAAACTTAAGAACCATCCGAAACTGTAGTGACCCGGACTCTATGTTGTTGCTAAACGGTCTTTATATCCAGATGTATGCAGATTACGTAACTGATCAACCACTGGCGGTTTATGTGATCGCTTCTCTGAAAGAAGGTCTACAGAAGCGATGCGATGTTGACTTGAAGTTATCTCGACTGTGATCATAACCAACATTGACCGGTGCGCGCGCTACGGCCGCTTTACTTACTATTATTTTTTATTAAAAACCTGACCGCAAAAAAATACGGACATGGAAGTGGACGCAAGAATTGTGAAAAATCAGTGTCGCTGTATGGTAAGTTATCGAAGCATAATTACAAACATCAGGGTATCTAACTTAAAACTATTTTGGCTACTCGCGCCGGACTCGACTATACGTACCTTTTTAGGACATTACATATTACAAATGTCATTTCTGGGTGTTATTTCGTACCCGCTGAACCCACCTTAGCAACAACGCCGAATTCACAATGTGAATCCGCAAGACCAAGTGGTGTCAGTTGTGGGGGAACTAATTATCGTCCATACCCCAATTGATTTCTGGGTCAACAATGTGGCTAGAATGTCTTGTTTTTGTTTTCGTGAATGTGCGCGCGGCCTTGACGCGTGTGGCAGGCCGGCACTGCTGATCACGTGTACGTTGACACATTATCGGCGAGAAATTCCCCAGGTTACACACGGCCGGTTGTTAATTGTTCACCACGAACGCGATAGTATCTGTTACCTACAGTTTTCCGAATAATAATAATCATGCCCGCAAACCCGGTTTCATGCCTGCGCTAAATATCGGACCAACGCATATTGACCGACAGGATGATTTGTTGCTAGGTGCAATGGAAGTCCCTTTAGACGACAGAGAAGGCAACTGGCCAAGTTTTTTAATTACAAGAAAGCAAACCAATATCAAATATAGAGTAGGGTGGGGCAATACGCCTACTTTTTTCGGGAAATCGACTCATGGGAAAACCTTTTAGATATCTCTGATATATTGGATGTATCACCTAGTTTATTATCTTAGCTGAAAATCTTGTGTTGACATTTTCGATGTTCAATATCACAGAAAAAAGTTATAGCCATTTTAGCAGAGGTCCTGAAAATTGGCGTTTTGCCCCAGGGGTGGGGCAATACGCCCGTCCTTGGGGGTTATGCATTAATCAGCCTCATTTAATTATTAGTTTACTTATTTCGCATTACCAAAGTGATGGTATTATTGGTACACTTCAGTATAGCGAAACCTTGCTGCACATCATAGTAATATGTGTTGTTACAATTTTATTAAGAACCGTGACTGAAATTGTTAATTAATTTGCTCCTTTTATCTGAAATTCAACAAGTGCGTTATATTGTATATGTTTATTATAAACTGTCACACGCAGGCGGAACTTATCAACTCGTCTACTGACTTTCAGACTCAAATCTGAGAGATAATAGTACGTCCCACCCTGTGCGTTTTGCCCCCACTAATGTTGGCCTTTTTGCCCCACACGTTCGATATTAAAATGTCACCATTTATATATTACTGGCTTTTATCACTCGCATCCACAACATTCACAACATTAATGATTACATATTTGTCTACTGCAGACACTCAACGCGTTGTCTCAGTTTCTTATGGTTACTGCCCACAAAACGACTTTTAGGGTGAACATTTTTATAATTTATAGAATAAAAAGTTTGACGTAAAAAATATCGCGTGAATTTCGTTTTCTGTCACCGTATTCTAACCAAATGTGAAGAACTGTACGTGGCTTCATTTGACGATCTCGAAATTCTTATTTTCGCGCTGTGAAACTAGTTAGAGGATGGGCTTTATGCCCCAAAACTTGCGTTATGCCCCATGCTACTCTACCGCTAAATATCCTTCCTCAATTCATTTTGTCACGTTCTTCTCCCTTTAGAATCATTTCGCGAAAAATCAAACGTATCTTGTATCCACTGTGACATGCCAACTCTAGTATCTACTATGACATGCTACCTCTAGTATCCACTGTGACATACCAGCTGTAGTATCTACTACGACATGCTACCTCTAGTATCCACTGTGACATGCTACTTCGTTCGTGCAAAGGTATCGGGCATTTTTATATACTGCAACATTAGGCTACTCGGAGTTTCGCTAGTTACCCGATCTAACGATTACTGTCAATCCTTGCTATGATTTTAACAAAAGTAGGCGCACTTTTTTATTAAGACGACTGTACGTGTTACTGCTCTGTACGTGTTACTGTTATGTACGTGTTACTATTCACACACAACATACATGAACATTAACGAACCTGTTTCTCGATTGGCTAAATGAATCCAGGTGAGAGTTTTAAGTCATGTTCGTCTCACAAGCCATGTGTATGACACAAGGAGGCGAATGCCTGCCTGCAGACAATATTGTTGGTGAAAATAAATTTATTATTATTACCATGTGACAGATAAAAGTAAATATGTGTGATATCAAGTCATTAGGGCCGCTCAAAGTGCTTTACACTGGCGAACTGGCACTGGCAGACCTGCTCATTCCAACAACAAATCGACTTCTGCGGGAATAATTCAGCCACGCTACAATTATTGCGAGACAACTATTTGTTTACATACATACACCACTGTTTGTAGCCAGGTGTTCATTTATACAGCTGAGTGAACTGACGCAACGTGGAGGGAACGAAATGTCCCAAGCTTCGAAACGGCAGCAAGTGGATTAGAACCCGGGCCCTCTCGATTGAAATCCCAAACCACAGACAGTTAACGATGGCAGTCTTAAAATGACTTCGAAATGCCATCCGAAATGGCGTTCCGACGAGCCGTCGGCCGTCGATCTGTCACATGGACGAAATATCGCCGTGTCTTATCATTAAAGGCTTCATAACGGCGAACATAAACACGGCCATAAGTTATTCAGAGTTATTCCGATCCGAAAATTTATATCAAAACAATGATGATAACTATCACACACGCGATGTCGTTGTCCGATATTCCAATAAAGCATCACACGACGTGTACGTCTGGAATATATTATGTTGTCTGAATACAATGGTGTATTGCCAACACATACATAACGAATATCTCCAGACGCGTCACACGTGTAAAACTGTTCATTCGATATAATGGATAGTTACACTGTTTGTTTCTTTTTGGGGTAACAAACGTAAAGGATAGGCATGACACTACAACACAGAAAGCAAACTGCTTTTCCTAACAAAATATGCGTGTTAGTTTTTTAGGAGAGCGTAATGTGCCAGAACAATAGCGACCGAGCAATACATAGTTGTCCAAATGAGACAATGCGTCAAAAGGAACTAAAGGCAAATCCCAGAGCAAAACAGGAATTATCTGACGCAGGTGACAAACGGTGTGTGTCTTGAATATGGGCGTACGACATCACAACCCGAGTTGTTTTTCTCGCATACGATATATTCTGTCTGCACAAACAGAATTGTTTACGCGTTTTTGTAGCGTTTCGTCCACTTTCGTCCAGCCTTTATGACTGACCACCAGGTGGCGCTACAGTCAGAAAAATGCTGTGCATGTGCTGGAGGTACTGGAAACCATATTGGTTCAACACGTTGGGTTGTTGGTGTATGGCTCTGGCATATGGGATGTGTTCTGTCCCATGCTCCTTGCATAAACGCATGCATGTTAGTGGCCGTCCTGCGCGTGTCGCAAATTTCGTCATATGGGGAAAAGTACACCATCTGTGCGCTTTGCCCCAATAATGCGTGGCTTATCTATTTTTGTATTTATTTTATTGAAACATTAACGAACGCCTTTTGACAGGCTATATGTTATTATGAAGAACCTCCTATAACCTATCCGATAACCAGTAACCGTTCCCGAATCCTTCACAAGATACGCTTCTACGAGCAAGATGGAATTTGATTCATATAACAGTGATGCCATATATATATATATATATATATATATATATATATATATATATATATATATATATATATATATATATATATAAGGTGGATGATGGATGGACACCAATCTATAAGATGAACGATGAATCATAATCTTGAACATCCGTGGCATGATGCAGTTGCTGCTGCAATATCATATATATATATATATATATATATATATATATATATATATATATATATATATATATATATATATATATATATATATATATAATTTGTGTTAATGCCTCCCACCTCGAAATCCCACCTTTTAGGCCAACCTCCCACTTCACACCTATTTCTGAGGTCAAACACCCGCCTCCCAACACACACGCACGCACGCACACGCAAGCACGCAAGCACGCACGCACATGCTTGGCTTGACAATCGAAATTGACGCGTTTTATCGTAAAATGTCCAATTACACACCTAATATGCAATATCGCCGCACCCAATACATCTACTATTTTGTGAGGCACCAAAAACCCCAGTGTTACATTACTGGAATATCATCGTCCGTTACAGACACCCCCAAGGTTCGGCGAGGTTGTAAATCTGCGGATGTATAATCCATGCAGTAGATCTATTGAAAGGATTAATTTATACAATCACCACAATGAATTTCCCACATAGGGGTGCGCTTTGTCCCGTATCGAATGTGTCATTGGAATTACAAAAATAACGTATTCCATATTTTCGCCCGCTTGAATCAACAACACCTATTATAGCAATATATACGTGACATCTAAATAGCTATGACACATTTTGGAATAGTTAATGTACTTATGCTGTGAGGTCGGCTAAAACTGTTCAATTTGGTATCAAATTGGTATAACTAACTCTATGTGCTGCGTCTTCTCAATTCGAACGTGACAAAATTGGTTTGGCATCATGTTGCATCGGAATAGGGAACGTGACCTAGTTTTAGCCCTGGAGCGATTTTCCGCGTTAGTTCAGCCGATTGGCGACCACGTGAACGACCCGCCTTATCGCCCATCTAGTTACGTTATTGTTTACAACGGGTTTATCGGCTTATTACAACTTTATTGATTGAATTATGGCGTCATAATTTCAATTACATGACGTTAATTATATATCAAACTCATCCACGCTACAAAAAGGAGCCAGGCGGCTTTTGACAGCGGACGCATTTTTTCACTTTATTTTAGAAGTTCCATCCGGAATGTTATTGTCGAAACCTTGGCGTTGATGTTGTTTTTCAACTTTATATGTCGATGAGGGACACCTCGTACAGAGTACCTGTAAATTGTTAATTTAGTATATTTAATAACATGCTAAGTGTAAATGGAAATATTGTTATAAAAACATTAATTGTGCTGTCATCCCTAGGGCTAGGCCATACCAACTCAACGTTAGCTTGGACTTGGGCCTGGCAAATGCCAGACATCATTATGGTAACAGGGCTACATTTACTAACATAACTAGGTAAACAAATAATACTAAGAAAATGCGTTGATAGCTGCTGTCCTAGGTACTAGGTTTTACCTGACAGTATATCACACAGGATGAATAGTACTGTTAGAGTGTTATTTATTTGGATAGTTTATGGTGATAAAACATTAACTTAATTGCTATTTATATTATCTCTATTTTATATCCACAGTGTTTAAGTCCAACATATTTACACACAAATTTAACATCTTTTCATCGGTGTAAAACCAGCAAAATTTAAAGCGTTTGGTGTCATTCTGTGAGTACACCAAAACATAAAATTTAATCCTATTCTTTACACAGGCATCAAAATAGTAGAGGTCGCCAGTGGACTCCTGGGCTAAAACTAGGTCGCGAGACATACGTTCCTTATTGAGAGATAACGGCGGATATGCCGAAATGGGGGAAGTGCGTTTTGCCCCGGGGTGCGCTTTGCCCAACCCTACTCTACATGCCTGTTTCACTGACGTAAGGAACCCATGAGCACCTTGTCCAGGCGGATAGCAGCGCTATGTAATACGTCATCATTATGTGACTGTTTCCGTGGGTGACAACAGTTCTTTCAAGAGGACGGATATGACGATTAGGATCTATGATTAATTGATCAACTATCGCTGTTGTGCCTAAATGTGGGTGTCGTGTACAATCGTATTGTAGCGCAACGGAAGTTTAATGAAATCCCACATATATCGATTGCAGCGCATTTAAAGGTTCCTCCTTAATTGGAGTTTTTGCACGTCTTGTTTTAGAAACATTTCGCGAAAAACAAACCTACGTAAGTCTTGTAGTATCGACCACGACATGCTAGCTCTAGCATCCACTACGACATGATAACTCTAGCATCCACTACGACATCCTAGCTCTAGCATCCACTACGACATGCTAGCTCTAGCATCCACTACGACATGATAACTCTAGCATCCACTACGACATCCTAGCTCTAGCATCCACTACGACATGCTAGCTCTAGCATCCACTACGACATGATAGCTCTAGCATCCACTACGACATCCTAGCTCTAGCATCAACTACGACATCCTAGCTCTAGCATCCACTACGACATCCTAGCTCTAGCATCCACCACGACATCCTAGCTCTAGCATCCACTACGACATGCTAGCTCTAACATCCACTACGGCATGATAGCTCTAGCATCCACTACGACATGCTAGCTCTAGCATCCACTACGACATGATAGCTCTAGCATCCACTACGACATCCTAGCTCTAGCATCCACTACGACATGATAGCTCTAGCATCCACCACGACATCCTAGCTCTAGCATCCACTACGACATGCTAGCTCTAGCATCCACTACGACATGATAGCTCTAGCATCCACTACGACATGCTAGCTCTAGCATCCACTACGACATCCTAGCTCTAGCATCCACCACGACATCCTAGCTCTAGCATCCACTACGACATGCTAGCTCTAGCATCCACTACGACATCCTAGCTCTAGCATCCACTACGACATGCTAGCTCTAGCATCCACCACGACATCCTAGCTCTAGCATCCACTACGAAATGCTAGCTCTAGCATCCACTACGACATGCTAGCTCTAGCATCCACTACGACATGCTAGCTCTAGCATCCACTACGGCTTGATAGCTCTAGCATCCACTACGACATGCTAGCTCTAGCATCCACTACGACATGATAGCTCTAGCATCCACTACGACATCCTAGCTCTAGCATCCACTACGACATGATAGATCTAGCATCCACTACGACATCCTAGCTCTAGCATCCACTACGAAATGCTAGCTCTAGCATCCACTACGACGTGCTAGCTTTAGCATCCACTACGACATGATAGCTCTAGCATCCACTACGACATGCTAGCTCTAGCATCCACCACGACATCCTAGCTCTAGCATCCACTACGAAATGCTAGCTCTAGCATCCACTACGACATGCTAGCTCTAGCATCCACTACGACATCCTAGCTCTAGCATCCACTACGACATGCTAGCTCTAGCATCCACCACGACATCCTAGCTCTAGCATCCACTACGAAATGCTAGCTCTAGCATCCACTACGACATGCTAGCTCTAGCGTCCACTACGACATGCTAGCTCTAGCATCCACTACGACATGCTAGCTCTAGCATCCACCATGACATCCTAGCTCTAGCATCCACTACGACATGATAGCTCTAGCATCCACTACGACATCCTAGCTCTAGCATCCACTACGACATGCTAGCTCTAGCATCCACTACGACATCCTAGCTCTAGCATCCACTACGACATGCTAGCTCTAGCATCCACCACGACATCCTAGCTCTAGCATCCACTACGAAATGCTAGCTCTAGCATCCACTACGACATCCTAGCTCTAGCATCCACTACGAAATGCTAGCTCTAGCATCCACCACGACATCCTAGCTCTAGCATCCACTACGAAATGCTAGCTCTAGCATCCACTACGAAATGCTAGCTCTAGCATCCACTACGACATGCTAGCTCTAGCATCCACTACGACATCCTAGCTCTAGCATCCACTACGACATGCTAGCTCTAGCATCCACCACGACATCCTAGCTCTAGCATCCACTACGAAATGCTAGCTCTAGCATCCACTACGACATGCTAGCTCTAGCGTCCACTACGACATGCTAGCTCTAGCATCCACTACGACATGCTAGCTCTAGCATCCACCATGACATCCTAGCTCTAGCATCCACTACGACATGATAGCTCTAGCATCCACTACGACATCCTAGCTCTAGCATCCACTACGACATCCTAGCTCTAGCATCCACTACGACATCCTAGCTCTAGCATCCACCAACGACATCCTAGCTCTAGCACCCACTACGAAATGTTAGCTCTAGCATCCACCACGACATCCTAGCTCTAGCATCCACTATGAAATGCTAGCTTTAGCATCCACTACGACATGCTAGCTCTAGCATCCACTATGACATCCTAGCTCTAGCATCCACTACGACATCCTAGCTCTAGCATCCACCACGACATCCTAGCTCTAGCATCAACCACGACATCCTAGCTCTAGCATCCACTACGACATGCTAGCTCTAGCATCCACCACGACATCCTAGCTCTAGCATCCACTACGAAATGCTAGCTCTAGCATCCACCACGACATCATAGCTCTAGCATCCACTACGAAATGCTAGCTCTAGCATCCACTACGACATCCTAGCTCTAGCATCCACCACGACATCCTAGCTCTAACATCCACCACGACATCCTAGCTCTAACATCCACCACGACATCCTAGCTCTAGCATCCACTACGACATGCTAGCTCTAGCATCCACTACAAAATGCTAGCTCTAGCATCCACTACGACATCCTAGCTCTAGCATCCACCACGACATCCTAGCTCTAGCATCCAACACGACATCCTAGCTCTAGCATCCACCACGACATCCTAGCTCTAGCATCCACTACCACATCCTAGCTCTAGCATCCACCACGACATCCTAGCTCTAGCATCCAACACGACATCCTAGCTCTAGCATCCACTACGACATGCTAGCTCTAGCATCCACTACGAAATGCTAGCTCTAGGATCCACCAAGACATCCTAGCTCTAGCATCCACCACGACATCCTAGCTCTAGCATCCACCACGACATCCTAGCTCTAGCATCCACCACGACATCCTAGCTCTAGCATCCACTACGACATCCTAGCTCTAGCATCCACTGCGACATGCTGGCTCTAGCTTCCACTACGACATGATAGCTCTAGCATCCACCACGAAATGCTAGCTCTAGCATCCACCACGACATCCTAGCTCTAGCATCCACCACGACATCCTAGCTCTAGCATCCACCACGACATCCTAGCTCTAGCATCCACCACGACATCCTAGCTCTAGCACCCACTACGAAATCCTAGCTCTAGCATCCACCACGACATCCTAGCTCTAGCATCCACCACGACATCCTAGCTCTAGCATCCACCACGACATCCTAGCTCTAGCATCCACCACGAAATCCTAGCTCTAGCATCCACCACGACATCCTAGCTCTAGTATCCACCACGACATCCTAGCTCTAGTATCCACTACGACATGCTAGCTCTAGCATCCACTACGACATGCTAGCTCTAGCATCCACCACGACTACCTAGCTCTAGCATCCACCAAAACATCCTAGCTCTAGCATCCACTACGAAATGCTAGCTCTAGCATCCACTACGACATGCTAGCTCTAGCATCCACCACGACATCCTAGCTCTAGTATTCACTACGAAATGCTAGCTCTAGCATCAACCACGACATCCTAGCTCTAGCATCCACTACGAAATGCTAGCTCTAGCATCCACTACGACATGCTAGCTCTAGCATCCACTATGACATCCTAGCTCTAGCATCCACCACGACATCCTAGCTCTAGCATCCACCACGACATCCTAGCTATAGCATCCACTACGATATGCTAGCTCTAGCATCCTCTACGAAATGCTAGCTCTAGCATCCACTACGACATCCTAGCTCTAGCATCCACCACGACATCCTAGCTCTAGCATCCACCACGACATCCTAGCTCTAGCATCCACTACGACATCCTAGCTCTAGCATCCACCACGACATGCTAGCTCTAGCATCCACCACGACATGCTAGCTCTAGCATCCACTACGACATGCTAACTCTAGCATCCACTACGAAATGCTAGCTCTAGCATCCACCACGACATACTAGCTCTAGCATCCACCACGACATCCTAGCTCTAGCATCCACTACGACATCCTAGCTCTAGCATCCACTACGACATGCTAGCTCTAGCATCCACTACGACAAGATAGCTCTAGCATCCACTACGAAATGCTAGCTCTAGCATCCACCACGACATCCTAGCTCTAGCATCCACCACGACATCCTAGCTCTAGCATCCACCACGACATCCTAGCTCTAGCATCCACCACGACATCCTAGCTCTAGCATCCACCACGACATCCTAGCTCTAGCATCCACCACGACATCCTAGCTCTAGCATCCACCACGACATCCTAGCTCTAGCATCCACCACGACATGTCAGCTCTAGCATCCACCACGACATCCTAGCTCTAGCATCCACCTCGACATCCTAGCTCTAGCATCCACCACGACATCCTAGCTCTAGCATCTACTACGACATGCTAGCTCTAGCATCCACTACGAAATGCTAGCTCTAGCAACCACCACGACATCCTAGCTCTAGCATCAACCACGACATCCTAACTCTAGCATCCACCACGACATCCTAGCTCTAGCATCCACCACGACATCCTAGCTCTAGCATCCACCACGACATCCTAGCTCTAGCATCCACCATGACATCCTAGCTCTAGCATCCACCACGACATCCTAGCTCTAGCATCCACCACGACATCCTAGCTCTAGTATCCACTACGACATCCTAGCTCTAGCATCCACTACGACATGCTAGCTCTAGCATCCACCACGACTACCTAGCTCTAGCATCCACCACGACATCCTAGCTCTAGCATCCATCACGACATCCTAGGTCTAGCATCCACTACGACATCCTAGCTCTAGCATCCACCACGACATCCTAGCTCTAGCATCCACCACGACATCCTAGCTATAGCATCCACTACGACATGCTAGCTCTAGCATCCACTACGAAATGCTAACTCTAGCATCCACCACGACATCCTAGCTCTAGCATCCACCACGACATCCTAGCTCTAGCATCCACCACGTCATCCTAGCTCTAGCATCCACTACGACATCCTAGCTCTAGCATCCACTACGACATGCTAGCTCTAGCATCCACTACGACATGATAGCTCTAGCATCCACTACGACATGCTAGCTCTAGCATCCACCACGACATCCTAGCTCTAGCATCCACCACGACATCCTAGCTCTAGCATCCACTACGAAATGCTAGCTCTAGCATCCACTACGACGTGCTAGCTCTAGCATCCACTACGACATCCTAGCTCTAGCATCCACTACGACATGCTAGCTCTAGCATCCACTGCTACATCCTAGCTCTAGCATCCACTGCTACATCCTAGCTCTAGCATCCAAGACGACATGTCAACTCTAGCATCCACCACGACATGATAGCTCTAACGTCCACCACGACATGTCAGCTCTAGCATCCACCACGACATGTCAGCTCTAGCATCCACTACGACATCCTAGCTCTAGCGTCCACTACGACATGTCAGCTCTAGCATCCACCACGACATGTCAGCTCTAGCATCCACTACGACATCCTAGCTCTAGCATCCACCACGACATGTCAACTCTAGCATCCACCACGACATGATAGCTCTAACGTCCACCACGACATGTCAGCTCTAGCATCCACTACGACATGCTAGCTCTAGCATCCACCACGACATGTCAGCTCTAGCATCCACTACGACATGCTAGCTCTAGCATCCACCACGACATGTCAGCTCTAGCATCCACCACGACATGATAGCTCTAGCATCCACCACGACATGTCAGCTCTAGCATCCACTACGACATGCTAGCTCTAGCATCCACCACGACATGTCAGCTCTAGCATCCACTATGACATGCTAGCTCTATCATCCACCACGACATGTCAGCTCTAGCATCCACTACGACATGCTAGCTCTAGCATCCACCACGACATGTCAGCTCTAGCATCCACCACGACATGATAGCTCTAGCATCCACCACGACATGTTAGCTCTAGCATCCACTACGACATGCTAGCTCTAGCATCCACCACGACATGCTAGCTCTAGCATCCACTACGACATGCTAGCTCTAGCATCCACCACGACATCCTAGCTCTAGCATCCACTACGACATGCTAGCTCTAGCATCCACTACGACATCCTAGCTCTAGCATCCACTACGACATGCTAGCTCTAGCATCCACTACGACATCCTAGCTCTAGCATCCACTACGACATGCTAGCTCTAGCATCCACCACGACATGTCAGCTCTAGCATCCACTACGACATGCTATCTCTAGCATCCACCACGACATGCTAGCTCTAGCATCCACCACGACATGTCAAGCTCTAGCATCCACTACGACATGTCACCTCAAGCATCCACTACGACATGCTAGCTCTAGCATCCACCACGACATGTCAAGCTCTAGCATCCACCACGACATGTCAAGCTCTAACATCCACTACGACATATCAGCTCAAGCATCCACTACGAAATGCTAGCTCTAGCATCCACCACGACATGTCAGCTCAAGCTTCCACCACGACATTTCAGCTCAAGCATCCACCACGACATGTCAGCTCAAGCATCCACCACGACATTCTAGCTCGTTTGTGCAAATGTGTTATTTGGGTTTGGTGAAATGGTCGGACGAATTATTACATACTTTTTCACCCCAGTCGGTTAAATTCGGCGAGAAAATGGCTAAAGCGGATCAGCTCTACATACTATGACATCAGGATAGTCACACAAGATACCCGATCTATCGATCAAAGTTAATTATTTCGATGATTTCAATGAAAGTAGGCGTTCTTTTATTTAACCGACTGCGCATGTTACTTAACAAACTATTCACGCACTACACATTTAAACATCAACGGACCTGATCGCGATGGGCCAAATGAACTGAGGAGGGACTTTGAAGCGAAACAGGTCAGACGTTGTAACGCCTAGAGGTCATCATACAATTACCATTTGTTTATCGTCCCCATCCCTCATGGGTTAGTATGTCACTTTTGCTACCGTATTATATTCGTCGTCTGTCGTGTGGCCTTGAGCGGGGACGCTAAGGACAGTGCGAGCTGTCTGTCTCTGTTAGTGAGCGGCCTTGGTCACAATCGGAACTGTGTCTCCGAGATTACCGAGTGTCAATCGAAAGGACCGAGGTTTGAGCCTACCTACTGCAGTTTCGAAACCTGGACAGTTTCGCTCAATCCAGTCTGCCTGTGTCTTTTGGATGAGACATTAAAAACCGATGATTCCTTCTACCTGGTGTCGATGCCAGGAGAAGTAAAATATCCCACACTTGGGGTAAATGTGGACTCACTGGCACTAATCTGAAAATAGGATGGGAGATGTATTAGCGACTGCGTAAGAACATCCTACAACCGGCGGTGGTGCTGAGAGCCACGGCCACGTATTACATCCTACAACCGGCGGTGGTGCTGAGAGCCACGGCCACGTATTACATCCTACAACCGGCGGTGGTGCTGAGAGCCACGGCCACGTATTACATCCTACAACCGTATTGTGTATGTGTCCGTGTGACTCCACACTTTATGTATGTGTCCGTGTGACTCCACGTATTA